>OZ018320.1:164608567-165208567 GCA_963969495.1 Ceratothoa steindachneri
AGAGAGAGAGAGAGAGAGAGAGAGAGAGAGAGAGAGAGAGAGAGAGAGAGAGAGAGAGAGAGAGAGAGAGAGAGAGAGAGAGAGAGAGAGAGTAACAAGGAGTAACAAGGAAAGTAAGTACCCTAGGAGACCTTACGGTCCATTCAAAGAGGGTACCTTTAGGCTAGCAATCGAGCGGGCACATGGCTGCTCAATTGTTTTGCGTCCCTAAACGGCCACTTTTCAAGACTTTGTCTAGTCTTGACTTGAACTGGTCAACAGATTCACTGTTGACAACTTCCACTGGAAGTGCGTTCCACATACCGCAGATACTGTAAGTGAAAAAATTTCCACACAGATTGCGGTTGTAACGCTTCAGTTCAAGTTTGAAGCCGTGATTGCGCGTTCTGTTCTCACTCAGTGTGAAAATAGCCCGGTAGTCAACATTGTCGAACCCTCGAATTATTTTGAAAACTTCGATGAGCTGACCACGCTGTCTACGGGTTTCCAGCGAGAACAGATCTAATTCCCTTAGTCTATCCTCATAACTTTTATGTCGGATAGAGGGAATCAGCTTGGTTGCCCTGGCTTGTACGCGTTCCAATCTCGCGATGTCCTTTCGCAATGAAGGACTCTAAAATTGTACGGCATACTCCAGGTGCGGTCGGACAAGTGAGTTGTACAGGCACAGTACAATCTCCTGGTTCCGATAACCAAACTGGCGCTTAATATAGCCTAGCATCCTTTGGGCCTTTTTCTCCGCCTCAATGCACTGTTTCGAGAACTTGAGGTCACTCAGAGAGAGAGAGAAGAGAGAGAGAGAGAGAGAGAGAGAGAGAGAGAGAGAGAGAGAGAGAGAGAGAGAGAGAGAGTGTAACAAGGAGTAACAAGGAAAGTAAGTACCCTAGGAGACCTTACGGTCCATTCAAAGAGGGTACCTTTAGGCTAGCAATCGAGCGGGCACATGGCTGCTCAATTGTTTTGCGTCCCTAAACGGCCACTTTTCAAGACTTTGTCTAGTCTTGACTTGAACTGGTCAACAGATTCACTGTTGACAACTTCCACTGGAAGTGCGTTCCACATACCGCAGATACTGTAAGTGAAAAAATTTCCACACAGATTGCGGTTGTAACGCTTCAGTTCAAGTTTGAAGCCGTGATTGCGCGTTCTGTTCTCACTCAGTGTGAAAATAGCCCGGTAGTCAACATTGTCGAACCCTCGAATTATTTTGAAAACTTCGATGAGCTGACCACGCTGTCTACGGGTTTCCAGCGAGAACAGATCTAATTCCCTTAGTCTATCCTCATAACTTTTATGTCGGATAGAGGGAATCAGCTTGGTTGCCCTGGCTTGTACGCGTTCCAATCTCGCGATGTCCTTTCGCAATGAAGGACTCTAAAATTGTACGGCATACTCCAGGTGCGGTCGGACAAGTGAGTTGAACAGGCACAGTACAATCTCCTGGTTCCGATAACCAAACTGGCGCTTAATATAGCCTAGCATCCTTTGGGCCTTTTTCTCCGCCTCAATGCACTGTTTCGAGAACTTGAGGTCACTCAGAGAGAGAGAGAAGAGAGAGAAGAGAGAGAGAGAGAGAGAGAGAGAGAGAGAGGAGAGAGAGAGAGAGAGAGAGAGAGAGAGAGAGAGAGAGAGTGTAACAAGGAGTAACAAGGAAAGTAAGTACCCTAGGAGACCTTACGGTCCATTCAAAGAGGGTACCTTTAGGCTAGCAATCGAGCGGGCACATGGCTGCTCAATTGTTTTGCGTCCCTAAACGGCCACTTTTCAAGACTTTGTCTAGTCTTGACTTGAACTGGTCAACAGATTCACTGTTGACAACTTCCACTGGAAGTGCGTTCCACATACCGCAGATACTGTAAGTGAAAAAATTTCCACACAGATTGCGGTTGTAACGCTTCAGTTCAAGTTTGAAGCCGTGATTGCGCGTTCTGTTCTCACTCAGTGTGAAAATAGCCCGGTAGTCAACATTGTCGAACCCTCGAATTATTTTGAAAACTTCGATGAGCTGACCACGCTGTCTACGGGTTTCCAGCGAGAACAGATCTAATTCCCTTAGTCTATCCTCATAACTTTTATGTCGGATAGAGGGAATCAGCTTGGTTGCCCTGGCTTGTACGCGTTCCAATCTCGCGATGTCCTTTCGCAATGAAGGACTCTAAAATTGTACGGCATACTCCAGGTGCGGTCGGACAAGTGAGTTGAACAGGCACAGTACAATCTCCTGGTTCCGATAACCAAACTGGCGCTTAATATAGCCTAGCATCCTTTGGGCCTTTTTCTCCGCCTCAATGCACTGTTTCGAGAACTTGAGGTCACTCAGAGAGAGAGAGAAGAGAGAGAAGAGAGAGAGAAGAGAGAGAGAGAGAGAGAGAGAGAGAGAGAGAGAGAGAGAGAGAGAGAGTGTAACAAGGAGTAACAAGGAAAGTAAGTACCCTAGGAGACCTTACGGTCCATTCAAAGAGGGTACCTTTAGGCTAGCAATCGAGCGGGCACATGGCTGCTCAATTGTTTTGCGTCCCTAAACGGCCACTTTTCAAGACTTTGTCTAGTCTTGACTTGAACTGGTCAACAGATTCACTGTTGACAACTTCCACTGGAAGTGCGTTCCACATACCGCAGATACTGTAAGTGAAAAAATTTCCACACAGATTGCGGTTGTAACGCTTCAGTTCAAGTTTGAAGCCGTGATTGCGCGTTCTGTTCTCACTCAGTGTGAAAATAGCCCGGTAGTCAACATTGTCGAACCCTCGAATTATTTTGAAAACTTCGATGAGCTGACCACGCTGTCTACGGGTTTCCAGCGAGAACAGATCTAATTCCCTTAGTCTATCCTCATAACTTTTATGTCGGATAGAGGGGAATCAGCTTGGTTGCCCTGGCTTGTACGCGTTCCAATCTCGCGATGTCCTTTCGCAATGAAGGACTCTAAAATTGTACGGCATACTCCAGGTGCGGTCGGACAAGTGAGTTGAACAGGCACAGTACAATCTCCTGGTTCCGATAACCAAACTGGCGCTTAATATAGCCTAGCATCCTTTGGGCCTTTTTCTCCGCCTCAATGCACTGTTTCGAGAACTTGAGGTCACTCAGAGAGAGAGAGAAGAGAGAGAAGAGAGAGAGAGAGAGAGAGAGAGAGAGAGAGAGAGAGAGAGAGAGAGAGAGAGAGAGAGAGTGTAACAAGGAGTAACAAGGAAAGTAAGTACCCTAGGAGACCTTACGGTCCATTCAAAGAGGGTACCTTTAGGCTAGCAATCGAGCGGCACATGGCTGCTCAATTTGTTTTGCGTCCCTAAACGGCCACTTTTCAAGACTTTGTCTAGTCTTGACTTGAACTGGTCAACAGATTCACTGTTGACAACTTCCACTGGAAGTGCGTTCCACATACCGCAGATACTGTAAGTGAAAAAATTTCCACACCAGATTGCGGTGTAACGCTTCAGTTCAAGTTTGAAGCCGTGATTGCGCGTTCTGTTCTCACTCAGTGTGAGAATAGCCGGTAGTCAACATTGTCGAACCCTCGAATTATTTTGAAAACTTCGATGAGCTGACCACGCTGTCTACGGGTTTCCAGCGAGAACAGATCTAATTCCCTTAGTCTATCCTCATAACTTTTATGTCGGATAGAGGGAATCAGCTTGGTTGCCCTGGCTTGTACGCGTTCAATCTCGCGATGTCCTTTCGCAATGAAGGACTCCAAAATTGTACGGCATACTCCAGGTGCGGTCGGACAAGTGAGTTGTACAGGCACAGTACAATCTCCTGGTTCCGATAACCAAACTGGCGCTTAATATAGCCTAGCATCCTTTGGGCCTTTTTCTCCGCCTCAATGCACTGTTTCGAGAACTTGAGGTCACTCAGAGAGAGAGAGAAGAGAGTTACAAGGAGTTACAAGGAAAGAAGGTACCCTAGGAGACCTTACGGTCCATTCAAAGAGGGTACCTTGGGACTAGCAATCGAGCGGGCACATGGCTGCTCAATTGTTTTGCGTCCCTAAACGGCCACTTTTCAAGACTTTGTCTAGTCTTGACTTGAACTGGTCAACAGATTCACTGTTGACAACTTCCACTGGAAGTGCGTTCCACTTACCGCAGATACTGTAGGTGAAAAAGTTTCCACACAGATTGCGGTTGTAACGCTTCAGTTCAAGTTTGAAGCCGTGATTGCGCGTTCTGTTCTCACTCAGTGTGAAAATATCCCGGTAGTCAACATTGTCGAACCCTCGAAGTATTTTGAAAACTTCGATGAGCTGACCACGCAGTCTACGGGTTTCCAACGAGAACAGATCTAATTCCCTTAGTCTATCCTCATAACTTTTATGTCGGATAGAGGAATCAGTTTGGTTGCCCTGGCTTGTACGCGTTCCAACCTTGCGATGTCCTTTCGAAACGAAGGACTCCAAAATTGTACGGCATACTCCAGGTGCGGCCGAACTAGGGAGTTGTACAGACAAAGTACTATCTCCCTGTTACGGTATCCAAACTGGCGCTTTATGTAGCCTAACATCCTTTGGGCTTTCTTCTCTGCCTCAATGCACTGTTTCGAGAACTTGAGGTCGCTAGTGACAGTAACACCCAAGTCCTTCTCAGTGTCACTCGATTCGAGAGCAGTGCCCTTAAGGATATAATGAGATTGGGGATTTCTGTGGCCGATATGCATTACTTTGTACTTGTTCACGTTGAACGGCATTTGCCACGTGTCCGACCACTCCCCAATCTTCCCAAGGTCTTCCTGCAGGCGGGCAGTATTTCCATCCTTTGCAACGTTCATACCAAGCTTGCTATCGTCGGCAAATTTGGAAATCTTGGCAACCATGTCACCGTCCATGTCGTTGACGTAGATGATGAATAGTAGTGGTCCCAGGACAGAACCTTGAGGCACTCCGCTAGTAACGGGCACCCACTCAGAAGCCTGTCCATTCACCACCACCCGTTGCCGTCTGCCACTTAGCCAGTTCTCGATCCAGCCGGCTACTTTTCCGTCTATGCCCAGCGCTCGCACTTTCCGGAGAAGGCGGCGGTGTGGTACCTTATCAAAGGCTTTCTGAAAGTCTAAGTAAACCACATCCACCGCCTTGTCCCGATCGTGCTCACTGAACACGAAGTGGAAGAATTCCACAAGGTTCGTCAGGCATGACCGTTGCCTTCGGAAGCCGTGCTGGGAACTCCTCAGTAGCAGGTTTGACTCTAAATACGACGTTATTTTCTCCACCATCATGCTTTCCATGAGTTTACCGACTATCGAAGTCAGACTGATAGGTCGGTAGTTTGACGGATGGCTGGAGGATCCTTTCTTGAAGATCGGAGTCACCTCCGCCTCACGCCAGTCTCTAGGAACGCATCCGGTCCGGATTGACATGTTAAAGATAGCGCACAGATGTCGTGATACTTCATCGCACACTTCCTTCAACACCTTGGGTAGAAACCCGTCCGGTCCAGGGGACTTATTCGTCTTTAGGTCAGCGATCTTTTTCTTTATTTCTCCTTCGGTGAAGTCCATTGCCTCCAGCTTTTCCCCCGAGTAGGAATCCGTGGGCTGGGGGATGGGACCACACTCTTTAGTAAACACTGAGGAGAAGTAGTCATTGAGAAGGTTAGCATTTTCTGCATCTGACTGAGTTAATGCACCCTCCTCGTCCACTAGGGGCCCAATCCTACGATGGATTGGTTTACGGCTATTTACATAGCCGAAGAACTCCTTGGGTTTCTCCTTGCAGAGTCTCGCCACTCGGAGTTCCTCAGTACGCTTAGCCGCCCTTATGCTGGACTTCACTCTCCTGGCTAGCCTCCGGTACTCGTCAAAGGCACCCGAGATCTTCGATCGCCGGTACGCATTTCTCTTCTCCCTAAGCAGTTGGCCGATTTCTCGATTAAACCACTTTGGTTGAACAGAAGACCGACGGAGGCTGCTTAGAGGGATGCAACTTGATTGAAGACTCATGAATTTATTTTTGAAATTGTTCCACGAATCCTCAACCTCTTCGCATACCGCTAGCCTTACATCAGTCAGCCCAGCACGAAGGCGTGCAAAGTCTGCTCTTCTCAAGTCAAGTTTCCTTGATTGACTGGCAACAGACCTTACCTTCGGGATCTTGACGGTAAATCTAACTAGCTGGTGATCACTGCCACCGAGCTCTTCGCCTACAGAGACATCCTCAACGATATCATCCTCAGAGGTGAAGACCAAGTCGAGGATATTGTCTCCTCTCGTCGGTTCTCTGACCCATTGAGTGAGGAACTCGTTGTTGGCGAACTCCAGGAGTAGCGCGCTATCGCCACAGGCTGCTCTGGTTTCCCAGTCAACTTGTCTGTTGAAGTCGCCCATAACGATGCACACTCTGCCTTGAACAAGCTCACCCAGCAGCTGGTACAGTTCCCTGTCCTTCTCAACGGGTTGGGAAGGGGGTCTGTAAAGCACCAGGGTCCTGTATCTGACAGGACCTATCTCTAGGTCAACGCCTAGGAGCTCGTGATCGGATATAATGTTGGAGTTCGTAGATTTGATTGTATCCTTGACATACAACATTACACCGCCACCCTCTCTGTCTGGCCTATCTTTGTGGAAGAGTTGGTAGCCAGGAACCGTGAATTCGCCTTCAAAGTCTCGGTTTGACGTTTTTATCCACGATTCTGTTATGGCTACCATTTCGGGTTCTTCCGTCGCTACGAGGCCACGGAGCTCAGGAAACTTGTTCCTGATTGACCTCGCATTGAACAGAAGAACTTTCAGGGAGTCCCCGACTGTAGGACTCCCTATGCTCTTCCGTTTCCCGGCTTCTTTGTTGGCGAGGCACCCCTTTTTGCGACCTCTGAGAAGGTCGTTCCTGGAGTGACACGGGCGTACTGGCGTACGTCCGCCCTCACTCTGGGCCGGATACTCCTTTCGGTCCTCTCTACGACATTCTGGATCATGTTCGACAGAAAGGCCTTTCCTTTAAAGGAAAGATGTACCCCATCCCTTTGGTAGAGATCATTTCTACCATAAAAGGTGCGGTACGGGTCCACAAAAAAGACCCCCTCTGCCGTACACAAATCTGCCAGGCGCCGGTTTAGAGACACATTCATCGAGTGAGCGGTCCGTGTTGGACCTCTCCTCGGGAGCATCCCGACTACCACACGCTTGCGGGTTTTCAGCCCACAGTCGTCCACGGCACCCATGACCGTGTGGAGGATTTTATCTGTAGGGCCTACCCTACCTCCTCTCAGGTACAGGTCGTTTCCACTGACCATCAGAGCAACGACTGAGCTCTCAGAAATCTGTGATTTCTCAGCCTCTACTCTGATGTGGTGGTTACCACATCCTGGCAGGCAGCTTACCTTCACACTAGTGCGAAGGCGGGCCGCTAGCAGGGACTGCAAGCCCCGTGCTTGAGAATCACCAATAAGGGTGACTCTTGCACATTTGTCAGCAGGCGACTTATTCTTTCCTCTCGGAAGCGACTTGCCGCTTTCCTCTTGTATCTCTGCATTTTTCTTTTTTTTCTTCATCTTATTTTTCTTCTCTTCATTTGTTTTCTCTTCTTCCGTTTCTCTTTTCTCTTCTTCCGTTTCTCTTTTCTCTTCTTCTCTTTCCACTTTCCCATGCGCACCAGTAGCGCTCGAATCCTCTACACTGGGGTGAGCTGCATTATGGTCCTTTTTCTTCTTTTTCTTTTTCTTCTTCTCATTGGCTCCGCATGGCAAAAGTGGGACTGCCAATGCAGTTTCACCTCCTTGGGCTGGAGTCACATCGGCGGAACCACCCAAGTCAGTGGGACTTTCGTCTCGAGCTTGAGCCGACTGGGCCTCTAGTTTAGAGGCTAGCTCTAGGATCTTTTCCTCGAGACGCCGAATCTGAAGCGCGTGCTGCGTTTCTAGGGTCTGCAGTTTATTTTCCAGCGCCCTAGATTTTTCTTCAGAGGCTGTGAAGAGATCCTTGAGTTCATTGCAGCATGCCACTGCCTCTCGGATCTCTCCTTTAAGGATGCAATCGGTGCATATACTTCCCGGGTGGCATTTCGAAAAACATCCTTCCGGGAAGTCCACGCACCACTTATCCTTCTGGCATATCGCACATGTATATTTAAGTGCAGCTGGACCTTTTTTCCCTGTCATTTTAAACACTTTCTCTCTTTCAAAACTTTGTGACCAATCAATAGAAAAAAGGGGGTTGGTGAGTTCTCCCCGCGTGAGTCGCTCCCGCCTATTGATCGGAGACGTTTCGGATCTTTCAGAAGGCACGCTCCATGTGCTGCTGTTCGTCCGACCGAGTCGTCAAGCCTCGGCGTGCCGTGGCTCCCAACCAAGCAGCACAGACTGTCCCCGAAGAGGCCATCGATTTGTCACCAGGTGAACAACAACGAAGCACGCCCCTTACTAAACTTCTACTAGTTCCCTTCACAACGGCCAGGATCTCGGAGCAGCGTTCAATGGATATCCCGCCCCACCAAGAGACTCGACCCAAGGCTTTTTATTGGCCTGGCAACCAACCTGGGAACAAAGGGCCGTCACCTCGGACCGATGCTACCAGAGGCACCCGTCAACGGGCACTGGGAACGGTCAATAATTACGCGCCAGGGAAGGGGTTAACGGGGCACTACCCTCATCCCATTCATCGTGCCCCAACGCCTAGGACACCTCTAGTCCTAGTCTCTCGCAACCAGTGAGCGTCGATTGGCGTTGTTTATAGAGGTTCCAAAGCCTCTCTTCTGACGCATGAGGTAGCTGCCAGGTGCTTATATGTAGATAGAGGAAGAAAAGAGAAACAGGGACATGATAGGAGTAGGCTTTTTTTTTGTTGTTTTTCTTTTTGTATAAGTGGGAGAGATAGAATAAAAGTAAAAAAAGAGAGGGATAGAGTAAAAAAAAAAGGAAGGAATGACGCACTTAGTCTGGAATCTCGTTTTCGACCAAATCGACAAGGGAAGCCCTACCAGGGGTACCCAGAAGAGGTACCCCCGCCGACATAGCTCGAAAAGTCAAAGGTACACACAAGCTCTCTTCCCGCGACAAGGGGGCGTCACCTCTCCCTCTGAGAGAGAGAGAGAGAGAGAGAGAGAGAGAGAGAGAGAGAGAGAGAGAGAGAGAGAGAGAGAGAGAGAGAGAGAGAGAGAGAGAGAGAGAGAGAGAGAGAGAGAGAGAGAGAGAGAGAGAGAGAGAGAGAACGAGAAGGCGGAGGCAAGGAGGATTGGAAAGTTTTGCCGCTTCATTATTTAGTATGAACGAAATTTTTATTTAGCATAAACTACAGTATTGTGAGAGTTGACCTGCATTTAGCATAAACTACAGTATTGCTCCAGGACCCCTTCCTTATTTAGTATGAACTACAGTAGTGTTATTGAATAAGAAGACAAAAGAATTAGGTCGAAATCCTACCAAGATAGAATTAATGAATCGTGCTGGGAATTCTTTGACCTCAGTCTTATTAGTTTGGGTGGAGATTGGGAGAGGGCAGAGAGGAGGAGTTTTGGGTGGGCCCAGTAGGAGCCCTTTGTTTTTTCGTATCTTTCTCATGGTCTTAAAATACCGATGAATTTCGACGACGTTAAAATGGATTAGTATTTCATTTCTTTCTTTTATATTTTCATGTCTTTTTCTCTCCTCCATTCTTATTCCCTTCTTCTATGCTTGCTTTAGTTCTTTTGTGCCAACTTCTGGACACACATTTTGTCGGCAATACTGACAAGGCTGACCCTAAATTGAATGCGCATCGGTCTTATTTGCTTTGGATTTGATTATTTCCTTCCGAGAATGCTTAAAATTAATTTGGAAGATGTTGAATGTATACTCTTTACTCGGAAGATTGCAAGGAGATTGGACTTTGTGCTTTTTTAACATACACAGTAAATAACTAAGCGATATTAACTGAATATGGAATGGGGGTTGGTAACACATAAAGAATAGAATTAGTCACTTAAACGGAAGTTTTTAATGATAACACAGGGAAACAATTTTAATCACATTTTCTGGTAACTTAGATTTATCTGCCAATTTTAATTCGTTTTTTCATGCTGATTTCAAATATATAATCCATTTTTTCCTGCATGCTGTAGTTATTTTGTAATTTCTATTTTTTCGTTTCCCCGAAAACTGCCCTCCGGACGGACAGAGAGGGTGCTTGTAGAAAGCAAATACTTCACAGTGCATAGTCTTAAGATAGTAATAAGTGTTATTGTGCAAAATATTGACATTATTGTTTCTGTTTTTCAGGTCTCATGTTAGAGTGATGGCTTCGTCAAGAGGAAATTGCGTTAATGATCCAGACACCTTCTGCTACATATGTGGCTGTTACATGCTAATTAGTCAAAGGCGCAATATATCAAACTTTGTGATCCGCACTTATAAGACATATTTTGATATTCCTCATGGCGATCAAGATAAGAAGTGGGCCCCACATGCTGTTTGCCATAGTTGTGTGGAACATCTTTGTGAGTGGACGAAAGGAAAGAGAAATGGTTTTCCTTTTGGAATCCCCATGGTGTGGCGAGAGCCAAAGGATCATGTATCGGGCTGATACCTCTGTCTGGTGAATACTAAAGGGATTGGCAAGAAAAATCGGCACAAGATCGACTACCCCAACATTCCCTCGGTGATCCGGCCAGTACCTCATTCTGAGTCTTTACCAGTTCCGATTTTCAGTGGATATGCTTCCTCCGAGGATGAAAACCTGATATAGACGTCCACGGAATGGATTCAGAGTCTCCAGATTCATCATCAGATGCTGAATAGTCATTAGCTCCTTACTGTTTCAATCAAGAGGATTTGAATGACTTGATACGTGATTTGGCGCTCTCCAAGAAAGCTGCAGAACCTTTAGCCTCCAGGTTGAGTGAAAGACATCTGCGTGACAGGTCGGTACGGGTATCATATTACCGAACAAGTGAGTGTACATTTGTTAAGTATTTCTCTGAGGACAAACAATTTGTATACTGCCACGATGTTCCTGGTCTGTTTACCGAGTTGGGACTTGGCACCTATAGCCCTGCTGAGTGGAGACTGTTTTTGGATAGCTCCTAGCGTAGCCTCAAGTGTGTCCTTTTGCATAATGGCAATGACTTTGGTTTGGTTCCTCTCGGTCACTCTGTCCATCTGCGAGAAACTCACGATGATATAAGAATGGTCATGGATTTACTTAAGTACCATGAACACAATTGGATCATATGTGTAGACCTTAAGATGGTCAACTTCCTCCTTGGCCAGCCAAAAGGATGCCAAACATTGTTAATGAGCCAATCGTAAGTCGAGAGAAGATCGTTTTCCCTCCACTTCATCTCAAACTGGGGTCGATGAATCAGTATGTCAAGGCGTTGAGCACTGACAATGATTGTTATCAGTACATAGTATCGACGTTTCCTGCTTTGTCATACGAAAAAATAAAAGCAGGAGTATTTGATGGTTCCCAAATTCGAAGACTTCTGAGTGATTCTAGATTCGTGAACACCATGAATGAAAAAGAGAAGGCAGCCTGGCTCTCATTTTCTGCCGTTGTTCGTAACTTCTTGGGAAACAAAAGAGCGCATAACTACGAGGATCTGGTGACTAATATGCTTTTAGTAAATCGTCATCTGGGAGGCAACATGAGTGTGGAGCTGAATTTCCTAAATAGTCACCTCGACCGATTCCCAGAGGATCCGGGAGCCGTGAGCGACGAACAAGGGAAACGCTTCCATCAGAATTTGATGACGATGGAAGAGCGCTACCAAGGTCACTGGGATAGATAGACACATGATGGCGGACAACTGCTGGACGATTAGAAGAGATCAGCCAGAGAAGACTTACAAGAGAAAGAGTTACAAACGCAAATTTTTGCCCGATTGAAATCAAGAAGAGGTCCTCCTGCCTGATGTACGGTCATTAATAAATTAGCATCTATTTGATTACAGTATTTGTAATCCTAATGTGTAATTCAAGTTTCTTCTCATATGCAATAAAATGTTTGTGCAAATAAACCTGCTTTACTATCAATAACGCAAAAGGATGATTCAAAATTACTTCAGGGCATGATGATAGGCGTGATAAAATGAAAATTATTGTATAATATTAGTTATTGATATTACGAAAGATCTGTAGCATTTATTGATAATCTGATTTCAGATTTGAATTCAGTATGCTCGAATTAGGTAGGAAAATGTACTTTTATCAATTCACCAAATACATTGTTCCCCAGTGTAATTAATTTACTATTAGTGCACTGAATATATCGCTTCACTTTAGGAACTTTTAGGAATTGAGAGCTATGCTTTTCTCCGTATGTTAAAGTTAGTAATAACACCGAGAAACAATTTAAAAAAAAAGTTATGTTGAGTTAGATTTTTGTGCTGATTTAGACTAAAATTAGCATGCTGATTCCAAATTTGTAGTCAGCTTTTTTCTAGCACGTCTATTGTTTTCTCCACAGCTTACCCCCCAGAGAAGTAAAATTCCACTGCTTAGCTGTAATAAGATTTGCCTGCTGATTACGATTGAATCCATCTACAGCTACGTGGCAACTTGCTTGGGCACTCACCATTGAGACAGTGCGGTGAGAGGTGTGTTGTACGTTCTATTTCGTTATATGCTGTTTTTGTAGCTTTCAAAGCTGGTAACTATTCAATCTTAGTGTTATATTTACATAGGTATATATTTCCTTTGTTTCAGATCATGTCTGCTCCTGCAACTTCTCGTCGTAAATGCCTAAACAACCCTGACTCCTTCTGCTACATTTGTGGCAGTTTCACCATTCCAAGTCAGAGGGCAAACATCAGTGCATTTGTCAAACAAGAATATTTAGCATATTTTAAAGTAAAACTCGGTGATCAAGACAAGCCATGGGCCCCAAATAAAGTGTGCAGGCAGTGTGACAAATAAAGTGTGCAGGCAGTGTGACCAAAGGAACACATGAAAGCTTGCCATTCGGTAACCCCATTGTTTGGCGAAAACAAAAGGAGCATTGCACAGACTGTTACTTTTGTTTAGTGTAAACATCAGGATTTAACAAGAAAAATAAAAGTAAAATAGAATATCCTAATCTACCGTCAGCTATAAGGCCAATGCCTCATTCAGCTGAAATTCCAGTGCCAGTTTTTGAACAACTACCTCCTCTAGAAGATCTGAGTGATGTTGATGAACGCAGTGACAGCAATGATGCAGATTTCTAAATTCACGAGGATTCGGTTCGTAGGGGATTTGATCAGCACGAGTTGAATGATTTGGCACGTGATTTGGGCCTATCAAAAAAAGCTTCAGAAATCCTAGCACCAAGACTGAATGAGAAAAACTTACTAAAACAAGGAGCGAAAGTATCATACTTTCGAACCAGAGAAAGTACATTTCTGCATTACTTTCGAATTAACAGTGGCTGTGTGTATTTACATAACATTTCTAGTTTACTGAAGGAATTAGGGCTTTCAATCTACAATCCAAATGAATGGCGAATATTTATTGACAGCTCAAAGCGGAGCTGGAAGTGTGTCCTTCTACACAATGGCAATTTATTTGGTGCAGTCCCTATTGGGCATTCTGTTTGTCTTCGTGAAGAACATGGAGATATAAAGAGGGTCATTGAGTTATTGCAATATGACAAACACAATTGGATCATCTGTGTTGACCTTAAAATGGTGTGCTTCCTTCTTGGTCAGCAACGTGGGTACACAAAGTATCCCTGTTTTTCCTGTATGTGGGATAGCAGAGCTCGAGGGAAGCATTGGATTGAGACGAATTGGCCTCCAAGATCTGATCTTAAACCTGGAGATCCCAACATTCTACATGAGCCACTTGTTGACAGGAAGAATATAATATTCCTACCTCTGCACATAAAACTAGGTCTCATGAAGCAGTTTGCAAAGGCATTGCCAACTGATAGCGACTGTTTTAAGTACATCATCTTGACATTTCCTGCTCTGTCAATTGAAAAAAATCAAGGCCGGTGTGTTTGATGGTCCACAAATTCGACAACTCATCAAAGATGAACAGTTCACCGGGAATATGTCAAATCTTGAAAAGAATGCTTGGTTATCATTCAAAGACGTCGTCAAGAACTTTCTTTGAAATACACCTGCGAGTAATTAAACAGAAATTGTTCAGAATTTATTGGAGAGCTACAAGGCGCTTGGTTGCAACATGTTTTTTTTTTTAATTTTATAGAGCCCATCTGGCAACTGCCCACTTGGGCATAAGTCGCCGAAAAACACGACAGCCTAGAACTAGGCTACTTTAAAATAAAAATATGAAAACATAACAATAATATAAATTGGAAAAACTTAACAATAAGGAAGCAATCTCCGGCAGCAGGGGGAAGGTCCCCCTCACCCCGGTGCAACCTACAAACAAAACAATAACAAACAAAAAACAAAAAAGAACCTTAAATAAAAGGGAGAAGCACGGCCTCCCCCCAAAAGTCAACAAGTCAATGTGCACGAATCTGTCCCGAGTACAAGGCACAGGCGGTAGCGACCCCGTCCATCCCGGAACCGGGACAGGTATCATGCGCGAAGATCACCCAGACTGGAAAGTTCGACATTTTTTTTTTTTTTTTTAAGAGCTCATCTGGCGACTGCCTACTTGGGCATTAGTCGCCGTATTAAAACTGGCCTAGTTCTAGGCTACTTTAAAATGAAATTAAAGAGAGAAAAAAAAACAAAAAACAACACCCCAAAAGGGGGAAAGGAAGCAAGCTGGTGCGTCGGGGAGAGGTCCCCCCGGCGCAGGAGCGTGCAACTAAAAAAAAAAAAACAAACAAACAAAAAACAAAACAAATGCAAAAAAAACAAAAAAACAAAACAAACAAACCTTGCTTAAATAATAGGGAGAAGGCCGGCCTCCCCCAAGAAGTCAACAAGTCCACAAGTCAGTGTGCACGAATCTGTCACAAGCACAAGGGACAGGCGGTAGCGACCCCGCCCATCCCGGTACTGGGACAGGTATCGTGCGCGAAGATCACCCAGACTGGGACATTCGACAAGAATGTGCCGAACAGTCTGGGGGACGACGCAGTCGTTGCAATAGGGCGCAGGCGAGCGCTCCATCAGATAGCGATGCGTCACACGAGTGTGTCCGATTCGGAGACGACAGAAAGCAACCTGAAGCCGCCGCGGCATTGGGGGATAGGTCCATGGGAACAGTCGCGGCGCAATGGCACGCAACTTTAAGTTCCCTTCTACCGTCTCCCATCTTCTATGCCAAGCAGTCCGAAGAGCTGCCCGTATTCCTGCCATGTAGTCGGTGTGAGGAAGAGCGAAACGCTGGTCCGGTCGCAGAGTCCTCGCGGACTCTTTGGCGCCCTCATCGGCGCGCTCATTCCCCGCAATTCCTACATGTCCAGGAACCCAGCAGAAGATAATCTCGACATCTGCCCGGCTCGCCAAAACCGTGGCGTCACGGATATCGCGAACCAGGGGATGCGGAGATTCCAATGCCCCGAGAGCACTCAGGGCGCTTTGTGAGTCGCTATAGATCACAATCCGGTCTCCGAACCGGGCACGTCGCGTAATCTCCCGTACCGAGTGGTGTATTGCCACCAGCTCGGCCGTGAAGACAGACGCAGCGCCTGGTAGAGCCCCGCTGACTTCAAACAGAGGGGATACGGCGTGGAAGCCGACCCCCTCTTGGGACTTGGAGCCATCCGTATACACTGGCACGATACCAGCGTGACACGATGTGTGCTCCAAAAAGGTCGAACGCAATACTCCCGGCGCAGTACAAGCTTTGGGAGCAGAGGCGTGGCGACAAATAGACAAATGTGGTACCCTCCAGGGTAGCGTCCTGGGCAGAACCAGGGGCGCCACCGGCCTGAGAGCTATATCTACCTCTCGAAGGAGTTTCCTGGCCCTAAACCCAAAGGGCTTAGGGTATGACTGGCGTCTCTCGGCGGCATAGGCACCATCGAGATCAGCTGCGGATGCAGTGAGAGCTGTTGGCGACTGAGGGAGGCGCCGGGCTCGCGCGTACAGGCGAGTGATGCACTGCACGCGGCGCAGAGCGAGTGGCATCTCCCCAGCATCGACCAACAGGCTCTCAAGGGGGGAAGTGCGGAAGGCACCGGTCGCAAGGCGAAGGCCGGTGTGGTGGATTGAATCCACCTTCCGCAATAAACGCTCGGCTGCGGATGCATAAAACTCGCATCCGTAGTCGAGCTTCGAGCGAACAAAGGATCGATAAAAAAGTAAGGCGGTAGCCCTATCAGCGCCCCAAGCGCTGAACGTCACGGAACGGAGAATGTCCATAGCGCGGGTACAAGAGACCCTAAGGCTGCGAATATGAGCCTCCCAGGTGAGGCGTCGGTCGAATACAAGACCAAGGAAACGGTGCGACTCAACCACATCCAGGCGCACCCCATTAAGAAACAAATCTGGGTCGGGGTGAATCCGTGGATGGCGGCAGAAGTGCACCACCTTAGTCTTGGCCAAAGAAAACCGAAACCTGTGCGCTTCGGCATAGTGAGAGACGCGGTTCAATGCCTGTTGGAGTCCGCGCTCCAGAGTTGGCATCTGGGCCGCGCCAAAAGAGATCGAAAGGTCGTCCACGTAGAGCGTAGCGAGAACATCTTCGGGCAGCACCGAGGTGATGCCGTTGATGCTCAGGGCAAAGAGTGTGACACTGAGGACACTTCCCTGCGGGACACCCTCTTCCTGCTCCTTTGGGCCGGAAAGAGATCCCCCGACAATCTCACAAAAAAATCAGATATAAACACTGGGAGGCGTCTCCTCGCCCTCATCGTGTGGAGAGTCTCCATGATACCGTATCGCCATGCGGTATCATAGGCCTTCTCCAGATCGAAAAACACCGTGGCGTAGTGCTGTCTACGAAGGAAGCCTTGCAGACGGCATTTTCCAGTCGGAGCAGAGCATCCGACGTGGAGTGGAACTTGCGGAAGCCGCACTGTGCAGAAGACAGATGGCCTCCGCTGTCCAGGAAAAAGGCTAGTCTAATATTTACCAATTTCTCCATAAACTTGCACACGCAAGAGGTTAGAGAGATTGGGCGGAAACCAATCGGAGTAGAGTGATCTCTCCCCGGTTTGCGAAAATCGAGCACAGTAGCGATTCGCCAGGAGTCTGGGAGAAGACCCTCCACCCAGATCCTGTTGAACAAATCTAACAGAAAGGCCATGCCTCGATCACCCAGGTGTCGAAGCATGGCGTACGGGACATCGTCCGAACCATGGGCGGTGTCCGCGCACGAAGCGAGAGCGGAACGCAACTCGCTCACAGTAAACTTGTCGTTGAAGGGTTCTTCGCCTCTGGAGGTAAAGTCCAGCCGGCGGCCTTCCGCGACATCACGACGTGCATTGAATAGCTGCCGGAGTAGCATCCCGGCTAGAGAATGCGGAAAAAGCGGCCGCGAAGTATTCCGCCACGGACGCGGGGTACGAGATTGCGGTCCCATTCTCCTGGAGAACGGGAGGGGGGTCCTGCGAGAACTTGCCCCGAATCCTTTTGACTCACTTCCACACCTCTGCTAAAGCGATCTTCCCGTTAAATGAAGACACGTATGCCCACCAAGAAGAGCGGCGGGCGTGCTTCGAAATATACCGGAACCTAGCCCTAGCCCGACGAAATTCAGCGACAGTGAAATCGTTCGGGTAGGCGCTTATAGCGCATGTAGGCATAACGCTTCTGTTTGAGGGCCGTCTCACACTCAGCCGACCACCACGGGAGTGGTCGGCGTGCAAAACAGCCAGACGTTCTAGGAATAGTAGTCAGGTCCGCGGTGATGAGGTTGCCGGAGAAGAAGTCAACGGCCTCATCTACCGACCCAAATTCCTCGACTGAGATAGACAACTCAGTCATTTCGTGAAATGCAGGCCACCGCGCCCGCGCCAAGCACCACCGAGGTGGGCTCTCAGGCGGCAGTTGCCCTGAAAATTATATTTGAATGGGAAAGTGATCACTACCATGGAGGTCATCGACCACCCCCAAACAAAATCAGGCTGTGCATCCGAAGAGCACAAAGATAGGTCAAGGCAAGAAAATGAAGCGGTTCTCGGACAGTGATGCGTAAACTCATCCACGTTTAGGACACCCATCTCAAGCTCTTTGATCAGATCGACAAGGACTTGTCCCTTGGGATTTATGGAGTAATCTCCCCAGAGAGGATGCCTGCCGTTCAGATCTCCAAGCAAGAGATAGGGCCTCGGCAACCGTGCCAAGACGCGGCCGAAGTCCCCCGCGTCGAAGTCAGCTGACGGTGTAATGTACGCAGAAATAATAGTATACCTCCTATCCAGGTGCAGCTGCACAACCCCTGCCTGAAAGGAGGTATCTAAAGAGAAAGGAAGAACGGAGACATCATGCCGGGTGTAAACGGCGCACCCCCCAGCCCGGCCATCCCGCGGTTGTGGGATCGTGAGACCCTTATACCCCTGGAGGGCGGGCAGGAAACACGAGCCTAGCATGGTCTCTTGCAAAAAGATAGCTAACGGGGAACGGAAGGAGACGAGCCTCCGCAGCTCCTCCCAGTTGGCCCGGAGTCCACGGCAATTCCATTGAAGGAATAGGCCCTCCAGGCCTAGCTCGGAGGAGACGCGGGGGCCCTCCTCAAACAGAAGACCCTCCGGGGAATAGCCGTACGCTTCCCGGGGGCAGAACCCCGGGCGCTGTTGGCCGGACAAAGCGCTGAAGGCGCCGTCGCCTTCGAGGACTTATTGGGGAAGGTTGGGCTAACAATGCGAGTCTTTTCCTCCCTCCGCCTCGAAACCTTAGGCGGGCGTTTCGGCTTCGGAGGCGGGGGGCCCTCTTTTCGAGAAAGCACCGTCTCCGAGCCACTCGCTCCACCACTAGGCGTGGGCGAAGGAGCCGAAGCTCCTTTGTTGCTGTCATCCTTTTGGGGGACAGCTTTAGGAACCCCGGAAGATGGCCTAGCCACCAACTTCAGGGGTGTTGCCTCCTGTGAATCTAACGACTCGGTGGAGGCGCGTGGCCGTTTTGTCTTACAGGAAACGGTCACGCTGGGGGAAGAGGGGGGAACCCTGGTTTTAGCCGGAGCTGGGTATGAACCCTTTTCTCCTCCAGCTTTACCAGGGGAGCACCCGGGTTGGGTAGAGCCCGCAGAAAGGCTCCGAATGGGCGAGGAAACAACCGTGCTAGTTGGCCTGGATGGGCCAGGAGCAGAGGGTGCCTTTCTAACTATTGAGGCATATGACGTCCCAGGCAGAGCCGAGCTCACCAGGATCAAGTCCTTAGCCTCGCGGAATGAGAGTCGATCCTGGGCCTGAACGGCAAGGATTTCTTTCTCAAGGAGATATGCACCACATTGCTTCGAAGAAGCAGGGTGCGTCTCTCCGCAATTGACACACTTGGCCACACACGATTTGGACTTATTGTTTGCGACCTTGGAGCAATTTACACATACTTTGGGTGACCCCGACTTTGCACGTCTACATGAGCGATTCGTATGGCCGAAGCGGTGACAGTAATAGCACCGCCGCGGCAGTGGCACGAATGCCTTCACGCGGTAGCGGTACCAGTACCAACCGGCACGCACCGACTCAGGGAGCTTGTCACAGTCGAACGTGACAAAGAGTGTAGGGGTGGGTCGCGAGGCCCCTCCCTGTTTTCTCATCACACGTTCGAGCTTGACCGCCCCATGGTCGGCCAGCTCTAAGGTGATGTCGTCTATGGAGTAGTCAACGAGATCCCTCGCAAAAACTACTCCTTTCACAAAGTTAATGGTAAAGTGCGGCGTCACACTCACCGGGGCGCCATGAAGTGTCCGAAGAGCACTTATCTTGGCCGCCTCGGCGGGATTCGCCGCATTCGCCAGAAGGCTCCCGTCCGAGAAACGGGTCACCTTCTGGCTCTCTACTAATTGCACTAGCTAATCCTCTCCTCCCTTGGACAACATGGTGCCATCAGTGGAGCGAATAACGAGGAAGCACTTGAAGCCATTAGGCTCGAAAACGCCAGGTAACCTATGAATGAGGAGCCCCGATGTCATCGAGGCTTCGCCCTGTGCACTCTTGGTCTTAGTCTTAGTCAGGGGCTCCGCACACGGGGGGGCAGAGGGCCCGTATTTGCCGATCTTGGCTTCGGCGCCTACCAAAGTTGCAGCAGACTCATCCGTCCCCGAGTCTTCTTGGTCTTTTTCTTTTTCTTTTTTGGAGAGGAGGGCGGGGAATGAACCCGCTTCTCACCTCCGCCGGCAGAAGTCCCCAGGCCAGATGGACCGGCCTCAGCCAGGTCCTTCTCCGAAATAGAGAAGGTCCTGGTAGTCGTAGGGGCACCTGTCGAAGGAGATCCCTCCCCTCCTTTTACTGCCTCAGAGACCCTAGCCGTTTGAGGAGGAACTTGCATAGGGGCGGATTCGGGTTCGGTGTTTGGCGCCGAGCCCGAATTCCGCCCCATGGAAGACATCGCGAGTCATGTTGGCTGTATTGTCACTAGTCTTGTGTGGGGAGGCACAGGCCTTGACCCCGGCAAGGTTCAATATTCTTGACAGCAGGTCTTTTGAGGGAAGCGACCGAAGGGGCCTGGCTTCCCTCTCCCCCCTAAGGCGGTTTGCCCTACCGAGCCGCTTACACGAGGGGCGGTCGGCAATGGGCTGCCTGCTGGCTTTCTTGGCAGTCCCCTTGGAAAGAAAAGACGGGACTGCCACTGGGAAAAGGGAGGTGCCCGAAAGCACCTCCAGAGAAGGGGATGAGGGGAGTCCCCTGTACCCGTAGGCGAAGGACAGGAGTAAGCCTCCTCCCCGGTTAGAGAAATATGGAGGTTCCCCTGCGCAAGCACAGGGGGGAGGGACCTCCATTTTTTCGGTGGATCTGCCCGAGGGCGGCTCCCTCTCTGTTATAGGGGGAATTAAGGGGAGATGTTTTATTTTTGCATCATTGGGCATGGTGACCCTCTTTGATTTACGGGACGCAATCGCTCACCACCTCTCGCAGTAGCCCGCACTGCAAGAGGTGCTTACAGGCCCGGCAGAGCCAGGTGCCGCCATTTGGGACCACTCCTCCCGCCTGGTGGCCTGGCAGTCCTTCGGCATGGCGGCTCCACCTTGAACACGGCGTAAAAAAGATAGATTTTGAAGACGAGAGGAAAAGAGATGTGAGGAAGGTATGGGTGGGGATGAAGCAGGTTGTTAAAAACCAACCACCCCAGACCGGAGCTCAGGGGTTAGGGAACATTGTCCCCTCCCCCGTCAGCCCCGATCCGGGACGGTTGGCTGGGAAGAAGGTCAGCATCTACCCTGTGGAATTAGAGGCTGACCAGAGAAAGCTGTGGGAGAGGTTGTTTGAAAAGCGACGAAGTAGGGGAGAAATACAGGCTATCTGAAGGAAGGAAGAGTGGCTAAGCTAGGGCTGGACGGAGCGCTGGATCCCGTCAGCACGGCGGCCAGGATGGCAAATCGCCGCACCCCTTACGGGGGGTTGCAACATGAGTATTAAACTATATTTTCTACATTGCCATATTGCCAGCTTTCCGGATGATCTTGGTGCTGTTAGCGACGAGCAAGGTGAACGATTTCACCAAGATTTGAAGGTTATGAAAGAACGTTATCAGGGTAGATGGGATGTACATATGATGGCTGACTATTGTTGGAGCATCAAACGCGATAGTCCTCAAGTTGAACACTCCCGAAAGAGCTATAAACGTAATTTTTTACCTTAACTACTTGCGCACAATTATAATTTTATAATTACAGTAGCCATATCCTTTGTTAAAACATAATAGTATTAAATAAACATTGCAATCATGCCTGTTTCTTTCATATTTCATTGTATCTCAATATTTGAAAAAGTTCAAAAACTTGACGTGATAGAGAAAAAAAACTGAGATCAGTGTTGGATTCAGCACCGAAAAATTGGTTAAAAACAGCTGTCAGACCTAACTCAACAAAATTGTGTTCCCCAGTGTAATAGATGGCGGGAATTAACTACACTTTGAGTTCGCTGAAGTTATACGAGAAACGCGTGTGGAAAACCTGCCGGGGAAAATGGAGAAAGTAGGCTTCGATAAGGAAAGAGTGACAAACTTTAACCTTGAATTATGTGAGGATGCGATGAGGATTCTCGAGGCAGCTGTTTGTTTCTTGTCGTCTTAGCGTAGGCAGGAAGTAGATTGAAAACAGGGATGAACTGCTCTGGAATGACTGAAATTTCTGTCTATCGACCAGCTAGTCTTATTCTCCTCCAAAATGAGAGAGTCTCACGTGTCCCCTTCCTGAAGAAGAGGTGAGTTGCTTCCGCCGGGACAGAAAGGGAGATATGAAAAATCTAATTTGGAGAACTACAGAGGGAGGTTCGTTACTCCCTCTTTCGCTGCCAGCAAGAGCCGGAAGTCTCTCCATAATTATTCGTTACTTTATGCTCTCTTTGTTACCTCCTTAAAATAATTTCTTTATTTTCCCCCATTCTTCCTTTCTTTATTGCAAGCTTTCTTTCTTTCATTCTCCATTAAATTCTTCCTTTACTTCTATACTTTCTTTCTTTTTTATTCCTTGTTTTGCCTTTACTCTATACTTTCTTTCTTTTTATTCCTTGTTTTGCCCTTATTCTATCATTTCTTTCTTTCTTCCATTCGTGCTTCCATACTTCACCTCTGCATTTCTTTCTTTTTTCTTTCTTCCTTTCATTCTTTTCTTCGTTCATCTTCTTTCTTAATTTCATGCTCTCTTTCTTCCTTACTCTCTTCCAGCATTCTTTCTTCCTTACTTTCTCTCTTCCAGCGTTCTTTCATGCTTTCTTTCTTTCCCTCTTTTATGCTTTGTTTTCTTTCCTTCATCCATTCATTCTTTTATTCTATCTTCCATGCTTTCTTCACTACTCCTTCCATGGATGGATTCGTTCCCACTTCCATGCGTTCTTTCTTTCCCTCTTTTCATTCTTTTCCTCACCATGCTCTCCTTTTCCTTATCCATGCTTTCTTTTTTCATCTTTCATGCGCTCTTTTTTTTATTATTTCATGCGTTTTGTCTTTAATTCTCCATGTATCTTTATTTCCCACTTTCATTCTCTCGTGTTTTCTTTCTCTTTTGGGCTTGCCTCCTAACCTTTTCCGATGCTTTCTTTCTTCGATTCTTTTTCTCATTCCACTTCCATGCTTGCTTTTTCTCCCCCCCCCCCTATACTATCTTTCATTTGTTCTTCCTTGCTTTGTTTCATCCCTTCTCCAATGATTTCTTTCTTTTCTTCTTCCATGCTTTGTTTCTTTCCTCCGCCCATGCTTGATTACTTCTTTGTTTCCTGTTTCTTTTATCTTTCATTGCTTCTTTCATAGTTTATTTCGTTCCCTCTTCCATGTTTGGTAATTTTGTGGTTCCTAGTGGGTTTTTTTTATTCTTTCGTTCTCCCATGTAACCTTTCTTTCCTTCTTTCGGGTTTTCTTTCTCTCCTTATTCCATAAGTACTCCCTTTTCTTCTCTCATGATTTCCATATTTTCTTTCTTCCATGCTTAGTAATTTGATGGTTCCCTTAATCCCTCTATCTTTCATTCCTTCTCCTATTCCTCCTTTATTAGGATCTTCCTTGCTTACTTTACTTCTTCGATCTTTTATTTGCTTTATTCCCTTTCTTACTTCCTTATTTTTTGTTATTTGTTCCCTTATGCATTTTCTTTCCTCTTCCCATGCTTTTTTCTTCTATACTGCTTTCTCTATTCACGTCTGCCATGCTTTCTATTCTTCTCTCATGCTTTCTTTCTTTTACCTTCACGTATGCTTTCTCTCATTCCTTGTTCGTTGCATTTTCCTTCTTCCATCCTTTCTTTATTTACTTCTCCCCTGCGTATTTTGTTTCTTCCTTCAAATATTTCTTTCTTTCTTTCCCTCTCTCATGATTTATTTATTTCCTTCTCCCATGCCTTCAATCTTTCGTTCATTATACTTTGTTTCTTTCCTTGTTTTTTCCTTCGTTCCTTTCTTTATTTTCTCCTTACTTTCTTTTTTTTTGCTTCTACCGTGCTTTTTCCACCATTGATAGAATCATTGGACACGCGAACAGTAAAATATTTTCATGTGGGCGTGTTTTTATTTTAATAATAATAATAAGTATTTATAATGCGCCCTTCGGGGCTGTTAGCCCTCACAGAGCGCAGGTTGTGTAGCGAGTGCCGATCGGACCTCGGCAGGAATAACACAGTTTAAATTTACCTGGGGATGTGTGTGTGTGTGTGCGGGGGGGGGGGGCTATACAAAAAAAGCATTGATCCGTGCCGACAGGAATTGGAGGAAGATGCCTGAAGTGTATTATAGTTCTCCGAAACATCCAGAGTACTGGGCATAGACGGAACCGCCTATGAAGTCTGGTAAGCTCTCGAATCCTCTTTCGTTCCCATAACATCGACAACTGTATTTTTATTGAAGGATTTTATTGGTATTTATTTGGGTCTTGTACGATTGCGGAACTACAATGAGGATATTTGAGATCGAACTTGATCGAGTCTTTCAACCGTGAATACAAAGACGAGGTCAACACAAACGAGCAACAAAATAACCGAATTTAAATGAAATTTAGCCAGAGTTGTGGCATAGAGGTTTCAGATTGGAGTCTCAGTCGGGTTTCTTCAGAGTGGAGTTGGAGTCGGATTAATTTATTGAAAAACCTCTACCAATTTTAGCTGATTAAAAAAAAAGGCATTATTGTTATATTTCAGCAAATGCTTCAAAACAGTCACAAATTAATCATTCTTATCGCACAAACCATTTTCATTTCTTATATAAGCCAGGAACTGATAAGGATATTTATTAAATGTATAAAAATATATTGATTGCGATCTTCCGAAATTATAAACAAAGAAATGTCCCCTTGACAAAATCGGATGTGCAAGCTACATACAACTTAGGAGATCACAAAAATATTTCTATATATTTGTATATTTTGCATACGTGATTGGAACCTTATTTTAGTTAATAAAACAAAAAAAAAGTTCATATACAGACTAATATTGAAGTGGGGAAAAGAGATCTGAAATGGGTATTTCAATGTGGTGGTGTAAAAATCTGATATTTCCTGATTTGTGGAGTGAGAGGGTAATATTTTTCAATAGATTGGAGTTAAATATTGTGTAATATGTGAAATCGGGGTCGGATTCATAGACAGAGCTGGATGCTTTCCAAAAAGCAGTCGAAGTCGCAATATTTTGAACCGACTTTAAAAGCCTTTGGTAATGTCCTCCAATCACAATGGATCCATGTATTAAGCGAAAATATATTTCGCAATGTTTCGAAATCTCGCTTCGTGATTCGTTGGAATTTAATTCAATCTTTATGGAGTTTAATTTCAATTCTTTCCTTCGTAATCTGTTTATGGAATTTACCTTTAAACAATTCTTTTTATTGTCAGCAAAGTGAACAAAAGAGGACTTATTTTTCTTCTTTAGTTCATTAATGAAACTAGTACTGATGCTTAAAGTGAATTAAAAGCATACCCATGAAATTTTCTAAAATATATCAATCAGGTAAACCATTTATATTCGAGCATTCAATTCCCGATTATATTCGGGCAAATTTGTTAGTGGTTAAATTGGAACAGGATTTCCTGCCTTCGTCCAAACCATTCAGGATTTCACAACCCTAAAGTGGGTTTAAGTTCTTTCAGCATACCATCCGTTAAGAGTTATTGCTCAGACTTAGAATCCATTTACTCTGTCCCCCTTTTGGAAACTAAAGTGGAAACCTATAAAGTAGCGAAGTTAGATGTGAAAATGAGGGTAATAAGATCCATGCAACAATAGGGGATGGGTGTGATTGGCTTGGGGTTATCCACTTATAGGCTGGGCTAACGGTAACCGACTTATTACTTAGCGGAGGTAAGGAAATTAGAAAAATGGCGGTTTTGGAGATTTATTCTTGGTATTATGGCCGTATTTTGTTTTCGGGCAAGTGAAATTGCTGAGTTACTGGCTGGTAGTATGATCGCGTCCTTGTATCTGGTTATCGGTGTTAACAGCCTCAATGCCCTTGTATTCGCTCTCTGGCTGACTCCTTTTGTGTGTATTTTACAATCCCTTTTTATCCTAACGAAAAAATAGGGGCGTGGCTCCGTTTCTCCAATCCGAGAGTTGGGCGGAGCCTATTTGACCAAAGGGTATGAGCGTGTATTTAGTGTAGGCGCGTGTACACTAAGAGAGTGTTCGAATTTGGATATAAGTCTTCGTCTTTCGCGGGTCCATGTTAAAGTTGGCGGGTCAGACTTCCTCAGTATCAGATTCATTACTCGTATGAACAGCTGCTGCAATTCTCTTCCTTATCGGCGCGGGCAAAACCGTCGGCACCTGTTTTCTAATGTGTATGTGAATATTTGTGTGTTAGCGTGAGAGCAGCAAAGCGATTTCATTGCCGAGTGGTTTTGCATGATTTACAAGTATACGTCTTGCTTTGCATTGATACATTAATTATTGAGTAGCGGTTTATCATTACTTACAAGTTTAAAGTTTGCTTTGCATTAATTAATTATTAACAAATGTCATATTATTTTAGTGATTGGTTTGTGTGACAATTTCAAGATTTCATAGGGCCAACAGGGTGCTCAATTTGTGAGGTTCCTTGTTGTCTCTACTCTACCTTTTATTTGGGCACTACACAGACCTAAAGAATGGCTAGAGGTCGAGAGGGAGCATCACGTTACTTGTGCAAGAAGGTGTCCACTAAATATGGGATAAAATAAAAATTAAATAATTTGTACAGATTTAATCCAATACAAAAAATTAATAAACCATAGGAAATATGGATTATTTTTAGTCTGTTATGATTGCTTCATTGTTACAAATTATATCTCTACAATGACCCATATCACGCATAGAAATCCCCATCTTCTCCCAAGAAACGCCAGAGGCAATTATTCCCTACATGGAACACACAAGGGAGGTACACTGTGTACCCTATTCCCCAAGGTACCTGGAGCAGCTACACTTCATCCCAGCCCAAGTGCAAATTAGTGAGACCCCGTCAGTGGGTCAAGTGAACTCTCCGATGGGGCCTAGGGATGTTGGTATGCTTCCTCCTCGTTACTTCTCAACATTCTCTCCTTTTTTTCCTACGACTCTACCCTCAACACTTTATTTAGACTTAAGGACCTTTCACACCCGCCGGTCGTAAGAGAACAGGGTTTGAGGAGTCCTGGGTATTGGGGCGCGATTAATGGAAAGATCAGTTTTGCCCCAATAACCCCTTCCCTGGCTGTAATGTGCTGACTGAGTGCCTCTCCGCGGCAGTTTTCGGGTGTAGAAGGATGCAGTGCTTCTGGTTGCTTCTCTGAAATTTTCGTTTGTTGGCCAACTTTCATACTCAATTTTGATTACACAACGCTTTCAAAATCCTCGCCCACCCTTAGTGTTGAGGCGGACGAAGTAAACAACGACATCACCACTCTGACTAGTGGAGGGGCTCCACTACCACCATTTGTCTGCAGCAAAAGGCTTTCCCCCTTGCCATCTTTGTAGCCATCTTCTGATAGCTCTACCTCCGCGATGGAGGTGCGCCTACCCTGTGATTTCTAAGCGGCCTCTCCAAGAATCTTCTAGCGGAGAGGCCGTTTCTCCATCTTCGCTTACCCCCTTTCGTAGAGTTGCCTCTGGGTGACTCTCCACTTGCGATGCCCCCCTCCCTTACTTTTTCAAGGACCCATTAAGAGGAGGGCGAGGCAGAGGACGCGGAACCTCAGATCCCGGTCCCCCAATCGGCGCAAGTGATCCAGCGCAAACCTCCCATAGGGGGAAGAGGAGGTATCGCTCCCTGTATCCTGCACAGAGACATCGTTCATCCGAAGCTAGTGAGACTGAAGGGAGCCGGCATAGCCGCTCCCCACTTTTTCCCAATGGAAGCCGGCATACCTGTCCAAGTGACGTTCTGTCGGGCCATATGCCCTATGTGTCCTTGGTCGGGATACCCGATACATTGGGGCTGGGGAGGGCCACTTGGAAGCCCCTCCTGAGGTGGATATTGGTCCCGTAGGTACCTCCACCCTAGTTAGTAGGATCATGTGCAGTGCCAGATATCACCGAACCTAAGTCAGCCACTGTGCAGGGCCCTTCTGAAGCCTCTCGGCCCCCCGGCCACTCACAAGGAGAGGATGGACCTCATCCCTCGTCTGGTGTCCCTTTGCCAGCAAAAACCTTGGCTGAGTCTAGTCCGTCCGGCCTTAGTGCCCCTTCCGCAGGTGAGGAAAAACGGGCTTACACCCCGCCCTCCTCTCCAAGAAATAAAATAAAAGGAATGAGGTTAACGAGGACTAGAGTTCCTCTCCATCCACAGGTGCCCCGGAGACGGACGGGTCTGCTGTTTAGGCAAACGGCCAGGACAAGACGACCACCTCACGCCCCGGGGAGCCCCAGACAAAGAGTAGAGGAGTGGGGACCCTCATTGAAAAACTACCTAGCGCTTTAGAGCGCACTGGATTCAAACGAGTATTAGCAATTCGCCTCACTGATGACACAGTTTTTCGGACCGTAACATTCTTGCGAATGCGGTGGAACCTTCCGAGGCGGCCATTATTAGAACCCATAGGACGATTAATGGCTCGCCTATGAAGGAGACACCCCACACTAACATGAATTCCGTTATAGGGGTGGTTTATGCGAGGGAACTCGTGAACTACTCCTTAAGAGAAATCACCGAAGAGCTGCCGAACATGGATCAACCAATCATGGTTCAATCGTAACAAGCTCCCTGATTCTAAGGGATTGGTCATGTTTCGCCTAACGTGACCTGGAACGGCATATGCCTCAAGTTAAAACTGCACCCTCTAGGTTTGCAAGCATAATCGCCCCCGCGCCCATGAGGTGGCGGCTCAAAGGGCTCACACTCAGGGCTAAAACCAAGGCTCCCCCTGCGAGACCGTTTCCCTTAAGGCGAAACGGCCGCAAACCTCCACCGAGTCGTTAAACTAAAATGAGGCAAAGAATCGAAGGTGGTCGTGAGATCGTCCTAGGATGTTTTAAAGTTACCCTCAGAAATGACAACAAAAAGGAAGCCAGCCTCCAAAGCCTTCCTACCAACAGAAGGTTTCGAGGGGTTGGTGGGGAGAGACTCATATGTCGAGCCTAACTTCCTCCAAATCCTCGAAGACAGCAACTACTAGTGCGGCCAACAGTGCCCGGAGTTCTGACTCCGGGAAGCGTATGGCCATTCCCGTGAGGGTCTTCCCTCTTCAAAGAGGGTCCCCACATCTCCGAGCTCGGCATGGAGGGTATATTCCCTCAATGGAATTGCCGTGGAGTCCGGGCCAATTGGGAGGACCTGCAGAGGCTCGTCTCCTCCTGTTCCCCTTTAGCCATTCCTCTGTTGGAGACCATGATAGGCACGTGACTCCTGACCACCATCTGGGGGTATAATGGTTTTGTGTACCTGCTACCTAGAGTTGGAGGCCAGGAAGGAGGATGCGCGATTTATACTCGGCATCATGACTCCGTTTCTTATATCGCTATAAAGACGTCCCTTCAGACAGCGAATCTTGAATAGGAAGGATACTTTTATTTCTAAGAACATTCTACCATAAAGCGACTTAGACGCGGGTAACTTTTGCTGCGTCGTCGCATAGGTATCGATGCTTTTACTCCCTCCGCATTGGAATCTGAACAGTAGGTACTCCCTCTAGGGGGCCTACACGATCTATCTCAGGAAGAAGATCTTGCCCATTTGAAAGGCGGGATGGAGATAGATGTCCTAAATGTGGATGAGTTTACGATTCACTGCTCAAGAACCGTTTTATTTTCTTGTCTCGAGCTATCCTTGTGATCTCCGAATGCACAGCCAGATTTTGTGTAGTATGTGACCATCAT
The DNA here is from genome assembly GCA_963969495.1 of Ceratothoa steindachneri. NCBI lineage: Eukaryota > Metazoa > Arthropoda > Malacostraca > Isopoda > Cymothoidae > Ceratothoa > Ceratothoa steindachneri. The sequence continues at coordinate 164,638,228 of OZ018320.1, forward strand.
GGTAGTGATTACTTTCCTATTCAACTATAATTATGTAGACTGCTGCCGCATAAGAAACTGCCTCGGTGGTGTTTGAGCCGAAGTGGTGGTCTGCATTTCAGGAAATGACTGATTTCTCTGTCCCAATCGGGGAATTAATTTCGATTGATGAAGTGGTTGAATTCTTCTTCGGCAACCTCATCGCCGTGGGCATGACTATTTCAAAAACGTCTGTTTTGCAGGTTGTTCGCTTTTTTGTTGGTCTACCGAGTTTGAGAAGGCTCTTAAACAAAAGCGATGTGCCATCATGCGCTATAGTCACCGGCCCAATGATTTCACCGTTGGTGAATTTCGTCAGGGTAGGCTTAGGTTCCCTATGTTTCAAAGCACGCTTGCGCTCTTCCTGGGATGCATGTCTTCAATTAACAGTAAGACTTATATTTCAGGTGTGGAAGCGAGTAAAAAGGATTCGGGGAAAGTTCTCCTGAAACCCCCTTGCTTTCTCTAGAAATCTAAGAACCACAGGTCCGTGGCGGTCTTTCCCGACCACTTTAGCTGCATTCTCTAGCCGTTATGCTGTTCAGCCAATTTAATGTACACTGTGATGTCGCTGAAGGCTGGCGACTGGAGTTTAACTCCAGAGGGCAACACCCCTTCAACGATAGATTTACGCTGATTGGGTTACGTTTCGCATTTCCTTCATGCGCGGCCACCGATCCTGGTCCGCAAGATGTCCCGTATGTAATGTTTCAAAACATAGTTGAACGAGGCATACAAGTTACAAGTTTGCGTAAGTGAGTGTGCCTGTGTGGTATAGATAGAACGAAATAAAAGTGGTGAAGAGGGAAGGTAGTGCAGGAGATTTGCAAAGAGATGCAGGGAGCCTGGTGATCAGGCTTATCGCTTTCATCGTTTTGTAGTTTGTGTAAATCTTTGGGTGTTGTTTTTGTTTGGTACGGTGTTCGAGACTTTTGTCTTAAAAATTTAATGTTATTTTTGTAGATGTTATGAGCATTTGTTGTTGTTTTAAGGTATAATTTATTTATTACTATTGTAATACTTAGTATTTAATGTATTTTATGGTGTATGTCATTTTTTGCTGCTTTCATGTTTTCTTTCTTCATTCTCGTTTCTTTTTTGGACAAAATAACTGTTCTTTGAGTCGCAATCAATACGTTTTTGTTATAATCGGGTAATATTTCTAGTTTGTCGATAGTTTCATAGGTCAGTGTCAGAGTCAGAGAGAGAGAGAGAGAGAGAGAGATATTCACGCAGACTAAGAAGCCTCAGAGGGTATCGCACGGACGAAAGAATCTTCAACCGGCATCTTTCGGTAAACTTCCGGGGCGATAACGAAGCGAGACGAGTCTAGCTGGAGCCCGGAACCCAAATCAGCGAGAGGGCGCTAAGCCTTTACTCGCCGTGTCTTGAATCGGACTGGGACCCACTTCCGACGGCAAACAAAATCGCTTCCAGCGAAGCCTTATATATTTCCCAGAGTGGAAACGAGCAAAGGAGTATTCAACCAGGAGGCAGGCACTACTCACGCGGTATCCAAGCAGTAATCACGAGGATTCATTGGAATCAGCCTAAGGACACACGCGCTCCTTCATACGCAACTTCCTATTACTCTAAATACTCGCAGGCAAGAAACCTGTTTTTCAGAACTACGGCAGTCAAGGACATAAGGATTCAGTATAGAATACGCGCTTAACTTCGTGTCCTGCAAGGATACTCCCTCGGAACACCACTCAAGCCTATTACCGTTACCTCGATCACCGTCGAAGAGGCGTGACGCTTTCCGACCACGAAGCTTCAACCCCTAATTTCCTCCCGTTTTCGCTCGGGTAAATATTGTGCCACTCATAGCTCGTGCCGAAGCATTTCATTGTAAGTTAATTCCTTTGTTGAATGATTAGTTTTCCCATAGTGTATAAAGTATTATTAAATTCTTTTATTTGTTTGTATAATAGTAAAGATAATTTTGTTTCTCTTGTTTAAGTCCCAGAACCACATAAAAAACAATTGATCTATTTTCTAAGTCGGCCAACAGAATACACGCACTCTAATATCCCCCATACTTAAAAGGCCCCCCACCCCCACCCTCTCGCGTCTAGGGCGGGCAAGCGAAGGTCAGTGAAATCTACCTGACCTGCGACAGTCAGTGTTTATTTTTTTTTCATTTCTGGTGTTTTTTACACATTTCATCATGCGTAAAACGGCCATTCGTCTCCGTTAGCCAAAACGCTAGCGGAACTTGGGAATCTTGGATGGCTTCTGGCTCTTCTGTTCTTGCTAGACATTTCGATGTTTCCTCATTCATTTCTTGATTAACCATATCCTGCATATTCCTAGTTCGTTCTTCAATGACTATGTTAATGGGACTTATCCCCGCCTCACTGTTCGGCTCTTTTTGGCGTTTTCTTTCTCCCTTGCGTGTATCTGTAATTAGTTACACGTATTTGTTCTTCATGACCTCTAGTCTCCCATTTTGTGTCCTCGAGGCACAAGAGAGAACAAAAGCGGGGTAGAGCAGCGTAGATATTACAAATACATCGTATATCTTCTTATTGCTCTCTCGGTTTCTGAACATGAATAGAGTTCTGACTGAGGCCGATGCTTTCAAAATTTGATCAGAGAAATGCTTCCTGTACCCGAATGATGTAATTTTCATACCAAGTACATTGCACTCCGTGGTGTAGGAATAGCGCCTCTTCCATCCCCATGACATATGTAACCAGTCTCCTTCCAGTGGGGACCACCTTAAATTTTTCTTGGTTTGTTCTTATTTTCCATTTGGCCTCGTAGATGTTTAATCTTTCGATTTCTGCTACCCTTATACGAGCTGGAATAGGGGCCAAGGACATTGGATTATCTGGATGGAATCATCCGTGAATTGAATGTTGAGACAAGTGGAGTTGCTAGGGACTGGGACATCTGCAGTGTATATCAGTAAAGAGTAGGGGACAGACACCCCCCCTTGCGGAAGGCCTGCATTAAGTATGTACTTTGGTCCATGCTGCCAAAACTGATATATGCCACGCTCTCCATGAGATAGTCACAGAGTCTTTTCTAAGTTTTCACTTGGTCTCAGCCACATGATCTTGTTTTGAATTCCCCTTTGCCAAACTTTATCGAATACTTTTGATACATCCCGACATACAAAGTCCATGTAAATCCCCTCCCTTTTGGCTTGGGCAAGCTTCCTCGTGATGAAATTTACCACCATCTCCGTACTTTGTTCTTTCCGAAAGCCAAATTGTACATGGAGTTCTCCTCCAGGTGAGACACCAGTCTTCGATTGAGAAACTTCTCGAAGAGCTTCCCGCGGAAGCTCTTCCTCGTTGGATCCTTCCCGTGCTTAGCTAAGATCATTTTAGCGGTGTGGAAAGCATCAGGGAAGTATCCTGTATTTAGACAGGCGTTAAATATCTTTCTTATTTCGATTATATTCACTGGTGCCATTTTAAAGTTCAACTTTTTTTTCCCCGATTGCCCTGAGGCTTTCTGGCAGAATAAGTGGAGCGCACAGAGTAATTCCTCTTCGGCTCTCTCGGCGCCTCCGTTGCGCTGTCTCTCCACATGGTGATGCTGGTGCGTCCTATAAATTTGTGTGTTCAGCTCGTCTATGATTTCGTTTTCAAACTCTATATCATATTCTTCATTCTCCTCTTCACTTATAGTGAATATGTTTTCCCAATAACTTCGGAATATTGCTTCAATATTTTCTTCCATTTCGATGTTTCCGTCTTCTTTTCGTATTTCTATTTTCTTTGCGCTTCAAGTCAATCCTTTGAGACACCTGATTCTTTGCCAAAAATCTTTGAGAGATGTATCATGATCGAGGCTTTCGATCATATCGTCCCGACGTCTCCACTGTTGTTCGAGGATCAATTGGTTGAGTTCTTCTTTGTTCTCTTTACTCCGTTGTATCGAGTCAATTGATGCGTTTCTGATGTTTATCTCATATAATAATTTCAGCTCACGCTATAAATCCTTCATGTATTTGTTCCATCTATATGTTGAGATCGACCTATACGCGGATTTGGGGATACAAGCTCTATCTGTGTCGATTAAATGATTATTCAGGGTGTCCCCTGAAATTCCAATTTCAAATTTCCTGACTTTTCCCTGACCTACATGAAATTCTGGTAATGAATAAAAATCTTGTTAAAGTTATAAAAATAAAAGAAAGCCTACCAGGACCCACCCTATACCGACCTTGTACAAAAGAAATGTCCTAATAATATATAATAGTAATAAAGAAATAAGAAAAACAAATTCAATTATTTAGCAATAATACATTTTATGAAGGTACCAAGTTCAGGCTCTGCTTTCTTTCTTTTATTTAATATTTACTAAAAAAAAATATATATATATACATTATGTTATACAATATGCAAGTTATATACAGAAAATCATAATTCACAAAAAAATATTTTTTCCAGGTTAGAATTTGGTCCTCTAGGATTTGAACTTCTCTTTTTTTTCTATTATTTTCCTTTTTTTTTCTTCCATTCACAGCTGCATCTTTTTGTTACATATTCTTTTTCTTTTGTTCCTCGAGGTAATCATTATAATATCCACAAGCATTGCAACAGCTTAATAACAACCGTTTGTCTATTTCAAAACAAGACGGGTCCCAATCCATCTTTCTCTTTTCATCACATATAGTTCTTCTTGCAACTAATGACTGATCATGTAAATTACTGTGCATGCAATATTTATTTATTGAAAATCCTCTGTCAACTGAGGCATTGCCATGAAACATTGTAAGTATCATATTAAAAAAATCTTGATAATCATTTGTAATGTTAACCGATTTACAAATTGTTGAGAAAAATTAATCTAATCGATCTTTTTCAAAGTCATAATTACGACATATTTCTTTAACAAACGGGTTCTCAATCAATCTAGAATGAGATTCTTTTATGGAATTTGATTCTATTCCTGTTAGGCAAGTAATACTAAGATGGTATTTTTAAGATGGTATTCTGAAAGAAAATCAAGCAATCTTTTCTGAACAACTTTATTTCTTCATCAGTTAGTCGTCTTGGCGAGTTTCTAATAGGCCTTTTTGTAGTAAATGACAAATCTATATCGTTGAAATGTAAAAGATTATCACCTTTGTAGAGATCAGCTTTTAGTAAAGCACTACAAGAACTACTATTTTCCTCATATATGTTGTGTTTCAGAATTCTTTTGCCAATATATTTTAGTACACAAAAGGTTCCTCATAAAGGAATGGTGTCAATGGGAAATCTTTCTGAAATTTTGTCAAAAATCATTTAAATTGATTTGCAATAATAAAAAAGAAAGTGTTTTTCCCCTAGCATATTTAAAGGTACCACTTGAAAAAATTACAAAAGGTACCTGTTACACAGCCTGTTTTAAAAAAATTACAGTAGGCAAGTCAAAATTCCCTGACTTTTCTAGGTTTATCCCTGACCAATTATAAATTCCCTGACTTTTCCAGGTTATCCAGGTTTTCCCTGACCAATTATAAATTCCCCGACTTTTCCAGGTTATTAAGGTCGTCGATTGCCTCGTCAATCTCATCGAGAATTCTCTCATCCAAAGTGGAAGGATGATAGTTCTCGAGGAGTTGGGCGTACCATGCCCAATCTGCCCCTTTGTAGTTTTTTTTTTCTAACTAGGGCTGGGATTTGTATAGGGTTCCTATTTATGTTGAGTAGGATCCATATATGATCACTACATGGTACCTAGACTGGTTCTATGTAATAGATGAACGGCAGCTGACAGTTGGCCAGAAATATGACTTGTTTTGTGGCATCCCCTCCTCTTAACATAGGTGGGGACGTTGATACCAATTCGCTGGACGATGTTCCTGTCCAGCAAAGTATCGAGGTTCCTTCCGATCCCATCTAAAGGTCTATAGCTGGACTCTTGACACATGGAGTTCAGGTTCCCCATTAGGATTGTGGGGGTCGTTCTGCCAAATAGGCCAGTGAGAGACTGCAAGGGTAAAATGTCTCTCCTTGGCCGCTGGTATTCGGTGGCTATCTTTCCTATGTCGAGTTCGACATCTATCGCGAGATAGGATTCTTCGAGGTTTCTGATTTGCTTGTATTTTAGCCATTTTTTTAATTGCAATAGCGGCACCGTCATATCGCTATTGCAAATAATTCGTGATCAACACGTCCTAATTCCAAATTTTCACTTTTAACTACGTGTGTCAATCCCGTGTTCCGAAATCAAAATGACATGCTTCAATTTCTATGAATATATTTCGGTAAAGAGACCTTTTCGTTGTCCAGCCATTGGTGTTCATTTCCAATATCCTCAGTGCGCTTCGTTGCATGATGTTATCTACCGATGTTTTCATTTGTTTTTTTTCGCCTGGTGGACCTCTCTTGAGTGACCAGGTTTTTTACTCTTCGAGGGGGAGGGGAGGGCTAGGAGTCTTAGATTTGATCTTAGTCGCCCTGGTACGAGGGTATGGGCCTTCGTCGCTGTCTGAAGAGGTAACCTTTTCTTCTTATGCTTCTTCGGATTTTTCCGAAGAGGGCGATTCCACAGTCGCACCGAGTCCAGCTTTCCTAAAGGTGTTATTTGGGAATGATTTGTAGCACTCAAGGTTGGTCGTCATGAATACTGCCGGGATGCCATTCGCCTTCAAGAGCGAGTAAAGCACCTCGTTGTACCAACCGGAGTTAACCGCATTGGTTACATTGTTACATGTGAAAAGGAATCGGAGGATGCGTGAATTCAAATCGTTGGGGAATTCGTGTTTCTGCCGCAGATGCCGTCGTTGGTTGCATCTTCTCACTTTTTTTCATGGAGTTTGCCTATGAGCTTTGTTTCCCCTTCTTGGATTCCTTTTTTATGATTTCTTTTCTTTGCGGTCGCTTTCTGTCGTCTTCAAATTGGGCACACTCGCGGGACACACCGCCATTTGATAGAGCACGCGCCGGCGCCTTATATCGACGACTGCGTTGTCCCCCAGACTGTTCGGCACATTCTTGTTGAATGTCCCAGTCTGAGTGATCTTCGCGCACGTTACCTGCCCAAGTATTTGGACGAGCAGAGTCGCTACTGTTTGTCCCTTATGCTGCGGGACGGGTGCGTCACAGCCACTTGTGGACTCATGGACTTTCTGGAGGAGGCAGAAAGTCCATGAGTACTCCATTTCATTCGACTCTTTTTGGTGATGAGCACATGCCCTGAGGCTAGGGCGAGGCTGGCCTCTCCCCAACGCCGGAGTTTGAATCTTGCTTCTTCTTCCTTGTTGTATTTTTTTTTTATTTCTGTTTGTTGGTGTTTTTTTTCTTTTCTTTGTTCGTTGGATTGTTCCTTTGTTTGCTGTTTATTGTATTTTTATTTGGACTAATAATTTGATTAAAATTTAATTACGGCGACTTATGCCCTAGGTGATATTCGCCGGATGAGTACAAAAAAAATTCCTTACATGTGTCTTTCATTTATTTCTTGTTGTTAAGTTCCGCATACTTATGATAACTAAATCCTCCTCTCCTTAATGATATACGTATTTTATCTGTTATTTTTTTACAAATTTCTGCCTTTCTCTTTTGAGTCTCGAATTTAATGGACATCCTTAGTTATTCATAAATCATCTTTTAACATATTATCGTCACCTTTGACTCAGTAACCAGTGCGGGGGTCTCACCATGCCGAAGCAAGCGCAATTGAGTCGTCGAGAACCTCCCTTGTTGCCATGGAGACCCATAAAATGAGGGGAAAGTAAAGCGTCGAATGAGGTTTTTCCTTCTGACCGGACAAATCGAGGTAATGGAAAAATGACCCTTACTAACAGATTACTCGCCCCTGACTGGAGAGGAGAGAGTGTGAAATAGAATCTAATTTTCTACAAATAAAACTTGGTTAAAATGGGAATGTTGAGTAAAAGGGGTTCATTTAATACTCTCTTTAATGGAGTATTTAAAAAATGGAGTTTATTCGTTTGTCCATTTAATGAAGTATTAAAAGGACTCTTCGTTGAGGCCAAAATTACGAAATAAACAGCATGAAAATCCTTTGTCAATCTCGGGCCAAAGCGAAGAGGAAAGAAGCACGAAATCAATTTAGGAAAAAGGGACAGAAAAGCGACTAAGCAAAATGAGAACAGAAAAACAAAGTAAACAGCATCTGTGTTTTTAAATTTCTAATTCATTGATAAAATAGAGAAAACAAACTAAGCAATAACCGTTAAAAAAAATGGAGAGAGTTGTGGAATTTGGGTAGAAGGACCCAACCTGTACTTTGAATAGTTACCACAAAACAGGGGAAAACAAAGGATAAGAAGTACCCTAGAAGACCTTACGGTCCATTCAGAGAGGGTACCTTTGGGCTAACAGTTAGGCAGGCACAGTCCTGCACAACGACTTAGGTGCTCAAACGGCCACTTTTCAAGACTTTGTCCAGTCTGGACTTCAACTAGTTGATCAACAGAATTGCTGCTGACAAATTTCCACTGGAAGGGCGTTCCAGCTACCACAGATGCTGTATGTGAAAAATTTCCCCACAGATCACGGTTGTAACGCTTGAGTTCAAGTTTGTAGCCGTAATTTCTCGTTCTGCCAACACTAAGTTGGAAAATATCCGTGTAGTCTACATTATCGAAGCATTGAAGTATTTTAAACACTTCAATAAGCTGACCACGCAGTCTCCGGGTCTCCAACGAGAACAGATCTAATTCCCTTAATCTATCATCGAAACTTTTGTGTCTGATAGAGGGAATTAGTTTGGTTGCCATGGCATGCACGCGTTCCAATCTCGCGATATCCTTTCGAAACGAAGGACTCAAAAATTGTACAGCATACTCCAGGTGCGGTCGGACAAGTGAGTTGTACAAACACAGTACTATCTCCTTGTTCTGATATCCAAACTGGCGCTTTATACATAGCCATAATGAGCGTCAAGAAGTAAATTTCAATCAAAATGAAGGTTTATTTAAATTATATAAATTCTGTATTTATAAAATTTGTTAACACTATAAATTTAATTTGTCTAATTATTTTAATTTTAGGTTCGTTAGTAAATTTGTTTCGCCTCTGCTTGTTTTGACTATTTTGTTCATTCCCTTTTCCTAATTGAGAAAATTCCGTGCAGAGGTGAGGATCGAACGAAGCACACTGGGGCAGCAAGCACCGCTCTGACATTAGTTAAAACCACGCCTTAAACCACTCGGCTGCCTCAGTGTGCTTCGTTCGATCCTCACCTCTGCACGGAATTTTCTCAATTAGGCAAAAACATTTTCCAAAGAAAATAATGATTCTGTTTATCTTGTTTCTTTGCGGTATGACATATTCTATATGTGATGGAATACGAGGGGCCTACGCTCCTCCACCGAGTTGTTAGACTTGGATGAGGTAAAGCGCATGGAGAATGGCGTGAACCATTCCCTGGGCAATTCTAAGCCTACCCCCTGAAAGGATGGTTGCCTTTAAGGAAGCCACAACTCCCTTGCCCCTGCCCAAAGGTGGAGGCACAACGGGTGGGCCTGACTACCATTCCTCGAACGTCTATTCATTTTGCACTCTGCCCAATTCCTTGGAGGTTAGCCGAGTGTCAGACGGCCGTCAGAGAGAAGCGTTATGACTATAAGCGCTACAGTCGCCGTCCGAACGATTTCAACTTTGTGAATTTCGTCAAATTAGTGCCAGATAATGTTTCGTTTCGAAGCACAATCGCCGCTTTTCATAATGGACATACGTGTATTCACTCATGGTAAGATTTCCTCTTGCAGAAGTGCGGAAGCCTATCAAAAGGATTCGTGATTTATTCTCGCAGGACCCTCTTCGCGTACTCCAGGAAGGCGAGCCCACGATCTCACACTCCGCGTCCGTAGTGGAATCTTTCGCGACCGCTATCTAGACATTCTCCATCCGGAATGTTACTATGTCAGCATTCCAAGCACGTCGCTTGGTCGCTGAAGGCCGTCGACTGGACCTCAACTCCAAGGGTGGGGAACCCTTCAATTACATGTTTTCGGTGAGCGAATTGCGTTCAGATCTCACTTCTTGTGCGGATGACGCCCTTATTGTGGACGATATCCCGTATGCCATGTTTCCATACCTGAGTAACTGAGGAATGGTCTTTCTTTTAGCTTAATTCGACAGGATCTGTTCGGAGGGTGTTCTCCCAGATCCCTGGCGAGTGGCTACTATGCTTGCTTTTCCCAAATCGGGAAGAAATCACTTCATCCGGGCAGGTTACAGCCGAATTTCTCTAACTACATGCGTGTGCAAGTTAATGGAACATATGGTAAATGATAGATTAACTTACTTGACAGCGGAAGTAATCTGTCTCCAGCACAGTGAAGCTTCGGTATGTTCTACTCCACCTCGGATGCTCTGCTCCGGCTGGACAGTGCTATCTGCGAGACTTTTGCTTCTTTCTCAACATTTCGATACGGTATTTTTCGATTTAGAAAATTCCTAATGATACCGCGTGGTAATACGGTATAATGGCGAACATCCTGCGGGATTTATTCCTCTGCATCTAAGTATCTATTGCGGAAGATGGTTTCGATCCAACAAGCTGGTCTCTAGTCAATGAATGGTACCTCGGAATGTCAATTTGTTGTTGTTTCTGTATAGCTTATAGCTTTGTTCCTGTTTTCCTTGTTATTAGTTTTATTTTAGTTTGAATAGTGAATAGCCTAATGTATCATAAATTTTAAAATATATAACAACAAGGTCAACATATCTAAGTCGCGTGCTCTCAATTATTCTGACGTATGACCTTACCACCTTCAAAACTTTCAATAATTTCCGGATTAACTTTCGGTATGACCTTGACAATTATATCACTCGAAAGTGAATGTAAAACAACATAAAGGTTTCAAATTTAGTTACAATCAACCGAATAGTTATAATCTTATTGCCAAAACAAAATAATTTCCGGCCTAACCTTGGGAGGACCTTGGTAATTATATCATTCAAACGGAATGTAAAACAACATAAGGGTTTCAAATTTCGTTACAATCAACCGAATAGTTACGAAGTTATGGCCAAATAATTCCCGGACTAATCTTGGGAGGACCTTGACAATTATATCAATCGAAAGGTAATGTAAAACAACATAAGGGTTTCAAATTTCGTTAAATTCTGCGATACCATCGAGGAAGCTGGAATTTTTTATCGTTCTCCAATCAAGATACCATATCATTGTTGATATACGCCAAGTAGATATAATAATAATAAATATTACCTTCCGTGCAGAATAGGTAAAATTCTGGAGTTGTGCCCACTTTCTGTCTCACCAGGGTCCTATGTATTTCCCTCTTATGCATGGTTTAATATTTGCTACAAAGTTTCAGCTCTCCTAACTTTACTCTTTAGTATACCAACTTATTTCCAAAGGCTTCCTGCGGAGATGTGATTTCATTCAAGGAGTTTCTTCATTTCCCTAAAAGAAAAACAACTGAGAAAAACACAAAATGGACATAATCATCTATGCAGATTTCATCTTGTCCATATATTTGAACTCTGCGAGTTTGTAAGGGCTTAGAAAAGGCCATAAATAGTGATGGCCTTTTGTATTTTAATTTGAAAATTAATTTTCTCTAACAAAATTGGAGAATATTTAATTACAACATGGATTAAAATAATATAAAAGTTGCGAGAACCTAAGTTAATGGAAATAAAAAAATGGTTTATTTACACAAGATTAAGCCTATTACCTTCTCATATACCTAACGGTCAAACGTCACTAAGGAAATTTAGGCGATCCTTTTACCACAGCTTAGGAGAGTGTATGTGTCTTTATTGAAAACAACGCACTATAGTAACTCGCAATTTATAAATACAACTTTGCTAATGCAAGGATAAATAACTTATTTTTCTCGTGCCATTAGTACAATGCGTCGAAATCTAATATTGCCACCACAATAATAAAGAACAACCCCAGAAAATGAATAAAGACGGTAGTATGTCTTCGACGTAATAGAGTGGCGGTTTTAAAATCATCGATATTTCAGTAAAAGCTGCTTCACTTACGCGATCAATGGCAACAACAGCAACATCTTAGATAACTCTTTGTTGCATATATGAGAATATGGGTGGGGCTTAAATGACTAACTTACCTCGCGACGAACAAGCCATGCCCATTTGCGTGGCGTCACTGGAGCAAGACACCAAACTATTCGCGCATTCCTTCGTTGTTTCATTCTCTCGCAAAGATCATCAACCATTCATTCATACTCATTCTCCCTGTGCACAAACATATATCTCTCAACCCGCCAATGAATAGTAAAAATTCCATTTTTCTAATAATCAATTTCCCTTAAATCTAAATTGAAGCACTCATTTCAGTCCTGGGCTCCAGCGTTCACCCAATACCTCTAAGCTAAATACTATGAAGACGTGTTCAATCTCACCTAAACACTAACAAACGGGGTATCTAATCAAGTCAGATATTCTCTTCTCAAACAACCACAAGACATCTGCACAAGGGTTACCAAGTGGCTGATTCCTTACCCACACTCCTTCTCGGTAAAGATGATGTAGTTGGGATGTTCGTCGCCTTTCTCCACGAATCGGACGCAGGTGTAATTTTCCCAGTGGCGCATCGCCTGCTTAAACAAGGCCTTGTCCGTTCCCGTGAAATTCGAGTCGATCTCGTAGGGAATGACGCCGTAGTCCCAGACTCGTTCCTGAAACAGACCAATTCTCGTCACCATCGCATCTTTAACCGACTGTCGTCCCCCTTCCACCGAACCGTGAGGGATCAGAGTTCGCATGTACGAGTCCTGCTTAGAAGTACGAACCAGCCCTCGAAACTACTTTATGTCATCATCATTATTATTATTATTTATCTTAGGTTTGTGACGTACTGAAGTTAGGGGAAGTAGTAATTAATGGAACGTACCTAGTTCGAGTACTTAAAGAGGAAACTACTTGGAGCCAAGTCCCAATCCTAACCAGGTGTCTTTTGTAACAATTTATGTTACTCTTCGTCCATTTGTGAAGCAATTGTTCTTCTGTCTGTCCGCTTTCTCGTTTTATAATGCGGGGGCTGGCCCCATGGGGGGGGGGAAGTTAATTCTCAGCTTAAAACCAAACAAACCCGTACTTATCTTAGCCCTTAACACGTCGGTGCCCACGTGACCCACCGGTGTATCATAAGTTCATTGAGGGTCAATAATGAGTAATGGTCAATCAAGGTATAAATCATTCACACCAGCTCCCTTAATTATATGCACCCGAACCATATTGAGCATCCATATCTACTCTTAACCATCTATGCTTGCCTCCTTTATCTCCATATCTACTCCTAATCATCTATGCTTGCCTCCTTTATCTCCATATCTACTCCCTCCCTCCTCCGCATCTACTCCTTTAATCACCTGAATTGCATTATTTCGACATCTGTATAATCACAGTTAACCACTCAATTAATCCTCCATAGCTGCTCCCTCAATCCATAGCTGCTCCCTTAATCATCTGTATTGTTTTTTTTTAATCCACCGAAACTGTTTCAGATCTCAGTGGAATCAGAGGCCATTAATTACCCGCATTCCTTCCCTGAACTTAATGACCCATATATGCTCCTTTTTCATCCCTATCTACCCTCTTAATCTTGTCTCCTCCCTTAATTAATTATCCGTATCTGCTACCTTAATCGTCCGAATATCCCCTCTTAATCGCCTGTATTTCATCCTACTTCCGTATTTCAAACCTCAATTATCCGTACTTCCCCCTCCCTTAAACTTCCGCATTTCCTCATCACGTAACCATCCGTATTTCCTCCTCCCTTAATCGTCCGTATTTCACCCTCCTTTAACTATCCGTATTTCACTCTTCTTTGAACATCCGTATTTCACCCTTCCTTAACCATCTGTATTTCCTCATGAATCAATCGTCCGTATTTCACCCTCCCTTAATCATCCATATTTCACCCTCCCTTAACCATCCGTATTTCAGACTCCCTCAACAATCCGTATTCCAATTCCCTTAATCGTACGTATTTCATCATCCCTTAATCATCCGCATTTAAGACTCCCTCAACCATCCGTATTCTAACTCCCTTAATCGTACGTATTTCATTCTCCCTTAATCATCCGCATTTAAGACTCCCTCAACCATCCGTATTCCAACTCCCTTAATCATCTGTATTTCAGTCTACCCAACCGTCCGTAGTTCACCCTCTCATAACCGTCCGTATTTACCCTCCCTTAACCATCCGTATTTCACCCTCTCTTAACCATCCGTATTTCACCCTCCCTTAACCATCCGTATTTCATACTCCCTTAAACATCCGTATATCCTCCTCCTTTAATCGTCCGTTTTTCCTCCTCCCTTAACGATCTGTATCTCCTCTTTTAATCATATATATATATATATATATATATATATATATATATATATATATATATATATATATATATATATATATATATATGCAAAAAATCCCCCAGGAAAATGAAAGGCGGATTCCAAGTACTTTCGAACTTGTTCAGTTCATTCTTAAGGAATAACGTAGAAAAATAATATCAAAGACGGATCTAAAGTATAAAATCAAATAGATAAGGTCTACTTCCGGAAAATTCCAACTGTGAGCACAGAATGTAGACATTTAGGTCATTAAACTAAATACACTAAACTAATTGTAAATACATAAAAATAAACGAGAGAAACAATTAAATTAATAAATCAAAGGGCTAAGATTTATTTTTATGTATACAAAGAAACTATTAATATTATTTCAGATTCTCTCTTTCAAAGTACGAGTGAAATATTGGGTTGACCAAAATAACTATTTCTTAAGCTTTTAAAGCTGGCTGTGAGTGATACTATTTTCCTCTTGAACAACGAGCTTTACTTAAAACATGGGTTCTCCATTGGGTCCCTCCTTTGCCTACAGCTTTTTGTGTCATTATGAAACACGGTGACTAAAAAGCTGTCCTTCACAATTGAAACCAATTGTCTTTAAAAGATACATTGATGATTGTTTCTTGATTTTCAAGTACAAAGATCATGCTCCATTATTTATTAATTTTATTAGCCAACAACATCTAAACATAAAGTTTTCAATGGAAACAGAAATGGGAAACAAAATCTCTTTATTGGATGTTAACTTTGTTTGAGTAGATTCGAATTTTAATACATTTATAGAAACCCCACAACCAGCAAATTGGGTACTCATTTTTTCAGTAGCTCTCCCAGTCACTTTAAGTTAACTACCATTAAAAGTAGAATTTTCAGAGGTTGCCATATTTGCTCAAACTGGTTAGTTTTTCATGAAGAAATAACATATTTAAAGGATTTCTTTCATTTCAATTATTAAGGCGATTTCATTTTTGATAAGTTAGTGCGTATATTTCTCTCTAAAATATACATATTATCCACGAACCGCTATAACAACTGTACCAAAGCAGAAGTTTTTCCTAAGATTGGCTTATCTTGAAGATTTAACACCTAAGTTCAATAAACTACTTCTTTCTACCCTCACAAACCACTTCCCACAATGCCAATTTTTTGTTAGTAATTCTAACCCTGTTTCCTTGCATTCTTTTTTCGCTATAAGGAATCAATTCCTAAGGGCTTGCGATCCTGTGCAGTTTATAATTCTAAACTACACATAACGACCTTTCATAGTTGTTATGTAGGCCAAACTAGCTTGCAACTAAAATACAGGAACAATAAGCACTTGGGGTGGCTCTCAGAGTGCCATTTCCATTTCCAACACAGAAGCCTCATCCATTAGGGAACACTGATAATCTCCAACATCCTCTTAACCCAGAATAATTAAGCATCTTGTATTCAGCCTCAATACCTTTGGAGTTGAATCTGTGCTACCCGACATATTTTTTGGAAAACTGCATGTACGAGTATAAAGCTAAAAAAACATTTTATAACCGCAAGTTAGGGAAAACAGAACCTTTACACAACATATTACTTTTACCTTACCATGATAACATCTTGTATGTAGTACCAATGTTAAAACAACTTAATATATATGTAATTTTTAAATACAATTATACATTAAAAAATATGTTAATAAAACACAGCCCAAGGAACGATAATAATGTAATATATATTAGACATTGTTTGGATTGTAATTTATTCTATGTAGGTCAAACTTCTATAAGTCTCTGTAAGAATTAAGCAACATCAAAATGCAGTATCTAAGGGATATACAAATAATGCTTTGGCCGTCCACAAGCTTAAGATGGGTCACCAGAAAAACTGGTCAAAAGCAGATACCATAATCATGTAAATGATTTTATTAGCAGAAATATCTTTGAATCGTTCCTAATATCCAGCACAAAGGAGAGAAATGTAAATATTTGCTCCGGTTTGTTTTCTTTAGATCCAGTCATATCTTTCTTCCTCAAATCTAACTTATCAGAGGTCATAAAAAAATCTGATCTTATAGAGAAAACATTGCTTTGTATAAATACAGTGTCTCTCTAGTTCATAAACTATTGTGAGTTTGAAAATGTTATTAAGATAACGAAAGTACTAGCTCCAATCAATCTTTCCTTTTCCCTTCAAACCAAATAATATAAGTAATGCATGATAAATTACATATATAAAATAAACATGGCTATAAGATGTACATGCACAATATACATGCTAAGGTGGATGAAACTGCATGATACTTACAAAATAGCATTTTTATTCCAAAAATATGATGGTCAAAATGATTCGACAGAATGCACAACAGCAGAGCTGCCAAACCTGGGGGAATCCCCCCACATCTGGGGGATATGAGCATATTCTGGGGGAATGGGGATTTTGTCAAAAATTGTTAATAATCTGGGGGAATTATGAAATAAGATGAATATAATGCGTAAATTGCATTACTTTTAAGAGATACAATTTTAAAATGGAAGTAAACTCATTTGAATATAAAATTTCTAATGCAGAACGGTCACCACGTTCTTAACGAGCAACACGTACAGGAAATGTACGCAGTCGGATAGAGTTATCGAACGCGTTCAATCTGAATATAAAAATATTCAAAGTTATTTAGTGGATGAAACAGTAATCTAACGTGTCAAACTTTTAGATATTAATCCAAGTAGTGTATGTAATCCTCCAAATTATGATAACATTTACCTGGGAGGAGTAGCAATGACACAACGGCTGATTAATGAACCATTACTAACTGATATTTTAAAGATATTCAAGAAGGATGCTTGAAATTTCTTGTCGAACTCTGGGTTTGTATAAGGAAGAGATTTCCACTGAATGAAGATAATGTGTGTAGAAGAATCGTCACTTCCCCGTTCTCTCGCGGTGGAGTCACGAGGCGATTACCGCAAAGACATCCGGCCCCAGGCACCGTCGGGTCAAGCGCGTAACCGCAGCGCCACACCACTCGTCGCTATTAAAGACTTAAAGGTTAAAATGCAAGATCTCCCCTAGGAGAGTGAGATTCAATTTCACGTCAAGTAAGAAATTGGAGACGTGTTTCTCCCAAGCTCGAGGGCTAACGAGGAGCCGATGTAAGACTTCGTGAGAAAAACCGTTTGGCATAAGAACTCTCCTGGGCCCGTCATCAAGCCCCCCCCCCCTCTTAGCAATCCCCCAGTGGGGTGACGACGTATAAATAAGGAACACTGAGGAAAATCGAGGTAGAATACGTCAGTCTCCAGGTGACGAAGTCCCCGGATTAAGACCAGGCTACCAAGACTGGATAGGTAGAATACGTCAGTCTCCAGGTGACGAAGTTCCCGGATTAAGACCGAGCTTGCTAGACTGGATTGGTAGAATACGTCAGTCTCCAGGTGACGAAGTCCCCGGATTAAGACCGGGCTACCTAGACTGGATTGGTAGAATACGTCAGTCTCCAGGTGACGAAGTCCCCGGATTAAGATCGGGCTATCGAGACTGGACAGGTAGATTACTTGGCACGCCAGACCTAGAAGTACCCTGCAAGAGAGTCAGGGCTACCTACCTTAAGGGGCTAAGAAGCAGCTCATCCTCGAACTAGTCCCTGGTTATCAAACCAAACGTCGTTAACTTTGTTAAGTATAACTTACTCTCGTCAGAGAGACTCCTTATATCCTGGTGCATCTTAAACACCAGGGGTATTCCTCGTCCTTGAGGAATTAAGGAAAGAAGAAGGAAAAGGCTCCCCCTCAAGCCCGTTACTCGGTGGCCACACCGAACTCATAAGTTAACTTGGTTGAGGAACCAAGTTCAACTTATTCTCGTCAGAGAAATCCCCTTCCGTCATACTCGCCCTTGAGGAAGACTAGAACTAAGAAGAAGCTCATCCTCGAGCTAGTTCCTGGTTACCAAACCGACCTTTAAGTTAACTTATTCAAGTTTAACTTATTCTCGTCAGAGAAACCCCCCATCATCGATCCTCGCCCTTGAAGAAGACCCTCCCCGAGTTCAGTCCTTGCCCATGAGGAATTAAGTAACGAAGGAGAAAAGCTCCCCCTCGAGCTCGTTACTCGGTGGTCACACCGCACTCCAAGTTAACTTGGTTTAAGAACCAAGTTCGACTCACTCTCACCAGAGAGACCACGACTACTTTGGTGCCACCTAAAGCACCGAATTGTTCTCGTCCTTGAAGAACCCCCCGCGGAATACCGTATGGACCCCCCAGCTGCTACCCTCGCCAAAAGGACCTCGTGATCCCGCCCACCTACATCTGGCCAGGCGGCACGCGTCGTGAGACAATAACATTCCTGAGCTATTTAAACTCCAGTAGAGTCCGTAAGCCTAAATCTTATATATTGAAGTGTGTAGCGAAATTAACCAATTTTAGAGGGTCAAACTAATTGAATTAATTCTTGTGTATGATAACATTCGGAGTATTGCTGTGGTTAATGGTTAAATTTTGTGTATTCAATTGTTAAAGTTAAAATATTAGTTTATTTTGGGAATTATTGTGCGTTTCTCTATATCCTTACGTGTTTCCAACGGCTCTCTTCTTTAAAATAACAATATTAGCACTCTTAGAACAAAAGGGGGGCATTCTACGACAATGTGATTGCTAAGCTAAATGCTCTTGATCCAACCATTGCCTCAAACACGTCTTTCGCCATCATCATGTATTAGTATTTCAAGCAATTTTACTAATTTAGCTCCGTCAGCTCAAGTGAATGAACTTAACGATCGGTGGAGAAGCTATCGGCTTACACCTAAAGAGCTACCTATCTCAAGCAACAATATACCACATTACTGGTATAATTTACGTTTCATTTAAGATGGTATTGCCAATTCCAAATTTGCACTAATTTCTGATTTAATGACAAATCTATCGTGTTTCCCACATTCTTCAGCATATGTTGAACGCATATTTTCTCAAGTGAATAACATCAAAACTAAGAAAACAAATTCACTAAAAGCACAAACAGTAGCTGGTAGTATTCTGTCCCCCCCAAAAAAATCAATTACCAAAAACATTTCAGACTGTACTAATTGGGAGCCGAGCAAGGAATTAATTAGGGGTGTAGAAAATGGAACAAACCTATGTACATGAAACGTATGAAAGAAAGTAATATAACAATGACTTTAGAGGCAAAAGAAGAGGAAGAATTCCATTTGGATTAACCATTGGTATGTAAATTCGATTATAATTTAATTTATTTCCCTAAATGTTATTTTTATTATAATCTGGGGTATTTTAGTTGAATATGGGGGATTTATTATTCAGGTTCTTGAGACGGAAAAATCTCTGGCAGCCCTGCACAACAGAGGTATATGAGAAGGTACAATGGTAGAAGTTACTCCACAAGTAATTTTCGGTTGTTACAATATGTTAAGTAATTGGTATGTAGACCTTTGTTATCAATTACGCACTGACATCTTCTGCAACAGGAGCTCATTAACACAAGGCATTCTCCTGGTGTTATTTTTCTCTTTTCCACTTGTAATATTTCCCTAAGTTCTACGCCGGTGCTTGGGTTTCTCTCCTTACTTCTCTCTCCTAGCGTCTTTCTCAACTTGCATCCTTTTAGCACTTAATCTTTAACTCTCGTTTTAAGTGTTCTGGGTATATTTTTAAACCTGAAGCTTCAGTGAACTACCCAGAAAGTTCAGATGTTTTTCTACGATTCTGGAGTGAAACCCGATACAAAAATCTTGGTCTTTTAATATTTTTTTATAGTAGTTTGGGCACCAAATCTTGAACATTTTATTTTTTTTACCAATTTCTATTTGTGATAAATAATCCTTACTATGGGGGAGTTGGATTTTTGCTCTCTGTGCTTTTGTAAGTTATTTAGTTTTTACTCTTATACAAATATATATATCGAGAATTATTTGCAATTGCTCAATCATAATTATGAAGTTAAGAAGGCAATGTTGTAGCTAAGCTATTCATCAAGCCTTAAAAAGGCTGGCTTACACGTTATATTCTCGTGACGATGAGAAGAGTTCCTTATGAGGGCTTGATGATGATCTTAGTTAGCTACAACATCGCCTTCTTAACCGCATATCCTCCATAACCCTATAATTTTAGAACGAGATTTTTTTTTTTTTTTAAGTGGACAATTTCCAGTGCATTCTTCCCCCCCCCCCTCCCAAGTGAACTGGTATGAATTTATAGTGCATTATTTACCCCCCTCTTTTCCCCCTCTCCCTTAGCTCACTCGCCCTCTCCCCCACTCCCCACTCTTTCCACCTCTCCATCTTTATCTAAGTATCTCCTCTACCCCTCACGTTCTTCTCTCATATGGGTAAAGTGTTGGGGTGGGGAAGAAGGGGGAGGGGAGTAGAGGGGAGATAGAGTTGGGGGAGAGGGGGAAATGAAGGCCGGAATATCGGGGAAGGGGAGAGGGGCGAGGGGGAGAATAATGGGAGAGGGGAGAGGGGCAAGGGGGGAATAATGGGGAGGGGGAGAGATTAGAAAGTGTCTATTTTAGAACGTGATTTATTAAATAATTTAAAAAAAAATTTATAGCTTAATTTATGAATGAGCTCTCCCCTCACACTGCCCCCCCCCCTGATGAGAAGGGGGATAGATAGGGGGAGGGGTAAAGGGATTAGGGAAGATAGGGAAGAGGAAAGGAGGGAAGGAATGGGGATAAGGGGAGAGGATGGGGTAGGGGGAGGAGTAGGTGATGTGATAGAGGTAGGTAGAGGAAGAGGGAGATGAGAGGGTAGGGGAACATGGAGGGGATGGGGGTAGAGATGATCACAATCGATTTGAAATATCAAATAGGACGAAGGGTTGGTAGCGAGCTATTTCTATTGCTCGCCACAATTGAGTTCGTTAACATCTTTTATGAATTTTAATTTGCTCTATCTAAGATAGGCGTTCTCAACCGGACGGGAATTTCATGGTTTCAGGGGCGGGGTATTAGGACCACAGATTGGCAGGCTCTTAACTGTTGGAATATTGATATTTGTATTGTCTTCGAGCTCCCCGGGCGGCACATAACGCAGTATGCATCGGTTACCTGCTGAAAGCACGAGTACCCCACCCCCTTACCCTTTCGGTAAAGCGACGCCGCTGTACCCCTGTCGTACTCCTACTCTTCAATGGTACGCGCTACTGAGTCACGTTAGGTTTTCTCCTTGCTAGCTCCTGTGTATTTTGCGACTTTTAGTGAGTATTTCGTTGGTTTCGCGCTCACATCGGTGACTGTGTTTCTCTAGTTTTTGTGGCGTATAAAGGGACATTTCCACCAAGGGGACTCGCGCAAGGGCGCCTGGGAATCGTGTTAATTTGAGCAAAAGAGACCCCTAGCATTCTCTTTAACATTTCCTTTATTGCAGTATGCTTCAGTTTGCTTTTTTAAGTAATTAATTATGAATATAAAAAAACTACTTTACTTTTATTCAACTTTTAAAAGGCATCAAAATTTTCATTTGCTATTAAATTTGTAAAACTCCACTATAAAAATAATCCATATAAATGAATATGTAGTAATATGAAAAATAATAATAAAGGATTTTCAGTATTATCTGCATAGTATTTGGAATGCACCTTTTGAGGCAGACAATCTTGGAAAGGGGTGAATGACATTCTGAAATGTGGTAAAAGGGGAGCATGGGGCAAAAAACGTTGAGAACCACTGATCTAGGCACTTCATCACAAATCCCCAGCACTCCATAAAGTCAACTCAAAGTTCTTCAATTTGCATACATTTTCCTCTCGCTTTATTTCACTTCTCTTTCCAGCGAAAAAGTTCCCCTGGTCGGTAGCTAAGTGTTAGCATTTCTCCCGGCCATTTATTGTGTTTTTAAAAAGGACAAATCAAGGAGAGCTCATTTGGGAATAACTAAGAGCAAAATTCGGCTGAAATGTCCACGAATGCCATAAATTTTAAGCAGAAACTAACCTTTGATTCGAGACACACGTTATACTTTAGGTCTCTTTACATATTTACAATGGAAATCATGGCCAGATAAATGGTCTCCTCTAGATGTTAGCGATCCGTCCATTCAAAGGCGGGTACAGGATTTTCCTATATCATTTGAAGATGCGCGCGAGGCGAGTGTGACGATGAAAGAAAAAAGCTTTGTATTAAATTCACTCCACAAATAAAACGTAATTGCATTAGTCGATAATGCAAGGGAAAAGTCCATCTGAGTTACTCAGCACCACTTCAGAGAAAGATACTAGTGTTAGAATACAGTTACCCGAGTCTCATAAAAACCACACAATCTTATTTTAGTAACTGAATTCAATATCCTTGCTAAAAGGCAGATTTCATTTTCGCAAACCAATTACTGGTTGTTTTGAAGACTATTTTGTACCCTCCCCCCTCCCCTAAGCAAATTAACTGATGCAAGCTGCTTGGTATTTTTTGGTTAAAGAATATTCAACTCTATCTTATTTACATGAATAAATTGGCTGATGGCGTGTAATTGGGTGATGACTGACTGATGAAAACGCTCCGAGATCTCGGAGTGAATCTTTGCGAGTGAGAAAGCGAAATTGAGATGTTTCTGCAAGATCGAGCGTGATTGAAGAGTTGTTCGTCGAGCAGGACTCCGCTGTTAAGTGTCTCTCCCCTTCGTTTAATTTTTCCCCACCACCATATAATAATAATCATCATCATCACTAACTCTATAATTTAAGAAGGGAATTTTGTTGAGTATTTGAATAATAATTTCATCTTAGTTTGGTTATGACTTATTTTTTATCAGTTATTTCTAATAATTCTTTTATAATATAAAAAAAGCAAAATGGTGAATTACAAAGGGTGAAGTTCAGAAAATTTATTTTTATATATCTTCTATTCTATAACTTTATATTTTAGCAACGTGATATTTTGAAAGGGGGGAAATTTAGTTTTGAGTTCCTTTTTAAAATTATTATAATTGGCGAAGTTCAGAAAATTTATAAAAATTTAACCATGGCTGCTTTTTTTTAGATTTTAAATTTTAATCTTAGTAGCGAAGCGCAAGCTCCCCCGTAGGGGAGGGTGGCGAAGCCATTGCCTGGTAATGATAGGTAATTATAATGCGCCCTTCCGGGTTGTTAGCCCTCCCAGAGCGCAGGTTGTGTAGCGAGTGCAGAGGGGAGAAAAGGCAATTCTGAAGAGATGAGTCTTCAGGAGACGTTTAAAAGTAGCAAAGGAGGGAGAGGATCGGACTTGGGCAGGAAGAGAATTCTAGAATCTATATGTATATATGAATGTTTGTGTGGGTAAGACAATACACGACTCTGTGGATATGGTTTTGTTTGCTTGAATCAACGCGCATTTTATTTTTTTAAATTTGCCAGGTAGTCTAAGACCGGCCACATAAAAGAAAACAACCTTCGAGCGAAACATCTAACAACAAGGTCAACAGACCTAAGTCGCGTGGTCTCAATTATTCTGACTTATAACCTTATGACCTTACGACCTTCATAACTTTAATTAATTTCCGGACTAAACTTGCGAGGACCTTGGTATTTATACCATTCGAAAGAGAATGTAAAACAACATAAGGGTTTCAAATTTCGTTAGAATCGGCCGAAGAGTTACGATGTTATTGGCAAATAACTCATTAAAAGTAAATCGGTTACCATACGACTTACCAACCTACAAACCGACATAGTAATTTATAGTAGTCGCTGCATGCGACTAAAAACCGAAATTCTGTCCGAACATCTTCAATATTCCTTTTATATAGAAGGATAGAAAACTCTCAAACTCCGAGTCAGAATATAAAAATCGCTTTGCATCGATCCTAACCACAAAATTAAATTACAAAATTAAGATATAATTTCACTAATCTTGGTATTTTATTCTGAAGATAGATTGGAGAGGATTTAGGAGAGATTTAAGGGGTAGAACGATTCCCAAAGGAATTAGATCGGTCAAAATACAGCAGGGGTATATTTCACAATGGAGATTGCACAATTCTTATAACTTGAAAGGAACTTATATTGACCGAGTGGATGGTGTTCGTATGTATGGGTTGGTTACGTACTACAAAACTCCGTGATTACGTTTTCTCTCTAAGAGTGCTATATTTTGATTATATTCTGATTATTATTATTATTATTTACGTTAATCTTTGAGGGCTCCTAGTGCCTTGCTCAGCGTTTCGAGGATTAAATAAAAAAATTGTTTCTAAGAAAACTAGAACTTTAATTAAAAACATGAAACAATGAAATTTAACAAACTAAATACACAGAAATAAATTAAACAACTTTTAAGTGAGGCTTTCTAAATAACATACTTGAATTTATAGTAATTGTTGACCCGCAGCTCACTTTAATATTAAATACAACTGACCTCAATGAAACAGATACCAGGGGTTTAAATACCTTACGAGATTCCACGAGAATCGGATTTGAGTCTAACCTTGACTTAATTGTTGTCACCTCAAGAATTATTCAAAGCCACAGAGGACTTCGGCGCGTGTGGCAGATGGAGAGACGCACGCCTTCTGGAGGAAATTATCTCACCACGGGACAGAGAACGAATGTTTCTTCTACCCTTCAGGTTACTATGGGAATTATTCGCACTGGTGCGCGATGAGCCAATGCGTGAATCCTTTGACTCAGGTGGGGGAGGGGTTGCTTGAGGGAGTTCACTTACGAGTATTCCTCAAGGGCGAGGACTATCTCTGTGTTTTGTGATACACCAGGATAGGGGGTTTCTCTAACGAGAGTTAGTTAAACTTGCTTCTTAAATCAGGTTAACTTAAAGTTCGGTATGACCACCAGGAACTCGCTCGAGGAGGAGCTTCTTCTTAGTTCCTCTCGTTGCTTTGCCGGGCTCTTATGCCGGTTTTCTCTGTCTAGATCTCCTTAACGATCTACCTCTGACAGGCTTCTAAATTTGGTGTGACCACCAGGAACTGGCTCCGGATGAGCTTCTTCAGCGTCCCTTCTGTTGGTAGCCGGGCCTCTTGTCGGTCTTCGTCGCCTTGATGACTAACGTAATCTACCTCGTTTTTCCAAAGTTATTTGATTTTATACTTCGCTACCCCACTGGGGTTAGAGGGAGGGGGGTGCGTGGACGGCTGCATTACGTCTCTTCCTCTAACGGTTTTTCTCAGCGCGTCATTCAGCTAGCCCTAAGGGACCATCTGGCTTTAGGACGACACTCCTCTAATTTCGCATATGCGGTGAAATTGAATCTTAACTCTTAGGGAAAATCTTGCTGTTTTAACCCATGTTAGGGTCACAGGTCTGACCTGAGCTGATTAGTGCATTATGTGGTCTTGGCTGACCGTTCAGCTTCTCTTCGAGACAAGGGAAGAGAGGGGAGGAGGTTAAGTGGCCGGGCTACGCCGTCTCCAATGACAGGACGTTGTGGTTACCGACCAGTGGCTCAATTTTGAGGGTGGGTATCGATTCCATTACAAAAAAAAACATATAAAGAATTAGAGATATCAGAAAAGGCTTCTTAGGTATCGGGTGGAGAAAAAAAAAGAAAGAAACGACACTAATATTTTAAATGTAAGTATGAATTCGAGTGTCACCGAATTTACCTCTCTGGTCAAGCCAGTCTCAGGCCAGTATCCTTTAGTAAGGGTCTTCAAGTAAGTAAACGTGAGTAAGGTTCGTCAAGAAAGTATCCTTGAGTAAGGGTCCTCAAGCAAGTATTCTTGAGTAAGGATCGTCAAGCAAGTATTCTTGAGTAAAGGTCGCCAAGCAAGTAAACGTGAGTAAGGGTCGTCAAACAAGTATTATTGAGTAAGGATAGTCAAGCAATTAAACATAAGGGTCGCCAAGCAAGTATCCTTGATTAAGGATCGTTAAACCAGTATTCTTGAGTAAGGATCGTCAAGCAAGTATTCTTGAATAAAGGTCGCCAAGCAAGTACATGTAAAGGTCGTCAAGCAAGTATTCTTGAGTAAGGATCGTCAAGTAAGTAAACGTGAGTAAGGATCGTCAAGTAATTAAACGTGAGTAAGGGTCGTCAAACAAGTATCCTTGACTAAGGATTGTCAAGCAAGTATTCTTGAGTAAGGATCGTCAATCAAGTATTCTTGAGTAAGTGTCGCTAAGCAAGTATTCTTGAGTAAGGATCGTCAAGCAAGTAAACGTGAGTAAGGCTCTTCAAGTAAGTAAACGTGAGTAAGGGTCGTCAAGAAAGTATCCTAGAGTAAGGGTCTTCAAGCAAGTATTCTTGAGTAAGGATCGTCAAGCAAGTATTCTTGAGTAAGGATCGCCAGACCAGTAAACGTAATTAAGGGTCGTCAACCCAGTATTCATGATAAGGGTTGTCAAGCAAGTAAATTTGAGCCAGAGACAACCAGTTACTCCATGATCCCTTGCTTAACCAACCTTTCTATTGTCAAAAGTTTGACAAAAATGACGTATATTTTCCTATAGTTCAAGAGTGATACTTGCGCTGATAATGAGAGTCGACATACGCAATATCTCGAGATGATTTCTAAAATACCTGACTCTTTCGATGTATCCGTATATACGCTGGTAAATTGTGTAGAATCAAGCATTCGATTCCCGACTTTATTAAGTAAAAGATGGCGACAATTCTCTAGGTAGTTCAGAACGTAGAGGAAAGAAATAATAATAAACCGATGCAAGTAAACAATGAGGAGCTTTTTATGCTTTTATAGCGCTCATCTGGAGACTGCCTACAAGGGCATAACTCACCGTCAATGAGAAGCAAATTTTGATTTTCGGATTATAAGGTTTAAGATCGAATTACTTCGGTTGCGAGTGTTTATATTGCACGTACAACGGCTACCAAGCGATTACATTTGAGTGAGAGTCTGCGACTGTCTCGGACAGAGGCAGCGTGGACAAGGAAATGGTCGCCAAGTGTATTGGGGTCTGGAGTGGGGGAGGGCAAGTCCCGAGAAGTCACATGACACCCCTTTGCGTGTTAGAGTAGGGAGGTCACACAACTGCAGGCTTTGGGGACGGAGGGGCACACAATCCTCCAGATGCAGCAGCAGCAAGGTTGTCAATACCCATGCTACCCCTGTCAGGTCCCTTACGGGGTGAGTGGTTAGTTTAATGGTTTTCGGATGACTTTTCTATTCATGTACAGGTTTGTTGTGCATATGTACGCGTCAAAATACTGGCATAATCACGAACGCTTATCCTGTGACGTCACTATTAAATTCTAAAAAGTTCAAGCGCATAATGAAAAAAAGAATAAAGAAAAAGAGAATAAAGAAAAAAGAACCTCATTCTTTTTGTCTTCTAATCCAATTTCTTTTTCTGTTATGAATGAACTTTGTTATAAATCCTGTAAAATTTGACAAACTCTCGAAATTAAAGTTATTACAAGGAAATTGCAGTACTAATTTGATTTTGCAAAAATGAGGCTGCTGCTATTCAACGAAACTTTATGAAAAAATTGAGATTAATTTGGAAAAATTTCGGTCAAATTCGGGTAGTTGAGGATCATTAAAATGGCTCCGTTTCGAAAAGTCGATGTTTCAAGGATTTTGCTCGAGAGCCATCTCTCTCTCTCTCTCTCTCTCTCTCAGCCGATCAACATTAGAGAAAGAAGATAGATCGTTTTCTGAAAAGACTCAGAGAAAATTAAAGATTTTTAAGGTTGATAAGAATTGGCTTCGTATAACGAAAAGACACAGTGACGTCCGAAAAGATCAGAACGCTTGTATATCTATGGCATCTTCCATATATTTTGCCAGAGGATATCCATGGTAACCAAAATTGGTGTACGATGACCGACTGGTAAGGACTACGTATGAGTTAAAAGGTTCTTTAAATCTGGATGAATAGAATGAGAGTTATTAGCAGATAAACAATTTACTAGAAAAATTAAAGTGTCCAGAATGATACGAACAACAGCGGAAAGAAATTTCTACTGGAATAAAATGATTAGATAAATTATGTAGAAAATGTTTGTATGTTATTAGTATTTAGTGTGGAGGCTTTTATTATTCTGGATGATGTTTTGACATCTCCTGCCACAGGAACGAACCAACTCTTGAAGAAGTTCTCAGAGTTCTTGAACTGTTTTTTGGATTCCTCGTCGAGTGTTTGTCAAAACATTTTCAATGTGGGATTCAGGTTCGGAGTATGTGCAAACAAGCTCATAACAGCATTAAAATTGAAGTTTGGGTTTCGGAGTTTCGCAGGTGAGGCAATGCATGCTGTTGCAGCAATTCTGTGTATATTTGTACATTCGCTGTGCCCCGTAGGAGCATAAATGGCCCGTTGCCTTCTACCGAAATCACGCATCACGCCCAAGACCATGACCTCCAAACTCTTTTTGGTGCAATTTACAAACAAAGATTCGTCTGGTCTGCAACGAACCAACTTCCTGAGGTCGGATCCGAACAAATTTAACTTAGATTCGTCACTCAAGTGGACTTTGCTCCATTGGTCATCCGTCCAGGCAAGATTCTCAGCGGCAAATTAAACATGAGTCTTCTTTAGTATTTGGACTGATCAATCGCTTGACCGCGATTGTACGAACGTGAAGATTGGCTTCTTCCATCCGACGATGGGAAAAATCTCACGAATTTGTCGAAAAACTGCTGCAGCCGTCTTGAAACGG
Organism: Ceratothoa steindachneri; assembly: GCA_963969495.1. Taxonomy (NCBI): domain Eukaryota; kingdom Metazoa; phylum Arthropoda; class Malacostraca; order Isopoda; family Cymothoidae; genus Ceratothoa; species Ceratothoa steindachneri. Next base: position 164,667,053 of record OZ018320.1, read on the forward strand.
TCCTTCTTCACAATTTAACAAATTGCTTAATGATACACACATTGGGTACACTCAGAACAGAAACACTTCATGCCGATCTATAAAATTAAAGGCGAAAGTGAAGGCTAACTGAAAAATACACTGTTAAACAAGAGTTTGTACTTTCCACTCGACCTTCCGAAACTTGAATAAGCGAGAATTTCGTACAAACGTTATTGGTCATTCGTGTGATGAGGCCTAATTCTGTATTCTTTGCATTTTCATTTTCGCAAATGACATTCAAATATTATTACCCGTAAGAAAAAGAAAATGCGATTCCTTGCACTTTCGCCTTTAGGTCTCATGGGCTGCACACACAACACACCACACAAATATAATATATATATATATATATATATATATATATATATATATATATATATATATATATATATATATATATATATATATATATATATATATATATATATATATATATATATATATATATATAGTGGAATCACTGTACATATATGAGCCAAAAGTTTAATTTACGAGAATAGTTTCAGGATGTAGTTTACCATACCCTCTTCAGTCGTGAAGTACAGTAACGTACAGGTAAATGCAGGAAAGAAAATACAGTATTTGGGAGCAATTTATTGCTAAACGAGATTTCGACGAAGACATCCGTCATCTTCAATTTTACAAGTCAGAATTTAATCAGGGGGCGCAGGATGGAACGGTATTTTTAATCAAACGCCGAAAATAAGTGATTCTAGATGATTTTTAGGCGCTGATTACAAATTTGTCTTTAGAATTTGCGTATCACGTCTAGTTTTGGCGTAATTTGAATTTTCCTTTTCAAGCCATTTCACACTTTTGCTCAATATTGTACCAATATGCAATTTTTAATATATATAATTAATATAAATATATATATATATATATATATATATATATAAAATAATATATATATATATATATATATATATATATATATATATATATATTTTAATATATATAAAGTAGACTATATTCAAGCTCAAATATCATTGAATTCTAATTACTGGGTTTTTTTTCTTCAGATTTTCAGATTAATACATACTTATTTGTGATAACTTTTCTGCTACTGATAACTGGTAACTGGTAAAGAAATAACACGTTTATCAAAATATTGCTCTGATAAGAACCTCATGAAAAGGATCTCACATTGTGTATCCTTTGCCTGTTAAAGTTATTACAGTGGTACCTCTACTTACGAAAGGCTCTACATACGAAATTTTCAGGTTACGAAACACTTCTTCGGAAAAATATTGCCTCTTGTTACGAAAGAAATTTCAGGATACGAAAGACGAAAATTTCAAAATACGCGCTGCTACTCACAGCTCCCAGAGTCCACCGAAAGTAAACATACTTGTAGCATCCTGTATCTTGGTTTGAAAGTGGCGCGTCCGAGCTGCTCTGCCATTGGCTATTGCCCAGCATCTTCCTGGCATCCCATTGGCTAGGATGGACCTCTGTGTGTATGTGCGTATACCCAGAATCCCCTTGGTTTTCCCATCGGCCCACGAGGATCACCGAAGCTTCAGTCTCACGCTAGCGAAATTCAGTACAGCACGAAGTGTTCGGACAGTTTTTCGTCAGCTTTTGTTAGTGTTTATTGCTACTTTATGTGTGTGTATTAACTTTTATTCACTATGGGCCCCAAGAAAGTGATGGAGAAGAGGCAAGCCTGAATAAAAGACATTTTACAAAAATTCTATGAAGTTTCGGACTTTGTTGAACAGAATCACCCAGAAAAAGTGTTCACTAATCGGGCTATCGCTCACTATGATGATGTTTGCCTTGCACATTTTCGAAAGATTGTTGAAAGCCGACAAAAGCAAACGACCTTGGATCGGATCTTTACAAAACGTCAGGCAAAAACCACTGCTGAGAGTGAACCTGAACCGAAGAAGGCGAAAGGTGACAACGATAGCAGTTAAACAAGAGAACCATTAAAGTAAAAAAGAAGAAAAAAACTTTATTCTTTACATTATGTACAACTCTCATTTTTATGTTTATTGTGCAGTAATTTAATTCTAACATGTATTTGTTACAAGTTTTGATGCCTTTTTGTAATTTATAAAAAAATTTATGTCCGATTTTTAAGGGGCTTGGAACCGATTAGGGCATTTATAGGGTAAAAAGCGTTTCTACTTACGAAATTTTCACGTTACGAAACGATTCCCAGAACGAATTAATTTCGTAAGTAGAGGTACCACTTTGAAATCTTGTCATGGCTTCAAGTTCTAGACGCGGATGTGTAAACAGTCCCAACATATTTTGTTATGTTTGTGGGCAATTCACACCAGTGGCACAACGGAGAAAAATAGAAACAGCAGTAACGATGAAGCAAGCCTACAGATACTATTTTGGACGCAAAGTAGGGGACCAGAATAAAGATTACTGCACGCAGTGTAACACAATGTTGACAGCTTGGTTAAATGGGTAGAGGAAGGCAATGCCATTTGCTGTTTCCATGATATGGTGTGAACCCTCAAATGACTATAAAAAGAGAGAATGGCCAGCTAGTAAAGAAAACATTGTTGGCAAACATAATGTTGAGCATGATGCTCTAGTAGATCCAATAAAAGTTCATCTTCCACCTCTTCACATTAAATTAGGGTTAATGAAAATTTTTGTAAAGGGTATGGATAAAAAAAGTGAAGGTTTTCAATATTTGAAAAGCAAATTCAAAGGATCATTAACTGATGCAAAAATAGAAGCTGGAGTTTTCAAGGGACCACAAATTCGCAGAGTTGTTTCTGATGATTCTTTTACTTTGTGTCTCAATGAAAAGGAACGCAAAGAATAGACATCCTTTGTGGAAGTCACTGAAAACTCTTTCGGCAATTTTAAATCTCCAAATTACTGAGAAATAGTAAACAATATGCTGGAAGCCTATGAATAGATGGTATGTAAAATGTCATGTAAAATGCATTTTCTGGATTCTCATCTCGATTTTTTTGCTGAAAATCTGGGAGCGGTTAGCGATGAACATGGTGAACGTTTTCATCAACAAATTTTGGTTATGGAGACGAGGTACCGAGGAAAATTTAATCCAAAAGAAAAACGAGAAGGCTACAGCAAAGTTTCTTTAAATTTTAAGTGCATAACAAACTTAATCAATACAATAAAATCGTAAAAACTTGGGAGGGGGTGGGGGGGGCAGGGTAACCACCAGTGATGTACACCGTCTGTCCTAAGCCAGAATAAAGAAGGAAGGTCCCCCACTTTTAAAATATTTTTTCTTAAAAATTACAAAATTACAAAATAAAACGATTTTTTATTTATTAATCGGAACAAATAGCGAAAAGGGGGAGGGAGGTCATTACACAAAATCTAGACGTGATAGAAAATTTTGATTTTCAAATTCGGATTCAGCGCCCTCGAACTAATTAGAAACACTTATTCAAATGTCTGCAACAAACAAAAAGTTAAAATTTGTTGCCTAGTGTTATTGTTGAATTGCCCATTGAAATGAAGTTTGGAATTTCCTTTATAAGGGCTGATTCTATTCCGTGCCTATGTATACCAATAGTTGTGGGAATTATAAATTATTTTAGCATTATCAATGTGTAAAGACAGGCTAAAAAATAGGCTTCCACGGCGCATGGCGTATTTGTCTTCCTTCATTCTTTTAGAAAATTTGCTGCTTTCGCCAATGTATATTTGATTGTAATTTTGTATGGAATATAATAAACGACCAGTTCTTTATCGGTGGATCTAATTTTGGGCAGACTATTTCGGATCATGTTTTCGTATTGAAAGGCAACAATGTTGTTGGCCCCTGCCAGCTTTTTTAAATTAATTAATTGGAGCGAATAAGGGAATATAATATAATTATTATTACACGCTTTTTTTTCTTATGATTTGCTTGTAAATGTTTGGATGATCGTATTAATTTCATCCTGCAGGAAACAAGGATCGCATATCATGGCCTCAGGAAATGGGAAGAAACTACGGATCCTTTAAGAGATTCGTCGTGGCAAGAAAAATAATAAATATAGGTATTTGAGTTTGTTGCTTTCGAGTAAACAATACAAAAAACTTTATTGTTTACTTTAGATATTTTGACATCAAGAAATAGCTGTAAGTTGATCAGTTCCCATTCAACGTTAAATGTAATGGTGGGGGGGAAAGTTGTTTAATTGTTCAAAATAGCGAAACCATGTTATGGGATTAGGTAAGATATGGGGAAGGAGGTGTTTCTCAAAGTTTTCAGCGATTGAAGATGACGGATGACTCCGTCGAAACCTGGTTTGGCAATAAATCGGTCCAAAATACCGTAGTTTCTTTCCTGCACACACACACACACACACACACACATATATATATATATATATATATATATATATATATATATATATATATATATATATATATATATATATATATATATATATATAAATTATATATATAAATTATATATATATATACATATATATATATATATATATATATATATATATATATATATATATATATATATATATATATATATATATATATATATATATATATATATATATGTATATATATATAAGAGATACAGAGAGAGAGAGAAGCCATTTAGCTCAATAAAGATTCATGTTTCACAATATTTCGGTTGTTACATCCACTATTCTAAAATGACAACTGGATATTTTTTATGTTACGTTGCTATGAAATGATTTATGAAATTTCTAATTATATATTTTTTTAAGTTTCAAAATATTTTTAAGGTTCTTAAGTATAGGAGACAAAAATATTTTGAAACATAAAAAATATAAATTTCATAAATCATTTAAGACCAATGCAACATTAAAGGCTAGCATGAAAAATATCCAGTTGTCACTTGAGAATGGTGGATATAACTTGCAAGAAGTGTTGGGGAAAATGAATCTTTATAGAGCTAAATGGTTGTCTTTAAAGATCATATATACAATATATATATATATATATATATATATATATATATATATATATATATATATATATATATATATATATATTAAGTTCCTTATCAAGGATAACTACAAGAAATAATATTACTTTAGAGGTATATATACGAAAGAAAAGTATAAAAGACTGCCTCAAAAACAAGAAATCACCAATGAGGAAGACGGAAGGGGGAAGGTAAAGATTCACATTAAGAATGACAAGAAGCAGGTAGTAAGGTCAAACTGAGAAGACGGAAAGGGTAACAGATTAAAAGAAATGGGATAACTATAAATTATAAGACAAGATGAGCGAAAAGTGGCGAAAATACAATGTGCATAACAGAGCAGTGAAAAAAAAAATGGGACCACATAACTAAAGATTGTATATAGAAAAAACTAAAAACAAAAGTCAGAACTAATTTCTTTAGGTATTAGTCTTTTAATTATAGCATCTATTTTATATAAGCCAGGGGAAAGGTTAAAATTATCACATTGGCTTATAAAAGCACATTCAATGATATTCCTTTTTATAGGGTTAATATATATATATATATATATATATATATATATATATATATATATATATATATATATATATATATATATATAAATTGAAAATCACAAACACATATATATATATATATATATATATATATATATATATATATATATATATATGGGAAATATCACGAAAGTTAGCACGTGATAACTATAAATATGAATATGAACTACGGAAGGAAACTGAATAAGCTCAATGAGTTTGAAAATGTCGAATAGACGAAAGTACTAACTCCAATCCGCTTTTTATTCAGTTTCCTTCCGTGGTACATATTCATATATACAAGGTGTCCCAGAAAAAAAGTTAACCGTACTTTGAATTAGTATAACTCAAAACCTATTAGAGATTTTTGAGTTCTGCAAAATAAATCAAATCTAACAACTATTTATCGGTCGATTCTAGAAATTTCATTAAATTCCCTTTTACGATATTGATACATTAATGGGTTTACTGGAGGCTATCAAAATTATGTTTGCGCAAGGAAGTAAAATAATGAAACTTCGAAGTTTAAAATCAACAAATATATTTAAATCCATTTTTAACAAAAAAAACCTCTTCATATGGATAATACAAATTCATTTTTTAATTTTCTAAGCACCGTTTCCTTCCACATGTCCTCCATTTCTTTCCAAGCACAGTTGCGCTTTTGATCGCATTGATTGAACAACTTTTTTGATTAACTTGTGATTTTCCTTAAGTCTATTGACTTCACGTATGATACTATCTCTTAATTGGTTGATGCTTTGTGGTGGAGTAGAATAGACTTAATTATTTATATATCCCCATAAGAAATAATCGTACGGTGTTAAGTCAGGGGTTCTTGGGAGCCATTCAATTGCATGGGGTTGTCAAACGTTACTCTTAATTTTGTTCTTACAGCAAGCTGTCTATGAGCTGATGCACCGTCCTGAATCCACCAAAGTCTATTGAATTGATTGCCGTAAATTTGGCGGCGTTCCAGGAAGATCCTTTCGTTGATCATGATCAGGTAGGAAGCACCATTCAAGTTATTCTCGTAAAACAATGGGTCGACAAGATAGTTATTCCCGCATATTCCACCCACAGAGACACTTTCTTTCTGCTAACAAATACGTGTGTCAAAGTAGAATGCTTTTTGGGGGGGAGGGGGGGATCAGCGGCGCATATTGCCGAATGTTATGGCTATTTACCTTTCTATTCATGAAAAAGGCTGCCACGTCACCAATCAAAATGTTTTCCAAGAAACGAGCAGGTTTATGGAGAAGCCATTCGAAAAATTGTCTACGACGAGGAAAATCAGTTTCAAGAAGCTGGTGTCTTGCATGCATCTTATAGGGATGCCATTTTAAGTCATGTTTAATAATGCGGTTAAATGATGATTTTAACTGATAAATGTAGATTTTGAAGAAGTGTCATCTGAACATTTTCGATATTTTCTGTTGTTCTTATAGTTCTCATACGACCCGAACGACCTTTATTTAGATTTAAGCATATTCCTTCATGTTGGTATTTGCGAAAAATTTTCAAAATTGTGGGCTTGCGTGGTGGGTGCCTACCTGGAAAACGTTGTTCAAATGAATCTTGTACTTGTTTAATACTGCCAGTCTTAATAAAGTTTGTGACTATAAATACGCGTTGATCTTTTGTTAACTGCATGATTAAAAGGGTTGTATGGAAGTAAACGTTTACACAGAAACGCTTTGATTTGCTTAGCAAGCAATAAGGACGAGACCATACCAGAGTGTGGCTGAAAAACCACTGAAAATGGGTTTACTGGCTCCCTACGCTTCTCTTGAAAGTGCACGGTGGCCTAGCCTTCCTAGGCTTCGTTTCATTATTTTACTTCCTTGCGCAAACATATTTTTAATAGGCTCCACTAAACCCATTAGTATATCAATATCATAAAAGGGAATTTAATCAAATTCCCAGAATCGACAGATAAATAGTTGTTAAATAAAACACCTTTTGCAGGATCCAAAAATCTCCAATGGTTTTGGAGTTATGCAAATTCAAAGTACGGTTAACTTTTTTCTGGGACACCCGGTATATATATATATATATATATATATATATATATATATATATATATATATATATATATATGCCTCGCCCATGTACAACAAAAGGGCACAAAATAGAGAAATATTATCAAAGACAGGTAAAGGAATAAAATCAAATAGATAAGGTCTACTTCCGGAAATTCCAACTGTGAGCACAGAATGTAGACATTTAGGTCATTAAACTAAATACACTAAACTAATTGTAAATACATAAAAATAAACAAGAGAAACATAGCTAAATTAATAAATCAAAGGGCTAATATTTAAAAATGGACAATTTCGTTATAGATAGGCCTTTTAATAATAGGATCCAGTTTAAAAGAGGCCAGGGAATATATATTGAAATCAGGCGAGGAATTAATGAATGAGCATTCAACAATGAGCATTCAACATCAGATTCGTAAATAAATTTAGCCGAATTCCAATTGATAGGGTGATTGTTTTTCAGATAAATGGACAAAGAAAGCACTACTGCTATCCCCCCTCCTAATATTGTATTTATGTTGGGTAAAGCGTACACTTAATATCAAACTTATAGTTTTTATAGCGAAGTAAAGTGTCTTTCAACAAGGACGTTCGAGCTTTGTCAGGCGATAATGGCCATGTTGTTAAAGCGACATCTGGCAACCTCACTGTCAACTGTTCAGTAGTACTTTGCAAGTCACGATGGAAGGTTATAGCGTTGAACAGAATGTGCAAATCATCAAATGTTATTATCAAAATCAGTGCTCCGTTCGACAAACGTTCCGCGCATTACGTGATTTCTATCCTCGCCACAATCGTCCTACCGAGGCCACTGTTCAACGCTTGGTGGCCAAATTCGAGGCAAAAGGGTCGATCAACAATCAGCCAACACCCTTACGTCGCCGAAACGCAAGGTCTGCTGAAAACATCGCTGCCGTAAAAGAGAGTGTACACGGAAATACGAGGCAGTCAACTTCTCGTCGTTCACAGAACTTGGCCTTTCTGCGACTTCAGTTTGGCGAATTATGAGTAGGGACTTGGGTCTGAACCCGTACAAAATCCAACTTACCCAGGAACTTAAGGTAAACGACCATAGACAACGCCGTGTGTTCGCTGATTGGGCTCTAGAGCAATTGGAAGTTGCCCCAAATTTCCCCCAAAAAATCATCTTCAGCGACGAGGCCCATTTTTGGATGAATGGATTTGCGAACAAGCAAAATTGTCGGATTTGGGACGAAAACAATCCACAAGAGATACACCAGCACCAATTGCATCCCAACAAAGTCACTGTTTGGTCCGGATTTTTGTCTAACGGAATCATCGGTCCGTATTTTTTTTGAGAACGAAGATGGGATTGCCATAACCGTCAAAGGCGAGACCTACAGATCGATGATAAGCAACTTCTTGTGGCCTCAACTAGATTATATGGATACTAATGACATGTGGTTCCAACATGACGGTGCTAGGTGCCACACTGCGCACGCCATGATAGACATTTTGCATCAGCGATTTCAGGGCAGGGACATCTCGCGCGGCGGCGACGTCAACTGGCCACCGAGATCATGCGATTTAACGCCATTAGACTACTTTCTTTGGGGCTACTTTAAATCGCAGGTCTATGCGAATAATCCGCAAACAGTTGATGTCCTCAAAGTCAACATAACGAACACGATCCAGCAAATTCAGTCAGATTTATGCGACAAAGTCATCGAAAATTGGGCCTCCCGAATACGTTCCACCAAGCGAAGCCGCGGCGCACATTTGAACGACGTCATATTGCACACTTAATGCCATAAAATGTACTTTCAAATTTAAAATAAATTGAGTTTATATATCACACACAACTTGTTTTATTGACATTTCAAAATCGAGCGACCTTATTGAAAGACCCTTTATAATCTCGTAAAAACAACTTGAAAATGTTCACTGGCTGCGAGTGATCTCAAGATTAAAGAAAATTAGGTATTTTCTATTGTTTATGCCATGTGTAAGTTAGGGGGTTAAGTTAAGGGCGATTATTTTCTTTATACATTTTAACTTAATGGTTCGTGCTACCATGTATATTTACAAGTTTCTGATCATGAATCTCATTGACTTGCTGGGATTGTTGTCAACGATGGCCTGAAACTCCGCGTCAAATTCAGGGGGGGGGGGGCATAGAACGCTTAGAGTGAGGTTTCCGAGCCATCGTATCTTGGTAATCACAACCGACTCATCCAACCGGGGATCTTCTTATTAGAGATCCCAGTGTGAATCCCAAGCGTCACAACTTGCTTTTTCCCAATTTTGGGAGAATTTATTTCAGCCATGGTATTATTTCAAGTATGATAGGGCGGAGAGAGAACCGGTGAGAGGCAACACGAGAGCGCGGAATTCAGTTAACAACTCTCACAAATTACCTACCGCAACCTACGAGGGGCGGTCAATAAGTTTTGCGAATCGGTAGGGCAAAACAGGAAAAAGGGGATGGCTGTTTGTGGGGGTGTTAGGACAAGTTATGACAAGTCAGAACCTGCAGCCACACGCTCCTGCCTCGCCTATTAAAGAAGTAGCTGATCGCAGATCGTCATTCACAAATTTTTCAACAATGGAGAAGGTTGAGCACCGCGCAGTGCATGGTTGCAGTGTACACCGACACCGCCCCTTCCTATGCAACAATTGCTCGCTGGAATAGGAAGTTCCGCCATGGTCGTGAGTCCCTTGAAGATGACCCCCGCCCAGGACGTCCGTCAGACGTGACCAACGAGGACAATGTGGCCTGTATGGAGAGGATGATCCTCGAAAATCGACGGGGGAAGGTCGAAGAAATCGAGCGAGAACTTGGAATATCACATGGAAGTGTTATCAACATCACCCACGACCATTTGGCCATGGCCAAGGTCTCTGCCCATTGGGTGCCTAGAAACCTCACGCCCCATGATCGACTTCAACGTCGTCAAAGTCCACAAGGCCAGAGTTGCATAAGCTGCCGTGCGCGAGTGCGGATTCGATGAGCTCAACCATCCCTCCTACAGTCCAGATCTGGCCCCTAGTGACTACTTTTTATTCCGTCAGTTCAAGGGTGCACTGCGTGGACGCTAGTTTGGGGACGATGAAGATGTCCAGCTCGCCGTCCAGGAGTGGATTGAACAGCAGTCGGGAGATTTCTGGTTGTCGGGAATTCGAAGCCTCAGGGACAAGTGGCGCAAGTGCATTGAAGTCGAGGGTAGTTATATTGAAAAATAATAAAACACTTTTCCTCATATCTCGTTTCCTTATATCCGAATTGCAAAACTTATTAACCGCCCTCTCGTATATACAATCATGGCCATGTGTTTTTAGATTAATATATATATATATTTCTTTTCATTCGTTTTTTTTAAATTTACGTAGCAGGATTTTAAAAAAAATATTTAAACTAATGCACGTTTATTACAGTCAGCATTTAAAAAATAATAAGAAAAAAATTCATTCCTTAGCTGATTTCAAAATCGCGCTCTGGTCCTGTTCTTGTAGGAGGTGAGTTTCAGTCTCTCGCAGAGAGGTGTTCAACCGATTACACACAGGTAAGTGGTTATTGGGGCAAAACCGATCTTCCCCTTAATCGCGCTCTAACGCTCAGGACCCCGCAAGTCCTGGTCTCTTGCAGCCTCCGCCCGTTGTTTATAAAGGTTTCACAACAAACCCATCCTGCCACGCGGCATGAGAGATAATCAGGTCATTAAGCCTAAAATAAACAGTGAGGGAAAAGTGGCAGAATAAAGGGGTGTTGAGAGGGACCAGGAGTAAGCGTACGAGCTTCTCAAGTCCCCGTCAAAGAGTTCAATCCAACCTATCCGCACACAGGCATGGGTGGCGTGCTGTTCCTCCAACCTATCCGCGCACCGGCCTGGGTGGCGTGTTGCTCCTCTAACCTATCCGCACACGGGCCGGGGTGGCGTGCTGCTTCGTCAACCTATCCGCACACGACCCGGGGTGGCGTGCTGCTCCTCCAACCTATCCGCACACAGGTAAGGGTGGCGTGCTGCTCCTCCAACCTATCCGCGCACCGGCCTGGGTGGCGTGTTGCTCCTCCAACCTATCCGCACACAGGTCAGGGTGGCGTGCTGCTCCTCCAACCTATCCGCGCACCGGCCTGGGTGGCGGGTTGCTCCTCCAACCTATCCGCACACGGGCCGGGGTGGCGTGCTGCTTCGTCAACCTATCCGCACACGACCCGGGGTGGCGTGCTCCTCCTCCAACCTATTCGCACACGGGCCGGGGTGGCATGCTGCTCCTCCAACCTATCCGCGCACGGGCCTGGGTGGCGTGCTGCTCCTTCAACCTATCCGCACAAAGGCCGGGGTGGCGTGCTGCTCCTCCAACCTATCCGCGCACGGGCCTGGGTGGCGTGCTGCAATTCCAGCTACCAAATGTAACAGGCTGCACAGGGTACCCACCCCCCGGCACCGGTGACCCATGGAAGGGCATGCCACCCCTCCAGGTGTAACTATACACATGGCATCCCGTTGCGAAGCAGCCTAAAGCAAGTCCCTCTTACCCAAGCCAGCGTACAGAAGTGGCCAAAAAGGACTCCAAATATTGGTGGCATCATTGATGAGATTCTTTATTAAATAAATGCATTTGAGCCTCTAAGTCAAAAGGCTTCATTTTAATTACCTGCCGCATTCACCCATAATGTGGGCAATCCAAGTGAGGGAATTTAATGGCAAATACCAACGAGGGTATCTCCAGGCATTGGGGCCTGGAGGGCACACATTCTTCTAGGTGTTAGGCGCAGTATTGTTGCCCATACTAGACTTGACACCCCCTTTAGGGTCTGATAAAGAAAAGAAAGATTGGGGGGGGGGAGAAAGAAAATGGTGGGAATAGTGCAGAATATGTTAAAACCCACCAGCCCAACCGGAGACGAGAGTGAGGAGCGAACCAGAGCCCTTCCCTCATTATAATTATTCTATTAAAACGACCAGCGACAACTAACCAACCTATAGGTATCTCCCCTGAATTCCATAAGAATTTTTAATATCAATCTGGGCCGAGTATAAGGCAAAAGAATGAAAAGCAGAAAAGGCTAGAGATGAAACCTGTTGCATTACAACCCTCATCATAAACAAGTTGCCACAAAGACAAAAGAAAACTACAAGTACGAAGTCGAGTCCATTTCTTGGAATCCTATTGCCACAACGAGATAAAACGCAGGATTTCTGAAGAGGATCAAATTGCGGGAGGTACCTTGAGGAGTAAGACCAAAGGTATCAGTACAAAGACAATATGCTGTCTTCATCTCGCCAAACCTAGCAGTGATTCTCCATTTGAAAGAAAAACAAAAACGTGTTAAGTGCCTGGTAAAGTTTATACTCATTTTTTTATTAAATGCCTGGTAAAGTTTATACTTGTAATTTGGAGTTCAGGAATGCAAGGGTGAGGGAAGAACTGATATAATTGCAGTACAAATTAACTCGACGATGGCAAAAACTTAAACAAAGTTCATAAACTCAAAATGCTAGAGGTCGAGAGAAGATATACTAAAAAATGGTGAAAAACATAAACATTTTTGAAGAATTTAACATGTGGAGGCAATTTTGACGTCATCGTGGAAATACCGTCTGAAATGCTACGTCATTTGTCGGCCGGCCACAGGCTATGATAGCCTATTCATATATATATATATATATATATATATATATATATATATATATATATATATATATATATATATATATATATATATATATATATATATATATATATATATATATATATATATAATGTATATGCTTTACATACGATCTCAGGGCTTTACATTTAGGTCAGAAAACAAGACATTTTCGTATTTTGCTCTCGAGAATAGGTTGCATAAGCAAGTTTGTGGAAATATGAACAAATTTATTTAATAAATGATCTCGTTCTGATACTAAACGCCTGCCACTGTTACGTCAACAGAATTTGCCCATAAGCCGGTAATTACTTAAGCAGACTCGTGTAAACGTAAGACAGATGCTTCAATCATGTGCGTTTGGTGTCAGATTGCAGACTTACAAAAATAGTAACTGTGGCACGTTTAATTATTTGACAAGAGTCACAATTATTATAGAGAGTTTAGGATTTATCAAATCTTCTATGCATCTACCCTTTGCAATAAATAAAAATAAACAAAGAATTTCAGATATAGTTTTTATAAAAGTGAGAACCAACGATAGCATCTCTGCGCGGTCTTTTCGGAAGAAAATTTCTTAGAATATAGTTAGGGAAAAATACAGAACTCGGGTGGTAATAGAAAAACGAGATGAGTTGAGACACCAGGATTGGGAGGAAGCGTAACTATTGGAACTTTACCTCGCAAAGAAGACGCAGAGCCTTGCAAGTTCCCCGTGAATGAAGGGCGGCGCGGCACAAAATTGTCGCAAGATAGGTAGGTGTCTCAAATGTAAATCAAGAAATCACGAAAAAATATTCTGTAAATTGCTCACACTGTTTGCGCCTTACCACAGCTTCTGGGGGACTTGTTCAGAAATAACTTCATCTCCCGAGGATTAAGGCCTGTCCCGTCATCGGATTGACTTTTTTTTTCTTTGAATAGAACTTCAGAGGAAGGTGTACAGGGGTAATCCGCTTGCACATGAGGAACTACAGTCGGCAATAACGACCAACATCCGACAAATCACACCACATACACTGGGATGTGCAACTTGCAGACACGTCCTGGCATGTTTGGATATCGGTGAAGGCCATTTGCAACATATCTTGACAAAACTTTTAATACATTTTTAGTGCACGGGGACTTTTCAGCCACCAAAAATATCTAAGAAGTAACGACAGGTCTGCGCGAGTGCTTTTGGCATTTTTTGATTTCTTGTTTGTAAACCCTTTTGAAGACATATCATATATTCCTATAACAAATTTTGGCAGATACTTTTATCAGACTTACTTTAAAAGTATGTTGTAGCATCGTGCCAAGAAAAACTTTTCCTCAACTTTTGTTATATATTTATATATATGTGAAGAACTCACTAAGTAGTACGTGAGGTTAGCAATGGATGCAATATCCAACAGGAAAAGGAAAACAGTATTTCCAAGTAACTTTATTCAGTTTATTATCGAAGAAAACTAAAAAAACTAAAATAAAACATGAGTCTATATAAATAAAAAAACGTTTTAGCACCGCCTTTTAAACCAAAAAAATCACCAAGGTAGTTAGAGATCAAACCAAAGAGCAACAGAAGTAAAGAACATGGCCAGGCGCAATAAATATGTAGTTTAACGCAAAAGAGATGGTCTAAGAGAGAAAGATAGAGGTAAAGGAAGGGAGCAAAGAAAGAGAAAAGGAAGAAAGAAATAAGACTAAAAAACATAAACCAGTCAAAATGAACTAAGCAAAATAACAGACACATATAACTCAAAATAATGAAAACAGCTATGAAATGCATTGGGAAATAGTTCTTTTAAGATGAGTTTATTGATAACGGGATCAATTTTTTAAAATTCCGGGCGAAATATTAAAATTGTCAAAGTGTTTGGTGAAAGAACATTCAACAGTATTTCTCTTAACAAAGTCATTAAAATGGTATTTAAGTTTAGCAGGATTCCGATTGATTAAGTGGTCATTATTAGACATTTGGACAAAAAAAGGCACTTTAAAAGTCTTCTCGTTTTACATTATATTGATGTTAAGACGTAAATAAAGTTGTTTGCCCCTCTGGCCAGAGTATTTCCTGGGAAAACTATAACATTTGGCTGCGTAAACACCCCATGATTTGTCATAACAATGTGTCTCGATCCATTAATTGGTCAATTGTGAACAACAGTAACCAAAGAGTCAATCTTCTACCATTGTTAACAGTGGATGTAAAGTCAAATTCTTATCCCTCAAACCTCAGACTTAATCAATATGAAATCGGATAACTTCCCATTCGTTTCAACGTTACCACTCACATCCATCTCTCCGCATCCTCACATCGAGCAAAAAGGAACACATCCGATCTAAAATGTGGTCGGACCTTGTCACACACGATTGTCCAAGATCAAATAAATTAACAAACCTTGCCACTCATGTTTGTCCAAGATCAATTGACTTGGTTATTTCTTATTTATCGATTGTTGCAATAATGATGCTATTTTAATAAAAAAAAGTCACCAAAACGAGGATCATTTCATCCCTTGTCAAGCTTAGTCTTTAAGATTAAGCATGGCCTAGTAGGGAGTCGCCAATCTGGTCACTGCCTACTTGGGCAAAAGCTGCTCTAATCACCTTAGATAAAAAAAACAAATATGCAAATGACCAAAAAACAAAAATTAAAAAAAAAATAAAAACAAAGGCAAAACAAAACAAAATGAGAAAAGAGCGAGAAGGAGTCACACTCCGACATAGGGGGCAGCCCCGCCTAACCCTGGCGAAGGAACATGCGATCACAAATCTGTGTACATGAACCCGTCCCGAGTAAAAGAAACAAAAAGATAGCAACCACGTTCGTCCCGATACTGGGACAGGTAACGTGCGCAAAGATCACCAGAATGGGACATTCAACACGAATGCGCCGAACAGCCTGGCAAAAAACGCAGTGGTCGCAACAAAGTGCAGGTGAGCGCTCCATGAAATTGCAGTGCGTCTAGCGAGTTGCCCAATTCGAAAAGGACAGAACGCGACCTGAAAGGTAGCAGCATTGGGGATTAGATAACGGGGAACAGTCACGGCGCGATGTCGCGCGACTTTAACTTCCCCTCGGCCGTTTCCCATCTTCTTTTTTCCAAGCAGCCTGGAGTGGTGCCCTGATTCCTGCTATGTAGTCGGTGTGAAGAAGAGCAAAACGCTGAGAAAGTCGGCCAGTCCTCGTAGAGTGTTTGACTCTCTCATTTCCCGCAATTACAACATGTCCAGGACCCCAGCAGAAGATAATCCAAACATCCACACAGATCGCGACAACCGTGGCGTCACGGATACGGCGAACCAGTAGGTGAAAGTTTCGAAAGATAGCCACGAGACAACTCGGGGCGCTTTGTAAGTCGCAAAAAATCACAATCCAGTCTTCGAACCGGGCACGACGTGTTATCTCCCGTAGCCCAGCGTGACCGGAAAAAGGTGACGCTGTGGGAGGGTGAGGAGCCCTGGTATTACCCGAGGAAGGGTATGAACCCTTAGGGCCGCCAGTTCTACCAAGGGAGCGCCCGAGGTGAATAGAACTCGCAGAAGGGTTCCGAATGGGCGCAAAACCAACCATGTTCGTAGGCCTGAAGAGCCAGGAGCAGAGGGGGCTTTTTTTAAAAATTAGGCATAAAGCGTCACAGGCAGCGCCAGGTGCGTCGGGACCAAGTCCCTAGACTCGCGAAATGAGTGATTATCCGTAGCCTGAACGTCCAGGATTTCCTTCTTCAGAAGATAAGCACCACATTGCTTGAAGAAGCGGGGTGTGGCTCTCCACAATTGACCTTAAACTATAGGGACTTATCGTGTACGACCTTGGAGCAACTTACACAGACTTCGAATAAACCCGACTTTTCACTTCAAGAGCGATTAGTATGTCCGAAGCGGTGACAGTAATAGCACCTCCGCGGCAGTGGCACGAATGCCTTTACGCGGTAGCGATACCAACTGGCAAGCACTGACTCAGGGAGCCTGTCCTGGTCCAACGTGACGAAGATTGTATGGATAGGTCTGGAGGCCACTTCCTGTTTTATCATCACACGTTCCACTTTGACCACTCCATGGTCGGCCAGCCTTAAGGCGATGTCATTTTTGCAGTAGTCCACTAGTTCCCTCTCATAAACTACTCCTTTCACAAAGTTCATGGTAGAGTGAGGCGTCACCCTCACTGATGAGCAATTAATTGTCCGAAAGACACTCATCATGTCTTGATCTGACGGATCCGACGCATTCGCCAGAAGGCTCTCGTTCGAGAAAAGGGTCACCTTCGGCTTTCTACTAATCAAGCTAGCTAATGCTCTCCTTCGAAGGGTCATGTTGCCCTTGGCCAATATGCTGCCATCAGTGGAGCGAATCACAAGAAGGCGTTTGAAGTGAGCGGGCTCGAAAAGGTCAGGTAGTTTTTCAATGAGGGTTCCCCGCCCTAATTAAGGCTCCGTTCAGCGCACTTGCGAGTTTGCTAAGCTTGCGCAGGTGCGCATTCAATTTCGGTGTTTGACATCGAGCCCAGGTTTGCCCCCATGGAAGATCCTGGCATCTGTGGCTGGGTTACCACCTCCCGGATCATATCTAGCTCATGGGACCTCCAAGTGGCCATCCCCCCCAACCAATGTATCAAGGATCCCATTCGAGATGACTTCAGTCGGAGTCAAGTCTATGGCCAGCGAACCGCCCTCCATCGGGGCAGGGAGGAGGACAGGTACGCCAACCCCCAGCAATGTCAAAATACATGACTGCAGGGCTGAAGAGCGCACAACCAGACGGGCCCCGCTTTCCCTTACCCCCCTAAGCGGGTTGGCCCAAACGAGTCTCTCCCACCGTGAGCGATCGATTTTGGGCCGCCTGCCTACTCTCTTGGCAGCTCCCTGTGATAGAAAGATAAGAGGGGGGGGGGAACTGCCATTGGTCGGAAGATGGAGTTATCCATGTGCGACTCCACAGAAGGGGGTGAAGAGAAACCACCATACCCGTAGGCCTAGAAGAGGAGTAAGCCTTCCTTCCGCTATATAAGGGTTGGAGGGGTCTCTGCCAAAACAGAGGGGGGAGGGCGTCACCTCCTTTTCGTAGGTGGAGCTGCCCTAGAGCAGCTCCAAAGATGGCAAAGGGAAAGCCCATTTGCCCTATGTCACATGGTGAGAGGGGGACCCCTCCACCGGTCGAAAGGGTGTCTCGTGTTAGCTTGTCTTCCCCGACACCTAGGGAGGGCCGAGTTTGGAGACGGATCCCCAAGCGCAGTCACACTATTGCCTTTCATTGTCATCATATTTGTAGAAAACAAATGCAAATGGAAAGTAGATATTATGACCTCGCAATGACTTAGGAGGTTAAGGGAAAAGTCTCCCTAGGATCAGAAATTCTAGAATGTGATTATTTACACATAATCGGACCCGGCGCAGCGTTGACGGGCTTTGTGAACTCATCCAGCTATTGAGGCGAAATTGCCATGGAACTTTAACCATAAAGGATGGTTGCGACGTAGCCACCTTATTATGTGTACTGGAGGAAGGTGAGCAGAGTGGCCGGTGCAGCACACCCCGTACCTAATACTTGCCCTTGCAGCAGTTAGGGACCTCACGGTCTACACTACCACTCGACTAAAGAACCATAAGAGGACGGCAAAAGTACGCCGGACCACCAGAACCTCTGTGAATAAATATTATTAAGCAATAATAATAACTTACTAATATTAATACTAATAATAAATAATTCTAATACATGATCATAATAATATACAATAACTATAATACATAATAATAATAGATAGTATAAAAAATAAGAATAATTAATAATAAGAATGATAATAATAATGCTAATAATAATAAAAAGGGAAAGTAGTGCTGAGTGGGGGCGAGGAGAAAGAGCGCCATCAGAGAGTTCAACTAACCCAGTGACGGGGTTCCCCTAATTTGTACTCAGGCTGGGAGGACGTGCAACTCTTCCTGGTACAAAGTGCTCCAGGATACACAAGGTACTCCCCTGCGGGGTGAAGATATCTGGGAACGAAGTCGTCTAAAGGACTGCACAATACTCCTCCTTCCCTGCCTTCGCCAAGTCACAAGATTCCTGGTGATCCTGAGGGATTCTCTCTTTCTCTCTCTTCTCCGTTTTCGGTGGCCCGTATTATCCAGGAAAGATCCTGCCAGGACCGGACTTAAGTTCGGGGGTTTCTCCCACTGAGTAACTTGTTTTGGTGCCCGCCCACCTCAGGAGGGGGCCTTAACCTGTCCACCCGTCCGTTGTGTCGGGGATCTCGACTAAGGACTCACTAGGCGTTTGGCCTGGTGTAGAAAGATACGTCATGGGGGGGGGGCAGAGCGACCTCTAGCGGCAAGCACACAACCCTTTAACCCTCTAAGGGGGTTCGCTCAATCCAGTTGTTCCCATTGAGAGCTGGATTCTTTAACTTCGCGGGGTCCTGTGAAAAAGAAGCGGGGAGGGGCCGCTGGTAAAGGGAGTCGCCCGGGGGCAATTTTGAGGGAGGGGAAAACCGACTCACCCGGAGCCTAGGGGGAAGACTCCCCTTAAATTTTGAGGAAATTGGACCGCCCCTGAGAAGGCACAAGGGGCCACCTCCTTTATAGAGCTGGAGCTGCCCTCGGGAAGCTCCAGAAATGGTAAAGATGAGTAGTACAGCCATCTATCTGCAGCCTATAATTGCCGCAGGGGGATGACCAGCCCATTAGGCGCAAGCGAGGAGATATTTCAGGCAAAATCGATCTTCCGATTGACCGCGCCCCGACGATCAGGGCTTTTCAAGCCTATGCTCTTGCAACCTGCAGACGTTAGAGGGCGTCATTTAAAGAGGTTCGAAAACATCTCTTCTGACGCAGCCTGCGGGGGATACTCTGAGAAAATGTGGGTGCATAAAGAAAGAGGTTAAAGTTAACCCAGTGAAAATGTCTTCCGTAAGGTCACTCTGGCCCGAAAAACTTGCCTCTTGTCCGAGGAACCAGGTGTAGCCGTATATACAAGGTATCACTCATTGCTGTGGTTTTAAATAATAACTTCTTCGATTTGTCGTTTTTCACGTAACGTGGACGTCTCCTGCCCCCCCCCCCCGGAAACCCCTCCCCCTACCGTTGCCTCCGAATCAAATCAAGGTCGAAAAAAGGACATCCCCTAATTCCTTTGCCTGGCGACGATGTAAAACAACGAAGTGCACCGGGACGCCGGTCAGAGACTCGGTGTTGTCACACTTATGTAATCTCAAGACGAATCGAAAGTGAAATTCCTCGCGTCTTTCTCTCCCCCCATCAACCTTTGAGACTAGTTGAAGCGTTTCAGAATGCGTTCTTTCACATCTCAATTGCTACTTACGGTCAGCCTCATTCACTTCATCCCCTTATGTAAGTGTCAGATTCGCGGGATTTCACGATACAGGGTTGTCAGAAAATTTCATTTCTGACATACAGTCATTTAAAAAATTATATTAGCCCGTTTTTCGCCCGTTAGTCCGGATATCGGATAAACCGATATATAACATGTTTCTATATAACAGCAAAAATGAAATTTTAGTGAAAACAAAGAAAAAAATTGTTAAAATAGTTAAAATAGATACAAAAGAATTTAAAATTTATGTATTTCTGGGAGTGGGCACTAGATGGCTCTGTCCGCTTGTTGTTATTCACCGCCATCTTTGAGTAGCAGTCTTGTGTTGCCCTGCAATTATTGCTGATATTTTAATGATTAGCGATCTTTCATCCTTATATTATTTTACAACATTTTAAATAATTCTATAAAAGAGATGATGTTTACAGTGAATTTGGGTAATTTTGTTACTGTATATTATGTTGAGCGTACAGTGTTTATTTTCTCAGTATCATTTACGTATCAACGATACCTATCATCGGATAAACCGAATATTCAGCTAAAACGGACACCAAAGAACCCCTATTACTCTGTTTGAACGCGGATAGTCAATCTAAATTTCTGACTTTTAGTACAAATGCCATAATGTTTAGCACAATGCGAGTTAGTCTCGCACGCTCATTTCGTGTCTTTTAATCGTTCTATTTGTGTAGCTCTCGCTGTCGCTACCTAGAGGAAAGAGCAGTCGCGTACCAACATCTGGCTTTGCAGCCATGAGCTGATCTAGTAAAGCCGCTACGTTCTTATCACCATTCATTATCTGGACTCGGTTACTCCTGTTTACTTCCAAGTGGGAACCATTTTCTCCTTATGAGGTTGACAGCGTGTAAAAAGGTTGTGTTCAAAGTAAGAAAGTACTTGGAATCCGCGTTTCATTTTCCTGTCGGATTTTTGTGCATATATATATATATATATATATATATATATATATATATATATATATATATATATATATATATATATATTAATGAAACAACTATATAGGAGCCAAAAGTTTAATCTACGAGACTAGTTTCAGTATGTAGTTTATCATACTGAAACTAGTCTCGTAAATTAAACTTTTGGCTCCTATGCAGTGGTTTCACTATCATATACCATAACTCGCCATTGAGTTCTTTTACTTTTATATATATCATTTAATCTCGTATCTCACATCATTTATTTCCTTTAGGAGTAGTGTTCAGTGATTTGTGCTAAGCTTATACATTGCTTGCATTGCTACAGGGTCTCGAGTCCAACGAAATAAGAGCGAATCTGCTAAAAGGAAATCGAAAGGGTTGAAATCAAGATTATTTGGTTTAATTAGTCAGGAAAAATAGGATGCACCCATTACTTAGCCAGAAATATGGGAAGATCCAGGGTTCGTTGGAAATATACGATTTAATTATTAGTTATGCGAAAACATAGGACGCGGAAGATACATATATATGCTGCAACTATTAATTAACTGGAAATAAAAGGTGTACCCATTAATTAGTCAGAAATATACGATGCATGCAATAGATAGCAGTAAATGAACCTATTAATTAGCATGAGCATGGAATGCACCATTAGTTGGATGAAAATATAGGATATAGTCATTAGTTTGCCGGGAATTTAGCATGCAACTATTAGTTACCTGGAAATATAGGCTGCACCCTTAGTTTGAGGGTAATATGGGATGCATCCATTAGTTAACCAGAAATATCGGATGAAGCCATTAGTTATCCCGAAATATAGGATGTACCCATTATTCACAATTATGGGAAATGCACATTAGTCTGCCAGATATATATGATGTAATTTAATCAGTCACTCAGAAATATTTTGTGCGATTTGTCTATATATGTTCTTCTCTTTTGGCGGTCGGAAAGCGAAATGTGGCAAAACTGAATGTGAATCCGAATCCGTGGAATTCAGATTCGAACTCGACTTTGGTTTCCAAATGTCAAAAATGAACATCAGATTTGATTTGGACAAATTGCACAAAATACTATAATAAGAAACCAGGCAATGGTTTCGCTTCGCTACTAAGATTAAAATTTAAAATCTAAAAAAATGCAGTCATGGTTAAATTTTTAGAAATTTCTGAACTTCGCCAATTATAATAATTTTAAAAAGGAACTAAATTTCCTGCCTTTCAAAAATATCACGTTGCTAAAATATAGTTATAGATAGAAGAAGATATATAAAAATAAATTTTATGAACTTCACCATTTGTAATTCTTTGGGTTTTAAAAATTAACATTTGAACCAAAAACCTTTTTTTTTAAGTATTTTACATTTTAGCCTTTCGCATATAATAAATCTATAAATAATTGTGAAGCTACACTAAATCTGATAAAAGTGCATTTCGCATTTTTCTTAGCATACGGCCGTAACATCTTACTTATGTGGTTTTGTTCAATTATTGTTTCAATGCGTTCACAAAACATCAAACGACGGTGGTAGTGTTGTTCGCTAAGCTGTTTCGCAAAACCTCATAATATTGGATGACTTCATTCTCAAATCCAACGTGATTATTTTCCGAATGTTCTTCCGTTTGATTGTCGTCACAGCTGAGAGTTTTCTCACACATCTCTTGTCCGTTTCAAGCTAATTTGCGACTGAATCAATATTTTCCGTGGTTCGCACACATTTGCTGCGCAACATTGAGCTTGACAAAATAATAACATTCAGTGGGAATTTAGAGTTTAAGGTGCAATTCGAACTACGGGTAACTCCAGCAGATGATAGTCGACATCATAGAATGTATCTATCAGAAGCCGGAAACACGATAACTCAGTGTAGCAGAGTGCCCCTTTTGATCACCCCACACAGGACACCACTTTTGTCGTGGTATACCTCGTGGTCGTGATATACTTCTTTGGTAAAGTAGGCTTTGTTCTAAGAGTGCTAATTTTGTTGTTTTAAGGAAAAGCCGCTTCAACGCGTAAGGATATAAAGAAACGCACAGGAATTCCCCAAATAAACTTATATTTTAAATTTTAACACTTTACTACACAAAAACAAAACATGAACCCCAGAAATATTACGAATATTAAAATACATAAAAATGACTCAAATTAACTTGACCCTCTAATATTGGCTAAATACGATACTCACTTCAATATACAAGAAATAGGCTAATTGTCTCTACTGGAGTTTAAATACCTTGGTTGCTCTGGCGGCGGGTTTGAGTTTGACCTTGAACTCAATGAGCCCCAGACACCACAGGAATCTGGTAGGTCCTTTGACGCGTGCTTCGACCAGATTGTTGGAGGTGGTCGAGATCACAAGGTACTTTGGCGAGTGTAGCAGATGGGGGTCCACACGGTATTCAATGGGGGGATGTCTTCAAGGGCGAGAACAATCACGGTGTTTTATGAGGCACCAGGGTAGGCGGGGTCTCTCTGGCGAGAGTAAGTTGAACTTGGTTCTTAAACCAAGTTAACTTAGAGTTCGGTGTGACCACCAGGTAACGGGCTCGAGGGGGAGCGTTTTCTCCTTCGTTACGTAATTCCTCATGGGCGAGGACTGTACTCGGGGGAGGAGGGTCTTCTTCAAGGGCAAGGATAGAGGAGGGGGATTTCTCTGACGAGGAGAATAAGTTGAACTTGAACAAGTTAACTTAACGTTCGGTTTGATAACCAGGGACTAGCTCGAGGATGAGCTGCTTCTTAGCCCCCTTGGTAGCCCTGCCTCTCTTGCAGGGGACTTGGTAGCCTGACGACTCACGTATTCTACTTGTCCCGTCTTGGTAGCCCCGCCTCGATCCGGGGACTTCGTAGCCTGGAGACTCACGTATTCTACCTGTCCAGTCTTGGTAGCCCGGCCTCAATCCGAGGACTTCCCAAGTGTTTGTTATTTATACCTCGTCACCCCACTGGGGTAGGGGTAGGAGGGGGGGGGGCTTGTGAAAGGGCCGCAGGAGGGTTCTTATTCGAACGGTTTTCCTCACCAAGTCTTACTTCGTCTGCCGCTGGCCTTCGAGCCTGAGAGAAACGCGTCTGCAATTTCTTACTTGAGGTGAAATTGAATATACTCTCGTAGGGGAGATCTTGCAGTTTAAAACCGTTCGGCTTTTCATAGAGACGAGTGGCGAGGGTCTGTGGTTACGAGTTTGACCCACGGTGCCGGGCCCGGATGTCTTTGTGGTTACGGTCCCGTGTCTCCACTGAGAGAGAACAGGGGAGTGACGATTCCCCTACACTGAGTAATTTGCTGGAAATTCATGATGTATCAATTAGTAAGCCGTAAGTTTAGGATGTATCAAACAAATTAGTTAGCGATTTGATATTATCCTAGCGAAAGGCGAGGAGGGAATGATATTTTCAAAAGGCAAGTTTTCGAATCCATTTTTTTAAAAAAAGGCAAGTGTTCGAATCCATATGGCCTCTATATCTAACCTATCTCCCAGAAATGATAAAAATTATTTCTCAAATTCCTGTCACTTGCCTGTTATAGACTCACTCAGACTGTGTTCATGTATGCAATCAACATACATTGTAGAAGTCTAAATACCACGTACATTAGTGTACACAGAAATACCCCGACACAAGCTGCGAGTCCCTCCCGTATTCCAAGTTCACCTTTCGCCTCGAATTCCCTCCACCCCTTTTCGCACCAGAAATGACCAAATTTGCGGCCGGCCGCTCAGGAAAATGTCTGCCTCGAAGGACACTTGCTTGCCGACGAAGGTCCGAATTTTTGCGCCGTCGTAAACCACGACGTGGAGCAAGGATAGCTCGAAGGTGTGAAGGATTTGCTTAGCTAGGTAATGGGTTTTGGCTATCCACTCCAGGAGCCGAATAATCGGACAGTCACTTCGAGGAAGAAGTCCGATTTGAGCCACAGTTTGGCCCGCCTTCGTGATCCGGCATAGGATCATTATATCACCGGTCTAGGATTACCGGTCTAGATCTTCACCGTCATTCTCAAAATACTTACGAACTCAAAGGTATCGTTAAAGTGAATTATCCCCTCCCCTAAATTCACCAGTTTATTCGTTAACTAGAATTCCCATCCCGAGCCCATAACCTCGAGTATTAGAAGTGTTTAATTCAATAATATTATTCCATTCATTCTGTCGGGTGCCATTAAGACGCAAGCATCCTAGTGAGTAATTTTCAAGTATAATCCCCACGACATTATGTAGACTTACTTATTCAGTGCAAAGATTAATTCTATTTATACCTATATACGCTGTTTCATATTTCTAATTCATGTACATTAAAGATTATTTTTGTATATGTGTGTTTAACTATTTTGGACGATCCTTTGGCAATTAATAAGCAATCCACTCGGCTTAAATCTCAATATTACACAGGTCCACCCATGATTGGCTTTTACTGAGCGAGGACACACTCAGGGGATCATTATCTTAATTTTGATCAAAAGGTACGGACCGGGGTTATTCTTATTCACCGGAAGTGGCTACCGTAGGTGTATTGGATACACTTCACCTCCGCTTCACCTTGGTGCAGTAATAAAATATATGTCCAGGAAGTGGGACTGGAATTACCCACTCACTAAACCTCGACATACATATAATGTGTATGTACAAAAAGATTGCGGTGTTGTTTTTTTTTATTCGATTCTTTTTATTAATCAGCTTGCTCAGTAGTCAACTACATACATATTAGTACTTCCTTGAACATCCAGGATTTTCTCGCAGCATATATTTTGGGGGTGGGAGGAAGTGCCAGGCAAAATTTGAAGCAGAATTTCCTTACAATCAACCATATCAGGTTGAAATGAAAACCACTGAAGCTTAAAACACACCCTAAAAAGAACCATTCAAAAACGGCTTCTTCCTACTTGCTCTTTGGACACTGCTTCTTCAGTCTACAATCAGTCTCTCTTCTTACAACAGGGATGTACGCCATCTGCATGACCTGTGCCGGTCTAATTACGTGAAGTAGGAAAAACTTCCTCAAACTAATTTCATCCCAACTATCTTCAAGCGTGTAAAAATTTTGAAATTATATCTGTGAAGGAAAACAATAATAAAAAATCGCCACTCACAAAGTGAAATAAAGTAACAGCAACATAGTAGGGAAATAAGACTTAGATTCCACTAGCTGTATGATAAAGAGATAACTAAATAACAGGGGCATTTTCTCGACCATACGGCAGTGATTATGAAACGGTGCGCCCTGCGGTCACCCCAGATCAAGTTGTCATGCTTCATTATCTTTTTTTTGTCACTTGACGTTTTACGGCGCCAAAATAAAGAACATTATAGACTATCGGAGGTCGCCTTTCTCGGCGCTGTTGCGCATGCGTAGGGATGTTCTCGATTTTGCTGGTGCCATTGAACGTCATATGACGAAAAAAAGATGAAGCATCATAACACGATCCAACACTTCTAACCCTACACTACTTTATATTTCACCCCTACTTTTAAATATATCAACTTTATACCCTCCTGCACTCAACCATACTTTTTAGCGTGCATTTTTATCTTCCATTGACACCAGTTTTTTAAATCCATACACTTATACCTTATTCTTAACCGTACATTTCAAATTTACATTTTCCCATAAGGGGGGGGGGGATATCAGGTGTAACATGGGACATCATGCTGCAGCCGATATCATAGAGATTGCGTGCCTTTCCAGCCCCAACGCTATTAAGTAACAACAACAATCAACTACACATCCAGCCATACTTCTAACGACATTGTCGTAGGTGAGGTCAGATTCCGACCTTTGCTCGGATTCCTTGGTCCGAGAGGAGCCAGAAAGGTGTGAGCGGATGAAGCCACTATGTGCGTAGGTAATGACACAAATAAGTAAGAGTGCCATTTTAACGTTGGCCGAAATATTTAACTATCTTGGAGGTTCTGGGATATCAAAACTGAATACTCAAAAGAAACTTTACTACTATACAAACAATATATACAAATTAATAAAAAGGGGTTTCATATAAGTACCCAATCGGATTAGATGGACACGGGAATGGTTTAAAGGGACGCTCGGATGTGGCTACGAATACCGACAAACTAACAAACTGTCCACAGAACGTGAGACTTGAATCGCGATTGATTCGTTCGCGAAGGCTAATTAGCGGTAGGCTTAGTGAGAGAGAGAGAGAGAGAGAGAGAGAAAGAAAGAGAGGGAGATATATATATATATATATATATATATATATATATATATATATATATATATATATATATATATATATATATATATATATATATATATATAGAGGGAAGGGGAGGGGGACTGCAAATGGGAATTAAAATCCCTACGGTTAACCTCGAGAATATGGGTCGACGGAGTATCTTGCAGAGAAGGGAACGGAGCCGAAATTCAGAACAATAGTATCTTGTCGCAAGACTATCAATTAATCTGAATAGAAATCTTGCCTTCGGGCTCTTGGGGTGAGAGAGCCGATCGAGAGTTACGCGTAGCGTTCAGGGTAGGCTGATAGTAAATTCCTAAGTTCAGTGTCTGATAATTTATACGGGCTCGCCGGAAGCGGCCTACCCCGGGCGTTGAAAAGGGAAGGGGGGGGGGGGCAGTTTATCAGACGCGTCGCCGGAAGAAGAGAGCCTGGGCTCGGTTCACACAGTCTTGTGATGCTTGCGTCGCGACCCTTCTGCTCTCATGGCGTGCCCATCGCTGCCTCTTATCGCATGAAGCGCTTCCGTCGGGCGCTAAATGAAGATTTTTCCGACCGCGTGGTGCCCTCTCTCTCTCTTTGACACACATAATTCAACCATACATTTATTACTACTTTGAAAAGTACATTTCAACCTTACATACACAACATTCAACCATGGTATTAACTGTATATTTCAACATTACCATACAATCAACTCTAATTTAGGTAATTTAAGACGACGATAGCGCCGCCTACTTTAACATTTTGTAGCTGCTAATGTTATGTTTTTCAGCGGAAATCTATTGGGACGATGTTTGTTTCGTTCAAACGCGCATATTGAATGAAAAAAAATGGAAGATGCTTTTCACTTACTTTATTGTGGAGGGTATACCTCCGAAATAGCGGCAAGGAAGTGATTTTGAAAAAAAAGAAGTCCCATTAAGAGCCCAACGTTTGAAATAATGGCCATTGCTCTCGCCGGTCTCAAAATCACGTTTTGTTTTAGCACATTTAAAAGAAAAATGATCTTGGATCGCGAACGCTTGACCACACTCTACACGATCAATTTGAACTTTAATTAATTTATGATCAGCTAAAAATGTTAATTTTTCTCGATCGCAAAAAAGAACGCGAAAAGTTCGAGACTATTTTTAGGCCAAGTTGCACTCAAGGAATCCATGTTAAAACTGAAACTCCCGAATAAAGGATCGTCTCTCATCCTCAAAAACTAGATCCTCTAAAAGATCTATTTTATAATGTATAAAAATGATAAAAATAGTCAAAAAGTGCAAAAAAATAATGGCTGAAAAAATAAATATACAGTGATTAAAGTGATTTTAAATGGAATAAAAAAAAAATCATTATTCATTCATTGGTGATGTCAGCCCCTCCCCCCCTCCCCCCACACGAGTCGCAGAAGCGATTTTGTAAAACAAAAAACGTGAGAATTAACTTTAGTGACGTTATTTTATAAAAAATCCGATTATATACTGGGGGTCTGCGTCCCCCCGCCCCCCCCCCAAAATGATTGGAATCTCAGGGGCATCGCAGGGCGATCCCTCCTACGAGCGACCCTCAAAATTAGTCAAAAAAGGTGAAACATATTGGAACATGGACGAAATATTATTCAACCAGGACCACGGATCTTCAGGTTTACCAGAAAAACTTAACAAAATTTCGAAAAATAATTTTGTTCAGAATTGCATAAATAAATAGGTATTCCTCTGTAATTCGATGAGCTGAATAACATTGCTTCTAAAGGGTGTTCCATTAAGACGGATCGCAGTTAGCAGTAAATATACATTGCAGCAAAATATATATTGAGTTTTTCTGCCTCTTTCAACACTACTTTCAATCATCAGTATATTGATGATTGAAAGTAGTGTTGAAAGAGGGAGAAAACTCAATATATATTTGGCTGCAATGTATATTTACTGCTAACTGCGATCCGCCTTAATGGAACACCCTTTATAACTTGTTTTAATTAGAAGGCTCTCAAACCTTGGAAATGACGGCGCTATATTCGTCTTAAATTACCCTAATTTAGACCGTACACTTCTATCTGACATTCACTCCTACTTTTAACCTGCCATTATAAACTTGAATTCCCCCTACAATTAACCACACTTTAAACTATATATTTCTACTTATAATTTTACATTCCCCCCTACATTTTAACCTTGCTGTTACCCGTACATGCTAACCTTATATTCCCCCCCTACATTTAACAGTATATTCACACTTTAAATTTACTCCTAATTTAAAGCCTACATTCACACTGACATTCAACTTTACCGTACTTTTTAACTTTACATTGAAGCAACTTTAACCATTCATTGCAATCATAGCGTTACACAATATACTTCGACCTTACATTCATTCCTACATGATGAGACCGACGAGGCTATTTCAATACTTCAGGAACGAGTTCGTAACTTAGAGCACAAATAACCCAAGATGCGAAGTCGAACCACTTTAGAGGGGTCATGGTTGCAAACTACAGGGTGAAGCAAAACCTCCATACAAATATAAACAAAAACGTTGAGGAAATTCTAAAAGAAAAACACTAGAAAAATAACAAAATTCTAAGGAATCTAAATAGTGACCGAAGGTTAGGTAGTGAAGAAATAAATATAATAAATGTAAAGCTAAGAAGTGAAGAAATATAATAAATGTAAAGCTAAGAAGTGAAAAAATATTTCGAGGGCTGTTAGACTTGAGTATATTTTCACCTACTCCCCGAGTGTGTTTCGTTTGGGTGTAAGAGAGGGGGGGGGGGAGGAAGAAAGAGAAAATGAAAAAAAGATGTGGAGAAAAGGTAGAGTGAAACACAGTCATTCAAAACAGACTAGAGAGTGCTGGTGTTGGGGCAAGTAGGACAAACTGCTGTTGATGGGGCAGGGAGGGTACACAATCCTCCAGATGTTAGCCACATCAAGTTTGAACATGCTATACATGACATTCCCTTACGGGGGCATCCGAGAATGAGAGCGAGGGAAACGAATATAAAGAAAGAGAAGAGGATCACAAAAAAGATAGAAAGAAGAGAGAGAGAGAGAGAGAGAGAGAGAGAGAGAGAGAGTGAGAGAGTGAGTGTGTGTGTGTGTGTGTGTGTGTGTGTATATATATATATATATATATATATATATATATATATATATATATATATATATATATATATATATATATATATATATATGTGTGCACGAGGTCCCTTTTCAACTTCTCCTTCTCCCCTCTGAATGCGACCTGCCAAAGCCGGGGGGTTTTTTTTTAACAAATATAAAAGCGCCCTTGATTGGCCTCGGTGAGGCCCACTTGGGGAAATGAGGCTTGGATCGCCTTTCAATATTTCTCCTGATTCGGCTCCGGAAATCCTGACGGGCCGGAGCGTCGAGGCGGCCGAGATTCATTTGGGAGAGTTTTGAAAAATCACGAGCGATTCATTTCACGCCACAGTTTAATAAATCCACTTATTTTTATCGGAATCTTTAAAAATAATTACCCAAACATTGGGAGAATCCAATAATCAAAATTATTTTGGATTTATTAAAAAAAAAATCGAAAATCAACGAAGGTATCTCAGGCAAAATGTTAGGGAAAAAATTAATTTTAAAGTTGCGGAAAAAGTGCAGATGTATGTAAGTTTCATTATGCAACTATGGACTTAGCAGAATGGGGATAGGTGAGAGCGCATCTCTTTTGAACCCGGCCTTTTTTGTGGGGGGGGGGGGGACGAGGGTAAGGTCACTTGTCAGGGTCACTTGTTAGGGTCCACTCCAATCGGTTTTTGGAAATTCAGAAAATCCCCGAATGATTTATTACATCTTGAACACGTAATCTTATAAACAAAAATATAAACAGATAAAAATTGGCACTCGCTAAAATACTTATCATGAATATCATTACCCACAATATTTTATTTGAAATAATACCATTACATATATTAAAAATACTTAGGTTTAAATTTTAATATTGTAAACTATAAGAAAAAGTTCTGAGTAACAATTAATCCTAATATAATAAAGTACATTACAGAAAAGCAAGTAATATTAAAATAAGTTAAAATAATTACAATAATAAAATAGGGGCGTAATAATAAACTAATGTTAAATTATTAATAATAATAAGGAAACATAAGATAAAAGATAATGAATTAATAATACCTTAAATAATAATAATAATAATAATAATAGTGAATAAATAACACTACAAATAATAATCTATAAATGTTAATAACACCGAGTAAAAACCCATCGTTTCATTTAAACAGCTAGAAAAGAATCATAATATAATATAGCTAAATTAAAATATATTATTAAGTGTACATGGTATGGTCCGTAATTGTCGCCGTTGACAACTCTAAATTGCCGCATGCGTGTTGTGTGGTGTCAGTTCTCCCTTATTCCTATCATAGTAGACTCAGATGTGCCCCATCTGTGAAGAAAGCCATACCATGGCTGAATTCAATCCTCTAAAAATTGGAAAAGGTAGGCTGTGCTGATTGGGATTCGCGCTAGGAACTCCAATGCAAAGATCTGTAGATAGGTTAGAGTAGGAAAGGGGCGCAAAAAAAAATAAAGAAAGAAAAGTAGCAAAACTAGTTTCGAACGCGCTTCCCGCGTCGCGGGACAACCGTTAGCGAGAGTGTTAAACTACCCAGCCACCCTGAGTCCCAAAAAAGACTCATTCAAACAAAGTAATTAAGACGCTCGCCTGAACTTCTCGCACGCTACAGATCTCCAATTGCTTGGGTGTCAATTTAAGTACGGTGCAGAGGAATAATGAAGAGTCGGAGGAGTCAGTCTGTAATTAAGAGTGTACCGCGGCTAGGATACCTCAATCTAGGCGTTATGATACGAACAGAACCCTGCATTTGTCGCGGAGATCCAGGTATCATTGACAACAATCCCAACGAATCATTGAGGTCCATAGCCAGGAACAAGGGAATGCCAGTCACTCACCAGGCAGTTAGTGCATGAGGACATCCGCTAATATTCATACAAGATGACAAACGGCCAGCGTCTGTCGCAGGAGATCATGGACAAGCGGGAGGGAACATGTTGCGAAGCTTGCGAACATACTGAAACTTCCCCTCAAGCCTGACATGCTTTGGTTCTTCCCTACCAGGACCGGGTGATTTAACTCTCAAAAACAACCCCGTGCTTGTTTGTCCCCAAAGATGTACCGAGAGTTATAAAGACCAAGTTCCCGGTCCACATCATGGTGTTTGGGGTGGTCAGTAGCGAGGGTAACGTTATGCCCCCATTTATTTTCTCGTAGGCCTCAGACTAAATAAAGGAAGTTAAATCAAATGCCTGAAGGAGATGGTGTTGCCTCCGATCCAGGATGTGGCAGCTGAAAGTCCGTATCTGTTCTAACAAGATGGAGGACCCTTGTCTTGGCTGTCAAACAATTTCTTTGACCATATCACTCCCAACATCTGGCCTCCCAATTCCCCAGACTGAAACCACCCTCCACTTTTGTGTGTGAGGAATGGTTGAGAGAGAGAGACCAACAAGTAACCGTGTACCACCGTGGTAAGAGCTGTATACCTATACTGCTCAAAAGCAAAGGCGCGGTAAAGATAAAACATTAAAGTGAAAAAGAATTATATTCGGAAGGTGTGGGAATAGTAACAGGAAAAATGAACTAAGTAAAGTTATAAATGACTTAAAATTCGCTTTTGATCTTTCCTTTGGGATATATTTGCATTTATTGTACCCCTGAATCACTACTTTGTGAGTTTCCCGTACTAAGTTAATCAAGTTCTTCACCTCACCCAACCAACCTAACCATTTCTTGTAAAGGTGGTAACCAATGGAGAAATGGTTGGAGTGGACATAAGGTCTTTGTGAGTCCTGTGTTATATAGCTCCCTCTGAACAATGGTTACATCCTAGTTACAGCCTTGAATACAAAAATATAGCCGTTTGCTTATTACACTAGCCAACAAATTTTAACTTTGTATCTGCTACTTGAGTAAATGTTATTGTAACTAACTAATTTTGGTGCGCTGATTCTAAATTTGTGCTCAGATTTGTCCTGAGTTATGCAACTAGGCTATATAGCTCACTTTGTCACCTCGGATCAATTAATGATATAATTATTACGAATTTGAGAAGAATGAGACGTTTGTGGGTAAAGGTTTGGAATCGGAGCCCCCCTATTTGGCATTATGTACGTCCTTTTGCAGACCCAGTAAAGATATGTATTACATATGAAAGAGGTAGTACTCACCTAACTATAAATTTCTTCAAAAATGTTTGAGACTCTTGCTCTTGCGCTTGTACGTGGATATAGGATCCTCCCGTTGTATGAACCAGCAGTAGTCACCCATCATGTTTTCGTTGAAGCGGCCTTGATACCTGCTTTCCATCATTGCGATATCTCGGTGGAAACTTTCCCCATGTTTCTTTCCATATTAGATGGAAAGAAATCTAGATGCGAATGCAAGAAATGCATCTTAAGAGAAATCCGACACCCCATTCGTTGATAAGCCTTTAGCATGTTGTCCACTAGTTCTTTATAGTTTTCAGCTATATGATTAACAAGGAAGTTCTACACTACATGGACAAATGAATCCCATGCTGCCAACTCAAGTGGAGTTAGTTTATTTCTGAACTCCCTGTCACGTATCAATTCTCTGATCTCCGCCCCTACAAAAATGCCAGCTTTAAGTTTAGCATCGGTTTTCTTGGCACCAAATTTCTCTTCGAGATACTGGAATCTTGCAGAATCATGGGCCATTGCTTTAACAAAATTCGTGATAAGGCCAAGTTTGATATGAAGTTGTGGAAGGTAGATCTTCTCTATCATCCCAACAATAAGTGCGAAAGGAATTGAAGGTTTTTGTTACCATTGTGTAGCAACACAGCTTTGAGGCTAGCAAGCAGTGCTTGCGTCGATGAATAGTCTTCATTCATCTGTTAAATGCTAGTTTCCTAGCTGATTCAAGACGCCATTAACATCAGTACAGAAACAAGCACCATCTTCTTTATAGAAGGCAGCTAAGGCCTCATGGCGTTTTCGGAAAGTAGATATTTTTGCACCGTCCTCTAGGAGATTCCATTGTTGTAGTCTGAAGCCCAACAGTTCTGCTTTCTCCTTTGACAATGACAAATCCCTCACCAAATCATTCAATCTTTCTTGATTTATCAACTTGATCTTCTTTTCCTTAGAATCATCCTCATACATTTCATCGTCATTGTTATCCTCCTCTTTAGGTGATGAATCATCTTCTTTAACTGCACTAGCTGATGGAGAAACTGGAATTGGCATCTCCATATTATGGGGAACTGGTTTTATAGCTGACTTACAATCTGGATATACAATTTTTGACTTGTTCTAATTTGAGAATCCCGAAATATTTGTCATACGAAAGTAGCAATCAAAAACATGATTTGTTGGCTCACGCCACACCATTGGTACAGCAAAAAGCATACACTTCCGTTTGCCATTTACAAGATTAATTAGGTGCCCAGGGCTTGTCTTGGTCACCAACTTTAGTACCAAAATAATAATTGTATGCAGTTTTCACTCTTTTAGCTAAAATTTTCCGCTGATTGCTTGGAATATATCTTACACAGATATAACAAAAGTTGCCTGGGCTATTTATACATCCTCGCCGATTCCTGTTTTCAACTTAGTTTGTATATATCCTGTTATATACTTTTGTACAATCTTATTTCATTTACAAATTAATTGAGAGATAAATCTGAAAGAAAAATGTAATTAATCACTGTATGTAAATACCGTTTCAACACCACTACTATAATGGCTAAATTTGACAACGTGATAAAGCAGGAGTGTAAGGCATGAACCAAACACACACAACACATCTTCTCACTATGGTAGCCGAATCAACACTACCCATATGTATACCTAAAGAGTATGTGTGTAACTCAGGAACCTTACGTGCTAGAACAATTCTGATTACAGATTCGGAATCAGCATACTCAATTTAATATAAATCACAAGCTAATACCTAAGTAGTAAAATCATTGTTGACTAGTGTTATTAAGGTGTTATCCCTTCGAGTCTCGTTTTCTAATAAAAACAAACAAAAGGGAGACTTGTATATAAAAAGAAAATGCATACGACCTTTCCCGCTGGTTTGGACCGTTCGAATCCATTTCATAAATTGAGAATTGAAATGGAGGCAAGTACTTCGGGTGAAATCGGAGAATAATCCCACCAGAATGACAGACTCTTAGCCTGAAGTAAACTCCATTTTATCCATTCCTCGATGAAAAATAAGCGATCGGCGAAGTTTCGAAACATCAGATCAAAATGGGGTAGAAAACGTATGAAACGTGGAGGGATGGAGGGGGGAGGGGAGAAAAATTAAAGTGGTCCTCCTGAAGTTGATCAAAGTTCGTTTCTCGATCTTTAGTTGGTTAAGTGCGCCACCCGTATCTTTTCGATCTTGATCAAGCTCACCTAACCGGATGAAATCCACATAAAGATCAGAATGATAATCACTAGGGTCTAAGGAAACCGACGAATTTAAGGGAAGTGGGAGTTTATAAGATACGCAATCGTAGTAAACTATTCGGGGTGCTATTGACCGCGAAGGGGGGCGCAATTCTTCTGAACTTACCTTTGTTCATAAACTAGGACAGCTGGTTTCGGGGGAATCCTATCCTCCCCCCCCCCCCCTTTACACAACAAGCACATAACCAAACCATAATTAATATCAGGTATTAATAATTAATTGGTGAATCTATGACTATATGGATAAACATAAATTTAATGAATATACGAATATATATTAGAATTAATAAGTAAATATTCAAATGAAAGTACATGGTGAATACACGATTTTACATACATATGAACATACGACTAAATATTTAAATGAATATATCTCTCGTCGCAGTATGGGTGCCGCTATTCTCTCCGAGCGATGCCAACAAGGTCCATTGTAGCTTTTTTGTTCGCTCTGCATTTCCACGCAGAACAAATTCGCTTCCTTGCTCCTTTGTCTTCTTTGTAGAGTCGCTATCTCAGAATGATAAAGAGCATATTCAACAACGAATGAGGCACCTTTGTCTTGTTTGTAGGGTCGTTATCTATGAATGATAAAACTCCTCCCTCAGCCAACAACAGTGGATGAGGCATCTTTTTTTTTCACTCCCTCGCAGCGTTTCTTTTAGCCAGTTTCTAGAGTGTTTATTCGCTCCTTCCTAATCATTATTTTATTTATTATTATTCTTTATGTACCGAAACCCACTGAGATTCATGCATATTCCCTTTATTCCACCATCCCCCTCATGGGGAAGTATATCTTTACTGAGATGTGCGATGATACAAAAGGGAATCTGTTGTTTATATGAATGCTAAAAAGAACGTTAGCTTGTTGTTTTTATGGGGACGAACAAAAAGTGTAATTTGTTTTTTGTATGAACGCAAACGAGAATTTTAATACGAGGTTTGTTTGGCGCAAGCAAGAACTTTGACTTGTTGTAAAAACAAACTTTATATAACTTGTTTTCACAAAGGGTGCATACAAATTTTACTTGTTTGCATGCAAACAAAATAAGAACTTTTCTTGTTTGTATGAAGGCAAAGAAGAACTTTAATTTGCTGTTTTTTATGGACGAAAACAATAATGTTAACTTATATTTGTAGGACCCCAACTAAGAACTTTGACTTATTGCTTGTTTGGGTGCAAACAATAAATTTAACTTGTCTGTATGACAGCGAATAAGAAGGTTAACTTGTTTGTAGCAAAGCAAACAAGAACTTTAGCTTGCTCTTTTATATGGAAGCAAACAAGAACTTAAAGACTAAATTCAGATCACATTGCCCGACGGAAAACTGAAGAGGGACGAAAAGGGGGTCTTGTGGGGACTCGGGATGGTGGTGGTGGTGAGGAGGGGGGGACTATTTGGATCACTCAAAGCCTCTCGAATTGGAGGTGATGAAATAAGAACCCCAATAAGATCTCACGTTGGATTCATCTCCGGCGGGAGGATTTCCATCCTTTGAAGAGATCGTCCAAAGTGAAGAAAATAAACACACACACACATATACACTAGTGCGCCACGCAACTTTCTTACACGCTCGCAGAACACAAAGTCTCAATTCTAGAGGTAAAAATGACACCTTCGTAATAAAAAAATGGCAACCGCGGCATACAAATTGCAGCCTCGAGATAAAATGGCACTCGATATTATAAGGAACCCCTAAAAGAAAAATGGCATCTTAAATTTAAAAAGCTATCTCCCTTATAGATATGACCCCCTTAAGTCAAAAAACACCCTACAGATAAAAGTGGCACC
Source organism: Ceratothoa steindachneri (assembly GCA_963969495.1). NCBI lineage: Eukaryota > Metazoa > Arthropoda > Malacostraca > Isopoda > Cymothoidae > Ceratothoa > Ceratothoa steindachneri. Next base: position 164,704,878 of record OZ018320.1, read on the forward strand.
CTTGAGATAAAATGACCCCGACGGTATAATAGTAGCATGGTCGATATAAAATGGCACTCTGGAGATAAACGCGATACCTTTGTGGTAAAAATGGCCTCTGTCGTCTTCACATAATAATTATATATATATATATATATATATATATATATATATATATATATATATATATATATATATATATATATATATATATATCAGTGGCGTGCAGTCAATGGAAGCAAGGAAAGCAATGCTTCCTCCATTTAAAAATAAAATAAAACGAAATTACACCCCACCAACTAATATGAAGGGCAGAATCAATTTTATTCTCACATTTATTCTTTCCTATACTTATATACGCCACTACGGTACCGTTCACTTTCAATCGAAGTGGCGTTAGACCCCGATGAGCCCGACTGCAATTGAAGAAATGCATCCTTTTCGTCAAGATTTCTACTCTCTCTTTTTCTCTTAATTTCAATAATAGTTCTGCTTTTTGGTGCTTTGGAATGAATAGTTTAAAATATGTTTTTCTTTTCTTAGCAATTATATACAGTCAATAGAGTTTTATGATTTTGATCTAGATATTTCAACGCCGTGTTAGAATTAAGGAAAAAGTAACCTATTTGTATACGGAAAAGGAAGAAAATTTGGATCTGTAGTCATTAGCTTGCATCTGGCAACTCTGCCGAGTTGCCAGAATCTCCGAAAAAGCAACAAAATATCTAAGACACATTGACGTAACTATTATTATGCTCTGAAGCTTAAACCAATTTTTAGGTTATATTTAAATACTGGTTCTAGGAAAGAAAGCATCTAAATAACAGAATCTCTAGTATGGTTAAGCTCTTATATCTTAAGCATTTTGTTAATATTTCCGAGATTCTGCCGGGCCTACCATAATCATTTGTGACCCTTCGTATCTTTGAGATCAGTAGCCCTGAGGTAGTACTTAGATAAGTGTGGCGTATCGTTTATTCATTTTTTTTAGTGATAATCCCCTTTTAAACTGTAAATGAAGTTGGGAGAAAATGCGATTGCATTATTGAAAAATTATTAAAAAGGAGGTTCAGTACGATGACTGTATAATGAAAGAGAAAGTATTATCAAAAATTTCAATTGCTAAAGGTTATGTGTATAAATGCTTAAGCGATGTACAAAATAATTATCCCCTTAGATTTAATAAAGCCATACGTTCTCTTAGGAATAATAAAAATATATATGTGTGTAAGGCTGATAAATCTGCTGCCCCCGTTCTTATCGACAAATCTTCATATTTAGATAAAATGAATACCCTTCTTTCTGATACCTCTACACATGAAAACCTTAGAAAGAATCCTATTGACCAGGTAAACAGAGAATTTCATTCAACCCTTAGCTCTGTGCTTAAAGGTCATCCTGACCTCATTAATAAGTTTAAATCCTCGAATGCTTCCCTTCCCTACCTTTATGGTCTCATCAAAATCCTATTCGTCCCATTATTAGCTCGGATGGGTGTGTTTCATATACCCTATCTAAATGGTTAGCTTCTCTCCTAAGTCCTTTGGTGGGGACCGTTTCTAGTTCTCACATCGTTAGTAATCTCGATCTCATTAGGAAACTTAATGATCTTCCTTACTCTGATAATTTTAGCTTGGTTGGTTTCGATGTATGTTCCCTCTTTACAAAAGTTCTTCCTATACCGGCTTCTACTATTATTAAACTTATTTCCCTCGGTATTAACAACTGTAAATTCACCTTTGACGGGAAATATTACCGTCAAATCTTTGGAATGGCTATGGGCAATTGTTTGTCCCCGGTACTGGTCAATCTATATATGGAGTTTTTTGAATCCAAAATACTTCCCCAGACCAAAATAACCCCTATTTTATGGATGCGTTATGTTGATGATATTCTTTGTTTCTGGCCTAATGATCTTATTATCAATACTTTTCTTGAAAAATCAACACGTTAGTCCCCTCAATTAAATTTACTTTAGAAAATGAAAAAGATAACACCATCCCTTTCTTAGATATTTTGATCCACCGAACAGACCAAGGTTTCAAATATGAAATTTATAGAAAACCTACAGCCATTGACTCATATATCCATTTCTATTCCGATTACAATATTAGTATAAAAAAAAAGTGTTTTCTCTTCCATGTTTCTCCGTTCCCTGAGAATTGTTTCACCCGAATATTTGGAAAAAGAGGTTGATAGGATAGATAATATAGGTTTAAATTTGTCTTGCCCTTTCTACGTACTTAAACATTGTTATAATTCTGCTAAGCGTTCATTTTATCAACCTAATCGTAACATCCCTAAATTTCATGCCAAAAATGTATTAGTTTTACCTTTTAATCGAAATTTCATTAAATTACCTTGTTTACTAAAACCTTTGAACATAAATGTTATTTTTAAATATGAAAATACTATCCATCGCCTTCTCGTAAAAAAATCACTCCCTAAACCAGGCATTGTATATTCTATTGGTTGCAATAATTGTGAAAAATACTATTATGGACAGACAGGTAAAGAATAAGAGTTAAACAGCACCAAACTAATGTTCGTAATCTTTATCAACAATGTGCATTATTTTTCCATAGCTATAGTCAGGATCATACTATTAATTGGAATAGTGCTAAACCTGTTATTAAATCTACAACCTACATTTCAAGAAATATTCTCGAGTGTATCTCTATTAATACTTTCCCAAATTTTAATATTAGCCCTGGATTGTTTAGCCTAGATCCTATTATATAGTTAGGGTTTTGATGCAGGTAGCCGTATTAACCCCCACTCCTTACTATTTAAGACATTGTCTGTCCTGACCTACGTTATTCCACGAAGAGGTCTTTTAGAATAAAGACGAAAGCGCTCGGAATCGTTTTTCCATTTTCCTTGTCGGTGTTATTTATCATAATTTTGACTCACGTCCAACTTGTGAGTTTCTTTTCATATATATATATATATATATATATATATATATATATATATATATATATATATATATATATATATATGTATAAACGGATAGGGAAGAATTCGAGAGTAGTGAGCGGGGCTCTAGTTCTGTTGATGATGCCTAAATGTGCGCAAATATGAGTATGTAGTGTGCACTGTGTCGATCCCAAATACATCTCGGAATTAAATCTCGAGAAAGTTTTTATTACTCTCCCATATATATGACGACTCAATTCACTTCTCTGGGAAAAACTCTCACCCATTCTTAAAAATTCATTTCCTGCCATACACTTTATACCAATTTTTCAAAACACACGCAAAGTAAGACATCTTTTCAACATTAAAGACAAAATACCAACGCTGCTTCGATCCTTTATCATATATGGATTCATCTGATCGAGATGTATTTGAGATCGGCAACGCACACTACATACCCGTATTTGCGCAAATTTAGGCATCAGCAACAGAACTGGAGCCCCACTCACTAACTACTCCCAAATTCTCCCCTATCCGTTTACATTACGAAAATAGGCTCATATATATATATATATATATATATATATATATATATATATATATATATATATATATATATAAATTCCGAGAGAAATTGTTGCAGTTAATGTATCGCAAAATTTGACAACCGACACTGCTTCAGGTCCTAAGGGCCGACCATCGTTCTCATCAGGTATACAACACCTGGAGGAACCTCTCCTATGCCAATTTCACAAATAATTCAGCTGCAACAGGAAGAGGCATCGATGGAATGTACTCACTTTCCTATTGCCATTTGAACTTCCTTTTATTTTAATTTTTTAGTTATTAGTCCCGGGCGACTGTACATCTCACTATGTCGGTCGGTCCCCGCTTTGCTTTTTTTTTGTTTAGGTAATAACATTGTAACTGTTCGGCACTTCTAACGAAATTTGAAACCCTTATGTTGATTTACATTCTCTTTGGAATGATATAATTGTCAAGGTCCTCCCAAGGTTAGTTAGCCCGGGAATTATTTACTTAGTCAATAACATCATAACTATTCGGCCGATTCTAACGAAATCTGAAACCCTTATGTTGTTTTTTCTTTTCTTTTGAATGATATAATTGCCTAAGTCCTCTCAAGGTTAGCCGGGGAATTACTTGGCAATAACATCATAACTATTTGGTCAATTCTAACGAAATTTGACACCCTTATGTTGTTTCACATTTTCTTTCGATTGCTATAATTGGCAAGGTGCTCTCAAGTTTAGTCCGGGAATTATTGAAAGTTTTGAAAATCGTAAGGTCGTAAATCAGAATAAGTGAGAGCACGGGACTTTTGGTCAGCAGACCTTGTTTCGGGTTGCTCTTGTTTTTTTTTCACTATTCTGATGTGTTACAATGTACCCGTTGTTATTTTTCCATTTGATTGTAGCGCTCGATTCAGAATCGGTCTACGTCATCGGCCTTTAAAACCGAGGCCGATGTCCCAGAGTGCAGACGTGTAGAATCCCGCTCCCTGAATTATATTTTGAATTGTGCTTTCGACGTAGTGCGTATGTTTGCCCCCTCTTTTGATACGACTCCGTTTTACTTAATTTCTCGGGAGTGTTGTGAAATAATAACTATCTCATTTAAGTTAATGGTCATGTGCCAAAGTTCCCTAACCGGTGTTCATCTGCCTGAAATTTAACTGGGTGTGCCCGTACGTGGGTTATGTATGTACGCATGCGCAAGCAAGTAGGACACCCCCACATAAGTAGGCGGATGAATGCACACAGATACACGCAGGCCAGCAAATACATTGGTGTATTTTACGTTAATTTTACCCTAGTTAGTTATTAATCATTCTCTTTTTTAACCCATTAGTCGCCCAGCTTTTTTGCTCGAACTCGCCCTCTGCAAATTTACAAATGTACACGTTATCGAAAATAATTCAAATCAAATATTTAAATCCTTTTTTATAAATAACCTACCTATTTATAATTATGATTGATAATTCTCAGTTCTTAAACAAATTTTCATCAACACCGATGGTTATTTTATGCTTTTTAAATCAGTTACGCTTTAAAACCTACATCTTATTATAGAAAACAGTGCCGCTCTTCATGGGATATTATTTTATATCTTAAATTTTATGAAAATTTGCTCAGGGCCTATTTTTTACCTATAGAACTGTATTTTCCAAACAAAATGGGCTTGCTGGTTTGTATGCTTTCAATAACATACTAACTTAAGGCATTTCCTCGTTTTAATTGGATGAAAAATGAAAAACATAAGTGTATTGAACTAAAAAAGCGGCGTGTTTACAGAGATGTGAGTAATATATCAGCCTCTTTTGGCGGTCATGTTGTGGTGAGGCCTAGAACGGAGTCAAGTTACTCTCATTCATAAATCTCAGGTTACAAACAAAGAAGGCTTGACCTAAAATATTTATGTACTTTAATTAGATGCTTAATCACTAACATAGAGTTTGAAAAAAATTGACAAATTATCATAATTATCAGGGCAAATACGAATTTATACGTAGAAGGCCACAAAAGGCATCCGGGCGATTACGTAGCACTGAATCGAGGACTATATAAAGGCCCTCCGGCGACTGATGGGTTAAAGGAAATTACTTCGTATTCTTCAAATGCCAGAAAAACCTAATAACCCCACAAATGTATAAAGTATAATTTTTAGGAGACTCATACTAAGCAAGCGACTCTATTGCACGCACAATAAACTAATCCCTTTGCACTTGAATAAATAATATTTCGTTTGTAAGTCAATTATTAAGGCCCGAACTTCACTAAGTCAGAGATTCAACGTGTCCTTAGAAGTGGATAATTCTCCAGTCAGGGACAAGAAAAGCCATAATTTAAGTAATATATTACACTGTCAGAGAAAGAGACAGACACGTAGGATGGGAATGTTACGCATCAATTATAGCAGCTTAGCTAATTTAATAACATCAGTCGGGCAAAATTCGAGTAAAAAATTTGCTAATGAGATCGGCTTCTTTTGAAGGCACTTAACTTCCGTTCGAAGATGTCCCATATAGCGAGTCTAATTGTAACAATGGGGGGTTCCGCGAGATGTCGTGAACTGTCTAAAATTCACTTCCGGCGGCTCTGTATAAATAGTAAAGCATCGGCCTGGGCAAAATTAGTATTTTGCGAAGAGGACACGACGCATAAGGTAAGGTCTGCAGACTCTTATTGCTGACCGAGTGTAGGCGGGAATTAAGTTTTGATCAATGTTAAATATTGACTCAAAATCTTTGGGTGTCACATCTACCTGGAATTGGAGTCTCCTTTGTCGGTCACGTGCGGCCGCTTGTATATACTCACGGCTCCCACTTGGAGACAACATTCTAAACCTGTTCGGCCAGTTATTCCTTTGCATTTATCATTCATGTTCATTATTTTTTTTTTTTGTACAGTAGTAAATATTATTTTGTTTCACCCAGTTTTATATACAGAACCTCATAGATAGTTGATTTAATTCTGCCAATTGTAGCTGTTGTCATAAGGAAAATAGTCACCCTTACGAGATTTATTGCAACCTATAGTTAAATTGCATCATTAGGGGCAAGGCCTAATTGCAGAGTTGTCCTGCGTGCTATACGCTATCCTTTCCGCGACATGGAAAACAAATGGAGATCTAACCTGACCTACGACATACACCTATATTTCTTGACAAGGATTTTAAAAAATCAACAAAAATGAGACCTTTACACGCAGAGACGGGGCAAGAATGTATCCATGTTGACCTTGCAATTTTCGTTAGATTCGATTAATCAATAGATATGACACCGATATTCATGCAATTGTCTCCCTTCGTGTATCGACGACTGTATTGACTACCGTAACCCACTCTTCTTTGACCTGCCTGTTACGATGATCGACCATCAGGGCCTCGCTCAAGGGCTCTCGATAACCTAGTGAATAAGGCGTTTGGACTACTACACCTAGTTACTGAATTCGACTTCCAGCAAGAGAAGGAACACAAAAAAATCACAATGCGTAGGGAGCTAGTCATATTGTGGAGCGCCGAGACTGCTCTCTTCTGCCCAGCTCCATACTTGCTTTCCCCGTGTCTTCTGCTGTTTCTCAATCTATCTTGATTCAAGTCAATACTTCTGGCTTTCGTTCCTTGCAAGACGACGTACACTTACAGACTACAGGGTTTAGAAGAGTTACGTGCACTCTCGTTCTCTAATGTTCCAGGTCTTCTATCCGAACAATGTATTAAGTTGTCAAAAATTGTCGTTTTTTTAAAAGGAATGTAAAATTGTTTTTAATATAAAAAAACATACTTCAACAAAGTAGTTTCCATCCTTATTGTGCGAGAAGCCACCTCTCGGCTTTTCCCACATGACCTTTATCCACTTACACGAGCATTCCCGAGCGAGCAAAAGGAATTTCCGGCCAAGCTTCCAGATCCGAGAAGCGAGAGAGAGGAAAAGCTTTTGTTCGCGCCTCGCCAGATAAGAGCGCTCACAATGTCCCTTCTCCTTCTGCTGGATGTAAATTTTCTTGGGAATGAAGCAATTATCTAAATAAGAGACATGTAAGCCTACCCCAATCTGGAAAAGAATAAAATTGGCCTGTTGATAAGAGAGATTCATTCATTTCAGATCAGTTCAGACTAATCAAGCTATCCACTTTCTCCGCACACCAGGGAGAATTCTGCTTAAAATCTGACACTTCCTCTCCCACTGGTAACCATGATAACGACCAGCTGCCAACCGCATCCTCACTCAATTTCATCCACGCGGCATCGAAGCTTACATCTCGATTTGTTTTTTTTATTTTCACGGTTCTAAAAGCTAAGCTATTAAATTCAGCAGTGCATTATAAGCGATTTAATTCTCAATGGAGTAAAGGCCATCTTTTGTTACCAAAATATTTCGCGTATTTAATTAATAATAGTAAATTAAATATTTTCTGCAATAAAGTACAAAATCAAATCCTCTTCCTCAAAAATTCGCTCCGAGCCGGGTTTTTCTTAACGCGCCATTCTGGTGACAGCTTTCAAAATTTTAAATTTCAGCCTAGTTCTAGACTATTTTATAATAAAATTACCCAAACTAAACTAAACAAAGAAAAAACAAAAATAAGACAAAAAGCAAAAGCAAAAAAAAAAAAAATCCAAACAAACAAGAATGAAGCAGACTTCGGCGTCGGGCATCCCCCCGACGGAAAAGAAATAGGTCCGAGTGACATAAAGTTTAGTGCCAATGGTGTCTAGAGATTCAACGTGCACATTCGGTTTTGATCAAATATATGATTTGATATTTCTTTCAATTCCATATCAGAGTAACTTGGCTATTTAGATGTTTTAATGGCTAAAAATAAATGGTAATCGGATGGGGAATATGGAGGACGAGAAAGAATTTCAAACGTGCCACGTGTGGCGTTCCTTCGGCTTATAGGAGCAGGACTCGGTTTGGTTTATTTTCCCCTAAAGCCATTGTTTATTTCGCTTAATATTAGAGCCCCCCCCCCCTCTCTTTTCATCTATTGTAACAATTCTGTCCAGAAATGGTCCAAGGGGATTTCGAACGAATAGAAATAAAGCAATATTCACACATTGTAAACGCTGTCCTTGTCAGTTCATGCGGCACCAAACACCATTGTCGTGGGTTAGCCGAGATTATATATATATATATATATATATATATATATATATATATATATATATATATATATATATATATATATATATATATATATTTTATTATGGCTAATAAACCAAATAAAATTTGACTTGAGGCGTAGGTTCGTGCCTCGGTGATCGCTTGAGGATCGTTCTCTAAGAGTCCTATACTTTATTTTATTCTAGGGAATGACTAAAAGGGGTTTCTTTCTTGACTTTACCAAATATTGCCAACGCAACTCGTTCAAGGATAATTTAAAAACTTCAACCAAAATAGACTTTTACTGAACATAAATCAAAGCAAACAAAATTACAATATACACAAATAATATAAAGATAAAAAAAATGGAATTTACTGTCCAGCTCTCGAGGCTCGATTCTAGGTAGATTTTACGGGCGAACAATTTACTCTAATACACTTTGACATTAACGATTCACAAAATAAACTAATATTTAATGCACAGTGACATAAATAACAGGATTATTTACTTACATAAGGTAATGGAGATCACCACAAAGAATTCCTTCGAAGTACCTACGTTTAAATTGGTCTCGAGACGCGTAGCGCGAGTAGTTTGTTCGTTGCTCACAAGATGGCGTTACTCCGACATAAAGGTGGACGAGTGACGTCACGCTGAAATTCGAATGAGCGAATGAAGGTTCAAAACAAAACGGATGATTCTTCTGGTTTCGGCGCTCTTGGGGACCTTGACCTCGTTTTCTTCCGGAAGAGAGGAAATCGTTGTCTTCTTCTTTTTTTTTTTTATCTAGTTGGGGTTTGTCCAAATCAGATAGAGTAAGATTTGGAGTCCTCAAGCTGTGTAGATTGATACTCAATAATCTTGGGGTTCGAACGGCGCCGAGCTTCCTTGGCACAATCTGGTATTGTCCAAGGACTGCAAGTTCTTAACTTGCAGAAAACTTTGTACCGGTGATTTTTCTGTTTTCTTCTCGAACTCGAAAATCTTCTCTCCCGGTGACTTTCTTGTCTCTTCTGTTGGAACGAACAAAAAGACTTGTTTTCGTCGTGTCAAGCTGTTTTATACCCGAATTACTCCCGTGGGGTGATGGGGAGGTGGAGGGGCGACTCGCAAGGTGAGACCCATGGGTGGTCTCTCTTTTGGGCGTCGGTTCTTTCTCTTCCCCGACCTTTTGAAATTAGGAAAAATATATCTCTTGCTGAGTCGACAGAAGTGGGTATAAATTCAGCCGGGTTTGGCGTCTTGTAGCTCTGAGAGAGAGTAATACGAGATCGGCAGTTTGCACATTTGAATGGATTGTTTATTAGTTCACCCTCGAAGGGCCTGCCTTTTGAGCTGAGGTCAGGAATCTGTCTCCTAAACCCAGATGTCTTTTGTTATTAATACATTAGTTCTCCTCGCCAAGAGGGAGGCCTGGATACATATATACACTCGCTAGTTCACAACAGTTTTTGTTAAGCTCTTATATCTCTACAACCATTTTTGTAGCTTAAAAGAGCCCGTGGCATTGCTACAGCATCAAAAAAAGGCTTAGGTATTATTACAGTTAATTTTGAACAGCTGGCAGGATATTTGTAGCAATTTAATCCCTTTTAATAACATTAATTTCTTGACAACCGAATATATCGAAGGGACGAGAGCGTAAAGGAGGAAAGCTGCAAAGAGGGAGTCGAAAATGGGGAGTGAATAAAAATGAATACAACGTCTATCTTCACACCTTAAAAGCTATATATATCTCCTACCCAACGTTGCGAGGAAGATTCCCTCGTTTGTTTTTGCTTTAAATTTAAAAATATGGGCTGGCCACCGGAGAGGATTAAACGGGAAGGGGGAGGGGCTTCGCATGAAAGCTTTTCGTTTAAGTGAGGTGCTTCCTGTTGTGGGAGACACCCCTAAACTCGTATCGGATTTAGGGGGAGGGGTCATTGTGTCGGGAAGAATTAAGAATCCACCAAAGGAAATGCGATAACGACACAGAAAACTGATAGAAATAACACTTTTTCCCTCACTAACTTATGCGAGGGGACTTCAAAGATTCCCTGACAGCTCTCCCCTCCGCGCTCGAGAAGGAAAACCTCCTTTTTAAAATGAAGGCAATAATGAGATTTCGTTTCCTTTAGCCGTCAGTCAGAACGCACCGTCAGGACACGTGGAGGTCTTCTGCCAAATGAACTCTCCAAACGACCGGAGTTCTTTTACTCTTTTATATATATGTATATGGTAAGGCAGAAAAATCTCTCGAGGTTAAATTTCAATGCACTTTTAATTGTGAATTCGACGGTAGCCAAATTTGATCTCCTGTTTTCTTAGTATAAATGTTTGAAATGTTTTCATCAAGTAATTGGTTTATAATTTTATGAATAATAAAGTCCGAACCTACAAAACATGATTGATATATCCGCCGTTTTGATATGAAACAAACCGCCACTTCTTTCATGACATACTGCAGTGATTGATGCATTTCCTAATTTTTGTCAATGTTATTTTATCGCATTCTTTCTTTTACTTCATTTTCAGCCAACTTTTTGGTTCACCCTTTATAAACCACGTCTTTAAGTCTGTTCCAAATGCGATAATATATAGGATTATAATCTAGCGATTGAGGCGGCCAGTCACTTTTATCAATACAGGTGAGCGCAGTCTCTTGCAGATCGGTGTGTGTGTGTGTGTGTGTGTGAACGCACTGGATCATGCACAGCAAATTGTGGTGTGTTCTAGTTTTTGGAGGAAGAGGAGGCTAGCCACCTTTATTTTAATAAATTTCTTAAAATTGTTGGCGATTCGCTTGGGTCCATGTGGGAGGATAGCCTATCCGTTGGAACAAGGGCCGGCCCCTCCTGTTTTTTTTTTATTATAGTCGTTTTGATTAATGTTTATATAGTTTATTTGAACTACTATTTTAAGTTTTTATTGTTTGAGGGAGCGAATGTACAACGCATGTAGCCGGCAGATGAGTTATTATTATTTTTTTTAAATATATTGAAGTTTCTTTGTAGGTCTAAATTTTTGCTGGGCGTTTTTTTACAATACTTTATTACTCATAATCTTTTTCAAAAAGTACAGGATGAAAGTTTTTTACATTTTGAAACTAAGATAACAAAGTATTGCCAAAAGTAGTGGCAAAGTGTATGATCGTAGAGTGCACACTTAATAGTATATTTAAATCTGACTGCGTTTTTTTTATTTGCCTCACCCGATAGATTGCAAGAAATGCCTTGCAATATCTCCGTGAGGGAATCTGCTTTTATTGTGGAGGTTTTGTGTGCGTGTTTGGCGGAGGAGGGTAGGCTGTAGTCGGGATATATATCTTCCATACACTCTTGCCCTAACTTCACCACTTTATTTACAAACCACTCCTTATAAAATCTTCAGGCAGAGATCTCCTCAGTGTTTTCGCTTCTTAATTCTAAGTAGATATAATAGGAATAATAATACAATTTCAATCTCCCTGCTGGTTATTATTACCATGTAATATATATTTCAATCGCCCATACATGTTTTGAGTTCGCACATCCGAGTCATTAGGCTTTTTTGTGCGACCCCGGTCCCTCCTGGGGGCTGGTTAAATGCACATTCTCGACCCCAGCAGTTAGAGTTGGTGAATCGTTTAGAGCAGTATTTAGATTTACTCGATTCTCTTTGGTATATTTCGGCCTCTTTTAATGCCCCCTTTCGTTTTCATCTTCCTCCCCTCTTTAGCTCCTTTAATCCCCTTTTCTCGTCTTAATCCGCTTGTTCCTCGAGTTAATCCCTCATATTCTCCTCGGTACTCATGATGGCCCGAGATGGGATTTCGCTGATCAAAAAGGAAGGCAGGGGAGGCTTAAAGAACTACAGGTCAGTCTCTTGTCAGCATTATGTAAAAAAGACAGGAGAAAATATGGTTTTGAATGAAGTAAATAAAGAAGAGTTGCGCACCTTTTGGGGGCTGCTCGTCCTATGTACTTTTCATACACTTTCCTTAATTTTATTTTTGTGAAAATCTTTTTAGAAGTGTTTTGGTTGAGATAACTTTTTTTTTTTAAGTAATCAAGATTAGTGGTGATTTAAATGCAGTCGGGAAGGGGGTCATAAGTACCATGGACATCCAAGCTGCATAGCATCTTGAGGATTCGTACCCGCCAGGCTCCAAATGATACAAATGGATCTCAGAATGTATATATATCTTCCACGTATTTTCACCTTCTCCAACCTCACTGATTTCTTTATCAACCTCTCCTTACATTCTGCCAGAGATGACTTGGTTCGCTTTCGCTTTTTGGTCTTAGGTAACTAAAGAAAAGCTCTAAATGCAGCAACAGGCATGAATATGCATCGATTTCCTTTGGCTGGCTCTAGAAAAAATGATCCGCCCTTGTATATATTATTTCGTGGCACTCTTTAGGAGTGAGAGACATCGCAGTGCCAGTTCAGAGTCAGGGCTAGAGAACGAGTGATCCATGTAAATACGACGTATTTTCTTTATTTGACAAAAATGGTAAAAAAACCCAAAACATTTGCATCAATTGGGTTCCAAACGGGGGCGTTAGGGGGCAAGTCAGCGGAAAGTGTCAAAAATTAATGTTGTTTTTAGAAGACTTCTTTAGAGTGTTTAAATTGTTCCATTTTTTTGCAAGTTTTTTAAAGATCACTATATTGACACCTAGGCATTTTTTTAAGCTACAATACTACTTGTTGCTGTATGAACTGCTTGAAGGACAACGTTTACTTGTGAATAATATGGCTTCTTCTCTAATCACCTATATGTTCAATAATTGCAACGTTTAAGTGAACATCTGGAACAAAAACGTCCTTCACTGGTCAACCGAAAGGGTGTCGTCCTCCTACTCCATGCCAAAGGACGACCACACGTGGCTGGTTTGCACCAGGTTGGGAAATTCTTCCTCATTCGCTATATTCCCCAGCCCTTGGACCATAATATTACCATTTATTTAAGTCATTAATTACCATATCACCTAAATGTCAAAGATTACTCCGATATGGAGGTGGAAAAAGATATCAAATCCTATATTTCATCAAAACTCAATGAATTTTTTTAGAAGTGTTTCCACTGATTAGCTAAAAGATAATGATGGAAAATGATTCATTTTACTTTCCTTAAAAAATATATTAATTTCTTGACGCCCCCAAAGCTTCATTAAATAATTAGAAAACCAATGATGGAAAAATAATCCCCATCTAGATCGATTTCCCTGCCCCACCTTCTTATTTTTAGTTCACAAATGACTATTTTTTAAAATCTAAGAATGTCATTTTGGGTGAAAATAAAATAATTTTAAGTGAGTCAAATTAGCAGAATTTAGAAAAAAATAGCAAAATATTAAGCCTGACAGAGTTTTATCCCACGCAATGACTGTGTTCGTAAACTCTTTGGGAGAGGTTATCTCACTTTACGTACAAATATTCTGTACCGCAGAGGAAACAAGTCCAACGCTTTATTTGAACAGAGGAAGTCCACTAACCACATCATCACGTGTGGAAAAGCATAAACCATCTATGCTTCTAATGACTGGGTGAAACGATAAGTAGTTGAGATGGCATTTACCGATACCATATCAAATTAATCTCTCGACAAAGACTTCAGGTTCAACAAGGTCATTAATAGATGGTTATCACCTCTCAGAGAAGAATCGACCGGCCATTCCTCATTGTAAATATCTCCTTTGTGTGTTATTTTTTTTATTTCTTTCTCATTTTGCAATTTTTTCTCGGTTTGCTCATAAATAATTTTTTGGTAAAATTTCCTCCTGGTACCAAGTGCAGGCAGACAAAAGCTTGATGGGATAGTCCTAGGTTAAAAATAAATAAAGATAAAGTAGTGCTGAGAAGGAGATAGGGGGAAGCGCAGCAAACTTTTACCCAGCCCCATCAGAGAGTTTATGTCAATAAGGTGGAGAGGATGTGCCGCTCCTCCAGGCACCAGTGTAACAGGCTGCACAGGGTACCCCCCCCCTCCTGCGGGAACCCCATTTAGGAATAATTCCCGGGAGGGGTGAGGTCGTGGATGGCGACAGAATTGCAGCATATTAGTTTTTGCCAAAGGAAACCGAAACTCGTGCGCTTCGGCATCGCGTGAGATGCGGTTCAGAGCTTGCTGGACTCGACACTCCAGAGGAGGGTTCTGGACCGCACCAAAAGAGATCGAAAATTCCTCTACGTAGAGCGCAGTAAGAACATCTTACGACAGTACCGAGGTGATACCGTTGATGCTCAAGGCAAAGAGAGTGAGACTAGGGAGAATTCCTATGGAACGCCAGCTTCGTGCCCTAGTGAATAGGAGAGAGCTCCCTACACTCTTACTCGGATCCAAGTATGAGCGTGAAGTGTGAATGGCCTCCATGATACTGTATTACTATGCGGTATCGAATGACTTCTCCAGGTCAAAGAACACCTTGGCGAATCGTTGTCCACGAATAAAGCCCCCGCAAAAGCATATTCAAGCAGGGGCAGAGCATCCGTCGTGAAGTGGAACTTTTGTAAACCGCTCTGTGCATGATAATAGTGACCTCCGCTGTCCACGAAATAAAATTCCGCAGCATTAACCAATTTTTCTATCTACTTGCACACGCAGGAATTTAGGTAAAGTGAGCGAGAACTTACCTGGATAAACCTGTGGGAACCTGCCCCCGACTCATTTTGAAACGCTTTCACACCTCTACAACAGGGATCTTCACGTTAAGTGAAGACATTATGGCCGCCAAGAAAAGCCGTGGGAATGCTTCGAAATAGTAGCTCTTACTCAACAAAATTCGGCCATGGTGAAATCATTATTGTGTGACTTGTAGTACATATAGCAATATCGTTTCTTTCTGAGTTCCGTCTCACACTCGGCCGCCCCCCAAGGAAGCAGACGACGTGCAAAACAACCAGAGGTTCTAGAAATAGTACTCTAGCCCACGACGATGTGGGTTCGGGAGAAAAACTTATTGGCCTCATCAACCGACCTAAACTTCTCGACTGGGATACAGAATTCAGTCATTTCCTGGAAACGAGCAATCGCGCCCGATCAAAACACCTCCGATGTGCTTTCTTGGCAGCAGCGGCCAGGCAAAGGGTAATTTGAAGGAAGTCTTCACTACCATGAAGGTTATCGACTAACTCACACTCAAAATCAGGGCGTGCGTCCGGAGAGCACAGGGATAGATCGAGGCAACAGAACGAAGCGGTTCTCGGACAATAGTAAATGACCATCCACGTTTAGGACACCAAATGTCAGGCTCTTCGAACAGCTCCTTCAGGAACTGGCCACTGTGATTGGGTGCTTATCATTCAAATCCACGAGGAAAAGGGTTTCGGCAACCTTGCCACGACGCGGCGGAAGTCCACTACATATATGTCAGCTGAGAGTGGAATATATATACATATATATATATATATATATATATATATATATATATATATATATATATATATATATATATATATATATATATATATATATATATACTGAAAGAAAAGTATACCTCCTATCCAAATTTAGTTGGACTGACAGTGCTTATTGAGTGTTAATTGCGCATCCACCTACCCGACATCCATTCCATGATGGAGAGTTTGCAAAGCCCCTATTCCCCCTGAGGGAGGGAGCACGCGCTCAACATTACCCAATGAGCCCAGCCACCTCTTGCCCCACTAATCACTAATAGGGTTCCCCCTGTCCAGACGTTCCCATATGAGAGTGGCCCGATGAAGGGATATTGGGAAACTTCCTTAGGCATAGAAATATGAGAGGGAGAAATATCCGCGCCCAGCCGCTATCGCCTATCCGCTAGAAGAAACTTGGAGGTGTCTCTGAAAAAGTATAGGGGAAAAGGGCCTCCTTTTTAGAGACGGGCGAGGGTGGCTCGAGAAGTGGTAAAGGGGACAACACACTAACCAATAAAGAGTGGTGAGAGGGAAGACGCTCCACCAGACAATGGTGAGTTGTCGTCATCCTCGCCCACCCCAACACCAATTTTTGTCGTTTCACCAATTGACATGTAATTTATAACTTGTGGGGGCACGAGAAAGACCCCCCAAACTTGTGGCCATATAAAAAGAAAAGGTATGGTGGTAGAATATATCCGGCGTCTCCCCGCTACCGTCTAAACAATCTCAAATTTTCGGACCTTTCAGAGGGTCCAACTTTAGGCGCTTTAGGGGTGATGTCCGCGCCTGCGCGGCGGCGCATACTGACTTAAAGTTGCCCAAAGGATGGTCGATCCTCAAAGGCCGCAGCTCCTATCGGAACGACCAGAGTGGACTCATAATTAACTCGTACTAGTCTTTGACCAGACGGCCAGGATCTGAAGACCTGTCATGTGACAAACCCAGGGAGAGGAGCCGAGAGTTTCAGCTGGCCTGATAGCCATCAAGTCGGTAAATCCCGCGTACCATAAGAAGTGTCCGAAAACTTTTGGCCGTGGAATATCATATTAATAAACAAATATGTTTTATATTAATAAGATATTTTGACTTGAACATACCGAATACTGATACCAAGATTTCAAACAGTTCAATAGCATCGCTATTTTAGATATAAGCATAACTCGCCCTTCCATAAGCATAACTCGAGCCAAACCTCATAAGTCCCGTTTCGCAATGTCTGGTGAATTAGGTAGAAATTCAGTACTAATTAAGATGCATTATTAGATTTATTTTCCCTTCAATTAGATGGTGTCTCCTAACCAAATAATGAAGAGCTCCAATAACTATCCCATAATAATGAATGGTCGGTTTCAATTATAGCCCCATTAGGAGATTTCTAATTGGGCTGGTGGCTCCTAAATCATATTTTAAGGAAACTAGGGACAAACTCATAATACCTAGTGGTTAATTATGATATACCCTACATTTGTCGTTTAAGAATAAGATATTACAATAAAACTGTTGGTTACGGTGATCATATTGATGAGGGGGGGGGGGAGGTTATCACTAAGCTCAATCGATCCCGGCGATCTTATTCGGACATTTTGTTGCATTTTGTCAGCCCTTGGCTTTCACAAGAAATAATAAAAACAATACTACTACTAATAATAAAAATAATACTAATAACAATTAACAATACTACTAATACTCATAATACCAAATAATTTGTCTTCATACAAAAATGAGGAGATAAATAAGCACAGTTTAAAACCCTAAAATTAAAAGTAGAATCAGAGAATACCGAATGAAGAATGAGCGAGAATAAAAACACAGCAAGATTTCTTGGGGGAACGAGAAAAAAGGTGATGAATGGGAAGAACGAAAAACAACAAACGCCAAACAATTATTATTATTTACTTACAACTATAAAAAAAACCCGGAAACCAACGAGAGCATCTTCGTGACAAGGCTTGTGAGGATAGGTATGTAAAGGTGGTAGAGTTGGGGGAAGTGAAAATGTTAGATAATTTTCGATTGTGGACAGAGTATAAAGAACGGATAATGAAATTGGAATAAAGATGAGAATGACAAATCGTTAGCAAGCTCGTGGGCACCAGGAACCAGTCCTCATTAAGCGGGGGGAGCATTATGAGCGGTACTACTGTATTGCGCCCCCACCCAGCAAGCATAGGTATCTCCGCGTCAGTGGGGTGACAATAAGGACATCCCTTCGGCAGGTTGAAGGACAGAAGAGTGATGTGTTGTGTTTACAAAGGAGGAAAAGACATCGGTGCAGTAATTGGCCGTGTGGTGACGTATGTGAATTGAAGCCGCCTGCACTTTCGCGTCCGACTCAACGCGCTGCCAGTGGGAGCCTAGCTCCCTACAATCACAGATTATTTTTTTTTGGTGTGTCTACTCTCATTGGGAATCGAACCCTGTGTTTTTTAAATATTTGCATAGTAAACGTTTTAAAATCCATTTAACCTCTTGGTGCATTTTTCTGAACTCAATACCCAGGTAATAGTTTCCTTGGCTCAAACCCCCCCTCCCGTGTCCCTTAAATTCACCGTACATCTAAGAGAAGTGGAATGCCAAATTGTGTAGCAGCGTGTAATTAATATGTAAATTTCGTGCATTCCTCGCCCGCTTGATCTACGTGATAAATGTGGATTCCTTGTAAAGGGGAAACGCGCGCGAGGTATGCCACGGGTCGTATATTTACCTTAATGGCCCCATTAATTATGCGCTTAGATCTTTTTTCGATATCTGAAGTGTCTCATAATAGAGTTATTTCAACCACGCAGGGGTCACGTTTCATGCGAATCACTCCATCGGGCAGATTGGAAAGGTGGATTTTTATACAAAGGTGGGAGAGTATAAATTGATCAAGAAGAGGTTTAAGTGTTTGGGAATTTCAGGAATTGTGCTCTGTCCAACTGAATCTTTGGAACTTCGTGTCGAGGGGGCCTTCGGTGTGAAAAGGTGGGGTAGGAAGTTTAATACTCATTTTTTCATAGAGCCCATCAGGCTGCCTCCGAAAAATACCTCAAAATTCAACACTATAACTCAAAACAAAAGCTGCAAATAGACAATAACATCTAAAAAGAACAACAATTAAATGGGACCCTCAGGAACCTAAGCGAGCCACCAGCAATTTAAAAATTCAAATGTTATGGAAGAGCTGCGCCTCCTCCAAAGAAAAGCCCAACACCACAATCTGGCGTGCGAGAGTAGTTCCCAGCATCAGGGAGAGTCGGCAGCGACCCCGCTCTTCACCGTACCAGGATAGGAACCACGCATGAAATTCCACCAGTCTAGGAGAATCAACCAAAATGTCGTGGTCAGTCTGGGGGACCAAGCAGTAGTAAGGTCAATAGAGAGAATATGAATCTTTTAAGAAGGGTGCTGAACACCCTGAATAAGTGAATGTAGTGAAGATATGTGAGTAGGGAATGTTTCTTTCAAACACAGGACCGAGTTTCGACGCTCCTCGCTTCATCTTTGAGCTCTACCATCAAATAGGGCGCGACAGTTACTTAAATTGGATACAACTTTGTTGTGTCGGTTAGTGTAGCATCAGTTTCACACTGCATCGTGCACCACACTGGGGGACGCACCTCATCCACGTAAACAAGTGACTGTTGTACCCAAGAGACCAAACTAACAGACCGAAAAAGAAATTGATCAATTGGCTATTTTAACCTTCACCTTTGCCCTGGCAGTATAGGGGGGCATTTTCATCCACCCGTGGGGGCACGCTATATCTTGGCGTGTATGAGGAGCGTCCCCCAAGCGTGCCCATTGTAGTGTTAAAGTGGCGACTCATTGCTATAGCAACAGCGTACCATCAGTGCATCCAGGGCAGTGTGCCTTATCCACGTAACTGTACGTTGTGACCTATACAAGGGGGCACTTTATAGCAGCTGCGCGACACCAAAATATAAAAAGTTAAAGCTCGCTGGTTTTAGTCCTCCTATCAAGGTGCTGTGCTGCTGCTTATCAGGCGGACGTCAGACAGGGCAAGCCCCAACTCCCCACCATGTGATGCCCAGTCACGGTGGTAACCTCCCTAGTAAATAGTGTCAGTTTAAAGAGCATCTGGACGGAGATTCGAACCGCCGACCCAGCGATGGCCGGGCAAGCACGCTAACCTTTATACTAGCCGGGAGCTTTTTTTTTCCTTTCAATAGCACCCACCCGTCTGGCGACACTCACCGAGGGCACATCCTAAGTCGCCGTCATTATAAATTCAGCCTACTACAAAAGACTACTTTAAAATTCCGATAAAAAGAGAAACATCAGACAAAAAAGAAACAAATAAAAGCAAAAACCAAACTACAACCCTCCCCCCCCGCCAAAAACAAGAAACAAAATAAAATCAAGAAGAAGAAGGAAACACGTTCCGGTGTTGGGGTGGAGGCTTTCCCCGTCGTAAGATCATACCACCAACAGCAAAGATAGTCAAATAAAATAGGAGGCCAGGCTCCTCCAAGAAGTAAAAAATCAAACAAGTTTGCATTCACAAGTTCAGCCCGAGTACAAGGGACAAGCGGGAGCAAACCCACCTGTCCAGGTACCGGTACAGGTAGCGTGGGCGAAGATCGCCCAGACTGGGACCTTCAACAAGAATGTGCCGAACAGCTCGGAAACAACGTAGGCGTCGCAGTAAGGTGCGGGGGAGCTCTCTATCAAATGGCGGTGCGTCCCGCGAGTGTGCCCAATTTGAAGACGCCTTAAAGCAACCTGAAGCCATGGGGCATTGTGAGGTAGGTCAAAGCGAATAGTAGTCGCTGAATAATGGCACGCAACTTTAAGTTCCCCAACGGCTATCTACCATCTTCTTTGCCAGGGAGTCAGGAGTGCCTACCTTATTCCTGCCATGTATTCACTGCGAAGAAGAGCAAAATGGTGGTCTGATCGCCCAGTCCTGCGGACTCTTTAGCGCCCTCATTCCCCGCAATTCCCACATGTCCAGGAACCCAGCAGAAGGCAATTTCGACATCCGCAAGTCTTGCAGAAACCATCGTGTGACGGAGACCGCGAACCAGGGCGTGTGGAGATTCTAATTACCCGTGAGCACTCAGGGCACTTTGTGAATCGCTAAAGATCACAATCCGTTCTCCGAACTGGGCACGACGCATTATCTCCCATACCGATCGGTGTATTGCAACCAGTTCAGCCGTGAAGACAGACGCAGAGCCTGGCAGACCCCCGCTGACTGCATACTGAGGGGATACGGCGTGGAAAACGACCTTCTCTTGGGACTTGGAGCCATCCATAGACACTGGTACGGTTCCAGCATGACACGAAGTGTGCTCCAAAAAGGCCGAACGCAATACTCCCAGCCCTGTAGAAGCTATGGGAGCAGAGGCCTGGTGACAAATAGTCAGAGGTGGTACCCTCCAGATTGGTATCCTAAGCAGAACCAGAGGCGCCACTGGTGAGAGAACTACACCGAGCTTTCGGAGTTTCCTAGCCCTAAACCCAAAGGGTTTAGGGTATGACTGGCGTCTCTCGGCGGCATTGGCACCGTCAGAATTTGGCGCACACGCAGTCAGAGTTGTTGGTGACTGAGGAAGACGTCGGACGCACGCGTACAAGCGCATAACGCATTGTGTACGAAACAAAGCGAGTGGCATCTCCCCAGCATCGACAAGTAGGCTCTCAATGGGTGACGTGCGGAAGACACCGGTCGCCAGGGGGAGACAGGTGTCACGGATCGTGTCCACCTTGCACAATACACGCTCGGCTGCTGATGCGTAAAACTCGCGTCCGGAGTCAAGCTTCGAACGAACAAGGGATCGGTAACAGTAAGGTAGTAGTCCGATCAGCATCCCCAAGTGCCTAACGCCTAGGAACTAAGAATGTTCATGGTGCGGGTACAACATACCCTAAGACAGTAAATATGAGCCTCCCATCTACGGCGTTTGCTATTGAAGGGCTAAATTTATGGCTCAGTGATAGGTTGATTTTTTTCTCAAAATTTAAAGCGAAACCGACGAATGCATCAATGCCAAAAGGTTTGAAAGTTGAGAAATTTAGGAAAGTGAAGATGAAGGAGGTGAAAATGTATGGAAGAGATATAGCCGCATATCCTTTATGCAGACATTGTGGCTTGGAGCGAATATATCAGTGGTATTTGAGGCTGAGAGGGCACGCAATTCTCTATATAGCAACTGCACCATGGTTTTTACTCCCCTTGCGGCATATAACAATAGAAAAGAAAACTGGGGGGCAGTAGAAGGGGAAACGGGTGAGAAAAAGAATTTTAAATACCCCTGCCCCCAAGCCAAGAGCGAGGGGTTGAATTCCACGCCCCAGTCAAGGATGAGTATACGAAAGCTGGTCAGCGACTAGCTTACAAAATTTGACGCCAACCAAGAAAAATAGGCGAGAAGGAGCTTGTAAAGAAAGTGTCCCTAAATGGTAAAATGGAGATGTCTAGAATAATTAAAAAGCCCAGGTAGTTCCAACTTAGTTTCAGACTTCTACTCCGGACGCGGGGTGCGAGATTGCGGTCTGGTTATGCTGGAAGACGGGAACGGGGACCTGCGAGGACTTGCCCCGAATCCTTTTGACGCGCTTCCACACCTCTGCAAGATGGGTCTTCCCGTTAAGTGAAGAGACATATACTCGCTGAGAACTGCAAGAGTGCTTCGAAACATACGGGAACCATGACCTCGCTTGACGAAATTCACGTACGGGTGAAATCATTCGAGCGGCGTTATAGCATATAGCAAGATCGATTCTCTCTCAGTGGCATCTCACACTCGGCTGACCACCAAGGAAGGAGACCGCGTGCAAAACTATCAGCAGTTCAAGAAATGGTATTCTAGCCACGAAACATACGAGAACCATGACCTCGCTTGACGAAATTCACGTACGGGTGAAATCATTCGAGCGGCGTTATAGCATATAGCAAGATCGCTTCTCTCTCAGTGCCATCTCACACTCGGCCGACCACCAGGGAAGGAGATCGCGTGCAAAACTATCAGTAGTTCAAGAAATGGTATTCTAGCCAGACGATGAGGGTTCGGGAGAAAAACTCAAAGGCCTCATCAACCGACCTAAACCCCTCGACTGGAAAAGAGAAATGTCATTTTCTCGAAGTACCATTGCACCGAGACTGTTTCCCCAGACCTAGCCCCCAATGCCGCCACGGCTTGACGTCGGTCTCTGTCTTCTTAGAATTGGACATACCCCCGGGACGCACCACCATTTGATGAAGCGCTCGCCTGCGTTGTCCCCCAAGACTGTTTCGCACATTTTTGCTGAATGTCTCAGTCTGGGTGATCTTCGCGCACGTTACCTGTCCTGGTGTCGGGACGAGCGGGGTCGCTACCGCTTGTCTCTTGTACTCGGGACGAGTTCGTGCACACAGACTTGTGGACTATCTGACTTTTTTCCTTCTTGTTTTTTTGTTGTTTTTTATTGTTTTTGTTCTCTTGAGGGGTTTTGTTTTGGGTGGTGCAAATTTTAGAATAGCGTAGAATTTTAATTACGGCAACTTATTCCCTTTAAGGCAGTCGCCAGATGCGGGAATTTAAAGAAAAAATCAAGTGACCTAAACTCTTCGAATGGGATAGAGAATTCACTCATTTCCTCGGTGCCAGGTGTAATAAATAGTCTCCAGGGGGCCCCTTGCAGGTGGGGTAGGTTTAAAGAGGGAAGGGTATATTGAATTAGGGGGGATTCTACAACTTTCCTTTTGATATTAAACAAACTTTGGCTAATTAAATGGGGGCTTTAAGCGCGATTGCACTGTCGAACAGTCGAAGGCGTAGAGTGCCTGATTACGGACAGATCCATTTTAAAGCATGAATACAAAAGGGGGGAGGGGGGTCCCATCATGATATACCTTTTAATTAAGTCATTATTTTCTCAAGCATTCAATATTTTGAGTCTGGATAGTCAGATTTCGTGGAGCAAATTAGGGTCATTATGAGTATAATCACACTACGATGCTACTTGGACTTAAATTACTATAGGCTAGTCACTTAGCATCACGTTATTAGGTAATATACTTTAATAAGAGCTATTAACACCCTATATTTCTCCCCTTTAATCACGGAATTTCCGAAATTCCTTCCCATGAAAAATCCAGGCGCTCCGCAATCGCGGAGTCCTGGATTTTAATGAAAAGGGTTTTTATCAACGTCTACGTCAAAGTCTGTCTGGGGATGGTTCGCCATCTTAGCCCTCGAAGCCCCAAGTTGTTCGCCCTCCAGCCAAACATTTCCACTTTCTCTCTAAGGATCCTAAAAGAATAAAAATCACTTCCTCTACCTTGAATTTCTTTACAGATCTCTCCTTACAAACTTTTCGAGAGAAATTATCTCGTTGATTTTGGCTTTTAAAAGAACTATGCCGCCCTTAAAATTAGGCTTTGATCGTGCAACTGACAACGTAACTTACGAGCATTCGATATATTAATCGACTTCAGTAGCTGATCACCACCACCTCACGTTCCTTTCTACACATTTGAGAGTCCAAATCACCGGGATTACTTCGCTGGTTCGCAGGAATCGAATTTCATAAACGCGAATTTTAGCATCGTCGAAGAAACTTCCTTGAAATCAACTCCACTTAAATGCACTGTTTTCTTTTCCCTTTCTTAACGTAAATCTTCATGTTGGGTAGAGGGACAATAACGCACATTTTTACTGTATGAAGACCCCAATTGCCCCACCCCCACCACACCCGATTCACCCAGGCAAAAATAATGAAAAAAATAAATCCATGAAAATTGCTTTGAATTCTATTTTTATTTTTACAATTTTATTCACGATTAAAATGTTTTTGATGTTCAAAGAATTTAAATGGCGTCCATCACACATCAAAGACATTTCGAGACTGACGAACGCAATTGCAAGTTCAGGTGGTAGGTAGCGCCATTTATCTCTCGTGTGCTGGAGAAAAGATCACAACCGGATAATGAAATGCACATAAAGATAAGAATGCTAATCGCCGATGAAACCTTAAGCCACCAGGGACCAGTCCTAGTTGGGGGATGGGGGGGTTATCAAGCTCGTAGTGTGTGTTTTTGACATTAACCAGCGATGTTAGGAGTTAGAACCCTTCGTGATCCCAGGGGGTGGGTGCACCCGTTCCGCTTCAGGGATATGAAGATATGAGTGCCCCAGAGTCGACACGGTTCGGGAACAAAGGAGAGCGCGGGTATTTTGCGTTGTCAATGCGGTAAAGGAATGGTAGCGGTGTTTTGATTTGGCTATTTGCGTGATGCGTGGGAAGCCACTAACCCCTGCAGGCGTTGGTATCAGTATATCTTCCTAATGGGGGAATCAGGTCATGACGGGGCTGAACGACATGTTTCTGGACTTGCTGAGATCAACTGTTGCCTCGACGTCAAAAATCGAGCGCCGCATCGAAAAGGCTGGCGAAAGCTGACTGGAGCTCAGAGTGGTGGCGTTTTGTTATTTCGGGGGGTTGCCCGGTCCTCATTTTCTATTGGTCGGTTAAAGTTGACCTTAAATGAAGATGTCTAAAATAGGGAGATTTATGAGAAAGTTACAGAGAGCTACATACATATACAGGTCGCAAATATCAGGTGACCTGGGATACAGGTCACAACATACCTTGTGGTCTATAACAGGTGACCTGGGGTACAGGTCACAAGACCTTGTGGTCTATAACAGGTGACCTGGTGTACAGGTCGCAACAGACCTTGTGGTCCATACCAGGTGACCTGGGGGTACAGGTCACAACAGACTTTGTGGTCCATACCAGGTGACCTGGGATGTGGATTACGGGGAAATAGATAGATTAGATAGATAGATATGTAGGTAGATAAATAGGTATGTAGATAGATATATAAGAAGGAAAGATGGAAGAAGGTGAAATTTGGGGAAGCTGTGACTTGAAGGCTAGGAATTTCTTGGCTAGTAAACGCTGTTAGTTGTGTGTTAGTGTCACACCAAATGGTGAATTTGATCGCAAAACTTTAGAAAACAACAAACAAAAATATTCGGGTAGAAATTTTCGCTTTGAAATATCAGTTTTATGGAGAAAAAACCCTGCGTTGACAAAATATTAAATAATAGTTTACTCTTTTGGCCCTAGAACTTGATTCCTTTTTTTCTTTCGCGGCCCCAACCCAATTTTGAGCTGCTTCCTCGTGAACTTTAATTTGAACACTGAATTGGTAGTTTTTGTCCACCCCGACGGAAAGCTCGTAAAGCTACAAGCATCGCTCCCGTTTACTGGGTTGTCATAGGGGCAAAAAATTGATTACCACCAACCCCCCGACTAAACCATGCGCCCTCCCTTAGCTCATGGGGTTTACGGCATTTCTATTCGATTGGGGGGGTGCGGGGGAGGGAGGCTCCTCAAAATTTAAAGCGCAATAACGCCGAGGCCACATCACAAAGAACGTTAGTATAGGGTCTTTCAATAAGGTCGCTCGATTTTTGAATGTAAATAAAACAAGTTGTGTGTGATATATAAACTCAATTTATTTTAAATTTGAAAGTACATTTTATGGGATTAAGTGTGCAATATGAAGTCGTTCGAAAGGCCGCCGCGGCTTCGCTTGGTGGAACGTATTCAGGAGGCCCAATTTTCGATGACTTTGTCGCATAAATCTGGCTGAATTTGATGGATGGTGTTCGTTATGTTGACTTTGAGGACATCAACTGTTTGCGGATTATTCGCATAGACCTATGATTTAAGATAGCACCAAAGAAAGTAGTGCAGTGGCGTTAAATCGCATGATCTCGGTGGCCAGTTGACGTCGCCGCCGCGCGAGATGTCCCTGCCCTGAAATCGCTGGTGCAAAATGTCTATAGTGGCGTGCGCAGTGTGGCACGTAGCGCCGTCCTGTTGGAACCACATGTCGCCAGTATCCATATTAGGCATATACTCCAGTTGAGGCCACAATAAGTTGCTTATCATCGATCTGTAGGTCTCGCCGTTGACGGATATGGCAATCCCATCTTCGTTCTCAAAAAAATACGGACCGATGATTCCGTTAGACGAAAATCCGCACCAAACAGTGACTTTGTTGGGATGCAATTGGTGCTGGTGTATCTCATGTGGATTGTTTTCGTCCCAAATCCGACAATCTTGCTTGTTCACAAATCCATTCATCCAAAAATGGGCCTCGTCGCTGAAGATGATTTTTTTGGGGAAATTTGGGGCAACTTCCAACTGCTCGAGAGCCCAGTCAGCGAACACACGCCGTTGTCTATGGTCGTTTACCTTAAGTTCCTGAGTAAGTTGGATTTTGTACGGGTGCAGACCCAAGTCTCTACGCATAATTAGCCAAACTAAAGTCGCAGAAAGGCCATGTTCGTGTGAACGAAAGAAATTGACGGCCTCAGATTTTCGCGTACACTCTCATTTACGGCAGCGATGTTTTCAGCAGACCTTGAGTTTCGGCGACGTACGGGTGTTGGCTGATTGTTGATCGACCCTTTTGCCTCGAATTTGCCACCAAGCGTGGAACAGTGGCCTCGGCAGGACGATTGCGGCGAGGATAGAAATCACGTAATGCGTGGAACGTTTGTCGAACGGAGCACTGATTTTGTTAATAACATTTGAAGATTTCCACACGCTGCTCAACGCTATAACCTTCTATCGTGACTTGCCAAGTACTATTGAACAGTTGACAGTGAGGTTGACAGATGTTGCTTTAACAACATGGCCACTATCGCCTGACAAAGCTCGAGCGTCCTTGTTGAAACCCCCCTTAAAAGGAGATTTTTTAAATTTTAGGAGCCTATCTGGCGACTGCCCACTTTGGAATAAATCGCCGGAATCACGACAGCATAGCACTAGGCTACTTTAAAATAAGAATATGAAAACAGAACAACGATAAAAAGGGAAGATGGCAACCATTAGGAGGTCCCCTCTCCCCGGCGCAGGAGCGTGCGACCTACAAAGAAAACAACAATAATAAAAGAACAAAACCTAGTTAAATAAAGGGGATAAGGCTGGCCTCCTCCAAAAGTCTATAAGTCCACCAGTCAATGTGCACAAGAAAGGTCGTCCAACGTAGAGCGTAGCGAGAACATCTTCCGACAGCACCGAGGTGATGCCATTGATGCTCAGGGCAGAGTGTGACACTGAGGACACTTCCCTGCGGGACACCCCCTTCCTGCCCCATTGGGCCGGAGAGGGCTCCCCCCACCCGTACGCGGAATCGACGATCTCGCAAAAATTCAGATATAAACATTGGGAGGCGTCCCCAAGCCCCCATCGTGTGGAGAGTCTCCATGATACCGTATCGCCATGAGGTATCATAGGCCTTCTCCAGATCGAAAAACACCGTGGCGTAGTACTATCTACGAAGAAAGGCCTCGTAGACGGCATTTTCCAGTCGGAGCAGAGCATCCGACGTGGAGTGGAACTTATGGAAGCCGCACTGTGCAGAAGACAGATGGCCTCCGCTGTCCAGGAAAAAGGCTAATATAACATTTACCAATTTTTCCATCAATTGTACAGGCAGGAGGTTAGAGAGATTGGGCGGAAACCGGCCGGAGTAGAGTGATCTCTCTCCGGTTTGCGAAAAGCGAGCACAGTAGCGATTCACCATGGATCTGAGAGGATACCCTCTACCTAGATCCTGTTGAACAAATCTAACAGAAAGGCCAGGCCTCGCTCACCCAGGTGTCGAATCATGGCGTGCGGGACAACGTCTGGGCCATGGCAGTGTCCGCGCACGAAACGAGAGCGGAGCGAAACTCACTCAGAGTAAACCTGTCTTTGAAGAGTTCTCCGCCCCTGGAGGTAAGGTTCATTCGGCGGCTTTCCGTGACATCACCAGGCGCATTGAATGCTGGCGGAGCAGCATCCAGGCTAGAGAATGCGGAGAAAGCGGTCGCGAAGGATTCCGCCACGGACGGGGGTCCATGAATTGCGGTCACATTTTCCTGGAGAAAGGGAGGCGGGTCCTGCGAGAACTTAGCAAGAATCCTTTTGAGTCGCTTTCACATCTCTGCTAGAGGAGTCTTTCTGTTAAGTGAAGACACGTATGCCCGCCAAGAAGAGCGGTTGTCGTGCTTCGAAATATACCGGAACCTAGCCCTAGCCCGACGAAATTAAACGACAGTGAAATAATTCGGGCGGCGCTTATAAAGCATGTAGGCATAACGCTTCTGTTTGAGGGCCGTCTCACACTCGGCCGACCATAGCGGGACTGGTCGACGTGCAAAACAGCCAGACATTTTGTGAATAGTAGTCAGACCCGTGGCGATGAGGTTGCCAGAGAAGAACTCAACGGCCTCATCTACCGACCTAAACTCCTCGTCTGAGAGAGAATTCAGTCATTTCCTGAAATGCAGGCCACCGCACCCGCGTCAAGCACCACCGAGGTGGGCTCTCAGGCGGCAGCTGCCCTGAAAATGATATTCGAATGGGAAAGTGATCACTACCATGGAGGTTATAGACCACCTCCCCAATCAAAATCAGGCTGTGCATCCGAAGAGCACAAAGATAGGTCAAGGCAAGAAAATGAAGTCGTTCTCGGGCAGTGATGCGTAAACTCATCCACATTTAGGACACCTATCTCAATCTCTTCGATCAGATCGGCATGGACTTCTCCCTGGGATTTATGAGTAGAGTAGCTTCCCCAAAGAGGATGTCTACCGTTCAGATCTCCAAGCAAGAGAAAGGGCATCGGCAGCCGTGCCACGACGCAGCGGAAGTCCCCCGCGTCGAAGTCAGCTGGCGGTGGAATGTACTCAGAAATAACAGTATACTTCCTATCCAGGTGAAGATGCACAACCGCTGCCTGAAAGGAGGTATCTAAAGTGAAAACAAAAACGGATACATCATGCAGGGTGTAAAACACGCATCCCCCAGCCCGGCTCCCATCTGGTATAGGGTGGGGTTGCAAAACCCTTATACCCCGGGAGGGCGCGCAGGGGGCACGCGCCTGGCATAGTCTCCTGCAGAAAAATAGCTAACGGGGAACGGGACGAGACGAGCCTCCGCAGTTCCTCCCAGTTGGCCCGGAGTCCACGGCAATTCCATTGAAGGAAGCCCTCCAGGCCTAGCTCGAAGGAGGCGCGGGGGCCCTCTTCGAAGAGAAGACCCTCACGGGAACGGCCGTACGCTTCCCGGAGGCAGAATCCCGGGCGCTGTTGGCAGGACAATGTGCTGAAGGCGCTATCGCATTCGAGGAGTTATTGATGGAGGTTGGGCTCGCCATGCAATTCTTTTCTTCCCTCCGCTTGCGGATTCGGAGGCGGGGGGGGGCCATCTTTTCGAGGATCCACCGTCTTCGCGCCACCCAGCCCACCATTAGGCGTCGGCAAAGGAGCCGAAGCTCCTTTGTTGATGTCCTTCTTTCGAGGGACAGCTTTAGGAACCCCGGAAGATGGCCTGGTGATCAACTTCAGGGGTGTTGCCTCCTGTGAGTCTAACGACTCGGTGGAGGCTCGTGGCCGTTTCGCCTTACGGGAAACGGTCAACTTGGGCAAAGGGGCGGAGCCCTGGTTTTAGCCGGGTTTGGGTGTGAACCCTTTGTGCTGCCAGCTTTACCAGGGGAGCGCCTGGGTTGAGTAGAACCTGCAGAAAGGCTCCGAATGGGCCAGGAGCAGAGGGTGTCTTTCTAAGCATTGAGGCGTAAGACGTCCCAGGCAGAGCGGGGCGCGACAGGACCAAGTCCTGAGCCTCGCAGAATGAGAGTCGATCCTGGGCCTGAACGGCCAGGATTACTTTCTCAAGGAGATATGCACCACATTGCTTCGAAGAAGCGGGGTACCGCTCTCCGCAATTGACACACTTGGCCACAAACAATTTGGACTTATCATGTGCGCCCTTGGAGCAATTTACGCAGACTTCGGGTGACCACGACTTTGCACGTCTACATGAGCGATTCGTATGGCCGAACCGGTGACAGTAAACACACCTCCGCGGCAATGGCACGAATGCTTTCACGCGGTAACGGTACCAACAATAACGCACCGACTCAGGGAGCTTGTCACAGTCGAACGTGACGAAGAGTGGGTCTCGAGGCCCCTCTCTGTTTTCTCATTACACGTTCGACCTTGACGGCCCAATGTTCGGCCAGCTCTAAGGTGATGTCCTCTGTGGAGTAGTCAACGAGTTCCCTCGCATAAACTACTCCTTTCACAAAGTTCATGGTAGAGTCACGGGAAACAGGTCACCTTCGGCTCTCTCCCAATCACACTAGCTAAAGCTCTCCTCTGATGGATCATGTTGCTCTTAACCAACATGCTGCCATCATGAAGTAGCGTTTGAAGCCAGCGGGCTCTAAAACGCCGGGTAATCTCTGAATGAGGGGCCCCGATGTTATCAAGGCTCCGCCCTGCGCACTTTTGGGCATAGTCAGGGGATGTGCACCCGGGCGAGGCAGAGGGGTCGGATGTGCCGATCTTCGCTTGGTCGCTTACCGAAATGGCAGCAGACTCATCCGTCCCCGCAGCCTCCGCGGATGGAGAGGAGCACCGAGTCGTTTTTTTTTCTTTTTAGGAGAGGATGGCGGGGAATGAACCCTCTTCTGCCCTCCGCCGGCAGGAGCCCCCAGGCCGGATGGAGCGGCCTCAGCAAGTTCCTTCTCCGAGATGGAGAACGTCCTGGCAGTCGAGGGGCAGCAGTTGGAGGAGGAGATCCCTACCCTCCTTTTACTGCCTTGGAAATCCTAGCCGTTTGAAGAGGATCTTGCATAAGAGCGGATTTGAGTTCGGTGCTTGGCGCCGATCCCGGATTCGCTCCCATGGAAGGCCCCACCGTCTGAGGCTGGGTTGCTTCAAGGACCATGTCTATCTCTGGTGTGGCCGCCAGTTGGCCATCCCCCCCCCAGGACATCACAGGTTTTATTGGCAGCAGTATCAATGTCATTAGTCGAGTTTGGGGAGGCACAGGCCTTGACCCCCGCTAGGTTTAATATTCTAGCCAGCAGGTCTTTTGAGGGAAGCGACCGAAGGGGCTTGGCTTCCCTCTCCCCCCTAAGGGGGTTTACCCTACTGAGCCGCTTCAATGGGGAGCGGTCGGCTATGGGCTGCCTGCTGACTTTCTTGGCAGTCCCCTTGGAAAGTAAAGGGGGGACTGCCGCAGGAAAGAGGGAGGTGCCCGAAGGCACCTCCAGAGAAGGAGGTGAAGGGGGGGGGGTCCCATACACCCGTAGGCGAAGGAGAGGAGTAAGCCTCCTCTCCGGTTAGAGAAATTTGGAGGGTCCTCTGCTAAAGCACAGGGGGGGGGGAGGGACATCCATTTTTTTTGTGGAGCCGCCCGAGGGCGGCTCCGACGATGGACAGGGGGAAATTGAAGGGAGATTATTAGTTTTTTCATCATCTTCTTACGCGAAGTAAACGCTCATCACCCCTCGCAGTAGCCCGCACTGCAAGGGGTGCGTACGGGCTGGCAGAGCCAGGTTCCGCCATTTAAGGCCACCGCTCCCACCAGGTGACCTGGCAGCCCTTCGGCATGGCGGCTCCACCTGGGGCACGGCGTAAAAAAGATAGATCTATGGTGAAGTGAGAAGGAAATGGGATGTGAGGAACGTATGGGTGGGGATGAAGCAGGTTGTTAAAAACCCACCATCCCGAACCGGAGCTCAGTGGTTAGGGAACATTGTCCCCTTCCCCCTCAGCCCCGATCCGGGACGGTTGGCTGAGAAGAAGGTCAGCATCTACCCTGTGAAATTAGAGGCTGACCAGAGAAAGTTGTTAGAGAGGTTGTAGGGGAAGTGAGGAAGTAGGGGAGAAATACAGGCTGTCTGAAAGAAGAAGAGGCTAAGCAGGGGCCGGCCAGACGGGGCGCTGAGTCCCGTCAGCATGGCGGCCAGGAAGGAAAATCACTACGCCCCCTACGTGGGCATAAGGAGATATGTAAAGATAGTGGAAATGTGTGAAAAATAGCTGCAGGTACTCCTGCAGGCATTGGGGTAGGGAGGGTGCGCAACCTCGGGCCCTGCCGTTCCTCTAGGTTTCATTGTAGCGGGGGCATTACCTCCGCTACACCCCCCCCTTTGCGGGGGGATAGAAGATGTAGGACAAGTGAGAAATACAGTAGGAAATAAAAATAGGAGCAAAGGATGACACGAGAGACCACCAATTCCGCTTGGGGCACTGGGGACTGGGTAGGGGAGGCCGCCCCTCCAGGTACGAGCTGAAGCAGTCTACACAGAGCACCTCCTTGCGGGGGCGAGTGGGTCGTAACACTTCAAACTTCAATAAATGGAATATTTTCGATTTTCTAACGAGGAGACTTCTCAGGACATATGTACATTCGAAATACGAATGAGCGGGCGCTATTCAAGGCAATCGGACTCTACAGAACGCCTATCTATTAACTGAGAAAAGCTTGAGAGAAGCGGTGCGTCTTCAAGTCACGCTCGATGGCACCAAGAGATGGGAAGGAGTGTATAACAACCGGCAGGTCATTCCACATTCTCGGGCAAATACAGAGAAAGCACGATGACCGGGTCAGCACAGACAACTGCGAGTAACAATCAGTGTGGGGGGCAGAGCCCGAGCGGAGGCAGTCAGGGGCAGGGACAGAATCAGTGAGGAATAGAGGTTGGAGGGAGCTGGCACATTTAAGGGGGTACAAGTAAGAAGATCCTTAAAGGCGAATCCGGATTTAGTGTGTAGCCAGCGCAGTTCAGAAAGCGGCAAGAGGAAGGAGAGCACGAAAGAAAAGTCCCCGGTGGAGAAGAGCGAGGGTTTCGGAGGTTTGGACAAGTTGAAGGGTTCAAATAATGGTAACGGGATAAGGGGGGTCTACGACCTTTCGGCACGAGCGTTTCGGTGCAGACCCATTCCGGCGCACACATTGTTAAAAAGATTAAAGTCAACTGGATCAACTTTTTTTTTTTAAATCTTGAAAAGAAAGGTTAATGTTAGAAATCTCTGACAATAGATTCGGAAAATATTTGATCGACGGCGTTCGTTCTTGTTCAAACTTACTCAAAAACTAGTGGATCGCTCGATTTCTACAAAATTTGGTAGACCACTAGACATAGTCTAGAAGTAAACTATCAGTTTTTGACCAAGATCCGGTTAGTTATTTTTTTCCTTACTAATTTATTAACTAACAAGGTCTGCTGACCAAAGTCGCGTACTCACTTACTCTGATTTATGACCTTAAGGCCTTCATTCGAAAGAGAATGTAAAACAACATAAGGGTTTCAAATTTCGTTAGAATCGGCCGAATAGTTATGATACTATTGCCAAATAATTCCAGGACTAATCTTGGGAGGACTTTGGCAATTATATCATTCAAAATAGAATGTAAAACAACATAAAGGTTTCAAATTTCGTCAGAATCGGCCGAATAGTTACGTTATTACCCCCCCCCCCACCCAAAAAAAAAGCAAAACGGTGACAAACCGACATAGTGAGATAATAAGTCGCACGCGACTAAAAATTATATCTTTGAAGCTGCAAGTGTTAACGTTGAGTGTCTAAATACCTGGAAGAGATTTTTTTAACCAAGTTAACTTTGTGGAGATTATGTAATGGCCAACATGTTTAAATTGGTTTGTTTACAAAATTGCACGAAAACTAATTACTAATTGCTAATAAATTTGGTTGAACACTAGAGCCTTAGCTAAGAAGGAAATGACTAGTTTTTGACCAAGATTCCTTATTAAGATCCGGTTAGGAAATATTTTCTTTACTATTTTTAATTAAAAAATATATTTTTGAAGCTGAAAGCGTTAATGTCAAGTTTCTAAATAAAGTTCCTAGAAGAAAACGATTAGTTTTTTACTAAGATTTGGTTACTATATCCGATTAAGTATTTTATCATTACTAACTTTTGAACAAAAGTTATATTGGGGAAGTTTCTAAATACTTTAGAAAATTATCAACCGCTTTGAAATCTTTAAACTAGAAATATAAAGATAAAATTACAATTAATAACTGTAGACATACTTTATATTGGTATACATAAATGAGGCATATTGAATGCATACATTAGTATTAATAATATTAACAATAATACATACAATCATGCATAAATGAAGCATACCGGGATATTGCTATATATATTGTTAAGCAGAGCCTTCTTAATGTGAAGAATTATATTTTCAACAAAATGTTGGAAATGTAATAAACATTTCGAAGTTTCCAAACTCGAAATTTGGGGAAAGGGCTCACTTGGCGGAGATTTGCTCTCTAAGAGTGCTAGATTTTTGCCAAACTAAATTATTTAGGAATGTCTGAAAAATGGTTTTAAATTACTAAATTCATCTACCTAGAGCAGTGGTCCGCAAACCCAGGGTCGCAAGGAAGCTCCTGAGGGTCGCAGGATGGCTATAAAAATAAAAAATAAAATTAATAAATAAATAAAAGAGAGAGAAATATTAGAAGTAAATATAGCTCAAACATTATTTTTAACGTCATAATTGTGGAATATAAATCGTCATTCAAACTGGGACAGGAAAATAGTTGTGAATAATAAAGTACGATAAATAAAGATAGAACAAAAACATATACGAGTATGATCAGGTCGAATACTTGTACTGTACGCTAAGGCGGCTGGAACTTGACTTGATCTGTTTCTTAAGAATCTTTAGTTCCGACGTACCTGCGATGGTGGATAGACATGCATATCACGTAAGTTTTATTTTCATGTTACACTTTTAGTTACGAGCGACTCTACATCTCACTAGGTCGGTCGGTCCCCGTTTTGCATTTTTTTTTGTAATAACATCATAATTATTCGTCCGATTCTAACGAAATTTGAAACAATTATGTTGTTTTACATTCTCCTCTGAATGATATAATTGCAAAATTCCTCCCAAGGCCGTGAATTATTTTGTTTTGACAATAACATAATAACTATTCGGCCGATTCTAGCGAAATTTGAAACACCGATATTGTTTTACATTCTCTTTCGAATGATATAATTGCCAAAGTCTTGCTAAGGTTAGCTCGGGAGTTATTTTGTTTTGGCCATAATATCATAACTATTCGGCTGATACTCTGCTAGACTAGACTAGGCTATAATATGCTATACTCTGCTAGGCAAGCCTAGAATAGGCTATACTATGCTAAGATATAATGTACAAGGGTAAGATATAGTATGCTAATTTAGGTTATAAGATGCTATGCTAGGATAGCATATAGTATGATAGGCTAGACAATACTAAACTGTGCTTGCCTAGGGTATAATAGGATAGTATAAGATATACTTATCTAGGATAGTTAATGCTAGGCTATGCTAAGCTATGCTAAACTAGGCTAGACAGGGCTATACTATGTTATGCTAGTGTAGGCTAAAGTATAATAGGCTAGCGAGGGCTATACTTTGCTATGCTAGGTAATACTATGTTAGGCTACGATAGGCTAGCTAACCAAGGCTATAATAGGCTAAGCTATGCAAGATCATTCTAGTCTAGGGTATGGTATGCTATACTAGTCTAGGATATACTATGCTAGGTTATAATATGATACGCTTGGCTCTATTATGTTAGGTGTAGTTATGCTAGGATAGGCTATAACAAGCTAGCCTAAGCTATCGTATGCAAGGATATATTGGCTAGGCTCTAGTAGCCTATCCTAACTTTCGATGAGTACCCGTTCCCTTATTTAAAGTTTTACAATGATTTTTAAAATTAAGAAAAAAAGGGAAATCTATATAATACTAAGGAGGTGGAAGGGTGGCGTGGGTGGGGTTAGTGTGTAGAGCGTCCGTTGAGCACGAGTATCCATACGTCCATGGCGCTGAGAGCCATAGCCTGGTTGTCACTGGTGATGACAATGCCTGTTTCACTGGCGTCACAGTACACCCGTTGAGGGAGGGCTCTCGGAGGTAGAAGGGGGAACCGTTTGGTAGTAATTAAAGGCTTCAAGGGATCAAGGTCTGCGGGTCGAGGATCAACCATTTGTTTAAAGCAGATCTGTATCCACATGAATGGGATATGTAGGAATGGGCGGATGAAGTTAAGTAGGCCGGCGATTCTCTGCTAGGCCTTTTGACACAACCGTCTTTGGGAGGCGATATCGATGACCTCTCTTAGTTTACGGCACATTTCCGTAGTCAAGGCGGTTTTCTTTTTCTTCAAATTGATGTGTACCCCCAAAATATGTAAATCTTTTGGTTGGGACAAGGGTGCTGCTCTTGTGCATGTTCACGTTGAGGGAGGATTTAAGGATATCTTTAACATACTTACGGAGTTGTCTAGGGAGGCCAGTGATTAAAATGTCATCCAGGTACACGTGGCTGTGGCATTTATGTCAAAGAAGCGATGGTTCTGATGACTGGTTCCATGCATAACTGCATGAGTTACAGACTTCCTGCAAATCCCATTGGGGGTCTGGTAAATCTGTATTTTTTGCCGTTATAGGAGACGCCGAAGAATCTTCGGGCCTTATTGTGTAGCTTCAGGTGGTAAAAACCATCCTTCAAATCCAGTTTTACCGCTTCATCGGTGGAGTTGGCTGTAACCAGGACTCGCTCGATACTTGGTAGTTGGAAGGCTGGGGGAAAATAGAAGTCCTGGGTTAAGTTACTCATGCCATAGATTACCCGGGCTGTGCCGTTTTGTTTTGGTACTGCAAAGAGCTTATGACAATGAGAGATGTCCGAGGATTCCTCCAGAACACCGAATTCTAGTAGTTAGTCGATAAGTGGTTGTACCTGCTGCGAAGATGCCTGCCAATTGTGGTAATCAGGGCTTATAAAGATACTTAAGCCCTTTCCTTGGCAAGCTCTTACGAGATTGGAGGCAGCAGGGACGGTATCCAACGAACCCAGGGGTTTAATGTCGAGGGTGGTACACGTTGTAGTATTAGCCCCGACTTCAGGCTGCAGAGGGTCTATAGAGGGACTTATTCCTTCTCAATCGTTATCGTCGTTATCACGTTGAACTTGTTCGTTTCTTTCGGCATTTTCTTCGTTGTTGTTGTCATCGTTATCATTTCTTTCTTCGTTGTTGTCGGAGCGGCCGCCTATGTCTGGAGGGCCGCTAAGCATATCGAGGAGAACATCCCCGTGTTCCGAGGGATGGTCCAAACTTTCGGAGGAAGGGGCGGACTCCAGATCCCTTTCGATGACGGTGAGGACGGCCAGTCCCGGGAGGAGAATATGTGTGATGGATTCTGCTGGTGATTCTTCATCGGCGTGTAATGATCCCAGTTCCTCAGCCATGTGTTCGAATGCATCTCTTATTCGTTGGCTGTTGGAGTTAATTTCCAGTTCTACATGGTTATCCAGCTTTATTTCGATTATTTAGGAGATGCGCACTCTGGGAGGGAAAACACTCTGCGCTCTGTAGACATAGGGGTCTAGGTCGGAATCAGGGGGAGCATTATTAGTGGGATGGTTTACTGGTTCTTCTGAAACCGATGTTCTAGAACTTTGGGTGGAGCGAGAGGGCGACCGGAGGCCCATATCGCGCGCCGCCATATTTACCCTTCTCTGCCAGTCTTCGTCCAGGTTACCGACGACGTCGTGGAGGAACCTGGCTGCCGCCGCGATTTCCTCTTGTAGTCGCCCTGGAGCGCCTCTCCGGCGGTGGGTTAGAAACCCTTCTTGTGTCATAGGTGGCATATCTTGGCTGTCTTTGAACGATGACCTGTTGTCTGGGTCCGAATAGGGCCTACTCACTCGATTGAATTCCTGTTACCGCCGCCGCCTGCTCCCTGGCGTCGCGTAGCGCCACTCACTCAGCCGTGGGTTGGACGTTAAAATATAATCGAAGTCGGTTGTGAGGTCTCAGGAATTCCTCCCTCTGAAGCTGTGACCTGAACCGAAACAGGGATATAAGGCAGTTAATCTCCTCGCTGTCCATTACCTTTAGGACTGGGTCGTTGAGATGGTCTTTCAGTACCCGGACCAATTCTTCCCAATGTACTGGTGCTAAAGGCGTGTGGTCTGATGAGTAGAGGCCGGAACCTGCAGGTTCCAGGGAAGCAGGCGGAGTCGGCGTCGGTCGTCGAGACGACCTCGGGAGTCTCTGGCCCTAGCGCGTGGGCCGATGGATCAGGAGAATACGGTGGTCGGGGTTCCTCTCTTTCCCTGGCGGCGAGTTCTTTACGTGCCCTTTCCAGGGCGTCCTCACCTGGTTCCGACGGATTGGGGGACCGGTGCGCCGAAGGACTCCTTTCTTGGGCAGATCCGGTCCTGCGGGTGGATTCAATGACGGGGTAGTGACTTTCATTTGATGATGGGCTAAAACATTGGCTTTCTTCTAAGTTGAAGTTTAGAGAACTACCCTGGATCTCGTACTTCTGCTCATGGCGGGTCGGAGGCCCGACAACGGAGGAAGGAACAAGAGCAGGTGTGTAGAGAGTCCGCTGAGCACGATTATCCATAGGCTCTACTATAATATGCTAGGTTAGACTTGGGTCTACTAAGCAAGGATAGGCTATACTAGCATACGATAGGCTAGGCTATAGTAAGCTAAGGTAGGATAAAGTAGGCTATACTATGCTAGGTTATACTAGGCTAGCTAGATTAAACTAAGCTAGGCTAGGCACGGCACAGCCAGGCTATACTATTTTAGACTAGGTTCTAACGAAATTTAAAACCCTTAAGTTATTTTACATTCTCTTTCGAATGATAGAATCGCCAATGTCCTCACAAGTTAGTCTAGGAATTATTAAGAGTTTTCAAGGTCGTAAATACATAAGCAGTATAAGTGAGAGCACACGACCTTTTGGTCAGCAGACCTTGTTATTTACTGTGGTTGTCAAGTTTAGTCGTAGGCGACTCTACATCTCACTGTGTCGGTCGGTCCGTCGGTCACCGTTTTTTTTTGTTTTTTTTATAATAACATTGTAAATATTCGGCAGATTCTAACGAAATTTGAAACCCCCTATATTTTTTTAAAATTCTCTTTCGAAAAGATATAATTGCCAAAGTCATCCCAAGGTTAGCCTGGGAATTATTTTTTTTTGTCGATAACATCATAACTATTCAACCGATTCTAACGAAATTTAAAACCCTTATGTTGTTTTACATTCTCTTTCGAATGATAGAATTACCAAAGTCTTCCCAAGTTAGTCCGACAATTCTTGAAAGTTTTGAAGGTCGTTTTTTCATATATCAGAATAAGTGAGAGCACGCGACTTTTTGGTCAGCAGATATTGTTACTCATAAAGGAAACTTGCTAAACATAAGGTTATTGTTATGACTGGTGTGATAAGGTTGGCAATTTATACTTGTATGAGTTACGTCTGAAGTAATTTACATTGAGTATGTGGGTGAACGTTTATGTCAATTTATCAATATATATATATATATATATATATATATATATATATATATATATTAGCAGAGATACCCGTCCTTTCCTGAAATATGTGTTCGGAAATAAAGTAAGACTTTCCAGAGAATTGCCTGGGATAAAAAATCATGTCGTAATTAAATCGAGATGACCATTGTTTCAAATTCTTATATTGTGACATAAAAATATTTTAATTACTGATTATTAGTGAGATAGGGGGTGAGAGAGGGGTAAAACGGTTAGGGAACATATGGAGGACTATGGGGGGAGAAAGAATGGGGAGAGGTGAGGGGATGGGGTAGGGGGAAGAGTAAATGAGGTGATAGGGGTAGAGGAAGAGGGAGATGAGAGGGTAAGGAAAATGGAGGTGAGAGGAGAGGAAGAGATGATCGCAATCGTTTTGAAAGATCAAAGAGGCCGAAGTCCAACATCCCGATAGGCTGTTAGTGAGCGCAAGCTTTCCCCGCAGGAGGGACTGGCGAAGCCATGGCTTTTATATATATATATATATATATATATATATATATATATATATATATATATATATATATATATATATATATATATATATATATATATATATATATATATATATATATATATATACACACACACTAGCGGCCATACTGAAATGGTCAGAAAGAAAAAGTGTATTTAATTATTTATTATAGAAGTTTAACAAAACGTTGGGACTATATATCATACAAATATTTAGATATATTTAATATCTATCTTTATTGAAAATTTCAAGTGGATGGAATAAATATTTCGTAAGTTATGAGGAAATAAACAAACTATCTTTCAAATTGCAGCGGCCAAATTTTAAGGATTACTTTGATAAAAGGGAACTACCAACCGAGGTATTTGTGTTTAGGAGACTGTTGATGAGCTAACAGTTATTTTTTATGATCATGCCTTAGTGGAACATTCAACTGTCAACATGGTGGCTTGTGAGAGACGACCGGTGCCCTGTGATGAAAAACAAAGGATTGAGTGCCTTCACTAAGAGGGCAAGTCAAATTCTGTGTGTCGAGGAATATGCCGAGGGATGGTTGGAGTTTACCCCCGACTCTTATATATATATATATATATATATATATATATATATATATATATATATATATATATATATCCTATTATCATGAATGCGGAGGGGTCGTCATACTACTCCTTATACTTCGTTCGTCCCGTGCCCTGAATGGGTTTATTGACTCAGAGTGCTTGGAGGTTGGCTACGTAGGGATTAGAATAAACTTTGTCAGCAAGCGACCCAAAGTAAGTTAGATATACAAACAATATGAAAATAAAATTTAAATGAACGCTAAACAAGAAAAAAAAAATATATATATATATATATATATATATATATATATACAAATAAGGTTCTTTGAGAGATAAATTAATAAGTGAAGCTCGGATATCTCACTTGGCTTGTAAATAACTGTTCACTATGTAAATCCCTATACACTTTTAATGTTGGTAAGCTTCGCGGTGAAGTTAGGGAATGTGAAAGGGAAGGGTTACCTTGGAATCTAATTTTCGGGTGGCGCTGGTGAGTGAAGGTGGTGAGATAAGGGGTGGAGACAATGAGGTAGGTTCTTCAGGGACCGACCTGATCCCACAATTCCGTCACGATTCTGCTGGAAGGCGGTGGCGGGAACTCCTTGTTAAAGAGGGCCCCACGCTCGTGAACTCCGAGGAATCTTGCGTACCTCTGTGAGGGGTGGGGGCGAAGTGACCTATCGACGCGTAGGGTCACGGAGAAAAGCCGAGATGTAGTTTTCTCGCTTAGGGAACTAGAGTGAGGCTGTTTGTAGCCCTGGCTTTGAACGTGAGTACGAGCCTGGGTCCGCACTGACTTGCAGACCAACGGGATAAGGAGCCTCCCTAACTGGGACCGATCTCCTCTCTGAAGACTTGGTGCTTCGACGATTTACCACAACACCGAGATAGATGGCAATTCCTGCCCCGCCAGACGCTGTGCAAGCTCTACTACCGAGGGTTAAAAGAATTCATCTTTTATACCCGAAACTCGGGAGAGGTTCACATGGCTCCGGAAGTAGATTTGATCCCAAGCGCCCTTCTTAGGGTCAGAGCCGCTTGATTATCTCCTCCATTTCGTCCTTTGTAAACTTCCGGAAACCACCGGAAGCCAAGATGGGCTCCCATCTATCGATAACCAGTCCGGGAAGGAATGCGGTGGTTAGCTGAAATGGCCGGCGGGTTCTTCCGGCGGGAGGCCACCAGACATCGGGCCGGAAGGGAAAGGTTTGATATCGCGGCCCGCCCTGAAGGGGGGTGGGGAAACGTAGTAGCATTAGGCTATTCTCCTACACTGTGCTAGCAACTACTGTAAGAAGGTCTAGGAGTGTTGTGCAACGAATTGTAGCTCGTTTTAAGTCATCAGGATCGACAGATGCTAAACCTCAAACCGGTAGAACTCGTAAAACGTCACCAAGACAGGGTCGTATTATGGTTAGAATGTTACTGAAGGATAGGTTAAGAGTGCTACTGAGATATCCCGCGACCTCAGATGTCAATGTATCGCGCAAAAAAGTTTCCCGGAGGTTACGAAGTTCTGGGTTGCTTGCTCGGGCACCGGCAAAGAAACTTCTGATCTCCAAGAAGAATCAAAGAGCCAGTCTTCGTTACGCTCACGAAAATGTCGCTTGGACAGAAGAATAATGGGCGAAGGTTCATTTTAGCGATGAATCGAAGTTTAATGTGATTGGTTCCAATCGCGGTATGTACGTTCGACGAAGATGTGGCGAAAGGTTATCTCGTGCATGTGTGAAGAAGACAGTGAAATATGGAGGAGGCAGTGTAATGGTATGAGGAGTGATCTCTGCTGCTGGTCCTGGTTCACTTATTCGCCTACAAGAGACTGTCAATGCTGAAATCTAGAAGCAGATTATTAGACAGTAAGCTCTTGCACATCTCCGATCCTCGTCAGTTCAACCTCCTATCTTCGTGCAGGACAACGCTCCTTGCCACACTGCGAAGAGAGTCAAAGATTTTCTTGAGTGGATAAAGGGGTTGATCTCATGGACTGGCCACCTCAGAGTCCCGATCTCAACCCTATAGAAAACGTTTGGAAGATTATTCGAGATGCGGCACGAAGAAGAAATCCAAAGAACCAAGATGAACTCTGGGAATTATTGAAAAACAGAATGGAACAATATTACCTAATCATTTTGCAAGAAATTAATTCAGTCTTGTGGTAACAGATGTCGGGAGTAAAGGGATGTTCATAAAATATTATTAGTAATGGTTTCTTTTTTGTTCTTGTTCCATTTTACATTGTTTTTCTTAACTTTTGGTCGCTGCAATTTGGAAGATAGTTTGTTTATTTCCTCATAACTTACGAAATATTTAATCTATTCACTCGAATTTTCACGAAAGATAGATATTAGATATATCTAAATATTTTTTTATAATATATAGTCTGAACGTTCTGTTAAACTTTTAAAATGAATATTTAAATACAATTCTTTATACTGACCATTATCTTATGGCCGGTAGTATATATATATATATATATATATATATATATATATATATATATATATATATATATATATATATATAATATATAGTACAAGAAAGTGAAATTTGACGCGAATGAGCAATGAGAAGAAACAGGAGTTTTTTAGAGGTAAGAGAAAGGGACATTAGAAGAAGACTAGAATCATAGAGAGCAGAGGGCGGCACAATGAAGGCAATCCTTTACCGGTAAAGGATTGCCTTCATTGTGCCGCCCTCTGCTCTCTATGATTCTAGTCTTCTTCTAATGTCCCTTTCTCTTACCTCTAAAAAACTCCTGTTTCTTCTCATTGCTCATTCGCGTCAAATTTCACTTTCTTGTACTATATTGTAATATAGTCTGCAATGCAAGGTTTCTGCACCTTTATTTCTGTCTTCAAAATTGTTTTGAAAGGCAGAAAATAAATATGGCGAAAGCCCTGTGGTGGTTGTTATCACCCGCAGAACTTGCATTTGCTCCTTCTTCTTTATATATATATATATATATATATATATATATATATATATATATATATATATATATCGATAATTATTTGCAATAGCGCAATCATAATTATGCAGTTAATAAGGCCCAATTCATAATCCAGCTTTTCTAAGAAAGTTGGATTATGAATAATCTTCTCGTGTATGTGAGAAGAGCTCCTTCCGAGGGCTTCAATGAAGAGCTAGTTAGCCATAAAATTACCTTCTTAACTCTGCATATATATATATATATATATATATATATTAGTGATGTACCGATTAATCGGCATCGGCCAATATTTTGCCATCGGCATCGGCTAAATTTAGCCGATGATTTGTCATT
This sequence comes from Ceratothoa steindachneri, assembly GCA_963969495.1. NCBI lineage: Eukaryota > Metazoa > Arthropoda > Malacostraca > Isopoda > Cymothoidae > Ceratothoa > Ceratothoa steindachneri. The sequence continues at coordinate 164,749,261 of OZ018320.1, forward strand.
TACTATATTCCGTACTGTAAGTGAATAATACTGACTAGAAACCTGACTGTTTTGTGAAGAAGTAATAAATGAATATATTATTCTGTACCCTCCGCAAGAGGAAGCAAGTTTTTGCTTCTGGTGGAAGTTCGGCGCCCCGCTCGGGTTCCTAGCTCGGTTTCTTTTTTCACCTTTCTTTTCCTATACTCTATGAATGTGATGATCTGAGTGCAGTCAGTCTTAGCCAAAGGGTGCTAGGAATTTCCTTCCCATATTCCATTCACGAAATAGTTACTCTATAGCCATTGGGCTATTTCACTTGTGCAAGAGAAGTCGCTCGGTATATTAAAACAAAAAACATTCTGTATTTTGACATGACACTAAATCTTTGATAAGCTCTGTACGCTTTTAAAGACATCCATTTATATTTGTTGTTTTATGTTCCTCATCAAATGGAGTTAGCTGTTCTTTGCCCAAACCTTTCATAAGTCAATGACCGATTAAACTTATTAAGATCAATTAGCTGTGATAGCTGTCCACTCATCTGTTGTAAATTAAACGAATGATGCCTCATCTATTGTATCTTGTATCTTTTTATAAATTTAATCCTATATATCTAAGGTTGACTGGGCAGTATTAAGACTACACCTGCTATTTTTTTTAAAGCTGATGGTAAATTTGTAAAGTAAATAAATCTGGTTCGTTGGGTAATAGGTTACATTGTCCTTGTTTGTGACACAAAGGTGATGAAACACTTTTGGGGTAATTTAATGTGATTTGGTTTCAGTGGTTGGGTTAAAGAAGGTGATGTTAAAAAGCTCTACCTTTAAACATTAACTGAAATGATTATTCTTGAGAAATTAACAATGTATGGTAATAAAATAAATGTAAATAAATTGATAAAATGCAATAAAATAAATGTATAATTATACATTGGCAGCAAATCCACATATCGCCCCCAAACTATTATTATTTATTAATTACTCTTATTCTTTTTCTTCAGAAGTTACTTAGAAACTTAGAGAATTGTGAGCTAGAAAATTTTATATACAATACTACAATGAAAAGCTAAAGAAAAAATAACACACAATCTGCGGAAAGTCTAAAAAAGGAAAATTGCAGTTGCAAATACAAGTACTACACAACAAACCTTTTGAAACTATTGAGAGGAAAAAAAATCTGGAATATTAATGACAATAAAACAACAACAATTCATTATTTGATTTGGGAAATGATCGTAACCGATATTCAGCCTTTTTCTATAGTTGAAGATTTAGGGTTTCAAAGACTTTTAAATCATACCTACCCTAACTACACTTTTCCAAGTAGAAAGTACATAACAGAGACTGTGTTGGTGATATATATATATATATATATATATATATATATATATATATATATATATATATATATATATATATATATATATAATCAAACTCAGAAAAAGATACAATAGATGAGGCAGCCTTCATTTCACTCACAACAGATTGGTGGACAGCTTCAACAGCTAATTCATCCTTCATATAAGTTTAACAGGCCATTGGCTGACAAAGGATTTTGAGCAAAAAACAGCCATTTTAAGAGTAACTACATTTGATGAGTCTCATACGGCTGCAAATATAAGTGAATGCCTTCAAAATGGTAGAGATGACTTTAAAATTCCAAATTCAAAAGTTCATCTAATTGTTCGGGACAAATGCTGCTAACATGGTGGCAGGTGTAAATCAAACTGGATATAATGGATTACCTTGCTTTGTTAACACTTTACACCTTGTCTTAACTAATGCTATATTTGTTAAAAAATATGCTTTGAACATATGTTCCCCGTGCAGGGTTTATGGCACATTTCAACCATTCTCCATCTACACCTGGACACATACAAAAACTATCAAGAACAATATAATGTGCCCAAACATAAATTTATTCAGGACATATTCACAACATGAAACAGTCAATTACTCATGTTAGAACGAATAATTTTTTAACAAAACCGAGCGTTAATTCCATATCTTTGTGACCATCCGAAACTAACATCTTTGGAAAATAACCAATGGCGTCTTCTGGAGAAATTGGTCATCATTCTAAAAAAATTTACCATTTGACAAAACGTCTAAGTACCCGAGAAGCATTAACCTCATCGACCATTCCTACCATCAAGGTAATGAATAGCCTTTTCAATAAAGCTGAATAGTCGCATCAATTTACAGGATTAGGTTTAACTTTTTCTGCTTGGCAAACTTGATCAGAGGAAAGATTTTCATAAATACTTAAAAGATAAGAATGCGATTCTTGCCACTTTCCTCGATCCTAGATATATGAGCAAATTCTTTAATGAGGAAGATTTTGAAGGAGACATCAATGATACACTGATTAAATGGATGGTAGAAGGAAGTGACGCATGAATCAGAATTAAACACTGCAGTCGATTCTTCTACTGGCAATTCTACAAATTCTGAAGAGTCTGAGAGTGAAATAAATGAAAATGAACCTTTCAGGTTTGATTTTTTATCATGCTACCAGGTAATAGCTTCGTCACTCCCCCTTACGGGGGGAGCTTGCGCTTCACTACTAAAATTCAAATTCAAAATCTACAAAAAAGCAGCCATGGTTAAATTTTTAGAAATTTTCTGAACTTCGCCAATTATAATCATTTTAAAAAGGAACTCGAAACTAAATTTTCCCCCTTTCAAGAAGATATATAAAAATAAATTTTCTGAACTTCACCATTTGTAATTCTTTGGGTTTTAAAAAGATTAACAAAATTTCGATACTTATATTTATTTCTGAACTTTGATAAAAAAACAAGTCATAACCAAACTAAGATAAAATTATTATTCAAATACTCAAAAAATCCCCTTCTTAAATAATAGAGTTAGTGATGATGATGATAAAGACTATATTCAGAATGAACCTAAGGCAAGGACACCTAAGACAAAAAGATATGGATTATTTTAAACTGAATAATTAAGTCAATCTTTTAGGAGCTCACATACAAACTACCTGGGCCAATTGTACCCTAAAAAAACTGACCCCACCTGGTTTCAAACAAAATTTGCGACACATACTTTAAATATTCTTGGAACCATCAAATTTAATAAGGTATGCGAGATTATATTTTTCTAGCAGTGGAGTTTATAAATAGAAAATGTTTTTCAACCTTAAATTCAGTTGTGTCTTAGACATTTTGTGAGTTGATGAACTGGCTCGCCTACAATCAAACCCTTTGAACTTTTTAGATATCCAGAGCTCATATACAATTCAGTTTTTATGAGTTTCACTTTAATAATTTCAAGTATTATTTTATTTAATTATATGAAATGTTCAAGTATTTCATTAATTAAACTTTTCTTCGACCCTAAATATGGCAGTGAATATAATATCAAAAAGTGGAAAGCCAAAATTTAAAAGTGATTGATTTGTTATCTATGTTTTTGATGGATATAGTGTGGATAAGGAAACAAAATTTTATAGGTGTGAAATAAAAGATTCCTGTAAAGCAAGAGTTCATGTACAAAACGAACAAAACGTGAAATGGTAACGGGTGTCCCAAAATTAAGTGCGTACTTTGATGAAATTGAAAACTTTTAGGAAAAATTCTTGTTCAATTATGTTCATCATAATCAAATTGTGCTCTGCACAAAATTTTAATGTTCCATGTACAGGGTGTCCCAAAATTTTAATTCGTTTTTCGATCCTTTTTATAATCCCTTCTTAATGGATATTAAAAAGGAAAAAAATGATTTTTATTTTTTTCAGCTCAATTATGATCACAAAAGAAAAAAAATATATCAAAAACAAAGTAAAAGGAAAACTTTATTTAAATTATTTTCTGCAAATTTCAAATCGATCTTTATCATTGCGAAAAACATTGTGGAACATTTCGGGAGTTATGTCCAGCACTGCTGAAAGTATGCGTTCTTTAAGTTCAGTTAAGTTACTAATTTTTTGCTGATACACTTTTCTCTTGATAAAACCCCCCGCAAAAAAAAACCACCAAGAGAGTTAAATCTGGAGAAAACGGAGGCCAAGCTCAAGCTCCTCCACGTCCAATCCATCGATTTGGAAAGCGACTGTTCAGGTAATCTCTGACAATTAGAGCATAATGACATGGTGCACCACCCTGTTGAAACACGACACTATCAGCAATGGTATCATCTACAAGCTGTGGTTCTAAAAACTGTTGGAGCATATCAAGGTAGATGTTGCCTGTCACAGATGCTTCATGAAAAAGAATGGGCCATAACTTTGGAGTCTCTCTTTTCCATTCAAAGAAACCACTCGGTGTTTCATTTGCCCAGATACGACAATTGTGTCGATTAACTTTACCACCTGTGTGGAAAGTCGCTTCATCACTGAATAAGATGTTATCTAATAGGTTTTCATTTTCAATTTGATCCACAAGTTCGGCGCAGCTTGCTGGTCAATTTGGATACTCTTCTTCCATTAAGGGAGTGTAGTATTTAATGTGATAAGGCTTTTTCATAAGGGTTGAACGCAAGACTGCGCACTATTGTCTTGGACATATTAAGTCTCTGACTGGCCTTTCTCACCCCAGTTCATTTTCAAACAATTGTCGAATTTGTTCAGTTTTGTCCGGGTCAATCTTTTTCCGTCCTCTTCCTTTCTCATCATGTACGGATCCGGTTCTTTTAAATTTGTTCATAAGCGAACGGATCGCGTTGTCTATAGATCCAGGTTTTCTAAACTTTCTTTCGAACTTTTCTCGTACTTCATAAAATTTCGCTCCTCTGATACGAGCTATCACAACAAAGATCCGCTCTTCTGTATTCATTATCAAAGGGTTGTGAAAAGGATGGAATATTTTTTTTTAGGAAACCCTGTACATGAACACTGCAATTTTTTGCAGAGCACAATTTGAACATGAACACAATTCAACAAAAGTAATTCATAAAAGTTTTCAATTTCATCAAAATACGCATCATTTTTGGACCACCCTGTATATTAGTGACTATTCACACGATCCTTTTCCAGCCCAAATTGAGAGAGAATCGCATTCTATCGACAATAAAGGACGGGTGCAAGCAACGCAGTAGAAGGAACTGCTATAGTTGTCAACGAATACTTACAAAATTTAATTTCAAGCTTGCCAAGGAGCTATGCCAGATAATAGATCTTTAAAAAAAAGATGGTTCGGTGAGAAAGAAACGTTGTACAATCATATCCGATGAGCCCAATCTATTTAGCCAGTCTTGTTATTCCAGAAGAATTCAAAACTTTACACTTGGTGCAGAACAAAGGAAGAATTTTTCCTAGCGGAGTGAATGTTATGAAAGTTCTTGTAGAATTTTAATATTTGGACCTAAAAAGTAACCTGAGATATTAAATGAGTGTGAAAAGTCTTTTGTTGATGGTACTTTTAAATCGCACTCCCTCTTTTTTCCCTAGGTTTATGTAATTTCAAGTGAGAATACGGGGTCGTACATCCCTGAGCTATAGGTTCTGCTCCCTAATAAAGTTTATGGAACTTATGACACATTATTCGACATGATTTTAAAATTAACCTCTAGTTTTAGTCCAGCAATTATCAACCCTGACTATGATTTGTCCAAATATAAAAAAGCATGTTGTGCTTTTGAGACATTATCTTCAATACAGAAAAGATCCAGAGTTTAACAATGAAAAATGGTCTGTGTTTTAGCTTTTATTCCAATAGAACACATAAATGAAGCAATCTTGCAGTTAGGTCACGATTACCCGATGATCTACAAGAACTTCTCGATGGTTTGAAGACAATTATTATGTAGGAAGAATGGACAGAAGAACGAACAACAGAGCCTCTTTTCCTCGTGCAATGTGGAATCTATATTAGCGAGTGCTGAACGAAGAAGACAGGACAAACAACATGCAGAAGCAGCAAACAGGAGGTTGCAATCGGAACTTTGAAATGCAGCCTCCAAGTATATGAAAAATTATTGACTGTTTGCGTAAAGTACAAAGAAGAGACTTATATTATGAAAAACTTGTTGCAGGTCATAATCCTTCCTTAAAATTGAAGCAGTTTCAAGGATTCAGATGAACGTATTCGCAGACTGCTGGGAAATTTTGAGAATACATTGAATATTTAAGAGGAATTTATCACAAGTATGAATAGTGTGTATGTTTAAAGTCATGATTAAAACAAAATGAAAAGTTTAGTGTTCTATGTTTTTTACTGTCAAGTACATGTCTACTAAGGCTTCAAGTTTATATCAGATTATTTTTATTATATCAATATAGTTAGTATTAATGTATGCGTTCAATTAGCGTTATATATGTATGCTAATATTAAGTCTGAGTAGAGTTATTAATTGTTTTTTTACCTTTACATAATTCTTGTTTTAGAATTTCGAGATGCTTAATAAATTCAAAAATTCTTTGTTTATATAATTGCACGTATTACGAAGGCTTAGCTTAGTAATATATCGCAATAGCAATATTATAATATGCGTTGAATATGCTTCATTTATATATCGGGTAATTAGTTTGCAGGGAATTTTGTTAAACAAACAAATTAAAACATGTTAGCGATCACATACTATCCACCAAGTTACCTTGGAAAAAAAGACAACTAATAGTTTCCTTCTAGGCTAAAGCTCTAGTGCTCCGCCGAATTTTGTAGAAATTGGTCCAATAGTTTTTGAGTAGTTTTGAACACGAACGAACGAACGCCGCCGATCACATAATTTCCAACTTCCTTCTCAGTGATCGAGAACAATAACCTTTCTTTTCATTTTTAGTCGCGTGCGAGTCTACATCAGCTATGTCGGTAGGTCGGTTCCCGGTTTGCTTTTTTTTTGTTTTTGTAATGATATTGTAACTATTCGGCCGATTCTAACGAAATTTGAAACCCCTATGTTGTTTTACATTCTATTTGGAATCATCACCTACATCACAAATTACACTCCATACGCAACCTGCACCATATGCACCAACACCACCACCTACACCAACACCACCACCTACACCAGCACCACTTACACCACCACCACCACCCAAGGCTATCCCGAGACCTATTTTGTTTTGGCCATAACATCGTAACTATACAGCCGGTTTTAAAGAAATTTGAAACCCTTATGTTGTTTTACATTCTCTTTCGAATTATATAATTACCAAGGTCCTCCCGAGGGTAGCACGGGAATTATTGAAAGTTTTGAAGATTGTAAGGTCATAAATCAGAATAAGTCAAAGCACGCGACTTTTTGGCAGGAGACCTTGTTTCTAAGTTGATCTGTTTGACTTTAAAAAAATTAAGACGGTCTGCGACGAAACGGGTCTTGCGACGAAACAGTTTTGCGCCAAACTGGGCCATTCCCGATTAAGGGAGTTACAATAATTGAGACGGGAGGTAAACCAAGCCCGAATGGCATTCTCGAAATTATCATGCGGATACGGCTAAGATTACGGAGAAAGCCGTTTGAACACTGTCAGACAGCGACATGAGCTTTGGGAGATAATTATGCAGATGCTTTATTTACTCGCAAATAATTTAAGTTTCCATGGCATAAACCCGAATATTTATCCCATCGTTAACAATATTTAAGAACCAAAATTAAGAAGCGAAAACCAACGAGGGCGTAGCCCCCAGTTGGCGAAGAGGTTCGTAGGAAAGTGGCCAAGTTAGTGGAACTGAAAAGGTGTGAAAAGTAAACAGAACGTGTAGTCGAAGATTTGGTGAGTTAGGGCTTAGAAGAGTGCGCAACTCTCCTACTTAGGGGGAAGTGCAACCTTGAAGTTGATCTAATTGTTATTTCGGTACCCGTTGTGTCTTCTTATTCACACCGTCTTATTCATATCTCACTAGACAAGTACAGTTTAACGTGGCTGCACATCCGACCACTAACCTTACTTAAAGTTGCTTAACATCGCTCAACGTGTGCCGGAGAGAAATTATAATTCTCCCTATTCTATGTCAAATTGCCTATTCTTGTGAATCGAATAATGGATTTTTTTTTTAGAAAATTCATTTATAAAGGAAAATGTGTTATCCACTGAGGGTTGGGGTCACTCGCCAAGGAGTACCTCCAGGCAAATCAATTCCTTCAAGATTCCATTCAGGTCCCCCCTCCTCCGAAAAAGGATTGGAACAAAACCAACGAGGGCTCGGGAAGAAAGCGGTAAATATAGGAGATGGACGAAAAAAATAAAGCAACACATTACTGTACAGGGTAAGCCAAAAGTTCGTACAAATTCTTGTGTTAGAAAAATATTTCGGATCGTTGGATTTCCCCTTCCGTCTGTCTACCTCTTTTTGTCCGTTTATTTATTCACGTGGGTATCTCCTTCCTGTGTCCTGGGGTCGGTGTTTGGAGTTCTGTTGTTTTAATACGAGAGTTAAGTGGTCATTGCACGCCACACTTTCTCGTTTCTGCTGACCCTTGTAGATCCTCTTAATGATATTACGCCCCCCTTCCCACACACACACTTAGGTCTGGAGTAGGATGGAAGCAGATTTTAGGGGCAAGGAAACAGGAGGGGAGTTCCTTCAAACAGACCCCCACACCAACTGCTGTAGTTGGGTGGGGTCCTTTAGTCAGTTACAAATTTTCAAAGGCAGAGTACAAAGAGTAACGAATCAAAGCAGGCTCTTCTGCCGGGCCGTGTATTGGTTGGCACCCTTTTTCAAAGCATCTCGGAGAAGGCATTTACTTTTCCAAAAATATCAATCGGAGTAGGTCGCCTTTTACCCTAAAGCTTTTTATTAGCTAGTAAAGAGAAGCTCCCTTTACATTGATGTGTTCTCAATATTGTATTCAATACAGAGCCACTGCTCGCATGACATTTTGCTTCACCCTGTATATTAGGGAGCAAAAACATCCATCAAATCACAATTGTTACATCAATAATATACTTTTCTAGTTCTTGAAATTCTAGCACTTGCTGAAATACTCTACACAACTAAGTGGAAAGAAAAATAACGCAAAATTAATAATACCAAAGCTTCTTTTTAACACTTTTACACCATAATTTTTTATCGCCAAAGCCTAACAAAATATCTTTTTTGAGAATTCAGAATATTTCAAAACAAGAATAAAATAAACCCATTATTATTCCACATTTCGAGAAATCCCGACTTTGGGAGGGAAGGGGGAGATCAGCGCTTAGGTAAAAGTTATGAAAGTCGTTTTTAATCATTGCTCCACTTCCTTAAAAGTGGTGTCGGCACGCATCAACGCACCTAAAAACTACCCAACCCATCTTTTTACACGCTATAGTCATTCATAGCGATGGGGCACTATGTATGGTAGCATTTTGACCCACACCTTTCATAATAATAATATCCACTTGCTGCGGTTTATCTCTCTTTCAAACACTCATTCACAGAGTCCCCCCATCCTTTACGCGATCTTCCAACCTTTCATACACTTTGACACTCACTATTTCCTGAATTGACTTATAGCCTCCACACACACACACACATACATACCCTACAAAACGCCTCGCTCGACATTTCCAAATGCTTCTCCCACTCTGCCTCTAACACTAGGTCATCAGACTATGCCAACATAGATCAAAACCATTACTTATCAATATCACCAAACAGCATTCACAACGCCACGCACTTTAGCCTTACTTGCACACGCCGTATACCAAATCACTCACTCTCGCCATCTTTCACCCGAACGCAGCCATTACTTGTTGCAATCTAATTATTACTACTTTTCATGTCAAACAACAGTTTACCACTTTTCGAGCTCCCCACCCCCACGCAACTGCGAAAAATGCAAAGAATCCAGACCAAGATAGGAAAAACCTACAGACCTACATAGGATAAATCTACAGACCTACATAGGAGCGATATACAGACCTACATAGGAGAGATCTACAGACCAATATAGGAGATCTACAGACCTACATAGATATATACACACCTACATAGGAGCGATATACAGACCTACATAGAAGCGATCTACAGACCTACATAGGAGAGATCTACAGACCAACATGAGATCTACAGACCTACATAGCAGAAATATACAGATCTACATAGAAGAAATATACTGACATAAATAGGATAAATCTGCAGACCTACATAAGAGCGATCTACAGACCTACATAGGAGAAATATAAAGACCTACATAGGATAGATCTACAGACCAACATAGGAGAGATCTACAGACCAACATAGGAGAGATCTACAGACCTACATAAGAGAGATCTACAGACGTACATAGGAGAGATCTACAGACCCACATAATAGAGATCTACAGACCCACATATGAGCGATATACAGACCTACATAAGAGATCTACATGCACAAGTTGAACTCCACTCACTAAAATAGAACTAAAGTCTCGCGTGATCAAAGTAAGGGAGAAACCTCATCGAATTCGACCAGAAGAGAACCGACCAAGAAGGTGCAAATTACCTTTTGGACGGCGAGCGATTGATTGCACTGTGGTAGGTCCATTTTTGTTTGCCTCAGCTCACCAGTGCCCAATCTAATGCCCACCTTTTGTTTCAGGTTTTGGTGAAGGAGGGAGGACAAAGCTGCCTGGAAGCAGTGTATGCCTCCGTCTTTTGCTGAGGTCTGACATTTCTTCCTCCCCCCACAGGCGAAATATATAAGTACAGGTTTTGATGAGCGATTGAAAACGTCCAATAGTGAATGCACGAAAGAAGTGGAACTGGATGTAAAGCCAGGTACGGTATGAGGGAAGGAGGGAGGGAGGCAGGGGGGAACATGTAACACCTTGAAAACAGCAACAGGGGAGTAATTATGTTTCCTTTTTTTTTTTAGCTCCTTTGGTCCCGCTGCTCTTGTCCGTGAGTGAGGAGAGGGAAGAAGTCGCGCACTAAGCCATCGGTGTGGAGCACAAGTAAGGGCCACAACCAACTGTCCCCTTAGTCCCCCTTGAGAGAGATAGACCGACCAGTCGAGTGCACTTTCTTCCCCGCCCCACGCTCAGGAAGAGCTAGTGAACTATCCCATAACGTGCAAAAACGCCCCGGGGCCACCTTTAGTAACCATTAAACTAACTAAGCCGGCTCAATTGGGGGTTTTGTGGTGACCACAAGTGTTGGAGGGAGAGAAGTGGAGGAAACCATTGGTGCTTTCGCAAACCAGTTGTGTTTGGTAATTGTTTATATTTATGGTGTTGCACCTATATTGACCTTGTATACATTTTGTGTTGCGCATATTGAGGGAGGTTGAAGTGGGAGCACCTATTTGTATATATTTTTGTTGTAAGTTTTTCTTATATATTTATATTGTTGTGTAATTAATTGTATTGGGTGGTGGATAAATTTATGTTATTTTAATAAAATAAAATAGGTATCTATGTATTTTGTCTCCTTCCGATCCGACAGGCGTCTCACGAGTGAGTGAGTGGACCTTGTGACGGGTGGTTTCCGGGACCAGCCGCTACAGCACGAGAAATTATTCCGATTTACAATAAACAACAAAATATCCCGATTTAGACTACCGGCAAAGATACTGAGTAAGACAAATTCAAACGTTTGAATAGCATTCACACACGAACGCACAAAAAGCAAAATCCGAATAAGCAAAAAATAAAATGTGGAAACACCCTTTCACCAGGGATCTTGTTTCTGTCTTTTCTACTTTTCATATGTCTTACAATCTATCATTTCACCCTGTGTCGCTCTGTCACCCGTCACCCCCCTTATGTTCAATGGTCATTCTTTGCAGCTGACCAGCTGACCAGCTTTCTTCAGATTCATCAACCAACCATACACTTTACATCTCATTCTTTGTTTTTTTTTCAGCTATTTCTCTCAGAGCAAATACTTCATCCACACACTCCCTTACACACCCTAAGCCTACCTTGCTCATCCACTATCCCTGTTATCTTTCTTACATGTTCCAATCCGGATCCTCATTCATCTTTCTTTCAAATGTTTAATTTGCTTTCTTAATACCATTTCTTGCATTCACTTTTCGCCTTCATGCATGAATTCCTTCGAATCTCCCTGACACCCTCATCTATACTATTGAATATCTTCAATTACTTATCCCTTTAACTCTCTACTGCACGTTTCACATCGCCATTCCACCATTTAGTTCTAACGCACACACACATATAGTTCTTGCACGACCTACCACTTCTTTAAATTTGCCCCACACTTGCCTTATCCCTTCATTTCCGCTTCCACTTTCCAACACTTCCTTCCATTCTTGATTCAACAGCGTTTAACTTTTCATTCTCCCTCCCTATCTACCTTTCTCACGTCTTCACATCTGCGCATCAACCATTTTAACATTACACAACACGAACATAGGATCGGATAGTCCTATACTAATACCTTTTACAGCTCCCATATCATACACCCCGCAGAGTTGTGTAGGGGCGTGCGTTGGACCTGATGTTTTAGGTGCATGTTTGAGATGTCATGTCCAGAGGTGGAATGGGGTTGGATTTTGCCTGCCGTGTTGCAACATGTTATACATTCACTCCGAGCATCTCGGAACTAGCCAGCGGTATTTATGCAGGGTGATGCGCCATGCTATACTGCAAAGAGAGTTAAATACTATTTCAAACAAGAAGATATCGAAGTACTGAAATGGCCTGCTCAGAGCTCGGCCCTAAACCCAATTGAGAACCTTTGTAAGATCAATGGAGAGAAAGTTCGAAACCAGCAACCTTCAACTGCGACGGATTTATGGGCGAAAATTGAACAAGAATGAAACAAAATAATACAAGAATTTTGCAACAAACTGACGAGGTGCTTAGATGTAAGTAATAATATAGAAGTAATACTATGCAGTGGAGTTAATAATTAATGACACCGGCCTAAATCATTTGGGGAGGAATGCGATCAAGAATTTACAAAAATTGAAGAGATTGCCTTCAATCTGTGTTACCCGAAATATTTTTTGGAAAACTGCATGAATAAAGCTAAAAAACACTCTATAACCGCAAGTTAGGGAAAACAGAACCTTTACACAACATATTACTTTTACCTTACCATGATAACATCTTGTATGTAGTAATAATGCTAAAACAACTTGATATAAATGTAACTTTTAAATACAATTATACATTAAATTTTTTTAATAAAACACAGCCAAAGAACGATAATAATGTAATATATATTAGACCTTGTTTGGATTGTAATTTATTCAATGTAGGTCAAACTTCTAAAAATATCTCTATAAGAATCAGGCAACATCAAAATAAGGTATCTAAGGGATATTCAAATAGTGCTTTGGTCGTCCACAGGCTTAAGATGGGTCACCAGATTAACTGGTCAAAAGCAGATACCATACTCATTTAAATGATTTTATTAGCAGAAATATCTTTGAATTGTTCCTAATCTCCAGCACAAAGGAGAGAAATGTAAATATTAGCCCCGGTTTGTCTTCCTTAGATCCAATCCTATCTTTCTTCCTCAAATCAAAGTTATCAGAGGTCCTAAAAAATCTGACCTTATAGGGAAAACATTGCTTTGTATAAATACGGTGTCTCTATTTTATAAGCCAATGTGAGTTTGAAAATGTTAAGATAACGAAAGTACAAACTCAAATCAATCTTTCCTTTTCCCTACGTGGTATAACTAAATATTTACGCGTTACCTCTCGTGATTCCTCGAGAAGCGCAACCACAATGCGAAGAGAAAAGCCAACACGACGAATTGGAACATTCGTACATCAACAGAGTATCTGTCAATTTTCCCCAAATTAGAAAAATATTAAAAACCAGACTTAAAATTCGACAAATATAACAGGAAAAAAAGTATAAAAACAAAGGCATATACAAACACAAAAAGATCAATTAAATAAGTAAATTAAACAGAATTAGAAAATTGGCTTACCAGACAGGTTCCTATATAGGATGGTGTTCCTGATGAGACTGTGGTGAATGTAGGGGAAATTTAACTTAATGGTGGCATGTTAGTTGGTTGTGTAGGAAGGGAATAGTTGGTTGTATTTCAAATAATTAATAAGGGAGTTGGTAGTTGAGTTTAGGGGTGAGTTTAGAAATGTAGAAAGACTCCAGAATATTTAGTGATGAATGGTAAGAGGTTCCAGAAGAGGAACAAGGAAATTACACAAGTTATATGCGGGTGTACGAATAGATGATAAGATTGGTCTAATTGGTAATCTAGGGAGACCATTATGGATACCTGGGGCTGAACCAGAGGCATGAAGATTATTATATGCGGACTCTAATAAGGGAAGATGTTTAAGTTTTCGCAAGAATATATTAACTTAATCTTCTAATTTAATGATTAATTTAAAAGTGTCATCCCTAAGTTTAAGAAGTTTTGTATAGTCTCACATATTGTTTCCTGTTATTTTTCTATTTTTTTGTAAAATTGACAGAATACTCTGTTGATGATGTAATAATAGTCGATGTACTAAACGCTCAGATTTCTCTATTAAATGTTTCAATTCGTCGTGTTGGGTTTACTCTTCGTATTGCACTGCGTTTCCCGAGGAATCGGCCCATTAGCTCGATTGTTAGATCACGCTTCAATGAAGCCACTCTTAGACGTTTTCGCAGCTTGGAGAAACTACGGAAAAAAAACTTTGTAAGGCCAGACTTGACCTTCGTTTCTTACAAGTATGTTTTGCTTATAGTTATATCCCTACGTTCATGCGTTTTAAGCTCTACCGTAAAGAACTGATGACTAATGCTAAGTATAGGGCTTGAACCCTTGATTTGTTAACAACTGAAATTAATTTAAAAAACGCCTTATCGCTAATTTTGACTGTTCATTGGGCTCAAGTTACAACGTCTTTAAACAATTAGTTTCTCGCCTTCGTTTTATATACTTTTCCCATTTCCTAGATAGTAATATAGATAGCTATCGTTCTAGTTGCCTAGGGTGTCAAGACCACAAACTTTCTTCACCTTAGACTTGAACCTAATTTCTCATTCCATTCAGATAATGTACTATTTAATTTTAGCAGTGTCGCACTTAATAATAACCAAAAGCAAATTTTGGCTCTGGAACTTGATTTTAAATTACCCTGTTTCAAACTTAGCTTTATCAAGTATTTTCCTGAGTTTAAACGACTAGCAGCTTGTATCAAAAGCTTACCCGCTTGGCACCGTGACTTTTCTTCCGTCCTTACTGATATTAAATTAATTTCTTATACCTACTTTCGTAAGTTAATTTCCTTTAAAATTGTGAACCCTATTTTTTCTTTTAGCGATTTAAAAATTCTGAAAAGTTTGTGTCTTCCTAACTTAGTTATATGTAAACCCGACAAAGGCAAAGGTGTTTTGTTAGATAGAGATTGTTATGTAAGCAAAATTCTGACCATACTGGGAGACTTAACAAAATTTCTTAAACTTAGGGATGACCCTAATAAATTAATCATTAAATTGGAAGATAAAGTTAATAGATTCTTGATAAAATTTAAACATTTTCACTTATTAGAGTCCGCATATAATAATCTTCATGCCTCCGGTTCAACTCCAGGTATCTTTAATGGTCTCCCTAAAACACGTAGGCCTGGATTACCAATTAGACCAATCTTATCAGCTATTCGCACACCCACATATAACTTGTGTAATTTCCTTGTCCCTCTTCTTGAACCTCTTACCAGGAATAATTATACTTTACGTCATTCTTTTAAATTTGCTGACTTTATTAATGATGGCTCTTCTCACTTATCTCAGTATTATATTACAAGTTTTGATGTTGAATCATTGTTTACCAATTTACCAGTTATTGAAACATGTCATCTTATTGTTAATGGTTCATTTTCTAATCAGAACAACTTTGAAGGGTTAGACCACTGATTCCCAACGTGGGCGTTGTTGAAGTACAAGGGGGCGCTGTAAGATGTTCTTCACTTAGGGGGCGTTCGGCATTTTTTTCAATGTTAAACATATCACGTTTAAATATTACTCAATTATTATAACATACCTACTTGTTGGACCTGGATAAATCTATAGAAATACTGCAATTCTATGGAGAGCAAAAAATCTGAAGAATTGCAGAAATTTTATAGAATTCTACAGAAAATTCTACTGGATGCGAGTGATGTGTGTTCGTGTGCTTGTTTTCTCGCTCAGTTGGAGTTACACCGCGGGGTGGCCAAATTGGCAATCTCGTAGTCATAATTCGTGAAAATTGATTACCTTTTAACTCTGTGGCCATGAAAAATTTAATGTCTATCCTTATGTAAGTGCAATTTTAAATTTTAGCTTTATACAGATTTAAAATTCTATGCATTATTTGCATCGCCTTATATTGTAAACGCATTGTATTAACAGTATTGTACGACTAGTTGTTGATACTTGTTCACGCGGTATTTGGTTTGCGGTGGTGTTTGATGCAAAGTGTTACTAAATAGGTTTATTTGATGACGTTTTAATAAACTTCTGATAGCTGACTTATAGTTTACTATAACTTTTTCAATAATGCCAAACATGCTTGAGGTTCGATCTGTACTTGTATAAAATTTGTACACAAAGCTTCCACTCGTTATTGTTGCTTTAAACTTGATACATTTTGTACTTGTATAAAACATGTAGGGAACAACTACACTCTCTTGTGTCCACGTCTGTTTTGGAATGCGTACGTTCTGTGTTAGTAAGTGTTGTTCCTTTGCGTGAGATATTAGTTATTTAGTGCCTTTTTGCGTGAAGTTTGGATTTATTAGTTCTCTTAATAACAACCAACTGCCAATGTGCCTTCTCTGTGAGAAAGTGTTCTCTAACGAGGCCATGAAACCATCCCGACTTTCTGATCACTTAAAGAAGATTCATCCTGATAAAGAGAGCTTGTCATATTTTCAAACTTTACGAGACAGATTTAACAAGAGAAAAACCATTGGCTTCTTTATAACAAAACGACCCCCAAAATGCTACCATGGACTTGTTTGTTCATATAATATCTCCAAAATGATTGTCAGCTCTGGGGAGCGTCATAGAATTGGAGAAGAACTGATTTTTCCAGCTATAGAGGAAGTCTTGCGTACAGTAGTACATCATCCTTCACCAAGCACAATTGCTAAAGCGATTCCACTTAGTGATAGTACTGTTCAAAGGAGAGTTGATGAAATGGCCGAAAACAATGAAGAAATCCTATGTGACACACTTAAGGTTCAGCAATTTGGTTTACAATTGGATGAGTCTACAATGCCAGGCAATGAAGCACTACTTTTAAGATTTGTTTCCTCTATTAAAAATAACGAAATTGAGCAAGCGCTACTCTTTGCAAAGGAACTTGAAACAAACACTAAAGTTTAAATAAAAGATATCCCAATGAGCAATATTATTGCTTGCGCGACTGACGGAGCTCCAGCATTGACAGAACGATATAAAGGTTTAATTGCATTTTTGAAGAAAGTTGTGGCCGGTGTTTTTACAATAGATTGCGTAATTCATCGACAACATCTGGTTGCCAGGAACTTGAGTGATAGGCTTCAGAAATCTCTTAACGTTGTTATTACATCAGTAAATAAAATGTCATTCCCTTAATTCCTGAGTATTTCGACAGCTCTGTGATAACAATGACGAAGAATTTGATTGCCTCTTTTTACATACCGAAGTGAGGTGGTTATCGAAAGGAAACTGTTCAAAGCGATTTTATTCACTTTTTAACAGCATAATTCAATTTTTGCGAGAGAATAAATTGCCTATTTAACAGATATCTTCAGCATATTAAACGATCTGAATTTGCAATTACAAGGCTTTGATGTAACTCTTATCAAAGCAAAATCTAAAATTTGCGCATTCTTGGACAAGCTTTTCTTCTTCAAGAATAATATTGGCCGTAAGAATCTGTCTCTGTTTCCAAACCTAAATGAACTGGAAAATGATGAGACTAATAATTCCATATTGGATGATGATCTCTTGATTTATTACGAACATTTCAAAACATTACAAGAGGACATGAGCTGTAGATTTCAAGATTTTATAGATATGAAAATACCTGACTGGCTGATAAACCCATTTACAGGTGCTTATACAAAAGAAACTAATCTTGCGATGCAAGAAGAGTTAATTGGTTTAAAAAATTACTTCGAATTGAAGCCTCTATACAAGCAATCATACCATAGGGAATTTTGGTTACAAAAAGAAATTTCTGAAAAGTATCCAAAAGCTGTAGGTAGCAATTAAACTATATTTCATAGCTTTCCGGTCTTCATATATGGCTGAACGCGGGTTTAGTGCAGTTACTCGACTTTTCATAAAACAAAGAAACCACCTTCAAATCACAAAAAGAGGAGATTTAAGCACCTAGGGTGCAAGAGTGAGCCAAAAAGCACCAAAGACAACCATCTCAAAAAAACATATTGAGGTAAGTTTTCAACGAGATTCTTCTAATTTTTATATTTAAAATAATGTCTTTAACTTAAGAACGATGAAATTCCGTTGGCAAAGGTGGCGGTATCAAAAGAATTAGTGTCCAAGGGGAAACACTGGGAAACACTGGGTTAGACAGAAAGAAGTTCTTAGATTTACTCAAACTTGCGATAGGATATACCATTTTCCTTTTTAATAAAACCTTATATAAACAAACTGACGGCATGGCTATGGGGTCCCCTCTAGGCTCTACATCTGCCAACTCTTTTTAGTCGCGGGCGACTAAAACGGATCACCAACCTCTTGTGTATTTGCAACGTATGAAATGGGTCGATAGTAGGATTGCGAGGACTTTGGAAGATTTGAGTGATTTTGACTATGTGATTGAATATGTGCCTGGTGAACGGAATGGAGTGGCTGATTTGATGTAAAGGTATCCTGGTACGAATGATGAAAATGTGTGTGGAGTGAGTGACCCTGAGTATTTGCCAAAAGGGATTATGAATAGAAAGGAGGGTAAGGGTGGTGATGATTCCTTGTTTGAGAGCGTATGGAATGGTTTGCAAGATTTGAAGAATGATGGAATATATGTGAGAGTGCCCGATAGTGTAGGTGACCTAAGGAAGGAGGTAATGACTGAAGTATGTAGGAAGCCTGAAAGTATTGGTATGGCGAGGGTGCGGAACTTTATGAAAGAATTGAGATCGATGTGTATACCGGGAGTCCCGCCGTTTCAGGAAGTGTTGATTGTAGTGAGTCGTTTGTATGGAGTGATTGTTTATGTGCACTTTGGTGGTGAGAGGCCGATTGTGTACAGGGATGAGAAAGTGAAGGGTTTGAATGCTAATGTGGTGCATCTGCAGTGTTTGAGCGGTTTGCATTACAATTGGGTGATTGAAAAGTGTTCGTATATGAGGGAGAAGAATGATTGTCTGGATGAAGATGAGTGTGTGCTGAATGATGATGTGCGAGTTGATGACAGTGTGGATGTCAGTGCTGATGTTGATGTGGTTGTTCCTTCGGTGTATTGCGAGCATGGAGGACCTGATATGATGGAAGCGAGAGTGAAAGTTGGTGAAAGGTTCTTATGTGGTTTGATTGATACTGGTGCGCAAGTGTCGTTAGTGAATGAGAGGATTCTGAGTAAGTATGATGAGTTTCGATGTTGTGAACGTAAGCCTGTGAAGTTACGGCTAAGTGGATTGGGGAATGGCTTGATAGTGGCATGGGAACAGGTTAGTCTGAAAGTGAGGTTGGGTAATGGTGTGAATGTGAAGCATGACTTTGTGATTCTGAAAGATGAGCGAATGCCGTGTTGTTTCTTGCTTGGTGTAGACTTTATGAGATTGAATGATTTGTCTTTGGATGCTGATAAGGATTGTCTTATGAAAGGCAAATGTGAGATGATGAGGTTGAATGAGTGTGCGAAGAATATTGTCCAGTTTTGCGGTATGATTGAATTGGTCATGGATGATGAGAATGAGATTATAAGTGATGATGATATTCTAGAGATACGAGAGATGTGTCCTTTTGTCAGTGAGTTGAAGGTGTGTGATGATGCGTGTTGATTTGAATGAATGGCCTGAGTGTTTGAGTGATTTTAAAAAGGTATGGTAAGGATTTTGTTGTTTGTATGGATGATGTATATTTTGTGAGGCATATAAAGGGTGGTGATGAGATGTATGTACCTGCGATGTCCTTGGTTGGTATGATTGGTCTGGTGAAAGTTGTGCATGATAATTATGGGCATATGGGTAAGTTTAAGTTGTGGGTGTGTACGAATGAGTGTGTGTTCCAACCGTTTATGAGAACTGTTGTGAATGATGTTGCGACTACGTGTAAAAGGTGTCAGAAGCGAAAGGTGCAAGGAGTGCAAGTGAAGCTGCCGATGTTGAAAGTTGATGCGAGAGAGCCGTTTGAATTGGTAGTGATTGATTGTGTGTCTTTGCCGCATACGAGTGCTGGGAATGTTGATATGGTTGTGATGGTTGATCATAAAAGTAAGCTTGTGTATGCGGCGCCTGTGAAAGATAAAAGGAGTGGGACTGTTGCCTGTGTGGTTGAGTAGATGTTTTTTCCTATGTGTGTGTGGAAGCCTAGGAGATGTCTGAGTGATAATGGGCCTGAGTTTGCGAGTGAAGTGTTCGAGCGAATGTTGAGAGAGAATGGTGTGGAACATGTGAGGACGACTCCGTATGTACCGTCTTCGAATGGGTTTGTTGAGCGTAAAATTAGGACCTCTTGTGAGATGTTGAGAATGATGAGTACGACTTTGAATGACTGGGATGAATGGTTGGGTAGAGTGTTATGGGCGTATAATTCGACGGTGCATAGTGCAACTGGGGTGTCCTCGTGTCACATGAAAGGCGTGAGGCACATGAAAGGTTTCGTTCGTTTGAAATAGGTGCAAAAGTATTGAAGGTAAAAGAAGTAAAAGGTAGGTTGAATGTGTCGAAGATGAGTGAAAAGTTTGAAGGACAGTATAGAGTTGTGAGAGTCTGTGAGAATGGTGTGACGTATGTTTTGGAGAGTGTGAATGAAGGTGTAACTGAGAGAGTGCGGGCTCATCAGGGTCAGTTGAGGAGGTGGAGAGAACCTCCTGACTACCTGGTGAGACATCCAGGGTATGACTGTACAGAGAGAGAGAGAGATAAGGTGCATGATGATGAGATGGAGTGTGATAGTATGGATCTGTCTGGGAAAGAGCTTGTCTTGGTCTCGAGGAGTAGAAAGCGTGCAAAGAAGAGTGAAAGGAAGAATGCAAGTACGAATGAAATTAAGTCTGAGCAAAGTTTTTCTGGTATGGGGGAGCTTGAGAGAGAGAGATTGAGTGTTTGCATAAGCAGGTGAGTGATTTGGCTGATGTAAGTAGACGAGTGAGTGAGCTGCCTGTGGTTGATTTTTCTGGTTTTGAGAACAGTATGAATGATAGTGTGTTTGGGCTGATTTTTCTTGTTTTTCGAATGGTAAGGGTAGAGGTGAGTTCGATGTGGAGAATGAGAAGGTGACTAAATTTTCTTGCTTCTGGTGTAGCCGCTGAGAGTAGAGGTGATGTGAGCGATTTGTTTGATTTGAAGAGCGTACCTTGAGTTGGATGAGAACTGTGAGTGAGGAGCTGATGAATGAGGGTATGAAGAGTAAAGGTTCTGAACGGAATAGTATGAAAGAGTTCTGTTGAGATATGGGAGAGCTAGTAATGAAGGCTAAGAGTATGGTGGACGACATGATCGATAGTGACGAGGAGACTAACAGGACGACTGACGAACAACCCCGACAGATTGCTACGCGTAGCCAGGGACCAGTAGACGAGTGTGAATGGGTGCCGAAGGGCGCGATTGAGTATAAAAAGTACTGTGAGGAAGGATTGAGAGTGTATTGTGAGTGGCTGTGGTCGAATGACCTAAGGAGGGAGCGCGGTGGAGCGAATGTGCGAGTGTTTGTAGGGCCATTCTCCGACCCTTTTCCAATACCCTCGCCCTCCCTCTGTAAGAATGGGTGTGTGAATAGGAGATGGTATTATATATATATATATATATATATATATATATATATATATATATATATATATATATATATATATATATATATGATTTCTTGTATTATAAAATGTTTTTATCTATTTCCAGAAGCCAATCTATAATTTCACTAAAATTCAACAAGATAATCTTTCAATTTTAAAGAGTGGCAGAGATTGTAGGATTTGAAGTAACTTAACTAAAGTTATTGTACGTCCTGATAGGACAGAAGAGCTTTTTATAGCCTCGAAAGTGCGACCGGATCGCATTATTATACCGAGCTCGGAGGCGGCAGCCTTTTTTTTGTGAACAATCGAGTGGCAGCCAGCAGGACTTCCTCCAGGGGTAGCACGTGAGGCCTTTTCTTTGTTGTTGAATTTTTCATTTAGTGTGTTTAATAGGCTTCTTTTGTATCGTATATTTGTTTGTTTGCTCGTTCATCTCGTCTTTTGTATATAATATTGTTTGGTGATAAACTTGTTTTTTTTTTGTATATATATCGAGATCTCAAGTATAATTACCCCCCATATTTTGGGGGTAAATAAAGGACTGTATATACAATCCGTTTCATTTCTCCCTTGATTTCTCAGGTCCGACTTAGTGTAGGAAGCGGGTTGGAACGATTGGGGTTAGAGCGTAGGCTCGTGGTCCGCTACAGGATTACTTTTTTATGTTATATTTATTTGGGTGGTTTAGTGGGCCATAATAAGAGAAAAGATTCCCCCCCCCCATTTCAAAATTACCTCAAAAATGATATATAATACGATTGCAATAGCCTTAAAATAAAGCAGACCTTTTATCCTGAAAGTAAGTGAATGAACTTAAAATAAAATATAATGCGAGCGTTCATCAATTGTAGGCCGCCAGAAAACATGATGTTAATGGTTTATACATGTTTGTGAACTTAAAATAAAATATAATACGAGCGTGCATGAATTGTAGGCCACCAGAAAACATGATGTTATTGGTATATACATGTTTGTGATATTTTTCAAATCGGTTAATTCTTAGAGTTGCGACGTCTGTTTTACAAGATTGGCACTGCACCGTTTGCACGAGCGAATGTTTCAGTTACGTCATAGTTCCAAGTTCTGTCCTGTTTTAGTTTTCAACAAGCATCCACTGCATTTATTTGTTGCGCTGCTCCTAAGTGTTTGTTAGTTCTCCAACACCATAGCTTTGTTGTTTCGTCGTCTTTGACTTACACCGTCGAAAGACACCTAAATACGAGCATACATGCCTTTCTTGAACGGATAATTGTTTTCAAGTCTTATTGCCAGTTAAACCGAACCTAGGTCAGTAAATAATTAATTTTATTGTACTCATATTCTGGTCTTCTTTGCAAACATGGAAAAAATAACCGTGAAAATACGAAACAGGGATTGGAAAGGTTGCAACAGTCATGCTCCTTTCGATCCAAGATTCGTAGATCAGGCGGGAAATTTTGCAACGATCTAGTTGTAGTTGTCCCTAAAATTGTGGTTGCATTTATATTCCTTGTTAGGCATATAATTAAGGGGATTTAGTTCACATTATAAAGGCAAGCAAAGGGAGTCAAATATCCGAACTTTAGATCCTTGAGGGGATGATTGCCTTGCTAGAGGCCTAAACGTCCAAGTAGGCCTATTTACGCTGCATTGTCAAAAACAACGATCTAGTTGTAGTTATCCTCTTAAGTTGTTAGACATGTAATTAAGTGGATTTAGTTCGTATCATCATAACTAATCAGCTGATTATAACGAAATTTAAAACCCTTATGTTGTTTTACACTCTCTTTCGAATGATATAATTGCCAAGTCCTCCCAAGGTTAGCCCGGTAATTATTTTGTTTTGGCAATAACATCATAACTATTCGGCCGATTTCAACGAAATATGAAACCTTTATGTTGTTTTACATTCTCTTTCGAATGATAGAATTGCCAAGGTCCTCCCAAGGTTAGTCCGGGAAGTATTGAAAGTTTTGAAGGTTGTAAAGTTATAAATCAGAATAAGTGAGAGCACGCGACTTTTTGGTCAGCAGACCTTGTTTATGTTATCATGAAAAACGCTGGATGGAAATATGCTCTAACTGGGCTTTGTTCCACCAAGAACTTGTTTACCTACCTTAGAAGGTTTTGCAATTTAATTTGTTTCCTTCCCAAGTTCTTGACAAACTTACCCAACGTTTTTAAGATAAATTATATAATAGCTTAAATAGCAACATTAAACCTGAGAAAATGGTTATTTATTTAAAAATACCTTACATTGGGCTTATTACATCCAAATAAATAAATGAATTACAGTCGGCGTTAGTTAGGAAATACCCTCAATGTCAGTTTCATTTTATTCCCATCAATAGTAATTTATCTATTAAAACTTTTCTCAACCATAAAGAAAAACTCCAAAATGAGCGAATGAGACAAGAAACCGGAGTTTTCTTGTCTCATTCACTCATTCGCGTCCAATTCTTCTTCCTCTTGTACTATATATATATATATATATATATATATATATATATATATATATATATATATATATATATATATATATATATATATATGAGGAATTAAACCACATTCTCCGAAGACAATTTAATTCAGAACAGTTTCGGTGTATCTGAATTAAATTGTCTTCGGAGAATGTGGTTTAATTCCTCATCTTTTCTTGCGATATTGCATTAATTTTCATATATATATATATATATATATATATATATATATATATATATATATATATATATATATATATATATATATAACACTTCACTAACTCTATAATTTAAGAAGGGGATTTTTTTGAGTATTTGAATAATAATTTAATCTTAGTTTGGTTATGACTTATCTTATTTTTATCGAAGTTATTTCTAATAATTCTTTTATAATATCAAAAAACAAAATGGTGAAGTTCAGAAATAAATATAAGTATCGAAATTTTGTACATTTTTTAAAACCCCAAAAATTACAAATGGTGAAGTTCATAAAATTTATTTTTATATATCTTCTTCTATAACAATATTTTAGCAACGTGATATTTTGAAAGGCGGGGGAGGAACTTAGTTTAGAGTTCCTTTTTAAAATTATTAGAATTGGCGGCGAAATTGAGAAAATTTATAAAAATTTAACCATGACTACTCTTTTTTAGATTTTATATTTTAACCTTAGTAGCTAAGCGCAAGCTCCCCCTGGGGGAAGTGGCGAAGCCATTGCCTGGTTAATATATATATATATATATATATATATATATATATATATATATATATATATATATATATATATATATATATATATATATATATATATTCGCACATGGGCCTTTAGAATATTTAAGCCGTCTGAAGATGTCATAAGTGCATGACGAAAAATTAGCAAGAGTATAAAACTAAAGATAATATAAAAAAAAGTTTTCTTGAAACCTCAAAAGTTATCGAAGTTAAATATAGAACAATTATAGAACTAAGTGTTTTTTATGTGCTTGTCATCAAACAAAATGTGTGGAGCTTCTATATATCGAGTAGCAATGAGAGAAAAGGAGGGAACTACTTGGAGCCCGAGAGTCTCAAGTTCAAAAAATAACACACACTCGTGCGTCCAGCACTCAGAGTACAGGGTGGTCCGAAAGTGTTGTCACCCACCGGAAATATTGTTTTAATTTTCTATTTCAGATGACCGAAAGTCTTGTCACACAGTTTCGTAAAATGTCACATTGGACATGACACCTCATCATGTTGTGCCACGAAAATGATGGCGTTCATAGAAGCCTTCTCGATGTGTGACAGTGTCAATGAAAGTGAATGCACTGCAACCAGTACATTTGTTTGATAATATTATTTTGTTCCCCTAATGAAAGTGAATAGACTAAAACAACTACGTGTTTGATATTATAATATTGTTCTAATTAAATTTTGGGTAAGGGTGACAAGACTTTCTGACCACCCAGTACAAAAGCGTTGTACTCTTCTTCAGTGGCTCGCACAAACCTTTTCATTATTCATTAAACGCCCGATAAGAGGGGAAAGGGTGGTCAGGTGTTCACTTGCTTAAGTTGCCGCCGGCTAAGGTCCATCCGTTAGACCAGAAGCCTCCAAAAACCCCTGCTATCTGACCAAGCTCGTCCATGGATCCAGTACTCGTGTAATATGCAGGTTTTGTCTCATTTGTGCTCGCGTTTGGCATCTTGTGAATATGCGTTGCATTGTGTCTGGTCCTTGATGGCAGTAGGGAAAGATGTTTGTATCGGCATTATTTGAGTTTAGTTTGGGGTTGCTAACCGCACGGAGCATTGCCAAGGTGACCCATCCGTGACGTGGGATGGATGTTACTTCTAGGTCGATATCGAATGGAATTGCGTTGAAGAGGTGGTTAGACCGAGTGATTGGATGCTATTCTGTGTTATGTATGTGTGTGCGAGCCTTGTTTCAAGGGCAGATGTAACCTGGTCATGGGAAGATGAGATAAGTGGACCTCTCAAAAGAATGTTCTTTGATGGATGAGGTCTGTGCGAGTCCCTCGGCGCTCACTGAGAGGTGGTTGCGCATATTTCGTGGAAGATGGACAAGGTCTTGCATGTAAGGGCGTGAGTGGCTTGGGTTTCGCGGAGGGCAAGATAGTGCATAATTATGGGTATGCCATTTGTTTTAGAGTGTAAGTAGTTTATTATTGTGTTGCTGCGGGTGAATTCCGTGAGGAGGCGGAGTGCTCTGTTTTATCTCTTCTGTAGTGTGCTGAGGTGAAAGGAGTCATTGGCGAGTGAGTGACGGGTGCAATGTTTGTGTATGTGGACGATGGATCTCTTGGATTGCCTGAAGGTGTTTTCCGTGAGTGCTCGTAATGAGTTCAATATTGTGTCAGGTATAGCATGTTGCTTCGTGTGTGTTGTCTGAAAGTTAGCTCGTGTTGTATCCATCCAACGGACGCCGAACACTGTAGGTGTTTTGTTTGAGTTGTGTTGATAGTTTTTGATGCGCCGATGTTTGTTGTACTCTTGTTTGTGACTTGTAAAGATGGGGGAGTGAGGATATTGAAGGCGAGACGGCCATTAGTGCTCTACGTGGTGGTCAATTGGTCAGAGCCTTCTTATATATACTGGCCGATGGTGCAGGTGGAATGCAATGGGTGCAATGGGAGGCCTCTGGTGGAATATGTGGATTGCTTTTATGTACTGGTAGCACCTAAGTAAGGCCATTCGTCTCTTGACCAGGACAGACGCCCTCCCCCCCCCTTTCCCAATCTATACCGGGTCCTCATTTAATGAGGCGGGGGGGAGGGTATACCACGGGGGCGATGAGGTAGGAACTTTCGTCATGTCGGGGGTGAGGGGTGGGCCCGTTCGGCGCCAAGGATTTGTGGATACAACTACCCATCGGCAGGATCCCTTGGAACAGAGAAGTGTGTGTTGTCCTGCGAAAACGAGCAGGATAGATAGCGGTGTTGTGAATGGATTAGTGTGCATGTTTATTTGTGGCTCTGCGTGAGAGATCAGGTGTTCTGTTACTTATTTTTGCGTAACGTTGTATGGTGGTGTTTGGTTGTTTGGTGATAGCAAGTTTGCATGCGTTCGAGTAGATGGTATCGTGCGGGTTTTGTTCCTCGTTGTTGGTGTTCGCTTTAAATTCGAGAAAGAAAAAACAACAACAACGCTACAAACCTTCCTCAGATCAACACCAGACTCCTGGGAGGTTTCCTGCAGGTTCCGTGTTAGTTTGCTGCTGGTTTCTTGGTTTGAGGCTGCTTTCCTGTTGGTTTTCCTGCTGGTTTTCTGCAGGCTTTCTGTCGGTTTCCTGTTGGTTTCTTTTTGTTTTGCTGCTGGTTTCCTGTTGGTTTACTGCAGGTTCCCTGTTGGTTTCCTGCAAGTTTCCTGTTGGTTCTTGTTGGTTTCGTGTTGGTTTCCTTCTGGTTTCCTGAGGCTTCCTGTTGGTTTAGTGCGCGTTTTACTCCAGTTTCTTGCTGTCCGTTTTGTGGTCGAGTCTCGGAAAGCTTTACAGTGTCCTGTTGTCTATTCTTAAATCAGTCATGGAATGTTGGTTCTTAGATTTTTAACGTTGTCTCTGCTATTTGGGGTCTGTGGGGGGGGGGGGATTCCGGAGGTCGTGCGTGGTTGTTGTGTTTTAGGTTTCCACTCCGGATGTACAGGTTGCTTGCTGTAGAGAGTAAGTTGGCGAAGTATGTGTAGGCTGTGTTAGTGTCGCTGAATTGGGCGACGGAGTTTTAGTTCGATATGGTTAATGAAATGGTTCCAGTCAGCTTGGTTGTAGTGTAAATGCGTGGAGTTGGTGGGGCTATGGGCTTCTCCATAGCACTTTGTATGATTGGAAGGTGGTCATAGGATAGAGTGGTGTGGGATTGCATGTACATACAATCATGCTTCAGCTGATATCTAAATTGTACTCCTTCCCTGCATACACCCCGCAGTTGTGTGCCACCCAATGCTCGCAAGAGGAATTACGGCTCTATATCTTCCACACATTTTCACTTCCTCTCTATTCACCACTCTTTAAAGAACTCTCATCACTAATTTTCTGCCAGGTATGCTTTTGTTGGTTTTTGCTTTAAATTTAAGAAAAAAAACAACAACTCTACAACCTACCTCGGGTGAACGCCAGACTCCTGCCAAGCACTTTCCTTTTCCTTTCAGCAATTTTCTTCCAAACATTTCACCTCATTCCGTCGGCCAATCCGCTTCCATTTTACCCTCAGTATATAATCTCAAAGCCAGATTTTTCTCCATTTTCCCCAAATTGTCATTTCCTCATTTGCATTTCATTAGAAATTTTAGGATTAAGACGAGGGCAGAAAAGGAAGAACCGCCCCCCCCCTCCCCTTCCCCTCTCCAAAAAAATAACCTCCCGTCCCAGGAAACAAATATTAAGAACTTTAAGAACTTTTATTTTTCGTGTAATTGAATTAATCCGGGCTGATTTGGACTTGGCGGTGGGGCGGGGAGTTGGGGATCCCCACGGACTCAATTAGGGAGTCGGGAGTGAATTGGAATCAATTGTGAAATAAAGGGGAGATTCTGATCCCTCCCCATCTCCCATACTGCCGAAAAAAGAAAAAAAACAACGGGGTAAACCTCCGCATTAAAAATGTTGTAGTTGGGGAAAGGTAAAAAGTGAGAGAGAGGCAACGGATATGAATAGCCAATACTACTAAGGGCCCTATAGACCGGAGGGTCACGCAATTCTCCTAACCTTTGCTTCTGCGAGGAAGGCTAATATCCTTGAAAGAACATAAATCCTACAAAGGATATCAGAGTATGCATTAACAAACCTCGTTGTTGTTGTTAAGATGGTTGTGGCAGGGGTTGTACGCCCCGGGTATGGCACACCCGTCTGATTTATGGTGGCAACGGGGGCAAATGACAGCGTCGGTAACGCCAGTGTGCTATTTGTATGCGTTTGGTTTAGGGAGGAGACCACACTGGAGCCTTACCAGAGGGACCCCTGTTTGAAGTGGGTGTTCTGGGTCGACATCCTGTGGAATGGCATTAAATGGCGTGTACCCAGAGAGAGGAAGGCAGATTGTTAGATGTGCAGCAAACCTCGACAACTCCGACTACCCAGGGTTGAATAACCTAAAATAAGCTACGGGAACCAATTCGAGCAAAGACCAAGCACTCACGAGTACAAATTCAAACGTCTTTGTTTTGTTTGTTTTTTCAGGAGCTCATCTGGCGACTGCCTACTTCGTCTTTGTGGGAACAGCAGGAAACAAGACTATGGAGGCAAAAAGAGAAACGAACAACCATCGCACTAAAATTGACAACAGCGCGAATTTGCATATTTAATTAAGAAAGAAAAGGAGAGAAAATGCAAAATTGGGAGAAATTACAATTTGAGAAGAGTTCGAGACTACACCACACATACGAACCTCCTTACACTTCAGCCACTGCACAGTACCAGTTGTAATAATAGTAGTAAGAATAACATAACATTAATAGTAGTAATATTTACTAGTAGTAATAATAATAGTTACTCTTATTAAGAGCAGTAGTAATTACTAGTAGTAGTACGAGTATGAATAATGATAACATTATTATTACTAGCAGTAGCACTGACTAGTATTAGTACGGATAAGAATAATATTAATAATACTAAAGTTAAATATTAACAATAGAAATACTACTGCTATTGGTAGAGTAATGTTTGAGGCCCAAAACAGACCCCAAAAGGGATTCGAGGCCAGTCCCATCCAGTAAGTGCTCAAACTCCTGAAATGGTAATCAAAGGAACACTCCAGTCTCCTCGCCGAGCTGATATTGACGACCTATGCGGGAAGACAACTCCAATATTTCAGGAATTGGGGATAAATAAATTATTGGTGATATCAGTTTAAAATGGTTGTGGGATGAGGGGGGGGGGGGGTCACCACATCTCGTTTTGGTTATCCGAAGGATGAATATTTGAAGCTGGATCAAAGTTTATCAAATGTGCCCCAAACCTTTTCGAGCACTGACCCTTGGTACCCCCTGCTGGGGGGCTTTTAGGGGGCGAATGTCTCTAGCATTGGGCCTTGGTACCCCTTTTGGGGGCAAATATGGTGCATAATGTAGGAAACACTGGTATCCTGAGCTGGGGCCCTTTAGGGGCCGAATATGGCCCAAACTATATCCAAAACCGGTCCCTAGTACACCGTATTGGGGGCCTTTGGGGGGCCGAATATGGCCTGGAATCTCTCTCGATATTCAGTTCTCCTCTCTGGGGAACTGAATCCCGAATTCCACACTCGCCCTCCGTCGTGATTGGCTAGAAACCCCTACAAACGCCGACATTATTCGTGTCCGCTTGAGGCGCGTTTAACGGCTCATTCCATATCTAAGTAATTTTAGCCGAGAAGAAATTCTGCGTTTTCGGAGTGTCAAATCTTGGATTTGAAACCGTTCTTTCTATCGGTCGCTCGGCTCTATAACTCAATTAGCAACTCATCCTTAGTACTAGTAAAAACATTTAGTAGGCGTGGTTCGCTAACCTGCCTTTATCCAGGCAGATCCCGACCGGATAATGAAATAGACATAAAGGTCAGTATGACAATGGTTGATGAGCCCGAGGGAACCAGGGGCCGGTCCTCGCCTTTTTATTGAAGTATTCTTTATTGACACTAAAAATTCTGACTTAATTGTATTCCCCCTTTTGTGAAGTATTGTTTATTGCCACTAAAAATTTTGACTTAATTGTATTCCCCTTTTGTGAAGTATTGTTTATTGCCACTGAAAATTCTGACTTAATTGTATTCCCCCTTTTGTGAAGTATTGTTTATTGACACTAAAAATTCTGACTTAATTGTATTGCCCTTTTGTGAAGTATTGTTTATTGCCACTAAAAATTCTGACTTAATTGTATTCCCCCTTTTGTGAAGTATTGTTTATTGCCACTAAAAATTCTGACTTAATTGTATTGCCCTTTTGTGAAGTATTGTTTATTGACACTAAAAATTTTGACTTAATTGTATTCCCCCTTTTGTGAAGTATTGTTTATTGCCACTAAAAATTCTGACTTAATTGTATTCCCCCTTTTGTGAAGTATTGTTTATTGCCACTACAATTTGCATTATATGGTAATGAGACAAACTTTTTATTGAAATATGATTTATTGCCACTAGTTTAAATGTTTATTCTTTGGAAGTAGTCTATATCGCCACTACAATTTTTAATAACTCACCCCTTGTATTAAAGTATTATTGCCACTTTTCCTTTTTTTTTAAAAGCGTTACCATATTATTGACGTAATTTTTATTAACACTATTTTTTTAGGTACAGGGTCACCCCCCCCCCCGAAAAAAAAAACGGGCCCCAACTTTCGATAGGCCTCATTTCTTAATTTTCTGCAAGGCTTGAATGAAACTTTGATGATAACTAGTTTATTGTGTTTAAAAAACATCATATCCAAACATGAGAGTCTTTGGACTGTTCTTTATTCTAGAGCAAGTGATCGAGATGGCCTTCATTTAGCTCTGTGCATTTCTTGAGGCGCAGCACAAAGTTGTCCATGACGTCCTTACAAACCGACCGACTCTGATCTCCTCCCTGATGGCTTCCTTGAGCTCCGTGATGATCCTGGGTGTCCCTGCGTACACTCTGTATTTGAGGTAGCCCCAGAGAAAGAAATATGGGGGGGCTAAAGTCTAGGCTGTAAGGTGTCGACTCAAAATCAGTCTTGAGACTTGAGGTGTGAGAGCTTGCTCCATATTGCTGGAACCAGAACTTCCCCATGAGCGACGGGAACAGGGTCTGCAGCTCCCTCTTGAAGGTTTTGAGGACCTCAACATACCGCTCCTTTGTGACTGTCAGGGTCGCGCCAGATTCTTCGAATAAGAATGGTCTTGGAGGGGGCTTTTTCACATTCGAACTGATGCACCAAAGTGCCCTGCACTTTCTTGAACAAGCCTGTGTTGTAGTAATGTTTGACGCAATATATTCTTTGCTGGAGCTCCCAATGAGATCTAGTTGTGTTCACAGGCGTTGCTTCTGTCATGTACTCCAAAGTAAGGGTGATTAGCGAATGAATGAAGGATTTATCACAAAAAGTGTGTGCAGGCCCGTTTTTGGGGAGGGTGACCCTGTTGGTGAAGTAATCTATGTTACTATAATTGTTATGGGAATAAAAATGCTTTGATATCAGCCGTAATACCGAAATATTTAGGAATAAAAAGGCTCCGATATCAGCGGTAATACCGAAATGTTTGAGAATCAAAATTCTCCAAGATTAGCACTGATACCGATATTTGGGAATAAAATTACTTCGATATCATCGGTAATATCGAAATGTTTAGGAATAAAATGCTCAGATATTAGTTGTAATACCGATATTACCGATATTTGGGAATAAAATTACTTCGATATCATCGGTAACATCGAAATGTTTAGGAATAAAATGCTCAGATATTAGTGGTAATACCGATATGTTTGGGAATAAAAATGCTCACAGATTGGCGGTAATAACGATATGTAAAAGTAGTCCAACATTAGCGGTTTTAAGTAAAACAAGAAACACAGCAATATTAGCGATAAAAGCGATATATTGTGTAATCATTAGTTGTTACTGCGTGTTTTATTGTTTTTTAATTAGTAATTATATTCTATTTTTACCCGAAAGAATTTCCACTAATTGAAATGCGGAAATGGCTTTTTCAAGTGAAATACTAATATAACTCTTTCCTCAAGTAAATGCCAAAATATCTTCTTTTTTCGGGGAAAACAGCAAAATTACTTCGCTTTTCCAATGTGCTCCAACTTTGCAAACTAGTTTGGGGAAATTAACGAGGCTTGTTGATTTTTAAAGGGGAAACTTAAATAAAATTTCTTCCAAATTTATTTTTCAAAAACTTTAAATCACCGAACTTGAGTTACATAATTATTTTTTTTAGTCTATAATTGCGAGCCAGTTTCCTGCGGAAAAAACGCTTTTAATTCTCTTTTATAGGAGCGTAAATGGAAAAATAGAAACTGCTGGTAAATATTTTTTAGAAATGCATCCTCATGTTCACAAAAATGGCGTAATTAGTGATGTGTACGACGATAGCCTCGAGCTAGTCTAGAGCCCTTCAAGATGGCGGCATTTCAAAACATGTCTCCAGAGGAAATTGGTGACACTTTTTTACTTTTGGGGGACGAAAAATTCGTCTCTCGCTGGATTTCAACGCAAAATTTGGAAGTGTATATTTATGTTGACTCACGAACGATGTGTAGATGTCAAAAAGAAGGGTTGACATTTGCCAAGAAGTATATTTTTTAGGGAATTAAATACGTGAACCGACTCGCAGTATGAATTGTGTACCACATATGGTACACATCGTCACCATTGCCTTCCTCCCGAGTCCGATCGTTCTCATCTATGTAAATGTAAACTATTTATAAGGCTTCGGTTTGTCATATGTGTCCCAAATTGTGTTTAACTCATGTACGACAGACATTTAAAATTCCATTGTTATTTTCTTAAAACTATAGCAGAGACCAGCGAGCACATTATATAGTTTGTGAGATAAAAGTGGTGAATTAGGAGAAATGAAAGTGTGGGGCAGGTAGATAGCCAGAGTAGTTTAAAGAGGCGACTACTTGGCGCGTTCGCAAGAAGCGAACTTAAAAGATTACGCAAACTGAATTTCCTTGACCCCGAATGCTATGAACGGTGGACTCGTTCGAATCCTCCAGATACTCCAAGTTGTCACTCACCTAAAACTAAGCGAAAACCAACGAAGGCATCTACGCCAGAGTGATCAAATTAGGGGAAGTGAATATATGTGGAAGTTATATAGCCAAAAGCCCTCCTGCATACACTGAGGACGGGAGGGTACGCAGAGTTCTGTAAACAAAATGGTGAAGTTAGGGGAAGCGAAATGAGTGGAAGATATATAGCCACGGATCCTCCTGGATACGTTGTGGTAGGGATGGCACGTCATCTTGCAGATATAAGCTGCAGCATGTTACCGATGCTCTACACCTGCCCCCCCCCCTTGCGAGGCCACCTGAGGTGTAAGTCTAGCAAGTCAAAGTCAGCATTTATTGGCAAAAGGAAAAGTACGACTTCAGAACACGACCACGTTCCAAAATGACCGCACTCAAATAGGAACAAATTCCCATTTCCAAATTATTCACGTAAATGTGAGATCCCGTATTTAATGGTCCTATAATGTAAATCTAGTTTTAAATAATATTTTTAAAAACAGTAAACCAATGAAGGCATCTTTGCTTGTAAGATTTTGAGTTTGTTAACGTGACAAATGCAGGAGGGACCCGACGATCTTTTGAGTGCATACAGGGTCACCCGCCCAAAACGGGCCTACACACACTTTTTGTAATATATTCTTCATTCATTCATTCACTCATCACCCTTACTTTGCAGGACATGACAGAAGCAACGCCTGTGGACACAACTAGATCTCAATGGGAGCTCCAGCAAAGAATATACTGCGTCAAACATTACTACAACACAGGCTCGTTCAAGAAAGTGCAGGACACTTTGGTGCATCAGTTCGAATGTGAAAAAGCCGCCTCCAAGAGCAGAATTCAGGACCTCAGATGAAGCTCACTTCCATCTTGAAGGAAAGGTAAACTCGAAGACAAATGTCTTTTGGGGACCTCCAGACCAAATGAGGTAGCCACCAATCACCTACACTCCCCTAAGTGCACGGTATGGACTGCAATCTTAGCCATAAGCATCATCGGACCATTCTTCTTCGAGGAATCTGGCGCGACAGTGACAGTCACCAAGGAGCGTTATGTTGAGGTCTTAAAACGTTCAAGAGGGAGCTGCAGACTCTGTTCCCGTCGCTTATGGGGAAGTTCTGGTTTCAGCAAGATGGAGCCTCAAACCTGTCTTGAGGTCGGCTGAAAGAGAACTTTGGTGGCCGTGTAATCAGTCTCAAGACTGATTTTGAATGGGCACCTAACAGCCCAGACCTTAGCCCCCCAGATTTCTTTCTCTGGGGCTACCTTAAAGACAGAGTGTACGCAGGGAGACCCAGGACCATCACGGAACTCAAGGGAGCCATCAAGGAGGAGATCAGAGACATTCGTCGGTCGGTTTGTAAGGACGTCATGGGCAACTTTGTGCTGCGCCTCAAGAAATGCACAGAGCTAAATGGAGGTCACCTCAAACCCGTGCTCTAGAATAAATAAGAACAGTCCAAAGACTCTCATGTTTTGATAGGATGTTTTAAACACAATAAACTAGTTATCACCAAAGTTTCATTCAATCCTTACACAAAAATTAAGAAATGAGGCCTATCGAATGTTGGGTCCCGTTTTTTGGTGGTGACCCTGTATAACTCTATAACCAAGATGGGGGCACAGTTCTATTGAACCCCCGGAGTTGGGGCCCCTTTACAGGTAAACCTTAAAGAGAGCATTGAATTATGATTTTTGATAACACGATTTCTTCAGTCTTCAATGGACGCATTTGGTTAAATATGGCGCCATGTTTATTAAGGTTTGGTAGTGCTTATTTAGGAGGTAAAACCGAATTTTATAGATTAAGCAATACTACTATTACTGTTTCGCCACCCATCTTTCGAACCCCCTCCCCGGCTTTAAGACGAGATCCAATATACAGGATAATAAAATAAACATAAAGATCAGCATGACAATTGCTGTGGGCCCGATGGCACCTGTTCTCGTTGGCTGTGTTGGGAATTTTCTTTTTACACCAACCGACGATGAGGTAAGAAACCTTCGTCCCCCGCGGGGTGAGGGGGGGGGGATAAAACTACCCATCAGCAGGATCTCTTGCAACAGAGAAGAGTGTGTTGTGCTGGGAAGACGATAGAGGAAAGATAGCGGTGTTATGAATGGCTGTGTGTGTGATGATCTGTGTATGTAATATCTCCCTCCCCCCCCTGCGGGGGTAAGCACAGCGCATACGGTGACTAGACCTCTACCTGCGCTAAAGTTTGTGTTCGTTCACGCTTTGGATTGCACCCGATACCTCGAAGTCAGAAATCCAACGCTGTATCCACTATCCTCGCCTGAACTCCTTACAGATATAGATTAAGGGTTGGGTGTTACAGTGGCTATGCCCTTGTTGGTCGATGCGCCTCCTCTTTAGTATACTCAAGTGTAGGGTTTATGATCGATTTTTTCCTAAAAAAATAGAGGGTCTCTATACACAGCTATTTTTTGAAGGGTTATTATATACAGGATATACAGACTGTAAAAGATGTGGGATATAGCCTGTATTTTGAGGAACATGGAAATTAGGTCGTGTATAATACAGCTGGAAAAAATAACCAGATAATCTAGTTAATTATGGATCATTATTTGCTGAAAATGCGTCTATTATACACGAAGTTGGTGAAAAAAAATCATTATCTTTAACAAAAAAAAATCTGGAGTTTACACGAATATACATGTATACAGTAGTCGTGGAATCACTCTCAATTATATTTCCCCTCGCAACTTTGTTTAAGGGAACCTCAATTTTGTTTGGGGTCAGGCGGCTGTTGTCCTCGTAAAAAGATTTATATTCAAGGAATTGTAGTTAAGACATCTATAAGATATAACAACCCTTTGAGTTCCGCACTTATGTCGTGGGAACCGAATACAAGATATCCATCTTCTTGCTCAGGAAGGAAAAACACTATCGGAGAGAATTATAAATAGAGCGAAATCTCCTCAATAGGATCGGTCCACAGTTTCAGACTTACATCACAAACGAATTTGCATACTAAACCGAGCATTGTTCTTTGTATTATTAACATGGCCTACAACGTACCCATGGAACCACTCCCGATGCCATTTTTGATCACGTAGAGATCTTTACAATAAACCCGAATCGATCCAGCTCTCAATAAAAGAGAGGAAGCCTTGAGCCGGAGCAGATTGGATGTATTGCAAAGACTAAAATGTTACAATCTCCCTCCTCTGGAAAGAGCTACGATCGAGAAAATTGAAGTTGAACGACTGACAGAATAAAAATAGATAGAAAACTTGTTCCCAGAATTACATACAAAACGATCATACATCGCACATAGATAAACGAAATCTGGAGAAATAGATGGAAAGTAAAATAACATACGGGATAATAAGGGAACAAATATGGCGTCAAGAAATTATCCCAATCAGAGAGGAAAATAGCGGACCTTTTTGCACAACAGAGTATTCAGTGGGAGGAGATAATGATAAAGCTAGACACAGATGAAGACCTTAGAGAAGCCTGGAAAACCACCAATAGAATAAAAGGAAAATCATCCACGAATAGGATCAAACTTTAAAGACGAGAAAGGAACCATGCAAGATAGAGAAGAGGGGGAACATGAAGCTAGAAATGCTAGAAGTGTTACCATCACGGAAGAGGGTAACGAGCGATACATCAAAGAAGTGAATCCATAACCTGGAAAGTGGTCATGACGACCCTCATAAAGGGATCTAGACCCCGCCCTCTTGGCGCCGGTTGAAGAGGGTGTATTTTTGACTTGCCTGCATTCTTGCCACCTTTTTTTTATTCTTTTACTGTTCCAAATTTTTTTTTTCCTTGCGCACCCGCAAGGGGGTGGTTATGTGTAGCATGTGCATCTTTGCTGCGCAGTTTTCCCTTCAGGCCCCAATGGCCCACTTTCCCCATCACCACTTTTTGAGTTGGAGGAAGAAAACAAGCCATAATAATGGCTGAAGAAATTGTAAATATAAATAACCTTGAAAGAGTGTAAAATAAAGATTAATAAAAGAAAGGTAACATCATCACGATAACAAGGGAAAAGAAAACATTAATATCGACAATAAACCCTACAGATAATCGAAGGGAAAGTACTGAGACTTAAAAGTATTGAAAAATGGTTGCCTATGACAGACTGAACACAGAATTAACAAGACTAATCAAGGATGTATGTAACCCTTTTTACCGCTAAAGGAAACCTCCGGCCAGTATACATAACTAGGATGAGACTAGCTCTGTTGTACCCTCGAAATCCGTTACAGTAACTTTCAAAGCAGCGGAGGGAAAAGCGATGCGACGAATACAGAATAAAGCCGTTAATTTAATTACAAAAAAAAACCAATGAGAAGAGAGCTCAAAGAAGTCTCGGATCTTTACCGAAAAGTACAGTTAGATTCTATAAGTATAAACTGGAAAAAAGAACCATAAAAATAGGTGAAATGATTCTTTAATCAAATCTAAATGCAGATAATCACATATTGATCCCCAATCATCTAAAAACGGAACAACTTTTTTAGAGCAAACAGGATAGATTGACTAGCAGAGAAGTGACGGTTTTTAAATGGTGACATTTTTAAACAGGTAAAGTAGTGAGGTCTTATTCGTAGGTTAGGAAGCCGCAAGGGGGGGAGGGTCTTAATGAGATAAGAGATGCTAACGTGACTGGACCATCATCATTAAGCCAGCAGTTCAAAAAGACGATAAAAGGAAACAACTCAGATACTCGTAAGTAAGGTAGTAGGCCACTTTTTTACACTAAGAAAATGCGAGGGTTTTTTTTTACTAAAGTGTGGGCCAAAAAGATAAAAATACTTAAATCGAATCATGCATGAAGTCTGAATATTTAGTACTCATATAGAGTACTACTATATATGTAGATAACGAAAACATCAATTCCCATTGCTTATACGTCGACTAAGCTCTTGGCGACAATCGTCAGATAGACGCTTTAGAAGGAAAAAAAATCCTATTGTTTGCAAGAGCATGAATAACAAACTATATTAAAAAAGAACTAATCGAATACTATATTAACATGAGCCAGAGCTCTCTGCACCTTTTTTAGTCTCGTATTATACTTTTATTTCATAAATTCTCTTAAAACTTCTGTTTGTATATAAATACTATATAATATTTTCTTTTTCAAATATTTTCTCATCATCCAAAATTGAGTTAACTGCTAAAAGATAGGGTATGTTGTCTCTGAATAAATTATGTAAGAATCATGTAAATGGTTGTGAATAACCTTGTGCTTGGGGTGTAAGATGTTTTAGGAAATGTCCAAAAGAAAAAAAAAACATATGAAATGTCGAATTTAGTCACGTTGAACAATAAAACCACCAAATAATTAAACAAATGGTATATCCACCATTGAGATCACTTTACTGCAATTTTGGCGTCTCTTCGAAGTGCTCTCAGAAATGATCCGCTTTCCTACACCTTTAAAGGTCTTCCCTTCACCCAAATTTGTAAAACAAAATTCGTAGTTTCCAAGTGTCATTTAATCATTTCTCACATCATGAAATTTTGGAGCAATTCATTTTCGATTAATAAATGTGGCACCTTCCTCCATTGCTTCCCTATACCCATTTGCTCTAATACAGTCTATTCCACGCTGCCCCTCACCATCCCCGCAAGAGATGCCATTAAAAATATGAAAATATTTATTAATATGAAACTGTGTTTAAACCTGTATAATACATTCATATTAAGATCCCAATTAATGCTGTATCACTACTGGCATAAGGTTATGCACAACTCTGTACATTATTTTCATTGTCAATCTGTTGGAACACCTGAGAATCAAAGCTGGTCGTGTTGTGTAGGATTATTTTTAGTGGCGTGCGAGTCGAAACGAGAGCGACTCTACTTCTCACTATGTCGGTTGGACGTCGATCCCCGTTTTGCTTTTTTTGTTTTTTTGTAATAGCATCATAAGTATTGGGCCGATTCTAACGAAATTTGAAAACCTTATGTTGTTTTACAGTCTCTTTCGAATGATATAATTGCCAAAGTCTTCCCAAGGTTAGCCCGGGAATTACTTTGTTTTAGCAATAACATCATAACTATTTGGCCGATACTCTGCTAGACTAGACTAGACTAGGCTATAATATGCTATACTCTGCTAGGCAAGCCTAGAATAGGCTATACTCTGCTAGGCTATACTATGCTAAGCTATGCTAAGATATAATGTGCAAGGGTAAGATATACTATGCTAATTTAGGCTATAAAATGCTATGCTAGGATATCATATAGTATGTTAGGTTAGACAATAATAAGCTATGCTTGACTAGGGTATAATAGGATAGTATAGGGTATACTTGTCTAGGATAGTTAATGCTAGGCTAGGTTATACTATACTAAGCTATACAAGGCTAGATAGGGCTATATTATGCTATGCTAGGGTAGGCTAAAGTATAATAGGCCAGGGAGGGCTATGCTCTGCTAAGTAATACTATGTTAGGGTACGATAGGCTAGCTAAACCAAGGTAATAATAGCCTAAGCTATGCAAGGTTATTCTAGTCTAGGGTATGGTATGTTATACTAGTCTAGGATATACTAGGTTGGCTATAATATGATAACCTTGGCTATATTATGTTAGGTGTGGTTATGCTAGGATAGGCTATAACAAGCTAGCCTATAGTATGCTATGCTAGGCTATACTAAGCTAAGGTAGGATAAAGTAGGCTATACTAGGCTAGCTAGATTATACTAAGCTAGGCTAGGTTAGGCCCGGCACAGCTAGGCTATTCTAGTTTAGGCTAGGTTATCCTATGTTTGGCTAGGCTTAGCTATACTAGGCTAAAACAGAGTAAGTTATGCTATGCTATGCTTGGCTATGCTATACTAGGCAAGTTTATGCTAGGCTTTTTTAGGCTATACTAGGCTAGGCTATGCTAGGCTGGGTTGCTCTCTTTTATGCTATGCTACGGTATGTGTCTATACCAAGGTCCTCCCATGGTTACTCCGGGAATTATTTTAAAGTTTTGAAGGTAATAAGGTCATAAATCAGAATAAGTGAGGGCACGCGACCTTTTGGTAAGCAGACCTTGTTTATAAATCTCTAAAGGAAGATATGCATAAAAAGTGACAAATGATGAAGCTGAAAATGGTGCTGCCTATTTGTGGAG
The DNA here is from genome assembly GCA_963969495.1 of Ceratothoa steindachneri. Lineage (NCBI taxonomy): Eukaryota > Metazoa > Arthropoda > Malacostraca > Isopoda > Cymothoidae > Ceratothoa > Ceratothoa steindachneri. The sequence continues at coordinate 164,790,228 of OZ018320.1, forward strand.
GATGAAGTTCCCAGCTACACATTAAATAAGCCTGAATAACGATTTTCTTGCCCGAACAATCCTCTCAGATTAACTCCCAAACGATCGCGTGTTGGTATTAGTAGACAAGACTTTACATGCAAGTGGAAGAAATTCTACAGAAACCTGATCACAAGTGTTGAATTTTTAACGACATAAAACAATTGGTTGAATGTTCTAGTTTGGGATGAGTTTTCAGGAAAATGAAGCGGTTCTCGGGCAGTGATGTGTAGACTCCTCCACATTTACGACACCTGTCTCCACCTCGCCGATCAGGTAGGCAAGGACCTGACTCATGGGAGTGATCGAGTAGTTTACCCAGATGGAGTGTCTACCGTTCAGATCCCCGAGCAAGAGAAATGGCCTCCGCAACCGTGCCACGACGCGGCGGAAGTCCCCCAAGACGAAGTCGGCTGACAATGGAATATACGCAGATATAACAGTATACCTCCTATCCAGGTGTAGCTGCACAACCACTGCCTGAAAGGAGGTATCTAAAGCAAAGGAAGAACAGAGACATCGTGGCGGGTGTAAATGGCGCATCCTCCTGCCCGCCCCCCATCCCGTGGTGGTGGGGTCGCAAAACCCTTAAACCCCGGGAGGGTGGGCAGGGGGCACGTGCCCAGCATGGTCTCCTGCAAAAAGATAGCTAAGGGAAAACGGGAGGAGACGAGCATCTGCAGTTCCTCCCAGTTGGCTCGGAGTCCCCGGCAATTCCAATGAAAGAATATGCCAGGCAGGCCAAGCTTTGAGGAAATGTGGGGCCCCTCTTCGAAGAGAAGACTCTCACGGGAATAGCCATAGGCTTCCCGGAGGCAGAACTCTGGGCGCTGTTGTTCGGGCAATGCGGTGAAGGCGCTGTCGCCTTCGAGGACTTATCGGAGGAGTTGGGATCGTAATGCGAGTCTTTCCTCCCGAGGACCTCCTTTGGAGGAACCACCGCCTTCGAATCACCCAGCCTAGCATTGGGTGTGGGTGTAGGAGCCTAAGCTCCTTTGGTGCTGTCCTTCTTTTGGGGAGCAGCATTAGGAACCCCGAAAGAAGGCCTAACATCCAACTTCAGGGGTGTTAACTCATGTGAGTATAACGACTCGGTGGAGGCGCGCGGCCGTTTCGCCCTACGGGAAACGGTCACGCCAGGGGTATTGGGGAGCCCTGGTTCTAGCAGGGGCTGGGTCTGAACCCTTTGTGCCGCCAGCTGTACCTGGAGGAGGACTTCAGGTGGGTAGAACCCGCAGAAGGGTTCTGAGTGGGTGCATAATCGAAAGTGCTCGGAGGCCTGTCGAAACCGGGAGCAGAGTGTCTTTCTTAACATTGAGGTATAAGACGTCCCATGGAGCCCCGGGTGGGCCAGGACCAATTCCTTATCCTCACGAAATCAAAGAGGATTCTGGGCTTGATCGGCCAGGATTTCCTTCTCAAGGAGATACGCAAACATTGCTTCGAAGAAGCGGGATGCGGCTCTCCGCAATTGACACACTTGGCCACACACAATTTGGACTTATCGTGTGCGGCCTTGGAGCAACTTACACAGACTTCGGGTGACCCCGACTTTGCACGTCTACAAGAACGATTCGTATGGCCGAAGCGGTGACGGTAATAGCACCGCCGCGGCAGTGGCACGAATGCCTTCACGCGGTAGCGATAGCAACCGGTACGCCCCGACTCATGAAGCCTGTTACACTCGAACGTGACGAAGAGTGTGGGGTGAGTCGCGAGGCCCATCCCTGTTTTCTCATCATACGTTCGACCTTGACCGCTCTTTGGTCGGCCAGCTCTAATGTGAAGTCATCTATAGAGTAGTCCACGAGTTCCCTCGCACAAACTACTTTTACGAAGTTCAAGGTAGAGTAGGGCGTCACACTCACCGGCGTGCCATCAAGTGTCAGAAGAGCACTAATCTTGGCCGCCTCTGAGGGATCTGACGCATTCCCCAGAATGCTCCCTTCCGAGAAACTGGCCACCTTCGACTCTCTACTAGTTCGGCTAGCTAGTGCTCTTCTCTAATGGAACATCTTGTCCTTGGCCAACATGCTGCCAACAGCAGAGCGAATAACCAGAAAGCGTTTGAAGCCAGCGGGCTCGAAAATGACAGGTAGTCTCTGAATGAGGGGCTCCGTCGTCATCGAGGCTCCGCTCTGCTCACTTCCGACTTTGGTCTTTGTCTGAGACTCCCCACCCGAGGGAGCATGAACTCGCTTCTCTTCTCCGCCGGAAGGAGCCCTTAGGCCGGATTGACCGGCCTCAGCAAGATCCTCTGAAATGGAGAAGGTCTTGGCTGTGAAAGGGGCACCAGCCGGGGGAGGAGGTCGCTCATCTGGAACATCCTACCGTCTAGGGCTGGGTCACCTCAGGGGATGCCTCCATGTGGCCATCCCCCCTCAAGATACCACGGATCTCATTCGAGGCTCCTTTTTATCGTCTAATGCCGGCGAACAGGGATCCATCGAGGAAGAGAGAGGGGCAGAAACACTGACCCCCTGTAAACTTGACATGCATGCAATCAGGACATTAGGGGGCAGGGGCACGGGCAGGGAGAAAAAGGTTGAGGGGTTAGCAGTAATAATAATAACATAATAATGATAAATAATAATACTAAATAATAAAAATATACAAATAATAATACTAATAGAATACTATTACTACTACTATAAATAAAGATAAGTCGCCCTGAGAGGGGGCGAGGGGAAAGCGCACAAAAAACTTTCCCAGGTTTCATCAGAGTTCAAGTCGACCCAGTGAAGGGGACTTCCTTAATTTCCCCTCAGGCCGGGAAGATGTACAGCTTTTTCAGGTACGGGAGAATTCGAGAGACGAAAGGGCATCTCACGACATCAACAAAACCCATGAATGCTAAATGAAAACAACAACAACAACGGTAATCACCGACATCTGCGACATTTAATTTCGCCGATTTGTCCGAATATGAACGGTTATGGATGCAATAATCATTTGAGGGGAGTGGAGAACGAGAATATATTATCTTGCCAGGTAGAAGAGGTGAAATGTTATAGAATATTTCGCTTAAATAATCGCAACATTTCACATAAAATTGCAAACTGAACAACTGCAAGTTTTCACCTCAACAATTTCAACATTTCACCGAAATAACCAATAATTATACACCTGAACAAGTGCAATATTCTGCCTAAACATGTGCGAAATTTCACTTAAACAAATGCCATCTTTCACATTAACAATTTCAAATTTTCATCCAAGCGTTCGAAACATCACACCAGAACAAGGGCAACAAACCACACACCTTAATTGCGGTCCCGAGGTCTCTCGCTCAGCGTTCAATCAATACAGCAACGAAATCGACCAAAATTCGGAATCGCCGCCTCCAATCCGAATCGAAAATGGCGACTTAAATTTAGATACAATTGGGGGAGGGGGGAACAGGAAATGGAGAGGGGGAGGCGACAGGATGCAAAGAGGAAGATGAAAGCCTAACAAGTGAGAAAAAGGAGCAGAAAAAAATGGAAAATAAAAGGGTGAGCAACAATGACTCGCAGGGAAAAAGGCCAGATAATGAAGACAAGAAGATGAATTACCCCATATATATATATATATATATATATATATATATATATATATATATATATATATATATATATATATATATATATATATATATATATATATATATATATATATATATATATATATATATAAATTTTCAATAAGAAGACAATGGCGAGGAGTAGACTTAAATCCAACATCAAAAAATCTTTATTACGATTGAGTAGTGCAACGTTTCGACTTTACGGTCATCTTCTGGCTCTAGAAAATAGATTAAGATATACAAATATACAAAATAGGTTTAAGTGGTCACCGCCAATTATAATTATAATAACAGGGGAGTAAAATACAACGATTTAAAGAAAGAAGTAAAGTAAAATTGGTCGAAACGTTGCACTACTCAATCGTAATAAAGATTTTTTGATGTTGGATTTAAGTCTACTCCTCGCCATTGTCTTCTTATTGAAAATTATATATATATATATATATATATATATATATATATTGCATGGTCTATCCTAATTGGTGTTGTGGACAATTATAATATGCCAGAAGGACAATACATATTTAATAAATATACGAGTATACCCAATATAGTCGCCTGCCCAATCAACAAACCGTTAAACTCGTTGATCAGAGGAGGTATTAACAGCGCGTCCCTTATAGCCAGCCGATCACTGGTCCAACACTTAAATACCCCTAATGTTCTTATTTTTTTATTGTACCTATTTTAGTTATTTTTTTTGCTCACCGTCTTTATATAGCTTGCTCGCACTGCATTGTTTCATTACCATATACCTGACGATGGCGGAAGCCGAAACTATTTGTTCTGTTTAAATAAAATCGGATTCATAATTGTGATTTCTCTTACTCATATATATATATATATATATATATATATATATATATATATATATATATATATATATATATATATATATATAGTTTCAGAGGATCTTTTCAGCAACCTCACCCCAGCGCCTCAAGTACTTAACTCTTATTTGGGCTCTTCGAACATTGTAGCTTCCACACTCATTTCACTTCGCCTGAATTTGTCACTTTCCATAGCGTTAGAAAATGTAAAATTGAGACCCATTTGAGAGAGAACCCTAAACTCTCGATAAATCTTTGATCTTCAAGAAACATGAATTGCTCGGGAGAGGGTGAGGGCGGAGTCCTTGGTAGGTGGGAGATACTTGCTGACGCTCTTCTACCATCAACAAGAGGGGAGTCGATTCTCTGAGAGCAGAGCTCATTAAACCACACTATGTAAATATGTACAAGTAAAGGCTACCCGATAAGGGCGCGGTCGCAATCCAGAAAACAACCGAACTGTGGCGTGAATCATGACTTGATGGACATGGCCTTTATAATATTAGGCTTTGGACACTTCATCGGTCTATTATTCATAACAGTCCCAAGTATCTAAGTACCGGGTTCGATTTCCGATGAGACTGGATAAAAAAAAAAATGTGACTGTAGGAAGCTGCCGTGTATGAGGCGATGCGTGAAGTATGTGGCATGGGCGCAGACAGATTCGGTCATGTGTCATCTGACATATAGCTAATCAAAACACCGTTGTCTCTTCCTTCACCTCTTCGCATAAATATCGCTCTTCCCACAAAAATAACTACCTCCCCCATAAAATTTACCAAAATAACACAACTATCTTTAGTATATTTGGGGGGATGCATTTTGGAACACTAAAAGGAGCCGACTTGAAAAATTAACAGAAATTAAACTAAAAATACGACACAGAAGATTCGTAAACTCGAAGTAATTATTTTCTGTCTTTATAAGAATCCATTTTTTTAGTCGTAAAATTGATGGGGAGGGGAGGATTTTGTAGTTGTGCATGTATATAAGAATTTATCTATTCCCTCCCTTTGAAAACGTTTCAAATGTATGGTTCCCACCGCAGCATTTTTAGTACTGCATGGCGCGAGTAATATAGTGTATATAGTAATGGATACTACTCGGACTTAACCTTTTTTCTTGTTTCTGAGATGGTTTATTAGGTATTAAGTGAACTATTTAATGGTAGTAAATTTAAACACAAGTAAGACTACATGGAAAATACAGTACAAAAACAGGTTTCGTTAAGGTACTCAAAATCTCTTACGAACAAAACAGTCCGTACCCCCTTTCTCTCAACGCACATTGCGTTCTTGCAGAACCAAGACAAGGACTAGTATAATTAAAATGAGATTAAATAACTAATATCTGGCTGTAGAACAAGATTTTTTTGCGTATTTCTTTTGCATAAAATAGATTTATTGACACTCTCAAGATGATAAAGTTTACGATCCTATTTTCAGGTGTTCACAAGAAAGCGAGGACAAACATAACAGAAGAATCAGACATTTGACTGCCATTTAAAGAATAAAACTTCAATACATTTTTAATTTAGCGGAAATTCGTTTTTTTTTTAATTTGTTAAAGATCACTTAACTCAAGTTGTTTATTAAAATAGACTTGTTCTTCAACCTAGTACGGGGTAAATGCCTTTCATCTCACGTAACACAGTTCCTTTCAATTTTCTCCTACCCCACTTAATCCTTTCTAATTTATTTCGTTTTTCTTTAGTTACCTGACGCCAGAAGCATACCCCTCCCTATTCCTAGTATTCGTTTATTCTAACTGAATTATGTTCTAGGTGTAGCGATGGGTACTACTTAAAGAATTAACTCTAAGTATTGGTGCAACCTCGGAACACTGGTACTCAACGGTATATTAACATAATAACAAAACTTCCTTGCAAGTAGAGAAACCCTTTGTTCAAACATACAAATCTTGTAGGCAGTGTTGTAAGGGACAATCTCGTGGGACTGGTGAGAGAAGCGAAGACTGGTGTAATCCAACGGGAACACGATCATACCGGTAACAGAATGGAGGAGTAGATCTGTTGACATTAAGTTATAATGAATGGTGATAGCTAGATGACCTGATGACATTGACAAATTCCATTGTGTATATAGTAAAAAAAAAAGTTCTGTAGAATAAAGGTACCCAAAAATTAATAATTTCCACCGTGACTGTTGAAGAAAAAAAGACAGAGCGCATAGCTGCGACAACGCCATTGTCACGAAGAAAGCGCAGAAGCCATCCAGAATCCGCGACTCTGTTGGCGGAGGTAATGGCGGATTAAATGGGGGCAATTTAGGTGTGCCCCAAGGCAGTCAGTCATCGGGTCATTTCCTGTTCGAGCAGTCATGGATTTTCGACTCTTGAGCGCATTGGGAAAATATTTCCTAATCCTATGAACTCGTCCGGAAGCCACCGGGTGACGAGACGAGAAAGAGCCGCTCTGTCTCGCACCTAGCTGATAAATGATGAATCGACTGCGGATTAAGATGTCTGGAGTATGTGACTCCTTTCTCCAAATTCCTCCTCAGAATCGGGCATACAAATACTCGGGTTATTCTGTAGTCGAAGAGGACAGCCCGCACCTCAAAGCCGCCCTCATCGTCTCAAGTCTAAGTAAATCACGTGAGCGTTCGTCAGACAGCAAGACTTTCTCAGCCGTGATACTACCCTAGTCAATTGGTAGCTTCTTTGATCGGCAAGCATTTGGATTTGCGCAACAGTCTCCCTTCGTTTAATCGAACCGGAGAAAATCTCCATCGATTACCTTTGAGGAAAAGAAGATTCATCTTCCAGTGGAATTACGAGAATTCCCACATTCCCCGTCGAACGTCATCTTTGAAGTTTGGCTATCTTCATCGGAAGGTTGGTTCGGATCGTGCCCCTCCTGCCTCATTCAGATCGTAGCCCTCCTGCCTCATTCGGACCGTGCCCCACTTGCCTCATCGGATCGTTCCCCACTTGACTCATCAAAAGAAGGACCTTCCTCGAAGTCATCAACCCGTAAGACTGAAACCCTCTCCATTATTAGTATTGACAAGTTTCCCCTTTTGATCTGAGCCTAGTTACATTAATTAATTAATTCCATTTGAAAATCCCTCTTCATATTAATTATCAAGACTATTTTAATTTAAATAATTTCCTTTTGCCTATCATTATGCTTATTTTGATCTTTGTAAATATAATTATATTTTGTTGTTTCATCTTTAACTAACCTTGAACGATACTCTCGGCCTATTCAAGTAAATCTCGCCAACCATTTATGCACTCTGTCTGATTATTAAGGATTTGAAACCCAACGCCTCAAGTGTGACTTCCTAATCGGTCGTTAATCCCTGCGAACATTCCTTCAACGGTTCGCGTTGCAGTAGGTGATTAAGTCCCCCCCCCCCACACACATAATATAGGAGCGGTGTATGGTATATATGGTTGTACCACGATATATATATATATATATATATATATATATATATATATATATATATATATATATATATATATATATATATTACTTCTATATTATAAAAACTGGTGTCAAGTGTGTGAGGTCTATTACATAGTAAATCAGTTTAGTTAATTTACATCCCCTTTGAGTTTTAGTAATTCCCTCTCATTATTGAAGTTTTTTTGTTTTATTATTATGGCCGAAGTACGTTCAAGTTAGTTTTAGATCAGTGGAGCTTTAGTCTATTAACTATTTAAAATTTAGATTATTAGTTGGGACCCGTTCTGTGTGTTTGTGTATTCCATTTACAGGAATATCTGAGTTAATCCTCAGCCGGATTAGAAAGATTAACCCGTCCTAACCGTGTAGGAAGTGTTTTAGTATTCCTTTAGTGGAATAATTTTTAAATATATATTTTGGGGAAAAGTTAGACTTCACGTATATTACAGAGTAATTTCGTTACATCAATAGCCCCGTTCGCGTGTCTTCTTCGTTTGACCATTTCAAGAATCAAGGAGAGTCGTTGGGTCTGTCAGGACGGGAATTATTAACTTATATTCAGGAAGAGAGAAATGAAAGAGAAAAAAGAATAGTAAAGGAACAAGAACTAAGAGCGCAGGGAAAGAACTAAGAGAAGCTGAAGAGAGAAGAGCAAAAGAACTAAGAGAACAACGAGAGATGAAAGAGCGTGAGAGAATAAGGCAGCATGAACTGGAATTAAGCTGTAATCAATTGGAGTCATTGCCAGTTAACTCCCAGACCGAAACTCCACAGTCCCCGTTAGTAAGATTACCCGTCTTTAAAAAAGGAGAAGATTTTGGATCATATCTTACGAATTTCGAGAAGATTTTTGAAATCAACGATTGGGACATCGAGGTAGATGGTGTCGCCAAATTTCTCCCCCTCCTTAACTCACAATTGAGAGACATATTCAATTCCTTTCCCTCAGAGTCCACTGTGGACTATTCTACCCTCAATTCTGAACTCTTAGCTGCCGTAAAAATGACCCCAGACTTCTAACGTGCCCGTTTCCGTCGCGAAAAGATCCGCCCCGGTCAGACCTTTCGCCATTTTGGGTACAGCCTCCAGAAACACATCCAATTTTGGTTAGTTGAGTGTAAAGTCCCCTAAGAGTACGAGTCACTTCTGGACTTCGTCCTAATAGATCAATTCTTAGCTTCCCTGACCCACGGAATCCGTGCCTTCGTTAAGGACAAGCGCTGCTCTACGTTCAATGAATGCCTAGAAGAGGCTGATGTTTACGCAAGCAGCCATAACTTGTATCTCAAAGTTAATAAAAAGCCTCCCCATCTTCTCCCAAGTTTAAGATTAATAACTCCAGGCCCCCTCCAAGAAATAAACCCTAAATTCCTGAAAGTTCAAGGCACCTCGAAACCCAGGAACCTCCCTCCTTCGGAACCAAGAGACATTAAGCCCATAATTACCGCTCCCCCCCACGTCGTTATTCCCCAGAAGGCAGATAATTTGTTTTACGTACGGAATAGAAGGTCACGTACGCACGAACTGTCCTCAAAATTCCCAATTTAGAAACGTGTACTCCCATCAGGTACACCAAGTTAGTGCCACCCCTGCTCCTTCCTTGTCTCTTCAAGATTCCACTACATCTCCCTCGTCGACCAACAACTCCGGTCACCAAGTAAATTTTCTCTTTAATAAGAGCTCTCCCGGTGGTTTATTTAAAAATGGAGCCGTGAACGGATGCCGTGTGTCCACCCTTGTACGTGACACTGGGTGCACATGCATCGTGGTATCCGAGCACCAAAAGTTCGCTGTGGTTCATGATTACTTCGGCCGAGAGAATCGTTTCCCTATAGTAAAATGCCACATCGAATGTGAGTATTTGACTGGTTGGGTCGAAGTGGTAGCAGCCCCACTCAAGTTTTGCTCTGTACTGATTGGTCAGAGCCCCCAGGTTACAAGTAACCCAGTAGCACAACCAGTGGTAATCCGTGCCCAGGCCGCCAAGAATTCCATAGAACCCGTTCCTTTAGAAAACCCCGTCGATCCGGAGAATAAGACCCTCCGGAACGAGGATTTTGCCCGCGCCCAGAAGGGGGGCGCAACTCTCCTCCCCCTTTGAGGGAAAGCCAGGACTCAGGAGCAAGAGTCTTCCCGTGGTGGAAAAAGCATCTCATACCTTGCCTAGGATGAGCTGTTACATCGTCAATGTTACGATGGAACCGAACCTGAAACACACTCCTTGTGTGTTACCCGCTCTCACGTCCCCCAAGTCCTCCAGATTTCTCACGATAATTTATTCTCCGGTCATTTTAATCAAAATAAAACTTCTCAGAGGGTTTTTAAGTATTTTATTGGCCAGGTGCGGCCAGAGAAATTGTAGAATACTGCAAATCATGCGATGCCTGCCAAAGGACATCAGCAAAAGGGCGCATTAAGCCAGCGCCCCTTCAGAAAAGCTCGATCATCTCGGAACCTTTCTCTCGTGTGGCCATTGATCTTATTGACACCATTCATCCCCCGTCTAGTGAAGGACACAGTTACGTCCTCACTTTGGTAGATTTCGCTACCCGTTTTCCTGAGGCAGTTCCCATTAAGCTCATTGATGGCGTTTCGTGCGCCGAAGCCCTCATTTCCATTTTTTCTCGGGTAGGAATTCCTAAAGAGGCATTGTCGGATCGAGGAAGACAATTTACCTCCGAGCTTATGGAGTATGCGGAAAGCTCCTCATAGTAAAACTTCTGTTTACCACCCCATACCACCCAGCCGAAAACGGAGTTTGCGAAAAGCTAAATGGCACATTGAAAGCAATCCTCAGAAAATTGAGTATCGATCAGTACCGAGAATGGCATCGCTTTTTACACGTGGCACTGTTTGCTTGTCGTGAAATCCCCATAGGACCCTAGGATTTTCCCCCTTGGAATTACTGTATGGCCGTAATGTTCAAGGCCCCCTTGCTATTTTAAAGGAACTTTTCACCAATTTCTTCCTGGATAACGAAATCAAATCCTCCTATTCGTACCTCCTAGACCCCCGAAAGCGCCTCAAGATATGTGCCGACATCGCGTACCAAAATGCTGAAGTAAATTTGGAGAAGTATTGAAGGAAAGAAGATTTAAGCCTGGCGAGGAGGTGCTGTTGCTACTTCCCACGGAGAGTAACAAACTCTTGAGCCAGTGGAAGGGCCCTTTTTGAGTTCTAGAGGTAAAAGGACCAGTGGATTACCTTATTCGAACCCCCTCAAGAGATAAGGTTTTCCACATCAATATTTTGAAGAAATATCACTGCCGTGCGTGTATCGACAATATTTTGGCCCTCGATGAAGAGTCCCCGTTGGAAGCAGTGTATCCCGCTGACCGCCTCAATGCCGTGCAAGTAGTATGCATTGAACAGGATGGTGATTACCATATCCCATCTTTACCTGGACCCCTGGAATCATCATCCCCCATGGATTAGCCAGCATTGTCGGCTTATGGATTCCGGATAAGATTATCAGCTACCACGTATATACCAAAACTTTAAACTGATTATGTTGGAGTATCAAAGCCATCGCATTATACCTCCGTTCTTGCTCTTAGTATTTCCGAGGTACGACAAATGGCGATGGTTAGTCTCGACAATAAACTCTTTCCCTATTAAATACATGCTAAATGGTAGCGGCCCCAATCCAGTTCCACTCCGTTTTGATAGGTCAAAATCCCGTAATCAACGACCATCCCGTGGCCCAGCCCGTGATTACCCGTACACAGGCAGCCCTGGAATCCCATGCACCCGTTCCCCTGGAAACCCCTATCGACCCGGAGTTCCAAACCCTCCGGAGCGACAAATTTGCCCACACCCAGGAGTGCGCAACTCTCCTCCCCCTTTGGGAGAAAACTAAAACCCTCGAGCGTGAGTCCACTCGAGGTAACAAACGGTCGTATCTCGTGAAGAAGGACTTATTGAGAGATATAAGACCTACTTTGACCTTAAGTCATGAGAATGAAAATTCCAGCGTGGCGTGGAGGTGCTGGTACTACTTCCCACGGAAAGCAACAAACTCCTTAGCCAGTGGAAGGGACCCTACCCCGTCCTCGAGGCTAGAGGACCAGTGGATTTCCTCATCCGTACTCCGGCGGGAGCGAAGGTTTTCCACGTGAATTGTATATATTATCTCATTAATGTTCTTAATTATGATTTTTTGGGGGGGTCCACTAAGTTGTTTAGTCATTAGTCCCATATTCATGCCTCCATTTAATTGCATCCTTTTGGGGGGGTTGCACTGAAATGTCGCCAATGTTCTCCTGTGATTTTTTTTTGTTTAAAATTGTACTAGTTAAATTGTCTCTAGAATTGACCCGTTTAAGGCTTATGTTCATAAATTCCCCGCTGAGCTCGGATTAATGTTTTTTTGTGTGTGTGCACCTGTCGTAGCAGGTCAGAATTTCCCTAGATCCTTGGTAATTCTAGTTCAACTGGTGCGATGATCCTTTCCTACGCAACTGCTCTGTAAAGCATCATCTTTCGGATGGGAGATGTGTGGGGGAATTCCACGTGGAATTTCTTTTCCAGCACGGAAGTGAGGTCCATGCGCTGGAGAAGGTTCTAGAATTTGGTTAGGCTCAAATTGGTAAGCCTTCCCCCACCCCATCCACAAGCGGTAGCCTCGAACCGCGTCCACCTCGGACCACCTTTTCGTGGGTTAGAATCGCCTCGACGTGAAGATTCGAGGCCATTCGAGAGTAGCGCTGTTTCCCCCACCCCTGCGGGGGAAGCCTCGGATATATAGGGCTCGTCTTCCATGTAGGAGACACAGAGTTGAGGAGTCCCGCCAGGACCAAGAAGCATTCCCCTAGTTCCAAGTCAGGTGCTAACAAAGCAAAGTTACGGCTGAACTTTTCGTGTGTTGGAATTAGCCCCAGTCAGTGAGGTAATTCCATTTGACGATCGCCACCGAGCGATTTTTCCGACTCCACTCATCAACTCCTGTCGAAGCCCTCCTCGTTTTCGGGTGGCCGAAATACTCTCCCCTAGACCGGACGTTACGCCCCCCCTTCGGAGAACCGCATCACGTCAACTTCCTGCTCAGAAACTCCGAGCGCCCTCGCCCTACGTTTATTGCCTGCAGAAGACATCCGTGAAACCTTACCCTGACGTCTCACCCGGAATCCTCGGTAAGCCAACCCCTAGCCCCCCCCCCCCCCTTCAGCAACCCATTTGAGTTAATCCTCCCCATTTGAATAGTCTCCTTCTGTAACGCATTAATTTCTAACTTCAGAGTCTGATGCATAACTCTGCAATTCCCCCCTCGTTTACCAATTTAATTTTGCCCATTAATTCTCTTATTTTATCTAAATAAAATTATATTTTTGTACATGCCTCTTTAAGTAACCTTGAGCTTTGCCATTGCCCAAATTTTACCTGACCTCGTTGCAGTCTTTTCTCGCTGTTCCGCTCGTCGAAACTCGTGGCGTTCCGTCCCTTGTCGGTTCGCCTTTAAGTTATTGGTCCCTCCCCCATAGATATAATATGGTATTGATATAATGTAATGTCATACCACGACAGACCTCTTAGCTTATATTCGAGAGGAAGAAAGGATCGAAAGAGAAAGAGAAGAGAACGAACGAGAAGAAAGAAGAAAAAGAGAAGAACGAGAAGGGAAATAATCCGTCTTCATGAACTTGAAATGACGAGCAGGAACGAGACGCTGTGCATTAGCTAGAGGTTCGAAGCTTCCCCTAACACGTCTGTTAAGATTCCGGTTTTCAAGGAAGGCGAGGATTTTGCAGCCTTCTTAACCCACTTCGAGAAAATCTTCGAAATCAACCATTGGGACATCGAGACAGATGGAGTAGCTCAATTGTTGCCCTTGCTAAATTCGCAACTCCGAGATATATTCATATTACTTCCCTCGGAGACACCAATCGATTATTTGACCTTAAAATCGGAGTTACTAGCGGCATATAACATGACCCCAGACTTTTACCGATCCAAATTCAGACATGCCCGTCTTCAGCCAGGCAAAACATACCGTCAGTTTGGATACACCCTCCAGCGTCACCTCAACTTTTGGTTCGATGCTTCTAAAATCCCGCATGACTACGATGCCCTCGTTGACTTCTTCCTGAGAGACCAGTTGTTGGCTTCACTTCTGGCTGAAGTCAGATCTTTCGTAAAAGACCGGCGGTGCCTCACATTCAAGGAATGCACAGAAGAGGCCGACATTTATTCATCAAGCCACAACCTTTATCCGAAAGGCAAGAAAACGGCACCCCTTTACCCAAAACCTAAGCCAAACAAAGGTAAATTCATCCCGCAAAATATAAACAAGTTTGCCAAGGTAACTGGGCCATCAAAGCCGAAACCACTCTTTTCGTCCGAACACAGGGATGTAAAGCCGTTCTCTTCAGGCCCACCTACGTCATCTTTCCCAAGAGAACCATCATTTGTTTTTCCGGTGGTGTGGAGGATCACGTGAAAACGAACTGCCCTCAGAACTCTCAGTTCAGAAATAACTCTTCTCACCTGGTACACCAGATCTGTGCCACGTCTGCGCCTCCGTCAACACCATCGGAATCTTCTCCTCCCCCGAGCATCTCAAGTCCCGGCGGCCACCAGGTAAACTTTTTGTTTGATAAGAATACCCCTGGAGGACTTAAGTTCTAATCCGGAACGATTAATGGCTGCCGTGTCTCCACTCTTGTGAGGGATACCGAGTGCACCTGCATAGTCGTGTCGGACAAGCTGCTTCCCCCAGTATCCCTAGACCATAATAAATTTGCCGTCGTGCACGACTACTTGGGGCGCGCCAATCGGCTCCCCATCGGTCAGTGCTACATCGATTATGCGTACTTCACTGGTTGGGCAGAAGTAGTAGCAGCCACTATTAAATTCTGCTCCGTCCTCATTGGCCAGTGCTCACAGGTCTCCTCCAATTCCGTGGCCCAACTCGTGTTTACTCGTTCGCAAGTGGTAAAAGATTCGAAGATGACCTCGCCCCTAGAAACATCACGTTCTTCAGAATTCAAGGTGGTCTTGACCGAAGACTTCGCAAGGAACCAAAAGAACCGCGATTTCCTCCGACCCCTGTGGGCTAAGAGTAAGAAGCTACTCAAGGAGACAAGGTGATCTCCTACCAAGTTACAGACGGCTTACTTTATCGTGCTTACTCAGAAAACGATAAACCCCCGACGCGAGTATTGTGTGGCCCGCGTTCCCACGTTGGTCACATTTTAACCACTGACTATGACAGCCTATTTTCAGGCCATTTTAGCCACACGAAGACCACCCAGATCCTCAAATATTTTTATTGGCCAGGCGCCCATGAAGAAATCCTTCGCAACTCCAGGTCCTGCGACATCTGCCAGAAGACTGCCGTCACGGACGAGTTAAGCCCGCACCATTGCAGAGAGGACCCCTAATCTCAGAGCCGTTTTCCCATGTCGCAATTGATCGTATCGGTCCGATATGTCCCCCATCGAGTGAAGGACACAGTCACGTGCTAACTTTAGTGGATTTTGACCCTCGGTTCCCCGGTGCCATGCCGTTGAAGAATAATTGGATTACTTTTGCATATGTTCCACAAGAATTCTTGTAGTTTTGTGTAATGCCTTATAAGAATATGTACCATCGGTTGTTTTTATTATTGTGTATATATTTTTGATGAGTTACCCTGTTCGTATGTACCTTCTTTTGTATTGTGGGACCTTTCCCTTTTTTTAATATCCTTGTATGTAAGCCCCTGGTTAACGAGACTATGTTAACCCCGGCTAATGATAACTATTCTGTCTGTCTTATTGTATTATTAATGCTATTTACTATTTTTTTCTTGATGTGTTCGGTAATGGGAATACTGAGCATTTCCCGAGTCCCCTTTATTTTACTTATTTTTGTGCAGAGTACCCGGTCCCATACCTTTTGTAATTGTGTCCCTATGGGAAACTTAGCCGTGTATCTACCCTATATTAGTCTGATGTCACTTCCTTCGGAAGCTCCATCTTGGGAGCGAAGGAGGTGTCAGAGAGAGAAAGTTACCTCCCCCCTTAGAACCAAACGTCTACCTGTGGCGCCTGAGAACATATACCTGCAAGACCAAACAGCCGCGAGATTTTCGCCGGACCGCGTAATCCGTTTGGGTTCCATTCCTCGCCGTCGCACCGTCAGATCGGCACCAGACCCACGGCGCCAAGGACCTTTGCGCAAAACTGTAAGGCGACCGAGACTATCTCCCCTCCTTGGCCCGCTAAGTCTAATGAGATCCGTGTTTCCCTTTGGCGGGCCCCCAGTGACCCGCTTCCGCCGAGGCAGTATAAATACTTCGAGAAAAACTTTGAGAAATCAGTACCATACAGCCCTGTCTTGGTTAGCAGCCACGTACAGTCTCGTACACCCTGCTTCGCCTCTCAACGGCTTCCTGCTACGAACGCGACGCGTCACCTGTACCCAACCTTGCTCGTATCTAAGGCCAGAGTTCCTGTCGACAGACGATAGACACGGACAGGCATATATCACTCGGTTATCGACTTCGTTCAACGACTCCCTCGTTCATTTCTCAGCGAGATTAAAGAAGGAATCTTGCAAGAGGAACTTTGCCCCCCCCCCCAAATTACTCGCCGTATTCAAGCCTCCAGTTAATTAGGCTTTACGTGTGTCTCCCCGATAATTGTACTCTCCCATTTTCTCGGGAAGCAATCTCCTTACATCCTCTCTCGGACTCTCGTACCTGTCGAGTCATTTGTATACCTCCCCCTCCCCGTTTGGTACCCCGGGTCTCATTTTAATTTACTGTAGGTTATTTACTTTTGCTATTAATATTTTCTTTGTATATAGTAAAGTTATATATTTTTCTACCATTAGTTTCTCTAATCCCAGAACCTCTAAGAATTAAATATTTAGGTCAACCGCACTCGACTTTGTTTTATTTAACCCTCGCACTGGGGTCTGTATCCCGATTCTCTGGCGTGCCCTCTTCACGGCCACCCCAAGATATTGGCCATACGCCAGTCCGTAGGGACCTCACCACTATCGAGTGACGCGTTGAAGATTTCAGAAAGATGGGTGCCCAACTGATCTTTCACCTCAAGCAGCACTCTTGGCAAGAAGCCATCAGAACCAGGGATTTATACGTATTTAACTGACCGAGCCTCTTGGCAACCTCTTGGGCAGTTGTACATAGTTATTTCTTCTAGGGCTTCTAATCCAATATCTATCATTATCGGCGGTCTGAGTATCTCTCCGTCCCTTTTCCTCGTGAACACTGAGGAAAAGTAGTCGTTGAGTACGTTGGCTATTTCCAGATCCGAATCCTTGAGGACGCTGTCCACGTCCCTCAGAGATCCGATGCGTTGGCGCACTGGTTTTCGGTTGTTCACGTACGCGAAGAACTCCTTAGGGTTCTCTTTGGAGAGAGGCCACACGAATTTCTTCGTTCTGCTTAGCCGTGCGCACTAGTGGCTTTATCGTTGTACAATGAGTCACGTAAGCTTCATGATTCACTGCATTCCTACTTCTCTTTCATATCATGTGCGCTGTCTTTCTACTTTTAATAGCCGTGGCGATTTATTGAGTAAACCACCTAGGGTGGATGCTCGCTTGTCTGAAAGTCTTCGTGGGAACGAACTCAGCCTGACGCTCCATAAAACGATTCTTAAAGTCGTTCCATTTGGAGTTCGCCCAGTCCTCGTTAGATGGTTGTATTTGGCCAAGTGACGTCCGAAGTTCATCGAAGTCTGCACGTCTGAGATCCAACTTACGTGCTCGTTCATTCGTACCTTGCGTACAAGGGGCACGTACACCGAACCTGACCATGTTGTGGTCAATACCACCTAAGCAGTCATCCAGTGACACGTCAGAGAGGAGGTCATCTTCGGTCGTAAATACTAGATCCAGCACGCTACCCTCTCGGGTAGGCTCGCAGACCCACTGAGTCAAAAAGTTGCTGTCAGCAAAGTTCACAAGCCGAGACGCCTATCCGCCGCCGGTTCAGTCACTAAAGTCGACTCGGCAGTTGAAGTCACCTATCAGCAAAGACGGGGGACCGTCAAAGAGATCGGACAGGTTTTGGTACAGGTCCATATCCACCTCTACTGTCCGATAGAGAGGCCGGTAGGCCACTATGACCCTGTACATTGTATCGTAGACCTTAATGTCGACTCCTAACACCTCATGCACCGGAACAGGTCTGCACTCAACGGGAGAGAGATGGTCATGTACATACACAAGAAATCCCCCGTCTTCCTAAGATAAGAAAATTCCAATAACAAAAATTAAAATAATAAATACTACGTTCAAAAGACCACTAAAAAGATATCACTGGCAAAGACTCTAATAAGAAACTCAATAATTTAATAAGAAGGACTCCGATAAGAAGACTCCAATAAGACCAATCCATTAAAATCAAGGAAAGTTAAGCGAAATCTACAGAAATCAAGGAAAATGAAGGACAATCGAGGCACACCCAGTAAAAATGTTAAAAAATCAGAGGAAATAAATGTAGGAAAATTTCAGACATCCTGCAAAATGCGGAGAAAGCTACGAAAACCCAGAGAATCCAAAAGGAATGGACATAAATTAAGCAAACTAAGGGTAAATCTAAGAATAAGAAGGAAAATATTTTTTTACGCGCCCATCTAGCGACTTCCACCAAGGGCATATGTCACAGTAATATAAATTTCAGCCTAGTGATTGCTATTTTAAAGTGAATAAAACCAAACAAAAAAAGAAACAAAAGGAGGGAAGCCAGCTCCGACGTCGGGGAAGGTGGGCATCCCTCCTGGGAATTGCACCCAGCCGTATACACTGGCACGAATCCAGCGAGACACGGAGTGGGCCCCAAAATGGCCGAACGTAATACTCCAGGTGCTGAGGAAGCTTTGGGAGCAGAATCATGGAGACAAATTAGTCAAAGGTGGTACCCTCCTGGGCAGAACCAGGGGCGCCACGGGCCCAAGAGCAACATCCCAGCTCTGGAAGGAGTTTCTTAGCCAAAGGGCTTATGGTATGACTGACGTCTCTCGGCGGCATAGGCACCGGCGATATCGGCTGTGGATGCACTGCGAGTTGTTAGTGACTGAGAAAGTCGCAGGGCTCGCGCGTACAGGAAAATAATGCACGTGCACGGCGAAGAGCGAGTGGTATTTTTCCAGCCTCAACAAGTAGGCTCTCAATGGGGAGAGGTGCGGAAGGAACTGGTTGCAAGACGGTGACCGATGTGGTGGTTCAATCCACCTTCCGCAATACACGTAAGGCTGCGGAGGAGAAAAAAACGCTTCCGTAGTCAAGCTTTGAAAAAAAGGATCCGTACAAAAGCAAGGCAGTAACACAAAGAGGATCATGAAGGTCAAAGAAAAATGAATGTCCATTGTGGAGGTACGAGACCCTAAGGAACAAAATATGAACCTCCTAGGTGAGGCGTCGGTCAAAAGCAAGACCCTGGAAACGGTGTGGATCCACCACTTCCAATCGAGCCACATTGAGAAACTAGTCCGGGTAGGGGTGGAGTCGTGGTTGGTGGTAGAAGTGCACCAACTTAGTCTTGGCCAAGGAAAATGAAACCTGTGTGCTTGGGGATAGCGAGAGGCATGTTTCAATGCCTGTTGGAGTCAACGCTCGAGAATTGGCCTCTAGGCCGCATCAAAAAGATCGAAAGGTCATCTACGTAGAGGGCAGCAAGAACATCTTTCGGCAGCACCGAAGTAATTTCGTTGATGCTCAGGGCAAAGAGTGTGACACTGAGGACACTTACCTGCGGCATACCCCCTTCCTGCTCAATTGGGTCAAAGAGGGCTCCCCAAACCCGTACGCAGGATCGACGATCTCGCATAAACTCCGAGATAAAGATTGGGAGGCGTCCCTTCGCCCTCATCGTGCGGAGAGTCTCCATGATACCGTATCGCCATGCAGTATCATGGGTTTTCTCTAGATCGAAAAACACCGTTGCCTAGTGCTGTCTACGAAGCCTCGCAGACGGCATTTTACACTCAGAACAGAGCATCTGACGTGGAGTGAAACTTGCGGTGGACTCTGCTGTCCAGGATAAAGACTAGTGTAACATGTATCAATTTCCCAATATACTTGCAAGCGCAGGAGGTTAGAGAGATTGAGCGGAAACCGGGCGGTGTAGAGTGATCTCTCCCTGGTTTGCGAAAATCGAGAACAGTAGCGATTCGCTACGAGTTTGGGAGGATAACCTTTGTCCAGATCCCGTTGAACAAATATAACAGAAAAGCAATCTCTCGCTCACCTAGGTGTCAAAACATGGCATACGGGATATCGCCCGGACCAGGGGTGGTGTCCGTGCACGAAGCAAGAGCGGAACGCAACTCACTCAATGTAAACTTGTCGTTGAAGGGTTTTCCGCTTCTGGAGGTAAAGGAGAGTCGGCGGACTTCAGCGATTTCACAACATGCATTGAATCCTGGCGGAGCAGCATTCCAGCCAAAGAATGCTGAGAAAGCGGTCGCGAAAGACTCCTTCACGGACGCGTGGTCCGAGATTGCGGTTCTATTCTCCTGGAGAACGGGATGAAGGTCCTGCGAGAACTTGCCCAGAATCCTTTTAACTCGCTTCCACACATCTGTTAGAGGGGTCTTCGCGTTTAGTGAAGACACGAATGCCAGACTACCTTCTACACAAAATCAGGTTGTGCATCCGGAAAGCACAGTTATCGATCAAGACAGGTAAATGAAGCATAAACTCATCCACATTTAGGATACTTATCTCCAGCTCGTCGATCAGGTCGATAAGGACCTGACCCCTGGGATTGATTGAGTAGTCTTCCCAGTGGGGGTGTCTACCGTTCAAATCCCCGAGAGGTATAAAGGGCTTAATCAACATTGCCACGGTGCGGCGAAAGTCCCACGCGGCGAAGTCGGCTAACGGTGGAATGTAAGCAGAAATAACAGTATAGCTGCTATCCATGTACAGTTGCACTTCTAATGCCTGAAATGAGCTATTTAAAGCAGGAGAAGAACCGAGACATCATGTCGGGTGTAAATGACGTATCCTCCTGCCCGGCCCCCATCCCTTGGTGATGGTGTCGTGAGACCCTTATACTCCGGGAGAGTTAGCAGGGGGCGTGTCCAGCATGATCTCCTGCCAAGTAAAAAAAATTGCTAAAGGGGAACGGGGGGAAACGAGCCTCCTCAGTTCCTCCCAGTTAGCCAAGAGTTCGCGGCAATTCGATTGAAGGAATATGCCCCTCAGGCCTATTTTGGAGGAGATACGAGGGCCCTCGTCGAGGAGAAGACCGTCACGGGAATGGCTTACGCTTCCCGGAGGCAGAACTCCGGGCGCTGTTGGTCGGACAATTAGGCTCGCTATGCGAGTCTTTTCCCCCCTCCGTCCATCTTGAAACCTTAGGCGGGCGGGGAGGCTTCGGATGCGGGGGTCCTCCTTTGGAGGATCCACGTAACCAACTGACTTTGAAATAATGTACGATGGTCTACGCCGTGTCAAGCAGCCTTACCTTCCCTGTACTTCTACGAATGCTGTAATGCACCGCGACACATTTAAAGAAGCGTCGAATACAATAATCACGGCTTCTTCGCTTAGACTTCTTGGGGAAAAAGAAGTTGGCCCTTTTCAATCCTTTCGAATGCTCTTGCATTTTAACTTGGGCTCGATGAGAGCAATTATTTAGCATTTTATACTTTTTTCACCGATTTCAGTTATCTTCATAGCGAAAATCCATATCTACTCCCCGCTTCATTTTTGAGTCTATCCGCAATCCTGATTTCTCCCTTATATCCCTTTTTTGTGCATTGACCGAGGGTTATGAAAGGTCAATTCGTTGACTACTGCAGACGAGACATACAGCCTCAAACTGACATCTTCGTTCTTGTGAACTTTAGTTCCATGATTACCTGTGTATCATAGGAATGATTAAAAAGGAATAAAAGTTGGCCTAAAAATTTGCCCAATGAAATGTCGCAACTACAAGAGTGATAAGGTCCCATAGGTGAATAGATTTAAGTGAAGTGGGGTGACGCGCAAGATTAAAAAAATTGTTCATCGTCATTTTTTCATCTGGCTAAGCCTCTCATATCTACCAGCAATTAATATTTAATAGCGAAAGGTGTTCCAAGGACTTTTCTACTTTATCAATCGTTGCTCGGAATATATGAAGTACATATCTACCAGCAATCATTTGATATATTCGCAAAGTACTACCAATAAAATGCAGAATAATGCTTTCACTCAACATTTTACAATAATCTGTATGTATATATATGGACATATTGGCAAAAAAACGATAGAAAATGGGAGATGAATGCTAAACTGATCCAGAGAAATCCTAAATGGACCCAGAAGACCATCTCGTATAAGGTGGGAAGATGAAATTCTCCAATTGCGAGACTAACAGGCAGGCTCGCGTGTTGGACTGTAATCAGTGAAAGCCATTATGAATAAATAATAAAACGACTGAAATTGAGACAGAGAATATCACAGTAAAGATTATATGTTAGAAAATGCAGAATACCACGAATAAACGGAAAACAAAAGGGAATACCAGGTTTGATCCTCCGTTTAAGCAAATTTGTTGAACAAAATCGAGGAACTATAAAGCCACTCACCTTCCTAGCTGTGGCGGCTCTCCGAGAGCGAGCTCGAGCGTCCCTTCGTCTAGCCAAGTTCCTTCGCGCTCTCGACTCGAGGCCCTTCAAGCGAACGCCTCTCGAGCGAAGGGAACAGTCGCCCTTCGGGCCGTTCCTCCGCTGCCCATCTCCCCGCTGGAAGGAATGATCTTTCCGCCTGCGTTCATGGTATTTGCACCTGTTTCGAGTGGCCTTTTGCTGCTTACGCCTCGCTTGACGCTCTTTCATCCTCCGTTTGTGATGTGATTTTCTCTTCTTCTTATAAACCGGAGACGCCTCTGTCTCCTCTGCTTCAGTGCGAGGGTCTGTCGGACGGACACTGTGTTTAGTAGACGCGGTGTCAAAGGTTCTGTTTGTGAGACGCCCCTTGGCCCTAGCGCCTTTCCGCCTCTGATGCCTTAGGCTCCCCCGCTCTCTGGACTTCCTTCTCGATGGTTCATAATCCAATGTGGTAGGAATCTCATCAGGCGAGGTATCGGCATGACGAGCAGACAACCCATTCCGCAAAGCTTTCTTCGCAGCTTCGTTGGAAGCATCCTGGAGTTTCTGCTGTGTCAGTTCTCGGTCCAGTTCCTGATTTGGGACGGCGATGTCTTCTAGGAAGAAATCTGCAACAAATAATAAGAAGTCCGTGAGTTCCAAACGCGATGGTATTTCTGAAAGTTAAGCGGGGAAAGTTGGATTTACGAAGGGATGGAAGAGAGACCTGGGTTACGAGGAAAGATAAGAGGGATCTGGATTTTAGAGGGGAGTGAAGGAAGGATGGATTTGCGAGGGTAGGTAAAGGAGAGTTGGATCTACAAAGGGGGGAAGAGTTGGGTATACGAGGGTAGATGTAAGAAGGAATAGTTGGATTTACCAAGAGAGGCAACAACTCGATTTATCAAGGAAGAAAATAATGACTTGGATTTACTCGTGGAGGGAAGGGAGAGGTGGATTTACGAGGGAAATGAAAAAAGAGGTGGATTTACAAAGGGAAGGGAGTATTGGATTTGCGAGAGGCGGGAATTGGGTGTTGGATTTAGAAATTGATGGAAAGGAGAGTTTTGTTTACGAGGGAAACGAAGCAAGTGTTGGATTCACGAGATGCAGAGAGGAATATTTGAATTTATGAAGGGAGAAAAGGGAGAGTTTATTTACCTAGAGAAAGGAGGGTTGGATTCACGAGAAAGGAAGGGAGAGGTGGATTTACGAGATTCGGGGAGGAATAGTTGAATTTATGAATGAAAAAAAAGGGAGAAATGTGAGTTGGGTTTACTAGGGGAGAAATGGAGAGTTGGATTTACGAGAAGAAGGAAGGGAAAGTTGGATTTACGAGGGTAGAGAAGGAGGGGTTGTATTTACGAAGGGCTGGAAGGGAGTTAGATTCCTGAACAGAAGGAAGGGGTAGTTGTAGATACCAGGGAAAGGTGGGCATGGACAGTTATATTTGCGAGAGTAGGGAAGGAATGGTTGGATTTAAGAAGGGAAGAAAGTAAGAGTTGGATTTACAAATGGAGAGAAGAGAAGAGAAAGTTGGATTTACGAACGGAATGAACGGGTAATTGTATACACAAGGGGAGTGAGGGTTGGATTTAAGAAGAAAAGAAAGGAAGGTGTAGATTTACGAGGGTAGTGTTAGGAGTGTTTGATTTACGAGGGGAAATAAGGCAAGATGGAAAGAAGGTGGATTTGGCTTTACGAGAGGATGGAAGGTAGCGTTGGAGTTACAAGGGAAGGGGAAGATAGATTTGAGAAGGGATAAAAGGGACAGTAGAATTTACGAATTTACTGCGACAGGTAATGAGCGCGAAGAGCCCCAGACTGAGACATTCAACAAAAATATGCGGGACAGTCTAAGGGAAGCAAGACGCCGTCACAAAAAGGTTCATAGGAGTAAAATTAAATGACGCTTCGTCCCACGATTGAGCTCGATTCGGAGGCGAAGGAAAACCACCTGAATCCGTCGAGGCTTTGGCGGGTGGTAGGTCGACGGGAAAAGTCGGGGCGCAATGGCGACAATTTTAGATTTCCTTCGGCCGTCTCCCATCTTCTTGCAATGCAGGGTTGAGCAGATTTCTGCCATGTAGTCAGAGTGTGGAAGAGCAATTCGTCGGTCTTTTTGCCCAGTCAGCGGAGACATTTTAGCGCCATCATGTCCCGCAACTCCTATCTCTGCAGGAATGGCGAGAAACGTTTAAAGATGGTACCCTCCAGGGCGGCGTCTAGAGTAGAACCAGCGAGGACACCTACCCAAGAGCTACATCGAACTCGAGGGTTTTTTTTATCCTAAACCAAAAGGCTTAAGGTATAATTCTCGCCTTAGGGTGGCAGAGGCATTATCGAAATCGGTTTCGGATGAGATAAGAGCCGTTGGCCCACGAGAAGAACGCTGTGCTAGCGCGTACATGTGCATAAGGCACTGTGTACGGTTTAAAGCGAGCAGCATCTCCTCACGTAGACAGGTAGGATCTCGATATGAGTTGTGCGGAAGGCGTCGCCGCCAAACGGAGACGAGCATTGTGGATCAATTCCCTCTATTCTAATCCACGCACGAATGCGGATGCGTAAAATTCGCTTCTGTAGTGTATCTTAGAAGGAACAAAGCAGCAGAGTCGCAAAGTGAAACGTAGCCTAATAAGTACCCATAATGCTAAACGTCACGACACGGGCAATGTCCACGGCGTGGGTATAAGGGACAGTAAGGCTGGGAATATGTAACTACCAGATAAGGCTTTGGTAAAAAAACAAGACCAAGAAAACTTTGCCACTCTACCACACCCGGCCGAACCCCATTTATGAACAGGTCAGGTTCGGGTGAGGTTGTGGATAGCGGCATAAGTGCATCATAACCTTGGTGTTGGCCAAAGAAACGCGAAACACGTGCGCTTCAGCATAGTGAGAGATGCGGTCCAGAGCATGTGGAATTCGACGATCCAGATATGGCATCTGGGTTGCACCAAAAAGATCGAAAGGTTATCTATGTATATCGTAACAAGAACATCTTCCTGTACCACCGAGGTAATACCGTTGGTGTTCAGGGCAAAGAGAATAACACTAATGATACTTTTTGCGGACGCCTTTCTCCCGTCATATTGGCCCGTAGATACTCCACCCACCCGTACACGGAATCGACGATCTCGCAGGAACTTAGACACAAAGATTTCGGGGCATCCCCTCACCTACATGTTGTGGAGGGTCTCTATGATACCGTATCGCCACGTGGTACCATAAGCTTTATCCAGATCAAAGGATACCACCTCATAGATAGCATTTACTAGGTTGAGCACAGCATCCGACACGGAGTGGAACTTTCGAAAGTCGCACTGTGCAGAGACAGGTGGATTCCACTGTCCAAGAAATAAGCTAATCTAATATTACCTAATTTCTACACCAACTTGCACACGTATGAAATTAGAGAAATTGGGCGCAAACCAGTGAGCGTTTAGGGATCTCTCCCTTGCTTACGAAAAGCGAGCAGAGTAGCCATTCCCCTAGGAAACTTGGCAGATACCTTCCGTCGAGATCAGGGATGCGCAATCATTTAAGCAGCGGGCCACATTGAAACATGTAAAGCTTTGCGGGCCGCACTTAAACAGTTAGATGCAAATTTCGAATAAATATAAGTTAATTTCAATTACTTTTGTCCATTTGTTTGCATATTCCTGTGATATATACGAGTATATAGCTACATTATAACTAAAGGTAAGTTTTTTGCATAGTTTTGCCGCCCCTTTTAAACCTTTTCCATGCTTATACCATAAGAAAACTACATATTAACCTCGAATCCGAACCACTATTTACAATTCTACATCATGTGATCCTTACCAAGTCCCAGACGTCTCCCATTCAAGTACTAACCGCAGTCAACATATATTAACTTCCACGAACGAAAGCGTGCGTGTAGATAAGGGTAATGACAATAAGTATTTATAAAGTGTCGCATTTTTTTAAAGAACATTTTATCTACTAATGAAATATATTTGAAAATGACTGATATAAGATCTAGCATATAAAAAAAAATGAATGAGGTGGATAAGTACGTTTTGGGGCATTAACAAGTCCATCGACGTCGGGAGTCAGCTCAGACGTAGAAATTGTTAATATTGCACTCAAATGTTCATCGCTCAGCCTAGTCCTTAATTTGATTTGCTGTGCTTCATTATTGAAAACATCTGTTCGCAAAGGTAGGGGGAGCCAAAGAACAAAGAAAACTAAAATATTTGGGGGGAAGGGGCAAAATAATTTAAGTTAAAAAACTGTTCTTCATTTTATGATTGATAAAATTTCTAAATTCAAATTGAATTCAACTACTCCGAAATACGTCTGTCGCTCTGGAGATCAATGACCTCAAGTTGAACATTCCTTGGTGCCTCATCAGCAGCAAAGGTAAAAGAGGTCAGCAAATTTTCTTTTGCTTTGTAGGTTTATATTTAGTTGATTCAAATGACTTGAGTAAATCCACAGCATAAACAAAATCTGATATACAATTTTCATCAAACTGTTATTGAATAAGGTCTGCTGACCAAAAAGTAGCGTGCCCTCACTTATTCTGATTTATGTCCTTACGACTTTGAAAACTTTCAATAATTCCCGGAGTAACCTTGGGAGGACCTTGGCAATTCTATCGTTCGAAAGAGAATGTAAACACCTTAAGAGTTTCAAATTTCGTTACAATCGGCCGAATAGTTAGGATGTTATTGCAAAAAAAAACCCAACTAATTCTTTGGCTAACCTTGGGATGACTTTGGCAATTATATTATTTGAAAAGGAATGTAAAACAATATAAGGGTTTTCAAATTTCATTAGAATCAGCCGAATAGCTATGATATTATTGCCCCCAAAAACTAATTCCCGGGCTAACCTTAGGAGGACCTTAGCAATTATATCATTCGAAAGAGAATGTAAAACAACACAATATGTTCAAATTCCGTTAGAATCGGCCGAATAGTTATGATGTTATAGCCAAAACAAAATAATTCTCTGGCTAACCTTGGGAGGACTTTGGCAATTATACCAACGAAATATAATGTAAAAAAACATAAGGGTATCAAATTTCGTTAGAATCGTCGGAATAGTTATGATGTTATTGCCAAAAGAAAATGATTCTCTGGCTAACCTTGGGAGAAATTTGGCTATATTATTTTTAATTAAAATGGCAGGCCTTAACTTTTTGTCACACCTCATTTATGGAATTGAAAAGGCGAAAAAATGGTCACACCCTAATTGCATAGTCTAGAATAGTATAGCATAGCACATTAAGGCATAGTATAACATAGAATATTATTACATAGTGGTGCTTATGATATTATAGCATAGTATATTATAGCATAACATAGTATAGTATAACATAGCAAGGCATAGTATAGTAAAGTATAATATAGTATAGTATATCTAGTATAGTATCTCCTAGCATAGTATAGCCCAGCCTATCCTAGTATTGTATAGAATAGTATAACATTATATAGCATAGCCTAGTATAGTCTCGAATAGTAGCCTGGCAAAACTTAGCTTACCATAGGATAGCCTAACATAGTATTACCTCACCTAGCATAGTATAGCATAACAGAGTAGATTATGTCATAGCATAGCATAGCATCGGGTAACTTAGTCTAGTGTAGCTTAGTATAATCAAGTCTAGATATGATTCCCTATAATAGTAGAACTTACCATACCATACTCTAGTGTAGCTAGCATAGTATAGCTTAGCCTGGCATAGTATGACTTAGCCTAGACTAATCTAGCCTAGCCTAGCAGAGAATATATAGTATG
The DNA here is from genome assembly GCA_963969495.1 of Ceratothoa steindachneri. NCBI lineage: Eukaryota > Metazoa > Arthropoda > Malacostraca > Isopoda > Cymothoidae > Ceratothoa > Ceratothoa steindachneri. Next base: position 164,818,380 of record OZ018320.1, read on the forward strand.
GCCTATCTTAGCCGAGAAACCATAGTAAAGCCTAGCTTAACATAACTTAGCATATATAGGGGAGCAAAGCTTACCATAGTATAGCTTATCATTGTATAGTATAGCCTTGCCTAGAATAGTATAGTATAGCATAGCCTAACCTAGTATAGTTTATCCTCGTATAGCCTAGCCTTGCAAAGCCTATCTTATCCTAATCTAGCTTAGCATAGTATAGTATAAACTAGTCTAGCATAGTATAGCCTAGCTTAGCATAGTTTATCCTATCCTATTCTATCATGGTCTATATTGGCAAAGCACACCCAACCATAGTCTAGCCTAGCCTATGCTAACTTAGCATGGTACACTATTCTACCCTATCCTATGCTAGCTTAGCATGGTGCACTATTCTAGCCTAGTCTAGCGTAGTATACCCTTCTATAGCTCAGCCTAGTATATCATGGCATATAATGGCCTAGAATCGCATAGTATACCCTAACCTAGTGTAGACTTGCATATATAGCCTAGCATAGTATATATTAGAATAACCTAGCTTAGTATAGTATACCTGAGCCTATCACAGTATATCCTAGCCTGCCTAGCTTTAGCGCAGCCTACAATTGTATATTAAAACTTTGTCTAGCCTAGTATATTCTATCCTATCCTAGACTAGCATAACCTAGTATAGTATAGTATATCATAGCCTACCTTACCCTACCCTAGTTAGTATAGTATATCAGAGTATTGCCTAGCCTAGACTATTAGATCTTAGCCTAGCCTACTCTAGCAAAGCCTCGCTTATCCTAGCCTGGTATGAAGACTAACTTAGCATAGCATAGCGTCACCTAGCCTAGTATAGACTTTCATGCCCTGCTAGCCTAGTACAACTTAGCCTAGCATTAACTATCCTAGACATGTATAGCCTATACTATACTATTATACCTAAGTCAAGCATAGCATCTTATAGCCTAAATTAGCATAGTATATCTTACCGTTGTACATTATATCTTAGCATAGCTTAGCATAGAATAGCCTATTCTAGGCTTGTTTAGCAGAATATATCATATTATAGCTTAGTCTAGTCTATCAGAGTATCGGATGAAAAGTTATGATGTTATTGCCCCCCCACAAAAAAAATTCCTGGGATAACCTTGATAGGACTTTGGCAATTATATCATTTGAAAGAGAATGTAAACCAACATAATAGTTATGATGTCATTGTCGAAAGAAAAATAGTTCCCGGGCTAACCTTGGGAGGACTTTGACAATTATATCATTCAAAAGAGAATGTAACAAAACAACATAAGGGTTTCAAATTACGTTAGAATCGGCCGAATAGTTATGTTATTGCTGAAACAAAATAATTCCCGGGCTAACCTTAGGAGGACTTTGTCAATTATAGCATTCGAAAGAGAATTTAAAACAATATAAGGGTTTCAAATTACGTTAGAAACGGTCGAATAGTTACAATGTTATTACAAAAATAAAGAAAAAGCAAAACAGGGACCGAGCGACCGACATAGCGAGATGTAAAAGTCGCTCGCGACCTGACTCCACGCGACTAGAAACATTCGACTTTTCTTTGAGCTGTAAAAAGAGTTTAATTTCCATTCTTCAATCCCATACTTCGTTCAATGCTTTTGCGAGGCTTAGCCAACGCACATTAAAATTTTAATGGAACATCAATGTATTCTGCTTGAATAGTTTCTATAAAAAATTATAAATAGTTTCTAAAAAAATATATAAACTCTCTCTGATGCTATGTTTCTAATATAATTCACAACTTGTTTAACTGTGTCTATCACATAATTAAGCTTTAAAACTTAATCATGTTCTGATCTACATTTTTTCATAAACTTTATCATTGATCTTTTTGAGAAGTCCTTTATGTTTGCCAGTTAGACTGGGACAGCTATCTTTTGTTACATTAACGAGTTTCTCTTAAGCATAAAACTAATTTCATTAAACATTTTTCCACTTAAAGAAACAAATCTTCGCCTTTGTTGTATCTTTCATCGATTGCATCGATGCTAATTCCTCTGTCACTTCAAACTTGCTAATTATATCACGAATAAAAATAAGCAGTTGGACTGTCATCATATTTTTCAGCTGTGATTGGATGTTTGTGGCCATTCTACGTGCCTCGAAATAGGCTTAAATTTTCATACTCGTAATCCTCAATATTTTAGGAGTTAAGGACAGCAGCAAAAGCAAAATCAATAATGTACCCCATTATAAGTTATATTTCTGAAAAAAAGGGTCTTGTTATTTTATAGGGGGATGTAGGGAGAATTACAAATTTATAGCAGGATACCTTGGTACCGGTTTATAGGAAAGACCAACATACGCACAGTGCATTGACACTTACATAAGTGCATGTCTGTATTAAAACGAGCTTATTTCGTGTGGAGATTAATCTTGGAAGATTGACAGGGGAGGCACTCCCTCGTCAAGGAGCGAATATTCCTGTCCATATTGGGGCAGAAATATCGAAATTTGATGAGATGAAGTGAAGCCATGATTCCAGGGTGTGACAGATTATGTAATTGATTGAAGATAGTTCTCCTGCATGCCAAAGGGACAAACGGCCGTGGGTATCTTGATGTTACTTCACACCAAAGCTGAAATTCCTCGGGAAAATGCTAAGATTTTAGTTGCGAGCGAAATTCCTTCGTTTCTTCGTCATTATCCTGCGCTGCCGCCAAGACTCGGAGGTCAAGACAGTCAATTTGGACCGAATTGACATTCCTTGAAACGCAGTCAGCCACTACGTTGTCCTGACCACGCACGTAAGCGATATCACTGACGTAATCTAGAATGGCTGTCCAATGGTTTTGTTGCCTGTCTGTTTTAGCACTTAATGGTGATGCAAAAGCTGATACTAAAGGCTTGTGATCAGTGCACAAGGTAACGTGGCGACCTTCAATCAAGTGCCTGAAGTGCATGACAGCAAGATATGCCACTATGAGCTCTCTGTTGTGGGTGGAGTATGCTTGCTGCGTCCGTCTTTGCAGATCCTTCAACCATTTGGTGCAGGGCAGCACCTGCCGCGTATTGGGAGCAATCCGTCACCAGTGGGTATGGCGAATAATTGGGCAGCGGCTGACAGAGTTTAACGGAACTGATTAAAGCCGATTTGGTATTTTCAAATGCTCCTTGTGCCTATCATTCCATACGAACTCCCGAGCCTTTGGTTGCAGGCATACAAGCTCGGTCAACGGGGCTGCAATCGCGGCAAAGTTAATAATCATTCTACGGTAGTATCCTAACATACCCAAATATCTTTGAAGCTCATTGTAGTCCTTTGTTAACGGTGTGTCTCCACTTTCCTCCAATTTCTTCGCTGGTGGGCAAATTCCTTCCACCGAAATGTGATGCTCTACAAAATCTATTTCCTCCTTCGCCAGCTCGCACTTCTCCAGATATGTTCTCAGACCTTTTTCGATCAGCATTTTAAAGACTTGCTGCTCCAAATGCTTCAAGTGGTCGTCCATATTGTCTGAATATATCAGGATGTCGTCTGTATACATACACAAAAACGAACTCCAATCCTCGAAACAGGTTGTCCATGTGCCGTTGGAAGGTGCAGCTTGCATTTCGGGGACTTAATGGGAGGTAAACGTACTCCCACAAACCAAATGGGGTTGTGGCCGCAGTTTTCTCTATGTCTGCCTGGTTTATAGGGATTTGATGATATGCACGGACCAGGTCCAACCTTGAAAACATCCTTTTGCCATGGAGGTGATTCGTAACACTTTGAAATCGCGGTAGCGGATACCTGTCGGGCTTCGTGATCGCATTGAGCGCTCGGAAATCGCCGACCACCCTGTACTCATTTGGCGACTTCTTTGGCACCATATGAATTGGCGAAGACCATGGTGACTTTGACGGGCGCACGCCCCCCTCCTCAAATAGTGTTTCGAAAGTTGTTTTAGCAACATGTAGTTTCTCTATTGAAAGAGGCCTCGGCCGTGTGAATGTCGGTGGAGCACTACCAGTTTCGATCGTATGCAGTTCAGCGATGACGGGGAGGGCTGAGCGGGTGTAGGTTCGTACAGCTTCATAATTTTCCAATATAGCTCTGCGATGGGGCGGTAGGTGCTGAAGATCATTGATAATTAAGGCTACCGCAGGTTCTCCAGATAAACTCACTTCCGATACAAGTTTAGTTTGTTTGTCTATTAGTATGCTGCGCGCATAATCTAATAAAAGATTATAATGCCTTAAGAAGTCAATACCTAATAACGGTGAAGTGGTATCCGCGACGACAAATGACCACCTAAATGATCGGCGAACCCTGGGGATCACTATGTCCGTGTGAACCTCGCCATGCACTTTTATTTTCCCGCCATTAGCCGTTGAAATATTTATACTTGATTCGTGCAATTCACCCAATTTCACCAATTTAGCCGGAATTATCGATACACTCGCCCCCGTGTCGATTTAGAAATCACATATATAATTACACACTTTAGCGGTGACTGTGAAAACAGACGGCATACCAGCGGCCGCGCTTGCAATGGCATGCCCGCCTAGTTATCCGTCGGGGCTGGCGTAGATGGCCTGGAGGAAGGTTGTATATGGACCTTCCCTTCTCCCTTGGGCCACCTGCACCAGGGTTTGCCGAATTTGGCGTTTTCCCCAAAGAATAAATGGTTCGATAAAATGGCCGCTGGAAGACGATCGACGGTCTCAGGAGGAAGTGAGGCTAATACGTGGAAAAACTGTCTCCTCTTTTTTAATTCAGGAGATGTTAAATTGGGCCTCGACAATTTGTTTTGTTTGGAAGGGTCGCAATCCTCCTAGTATATTATGCATACAACTGGCACGATTCCCACTAGGATATTAAAGCACTTTTGGGCACTACCGAGCACTTCCTGCCGAATTATTTATATACTTATCACACGTATCTTTATTTGTATACGGCATACACGAGTTGGACACGGAAACGGTACCGCGACCTATCGATTCACTGCTAGTATTTATATTAAGGCACTGCGCACTACCAAACGTCATCAGTTCATCGGTCAGTTTTCCTAATTGTGCCAGGGTGAGTTATTTCTGGGTGGCAATTATGGGCGCGATGTTAGCCGGTAGAAACTGCAGGGAAGTCCTTCGTAGTTCTTCCAAATTGGTCGAGGGTCGGCCTGTGAGCGTGGAGGATGCGATGAGCTCGAAAAGCTCGGGTTTGGTCTTCTCAAAAAGCCCAATTACTTCCGCCCTCAAAAGAGGATAATTTTGGTTCGATAAAATGGCCGCTGGAAGACGATCGACGGTCGCGGGAGGAAATAAGGCTAATACGTAGAAAAAAATTACTCTACTCTTTTTTAATTCCGGAGATGTGAAATTGGGCTCCACAATTTTGAACCAACCTGGGACTGTTGTTTCATTAAAGATGTGCGGCTTGATGTTGACAGCGTTCACGAAGTTCCCTTCACCTTGTCCTGTCTGACGATGGCTTGTTGCATCCATTTCCTCTATACTTTCCTTGTCCGGTCGAAACGAAGAGTCACCAATTTACAGGGGGTGGCAGGGAGAATTACTAATTTATAGCGGGATACCTTGGAACTGGTTTATAGGAAGGCCCATTATATGGTAAATTAAGAATCCGACTCCAAATATTGATTTCTTCACTGTGTTCTTATTTTGGCTGGGCTTACCAAAGGTTTCAGGGTAATCGAAGTAAAGAAGAACGTTGCAAAAATATATTTTATTATAATATAGTCCTATTAACGGGGAAAGCGGCACGTCACGAAGTTACTTTGAGGGCGACTAGCAGTCTATATATATTCAACGCGAAGTATTAAATTCTGGAGCGACAAGACTTGGTGAATTTAAAAGGGGCAACGTGAACGAGATAATCTTCTTAACGACAGTAATCTAATAAACTTAATTATACAATAATCATCCTAACTGAGCTGCTCCGACTATATATGTATATGCGCTTATTTTCTAGGGGGCGTGGTCTAGAATCATTGTTCTCCACCGCAAGGCGGAGCTACCGAAAGCTGTGTAAGTCGAATTACTTGCATATCAAAAGTTTTAGTAATATAACAGGATACGCTTATCGCAGCTTTGTGATACAATTCCTTTTAGTCAGCGGATGTATTTACCCGGTGCTTCAAGGACTTCCGTCTTTCGATCAATCTATTATGAGACGCGAAATGATTGTTTACGCGCTGTCTTATTGACACCGGTGCTTCTGACCTTTCGCGCGTTCGTACATAGTTTGTCCCAAGCTTACTTCCAACGGTCGCTTGCCTTGTATATATATATATATATATATATATATATATATATATATATATATATATATATATATATATATATATATATATATATATATATATTAACAAATATATTTACATTCCTTATTTTTTTATTCAAAATTATAGATGCAAATTAATCTATACATTCTTATTTCCTTATTATTCCAGTTTCAGACAGATTATTTATGTGTGGAGTATGCTGGGATTTAATAAGACCACCGCGCATCCATTTTGTAGAGGTTTTCGCTGGGCCTATTGAATCCTACAATTTGGTGCCGGTAGCCTACCTATTATATAATCCGATCACTACATTTTTTGGTAATTTTGTGGGAAATTAGATAGCTACCTTTGGTCAGATGGTCATTACTAACAAAAAGTTTTTGAAAAATATTTCTTTGCGTATCCAATTGACTCGACAACTCTTCGCATTTCTTTTTCTTTGCGTCATCATAAAAACTAGCATATTGCTTGGCTTGGTTGGTATCAAAGTTACGCGTCAAATTTTACCCTTTTAAAACTGCAATTTCTTTTTGACATAATGTACATATTATATTGCTTTACATTTAAATACATTAAAAAGATATTTCTGTCTCCAGTCTTCATTAAAAACCTGATATTCATCTTGTATCTTTCTTTACCTACTTTTTTCACTTTTATAGACTATATTCGCCACCAAATATTTTCAATTTTGAATTACAAATTAAATTCAGTAAAATAAAAATGCAATTAATATTAGCTCTAATTTCCTACTGCAAAAATAAATCAATAAATAAAACAAAATGATAAAATTAATTATTATTCCAATATAAAACAGTCTAAAATGTGTACCACAATCACACCCACGCGTTAAGCAAATAAATACATTATAGACGCAATCTGCAGTATTGGGCCATACATGGTACACTGTAGTCTCAAATAAGCATTAGCACATATGGGCACTGTTCCTAACATGTAATACCTGTATAACTTACTCTCTTAGCTCTTTGGAAGCCTTCGCAGTCAACGTGCTAAATACATAATGACCGAAAAAATAAAATTAGGCCTATATGAAGTTAGTTTGTTTGGGAACGCAAATCATTAAAATATCAAATACGTTACAAAATTTGGCAGAATTTGCGTTTAAGGTGAAATTTTGGCAAACGGTTCAATAATTTATTTTCAAGATTTTGTAGAGTTCTGAAATTAAACGCGGGATACACGAAAAGCCTTCGCGGGCCGCAGTTTGCCCACCTCTGGTCTAGATCTTGCTGAAAAGTGTTAGCAGAAAGGCCATGCCTCGCTAATTAAGTAAGGAAGGATGATGTACGAGATATCGTTCGGACCATGGAAGTTATCTGCGCAGAATACAAGGGAGAAACGTAGCTCCCTTAATGTAAACATTCAGTTGAAGGGCTACCCGCCTCTGGAGTTAAAAGTTTAGCAAGCAGCCTTCAGTGAACCCCCGACGTGCTTTAAGTGCTGATGGGGCAGAATCAAACCTTAGTATGAAGAAAATCGGTCGCGAAGGATTCTGCCACGGACACGGGTTCCGAGTTTGCAGTACCGTCCTCCTTGAGGGTAGAAGAGGGGTCCTGCGGGAACTTGCCCCGAATCCTTACTTTTGACTGGCTCTCACACCTCTGAAAGAGGTGTCTTCCTGTCGTAAAGACACATATGCACACCAAAAAGAGCGGCGGGCGTGCTGCGAAAGGTACCTGAATCTAGCCTAACTAGACGAAATTCACCAATGATGAAATCGTTCGGGCGGCGCTCGTACCGAATATAGGCATATCACTTCTTTCTTAGGGTCGTCTCATTCTCAACGACCACCAAGGAAGCGAAGAGTGTGCAAAACAGCCAGTCGTTCTATGAATGTTAAGGCCTACGGAATTGAAGATGGAGAACACAACGGCTTCTTCAACCGACCTAAACTCCTCGACTGCGATACAGAAATCTGTCATTCCCAGAAATGCGGATCACCGCGCTCGTTCTAAGAACCACCGAGATGATTTTTAGGGCAGTAGAAGCCAAGAAAAAGATATTTGAACGGAAAAGTGATCATTAGCATGAAGATCATCAACCACCTCCTGCCCAATGATGCGTCAATTCATAAACATTTAAGGAATTATATCTTCAGATCTTCGATTAAGTCAGCCGTAACCTGGCCCTTGGTATTGACCGTGTAGTCCCCAAGAAGGGTGCCTACCGTTCAGATCATCGAGGAGGAGAAAGGGCCTCGGCAACCGTTCCACAACCTGGCCGAAGTTCACCACAGTGAAGTTGGCTGACAGTCGAATGTGCATAAAATGATACTATACCTCCTATGCAGCTGTAGCTGCACTGCCGATGTATGAAGGAAGTATTTCAAGACAAAGAGAACGGACGCATTATCTCGGGTGTAAATATTGCATCCACCCCACCCTCCCGTGATGGCGGAGTAGCACAACCCTTATACCCAGGGAATGTATGCAGGGGGCACGCGGTCAGCATGGTATCTTGAAGGCAAATAGTACAAGGGGAACAGGAAGATAAGATCTTCCGCACCTCCAAATTAGCCCGGAGTTCTTGGCAATTCCATTAAAGGAAATAGCCTCCATGCCGTAGCCCTTCTTGAGACAACTCGGCGGATTGTTAGTCGTCAAATGGCTATTGCCACAAAGGTTTACCTTATGATGCTTGTTTCGTCGTACGATCCTTCTTCTCCTCCTGCCTTGAAACCTTTAATATACAGTGCGGGTTATAAGTCGGGATTCCTCTTCCTTTTGAGAGCCCCAACATTGCATTGAATAGGAGCAAGTGCGCCGAAGCTTCAATGTTGCTGCTCTCTTTTCGGGGGCTAGACTTAGGAAGCTTTTTTGTGGTGGTCTCACGATCACCTTCCGGTAGTTTGCCTCCTGTGAGTCTAACAACTCTATGGAGGCGGGTGGCCGCTTCCCCATTTGCGAAAGGGGCGCTGGGCGGGAAAGGGACTGGTTTCAGCAGGGGTGGGATACGAGCCCAGAATGAGGTCAGAACATAGGAAGTTTAGGGTCGCATAGGCCGCGACACAAACAATTCTTTGGCCTCTCGGAAAGAGATTCGGTCCGCATTTTGAAAGGCCTGACCTCCTCTTCAAACAGGTACGAGTCATATCCCTTCGAGGAAGCAGGGTGCAGCTCGCCACTATTCACACTTTTGACCTTACACAGCAGAGATTTATCATTTTAGTCTTAAATAGGGTAGCGGAGATTTCTGATTGACCCAATTTATCACGTCTGCACGCTCGATTTGAATCGCCGATGCAGTGATAGCACCTGCGCGGGGCAATGGCTCGTATGCTTTGACGCGGTAACGATAATAACCAGCTCACACCGACTCTTGGAGCACGTCACAATTAAACGTCACGAAGAAGGTAGGAGTAGGCCCTGTTTTCTCACCTCTTGAGACCCGGGAGGGGGGGCGTATTACCCTGGTATTATCTTTTCCATAAGCGGAATAAGGCGCGCGGGTGTCTTACACTGAGTTATTGTTGGTTCTCAAGAAAGATCCTGCCGTGGACGGCCTGGGTGCCTTTGGGTCTTTGACCACCTGGGGCTGAGGCCGGCAAGCCAAGCTCCATCGGGAAAAAGTCGGGGTAGGCAAGTCATTTTTTTTTTTTTTTGATTAACGGGCCATCTGGCGACTGCCGACTTAGGCATAAGTTGCTGTAAACAAACAGCCTAGTTCTAGGCTACTTAAAAAAAAAAAAAATCCAACAGGAAACAACAATAAAAAAATAACAATACAAAGCAATAACATAAACAACAACAACAATAAAACCGGGTTAAATGAAAGGGAGAAGGCCGGCCTCCCCCCAAAAGTCAATAAGTCCACCAGTCATGGTGCACGCACTCGTCCCGAGTACAAGGGACAGGCGGTAGCGACCCCGCCCATCCCGGTACCGAGACAGGTATCGTGCGCGAAGATCACCCAGACTGGGACATTCGACAAGAATATGCCGAACAGTCTGGGAGACGACGCAGTCGTTGCAATAGGGCGCATGCGAGCGCTCCATCAAGTAGCGATGCGTCACACGAGTGTGTCCGATTCGAAGACGACAGAAAGCAACAGGAAGCCGCCGCGGCATTGGGGGATAGGTCCATGGGAACAGTCACGGCGAAATAGCACGCAACTTTAAGTTCCCTTCGACCGTCTCCCATCTTCTTTGCCAAGCAGTCCGAAGAGCTGCCCTTATTCCTGCCACGTAGTCGGTGTGAGGAAGAGCGAAACGCTGGGCCGGTCGCAGAGTCTTCACGGACTCTTTGGCGCCCTCATTCCCCGCAATTCCTACATGTCCAGGAACCCAGCAGAAGATAATCTCGACATCTGCCCGGCTCGCCAAAACCGTGGCATCACGGATATCGCGAACCAGATGATGCGGAGATTCCAATGCCCCGAGAGCACTCAGGGCGCTTTGTGAGTCGCTATAGATCACAATCCGGTCTCCGAACCGGGCACGTCGCGTAATCTCCCGTACCGAGTGGTGTATTGCTACCAGCTCGGCCGTGAAGACAGACGCAGCGCCTGGTAGAGCCCCGCTGACTTCAAACAGAGGGGATACAGCGTGGAAGCCGACCCCCTCTTGGGACTTGGAGCCATCCGTATACACTGGCACGGTTCCAGCGTGACACGATGTGTGCTCCAAAAAGGTCGAACGCAATACTCCCGGCGCAGTACAAGCTTTGGGAGCAGAGGCGTGGCGACAAATAGCCAAATGTGGTACCCTAGAGGGTGGCGTCCTGGGCAAAACCAGGGGCGCCACCGGCCCGAGAGCGATATCTACATCTCGAAGGAGTTTCCTGGCCCTAAACCCAAAAGGCTTAGGGTATGACTGGCGTCTCTCGACGGTATAGGCACCATCGAGATCAGCTGCGGATGCAGTGAGAGCTGTTGGCGACTGAGGGAGGCGCCAGGCTCGCGCGTACAGTCGAGTGATACACTGCACGCGGCGCAGAGCGAGTGGCATCTCCCCAGCATCGACCAACAGGCTCTCAATGGGAGAAGTGCGGAAGGCACCGGTCGCAAGGCGAAGGCCGGTGTGGTGGATCGAATCCACCTTCCGCAATAAACGCTCGGCTGCGGATGCATAAAACTCGCATCCGTAGTCGAGCTTCAAACGAACTAAGGATCGATAAAAAAGTAAGGCAGTAGCCCTATCAGCGCCCCAAGCGCTGAACGTCACGGAACGGAGAATGTCCATGGCGCGGGTACAAGAGACCCTAAGGCTGCGAATATGAGCCTCCCAGGTGAGGCGTCGGTCGAATACAAGACCAAGGAAACGGTGCGACTCAACCACATCCAGGCGCACCCCATTAAGAAACAAATCTGGGTCGGGGTGAAGCCGTGGATGGCAGCAGAAGTGCACCACCTTAGTCTTGGCCAAAGAAAACCGAAATCTGTGCGCTTCGGCATAGCGAGAGACGCGGTTCAATGCCTGTTGGAGTCGACGCTCCAGAGTTGGCATCTGGGTCGCGCCAAAAGAGATCGAAAGGTCGTCCACGTAGAGCGTAGCGAGAACATCTTCCGGCAGCACCGAGGGGATGCCGTTGATGCTCAGGGCAAAGAGTGTGACACTGAGGAACCTTCCCTGCGGGACACCCTCTTCCTGGTCCTTTGGGCCGGAGAGGGCTCCCTCCCACCCGTACGCGGAATCGACGATCTCGCAAAAATTCAGATATAAAAATTGGGAGGCGTCCCCTCGCCCCCATCGTGTGGAGAGTCTCCATGATACCGTATCGCCATGCGGTATCATAGGCCTTCTCCAGATCGAAAAACACCGTGGCGTAGTGCCGTCTACGAAGGAAAGCCTCACAGACGGCATTTTCCAGTCGGAGAAGAGCATCCGACGTGGAGTGGAACTTGCGGAAGCCGCACTGTGCGGAACAAAGATGGCCTCCGCTGTCCAGGAAAAAGGCTAATCTAACATTTACCAATTTCTCCATCAACTTGCACACGCAAGAGGTTAGAGAGATTGGGCGGAAACCGGTCGGAGTAGAGCGATCTCTCCCCGGTTTGCGAAAGGCAAGCACAGTAGCGATTCGCCAGGAGTCTGGGAGAAGACCTTCCACCCAGATCCTGTTAAACAAATCTAACAGAAAGGCCATGCCTCGCTCACCTAGATGTCGAAGCATGGCGTACGGGACATCGTCCGGACCATGGGCGGTGTCCGCGCACGAAGTGAGAGCGGAACGCAACTCGCTTACAGTAAACTTGTCGTTGAAGGGCTCTCCGCCTCTGGAGGTAAAGTTCAGCCGGCGGCCTTCCGCGACATCACGACGTGCATTGAATGCTGGCGGAGCAGCATCACGGCTAGAGAATGCAGAAAAAGCGGTCGCGAAGGATTTCGCCACGGACGCGGGGTCCGAGATTGCGGTCGCATTCTCTTGGAGAACGGGAGGGGGGTCCTGCGAGAACTTGCCCCGAATCCTTTTGACTCGCTTCCACACCTCAGCTAAAGGGGTCTTCCCGTTAAGTGAAGACACGTATGCCCGCCAAGAAGAGCGGTGGGCGTGCTTCGAAATATACCGGAACATAGCCCTAGCCCGACGAAATTCAGCGACAGTGAAATCGTTCGGACGGCGCTTATAGCGCATGTAGGCATAACGCTTCTGTTTGAGGGCCGTCTCACACTCGGCCGACCACCATGGGAGTGGTCGGCGTGCAAAACGGCCAGACGTCCTAGGAATAGTAGTCAGGCCGACGGCGATGAGGTTGCCGGAGAAGAACTCAACGGCCTCATCTACCGACCTAAACTCCTCGACTGAGATAGAGAATTCAGTCATTTCCTGAAATGCAGGCGCCCGCGCCAAGCACCACCGAGGTGGTCTCTCATGCGGCAGTTGCCCTGAAAATGATATTTGAATGGGAAAGTGATCACTACCATGGAGGTCATCGACCACCCCCCAATCAAAATCAGGCTGTGCATCCGAAGAGCACAAAGATAGGTCAAGGCAAGAAAATGAAGCGGTTCTCGGACAGTGATGCGTAAACTCATCCACGTTTAGGACACCCATCTCAAGCTCTTCGATCAGATCGGCAAGGACTTGTCCCCTGGGATTTATGGAGTAATCTCCCCAGAGAGGATGCCTGCCGTTCAGATCTCCAAGCAAGAGATGGGGCCTCGGCAACCGTGCGAAGACGCGGCGGAAGTCCCCCGCGTCGAAGTCAGCTGACGGTGGAATGTACGCAGAAATGATAGTATACCTCCTATCCAGGTGCAGCTGCACAGCCACTGCCTGAAAGGAGGTATCTAAAGAGAAAGGAAGAACGGAGACATCATGCTGGGTGTAAACCGCGCATCCCCCAGCTCGGCCATCCCGCGGTGGTAAGGTCGCAAGACCCTTGTACCCCGTGAGGGCGGGCAGGGGGCACGCGCCTAGCATGGTCTCCTGCAAAAAGATAGCTAACGGGGAGCGGGACGAGACGAGCCTCCGCAGCTCCTCCCAGTTGGCCCGGAGTCCACGGCAATTCCATTGAAGGAATATGCCCTCCAGGCCTAGCTCGGAGACGCTAGGGCCCTCCTCGAACTTAAGACCCTCACGGGAATGGCCGTACGGTTCCCGGGGGCAGAACCCCGGGCGCTGTTGGCCGGACAAAGCGCTGGAGGCACTGTCGCCTTCGAGGACTTATTGGGGTATTGGGGGAAGTTGGGCTCGCCATGCGAGTCTTTTCCTCCCTCCGCCTCGAAACCTTAGGCGGGCGCTGCCGCTTCGGAGGCGGGGAGCCCTCTTTTCGAGGAACCACCGTCTCTGAGCCACCCGCTCCACCTCGGGGCGTAGGCGAAGGAGCCGAAGCTCCTTTGTTGCTGTCCTCCTTTCGGGGGACAGCTTTAGGAACCCCCGAAGATGGCCTAGCGACCATCTTCAGGGGTGTTGCCTCCTGTGAGTCAAACGACTCGGTGGAGGCGCGTGGCCGTTTCGCCTTGCGGGAAACGGTCACGCTGGGGGAAGAGGGGGGAGCCCTGGTTTTAGCCGGGGCTGGGTATGAACCCTTTTTGCCGCCAGCTTTACCAGGGGAGCGCCCGGTTGGGTAGAACCCGCAGAAGGGCTCCAAATGGGCGCGGAAACAACCGTGCTCGTTGGCCTGGATGGGCCAGGAGCAGAGGGTGCCTTTCTAACTACTGAGGCATATGACGTCCCAAGCAGAGCTGGGCGCGCCAGGACCAAGTCCTTAGCCTCGCGGAATTAGTCTATCCTGGGCCTGAACGGCCAGGATTTCTTTCTCCAGGAGATATGCACCACATTGCTTCGAAGAAGCAGGGTGCGGCTCTCCGCAATTGACACACTTGGCCAAACACGATTTGGACTTATCGTGTGCGACCTTGGAGCAATTTACACAGACTTCGGGTGACCCCGACTTTGCACGTCTACATGAGCGATTCGTATGCCTGAAGCGGTGAGAGTAATAGCACCGCCACGGCAGTGGCACGAATGCCTTCACGCGGTAGCGGTACCAACCGGCACGCACCAACTCAGGGAGCTTGTCACAGTCGAACGTGACGAAGAGTGTAGGGGTGGGTCTCGAAGCCCCTCCCTGTTTTCTCATCACACGTTCGACCTTGACCGCCCCATGGTCGGCCAGCTCTAGGGTGATGTCCTCAATGGAGTAGTCAACGAGTTCCCTCGCATAAACTACTCCTTTCACAAAGTTCATGGTAGAGTGGGGCGTCACACTCACCGGGGTGCCATGAAGTGTCCGAAGAGCACTTATCTTGGCCGCCTCGGCGGGATTCGCCGCATTCGCCAGAAGGCTCCCGTCCGAGAAACGGGTCACCTTCGGCTCTCTACCAATTGCACTAGCTAATCCTCTCCTCTGATGGATCATGTTGCCCTTGGACAACATGGTGCCATCAGTGGAGCGAATAACGAGGAAGCGTTTGAAGCCAGCGGGCTCGAAAACGCCAGGTAACCTCTGAATGAGGGGCCCGATGTCATCGAGGCTCCACCCTGTGCACTCTTGGTGTTAGTCTTGGCCAGGGGCTCCGCACACGAGGGGGTAGAGGGGCCGGATGTGCTGATCTTGGCTTGGTCGCCTACCAAAGTGGCAGCAGACCCATCCGTCCCCGCAGCCCCCGCGGATGGAGAGGAGCCCCGAGTCTTTTTCGTCTTTTTAGTCCTTTTAGTCTTTTTCTTTTTTGGAGAGGAGGGCGGGGAATGAACCCGCTTCTCACCCCCGCCGGCAGAAGCCCCCAGGCCAGATGGACCGGCCTCAGCCAGGTCCCTCTCCGAAATGGAAAAGGTCCTGGTTGTCGTAGGGGCACCTGTCGGAGGAGATCTTTCCCCTCCTTTTACTGCCTCGGAGCCCTCAGCCATTTGAGGAGGACCTTGCATAGGGGCGGATTCGGGTTCGGTGCTTGGCCCCGAGCCCGAATTCCCCCCCATGGAAGGCCCTACCGTCTGAGGCTGGGTCTCCTCAAGGACCATGTCTATCACAGGAGGGGCCTCCAGTTGGCCATCCCCTCCCACGACATCGCAGGTCCCCTTGGCAGTGTCGCCAGTCTTGTGTGGAGAGGCACAGGCCTTGACCCCGGCAAGGTTTAAAATTCTTGCCAGCAGGTCTTTTGAGGGAAGCGACCGAAGGGGCCTGGCTTCCCTCTCCCCCCTAAGGGGGTTTGCCCTACCGAGCCGCTTCGATGGGGAGCGGCTGGCTAAGGGCTGCCTGCTGGCTTTCTTGGCAGTCCCCTTGGAAAGAAAAGATGGGACTGCCGCTGGGAAAAGGGAGGTGCCCGAAAGCACCTCCAGAGAAGGGGGTGAGGGGGAGTCCCCTGCACTCGTAGGCGAAGGAGAGGAGTAAGCCTCCTCTCCGGTTAGAGAAATATGGAGGGTCCCCTGTGCAAGCACAGGGGGGCGGGACCTCCATTTCTTTGCTGGAGCTGCCCGAGGGCGGCTCCGTTGTTCTTGGGGAAGTTGGGGGTTGGGTTTTTTTTTGTTTGATCTTCATCATTGGGCATGGTGACCCTTTTTTTAACACGGGATGCAATTGCGCACACCTCTCGCAGTAGCCCGCACTGCGAGAGGTGCTTACAAGCCCGGCAGAGCCAGGCGCCGCCATTTGGGACCACCCCTCCCGCCTGGTGGCCTGGCAGTCCATCGTAATGGCGGATCCACCTTGAACACGGCGTAAAATATATAGATTGTGAAGAGGAGAGGAAAAGGGATGTGAGGAAGGTATGGGTGGGGATGAAGCAGGTTGTTAAAAACCAGCCACCCCAGACCGGAGCTCAGGGGTTAGGGAACATTGTCCCCCACCCCCTCAGCCCCGATGCGGGACGGTTGGCTGAAAGGAAAGTCAACATCTACCCTGTGAAATTAGAGGCTGAGCAGAGAAAGTTGTGGGAGAGGTTGTGTGAAAAGAGAGGAAACAAGTGTTTTGAAGGAAGGAAGAGAGGCTAAGCTGGGGCTGGACGGAGCGCTGGATCCCGTCAGCACGGCGGCCAGGATGGCAAATCGCCGCGCCCCTTACGGGGGGTAGGCAAGTCAGCCATCAGCAAGGTCATGAGACTTGGGTTCAAGAAGAGAGATCCACACGCTCTATAAAAGGGGTTCGTTCTATCCATGTGTTCGTGTTCCCACCTGAAGACGTCCTTACCCTACTGGGAAAGAGAAGATAGATCCATCGCTTGTCTAATTTTGGAATCGTCCAAGGGAGATTCCCAAGAAAGGTCACGTAACTCTCCTGAAACTAGGGATTCGATTTTCGGTTATCGCCGACTCTCTCCCTGGGGGGTCTCTCATAACCCCACAAATGATTCTACCCTGATGTTT
This sequence comes from Ceratothoa steindachneri, assembly GCA_963969495.1. Lineage (NCBI taxonomy): Eukaryota > Metazoa > Arthropoda > Malacostraca > Isopoda > Cymothoidae > Ceratothoa > Ceratothoa steindachneri. Next base: position 164,835,385 of record OZ018320.1, read on the forward strand.
ATAAGTTCTACCCCCATCCCCCAACTTTTAGAATTAGTGTCGCCCCGTAGTAGCCCCTACCCAATTTGCAGACCCGGGTGAGTTACGTACCGCACAGATCTCGAGTGCAACAAGTAGTCCCCTCTTAATTTTCTTTACTGACACTTCTTGCTGTGAACTTTCATTGGTTTTCGTTTCGTTTCTTTAATAAAAAATATATATTTTCTTCGATTATTATTAACTAAGAAGGGGGAAACAAACGAGGGCATATCTGCCCGAGTGTTTGTGATGCGAGGTTCGGAAAGAAAGTGGTGAAAATGTAGGAAGGAGATACCTAACCCGACTAGTCTAAAGAGGAGACTACGTGGAGCGATCTGGACCGATGGGGGCTTAGGGAAGAAAGCAGCACATTTTTGCCTCATATCGAAAGGGGGCGTTTTAAATCGAATTTGGGAACGGCTTTGATCTGCGGACATAACCTAATCCCCCCCCCCTTCTGCGCGCTCGTAATGAATTTCATTTTTTTATCAGTTTTGCGAATAAATGGCCCCAGAAAAAGCTCCTGTCACGATATCCCCCCCCCCTCCTTTCATTAAATTAATTTTTATATCCCTCACCCATTGACAAAATTAATAAATTTCCAATTAAAACTTAATCGAAGGTTAATTATTCGTCAGATAATTCGGGGGGTAAAGAGATCCTCGCAAGCTAATCAGGGGTTGTTTTTTGATACGTGACGAAAGATTCTTCGATAAGAGCCTATGGTACCATGTGGAATCACAATTTCAAGCCACTTTTGACTCAATATATATTGACTTAAGGGTTATTATTATTATTATTATATATATATATATATATATATATATATATATATATATATATATATATATATATATATATATATATATATATATATATAAAGGGTGCTCCATTAAGACGCATCGCAGTTATCAGTAAATATACATTGCAGCAAAATATATATTGAGTTTTTCTGCCTCTTTCAACACTACTTTCAATCATCAATATTTTGCTGCAATGTATAATACTGCTAACTGCGATCCGTCTTAATGGAACACCCTAGTCCGATTCGTACATCAAAGAAACCGGAGTTGATTCATAAGTGGAGTTTCATTCAAGATAAAACGATTATTTTATGGGGAAAAGATGTATGAAACGGATATAAACAATTTTTGTCCAATGAATCCTATTATTAACTCAGTCAACAGAGTTGGACGGAGGTTTTGTTATGATCCGTGGTTGTGGTTGTGGACAAGATATCTCAAAAGGTTATTGACAGATTGCGATGAGATTTTATGGTAAGGTGGGTCTTGGGCAAACGAAGGGCTGATTACATTTAGGGGTGGAGCCGGATTACTTATTCACTTTCTTTAATATTGTGAGATAGGGCATTTTATGAAATTTTGGCCAATATTATGAATAATAATGGAGTATTCAAATTGAAAATACCAAGGGCTGGTCAACGTTCTACCAACATACACAATTTGATCCGGATCGGTGAGATCAAAAATATATATTTGGAGGGACAATGTTTACCGTGTTATAGTAGAGTAATAAAGATGTAGAGACAGGACTGACTCCAATGTGTGGGTGAGATAACAAAGATTTAGAAAGCTTCAAACAGATTTTATCTGTTAAAGGTAAAAAGTGATATCTGGACAAATACGCGATACTGATCTGCCATTAGGGGAAAAGAGGCTTTTTGCTGATAATTCACGAACTACTGAAGATGACGCAGGATTCCTAATGCGACGGGTAGGTTTCCATGGTTAAAGAATTATATGGTGTTACTTAATTTGGTCTATGGCTGATCCGGAGTAGAAATCCGGATTCATTCCGCCATTGTGAAGAGTCATAATATTGATAACTCACAAACTACCAATGATAAACACATGGTTCCTAATGCAAGGGATATGTTTCCAGGGTCAAGGAATTAGATGATCTGCTTCTAAGTAACGCTCGATCTTCTCCTGCGGCCACAACGTCGTTCACTTATAACTAACGACCATTTACGCGTGCGCGTAAACTGCCGGGCTCGCGCGGTGAAACGTTTACTCTATGTAAGTATATGATAGGGAGAGTGCGCAACTCTCCTAAATTTTCCTTCCCCCCAAATAATAATAATATTCAGCAAGTAAAGATATTCTTGTGCCACAAAATTAGAATTTCAAACAAGATGCATCTTTATTTATTTGCGATGGGATTTTTTATCCCGGGCAACGCCTGGTACCTGTGCTAGTATCACTTATTCTCTCTGAGACAGATCTGAAATAGGTTTGTACATATTTCGGTCACTGTAATATTAGAGGCCCTTGGGAATCGAATAAACATTTAACGGTATTTTAGTTGTTTTCTAGTCTTGGCTCGGTCTCGAAACTATTTCAGGAGTGTTGGAGTTTTAATAACCATTAATGGAGGTGACGGAGGTATGCGAACGCTGAGCGATTTCTAGTTTAAACTGTATTTTAGGTTATAAGACACACGATGTTTATTGGACACCAGATACCCAAATAGAGAAAAATGAGAATATGGAGAAAAATGAGAAAATGGATAATCTCAAGATCACACTTTTTACATTTGCAGGAATCTTGCCCTGCATATTTCTGGAATGGTTTCCCAATCTCTCATCTGCGTCCACCTCTCGATACATATTGCGCACGAGGAAGGGAACCCTGTGCGTAACGGTACGTCATCCTGGTCCGAGTGCCAATAAGGCCTGACTCATTGGGCTGACTTGAATTGTTTGACAGGGCATGGGGAAGCTGAAGTTTTCTCTCCCTTTCCCTCAATACACCCACTTTTTTATCTAAAAGTATCCCTCTCATTGTTCTATCTATCTAGGTTTAGGGACCTAACCTGCAATCTCATTCTGTGTGCCAAAACAACGAAGCGACCGTGCGACTCCGCCGAGTCTGACTCAAAAGAAGCAAATCCACGAATGGCGTTTCGTGAAAGCATCCCATAGGGTTTTTAAGTCTGTTCACCGAAAGTAGGGCAGCAACAAGGGAGCTTCGGCTCCCTTGCCCTTGTCTAAACTTGAAGGGAGCGCCTTGAAAAGTCGAGACCCTCCAAAGGACGAGGATTCACCAGCCGGCAAAATTTAAAGTTAGGAGGAGAGGCAGGCTCTTACGACGAGTGCTGCCGCCTTCAGTAAGCAGCAACTCCCTCAGTGGATTCTAAGGCCAACATTCCCGCGAGTTCTTTCCTCGGGAAGGCTACAGCCATTCCGGTAATCGCCTTCAAATTAAAGAGGGCTCCTGCGTCTCCTTCGGGCAGGCCTGGAGGCATGTCCCTTCAAAGGAATAGTTGTAGGCTCCAGGTAACTGGGAGCTGGGAAGGCTCGTCTTTTCTCGCTCATCTCTAGCTCTTTGCCTTGAGAAGACTATGTTGGGTGCATGCGCCCTGCCCACCCTCCAGGGGTATAAATGTTTGACAAGCGGTCCACGAGGGGATAATGGCTGGGATATTTCCACCCGGTATCTTGTCTCTGCACTCTCGTTTGCTTTAAATACCTCACTTCCTGAACAGACAGTTCAGACACATTTGGGTAGGAGGTATACTTTTATTTCAGCGTATACTATTACCCCCACTAGTTGACATCGATGCGCCGGAATTCCGCCGCGCCATGGCACAGTAGCCGAATATCTTTCTACTCCTCGGGGATGTGAATGTTAGGCGCCCTCTCTGGGGAGACTGCATGATCAATCACGAGGGCTAGATCCTTGCCGATTGATCGAAGAGCTGAATTCATGTATCATTGCCCTAGAACCGTTGTATTTTCTTGACTAGATATGTTTGTGTTCTCCTGACGCACGACCTGATTTGGGGTGGAAGGTGGTCAATAACCTTCGGGCTAGTGATAACTTTCCCATCCAAATATCTTTTGGGGGTCGCTGCCGCCTTAGAAACCACCTCGGTGGAGCTTAGAACTAGTGTGATTGCCCGCATTTCACGAAATATCTGATTTTTACCTATATCTCAGTCAAGCAGTTTAGGTGGGTTGGTGAGGCCGTTGAATTCTTCTTCGGCATCTTGATCGTCGTGAGCCTGACTACTATTTCTAGAACTACTGGCCATTTTGCGCGCGGTCCGCTCCAATGGTGGTCGGTCTAGTTTGAGAAGACCCTTAGAAAAAAAAGCGATATTCCTATATGCTCTATAAGCACCACCCGAACTATCTAACCGTGAATGAATTTCATCCAGACGTTAGCTACTGAGAGATACACTAGTACTCTATTGGCAGCTGCTGCTATCTTCACAGCCAAGCTGGTTGCACACCCGCCGTTTATTATTGGCTGGCGTACGTGTTATCACATATGTAACAGGAAGAATCATCTTGAATAGGCGTGAAAGTAGGTCAAAAAGATTCAGGGAAAATTCTAGCAGGCTACCTATCGTCTTCGAGGAGGTTGGGACCACAATCTCGAAACTCGGGGTGCGTAGTGGAATCCCTTATGTCCGCTTTCTCCCCATTCTCTAGTCAGGACTGCTCCGTCAGAATTTAAAGCACGTGGGATGTTGCTAAAGGCCGCCAAATAGAATATACCTCCAGAGGCGGGGAACCCTTCAACTTGTTTGACCATGTGAGTTGCGCTCCACTAGTGCTTCGTGCGCGGATACTGCCCTTGGTCAGGACGAAACCCCGTACGCAATGTTTCGACACTTAGGTGAGCGAGGAATGACTTTTCTATTTGCTCTATCCTCCCAGATTTCTGGCGAATGTTTACCTGCTTACTTCTTGCAAGCCGGGGAGGGATAACTGTACCCCGGCTGTTTTCCATCCAATTTCTCTAACTTTCTGCGTGTGTAGGTTGATGGAGAAAGTGGTTAACATTAAGTTAGCTTACTTTATTGACAGCGAAGGCCACCTGTTTATTTGAGAGTGTGCCTTTCGCAAGTTTCACTACATGTCTGATGGAAAATGATATTTGTGAGGCCTTCCTTGATGGGAACAGCATTTTGCGCCGGTTTACTTTATTTTGATAATGCCTATGATAGCGTCTGGCGATACGGCATCAACAAAACACTCCACACGATGAGGGTGAGGGGACCTCTTCCATTTTTTTTCTTAATTTTTACGAGATCGTGGATTCCTCGTAAGAGATGGGGGAGTTCTCTACGGTCCATTCGGGTAGGAGAAGGGCATCCGACAGCGACGTATCTTCAGTGTCACTCTGTTTGCATTGAGAATCAAAGCTATCTCTTCGGTGCTAGCGGAAGAGATTCACGATATGCTCTACGTAAACGACCTTTCGATCTCTTTTGGTGCGGCTCAGATGCCTACTCTGGGGCGTCAAATCCAACAGCCTCTGAAGCGTACCTCTCGCTATGCAGAAGTTAATGAGTTTCAGGTTTATTTGGCCAAGTTTAAAGTGGTGCACTTCTGTTGCCATCCACAGCTTCGCCCCGAACCGAATGTGTTCCTAAATGGGGATCGCCTAGATGTGGTTGAGTCGTGCCATTTCCTTTCTCTTGTTTTAGACCGGCGCCTCACCTGGGAGAGCCATATTCGTAGCCTTAGTATAGTTTGTACCCGCGTCATGGACATTCTTCGTTTCGTGACATTCAGGTTTTAGGTTGCTGATATTGGTACCTCTCTCATTTTTTACCGCTCCGAGGGTCCGTTCTAAGCTAGATTACGGACAGTGATGATTCTGGCAGGCATGGCCCCCTGGGCGAACCACACCCTATAACTGTTCCGTCCTCCCGCCAAAATACAGTGAGGAGCAACGATTATTTTTATTATTACTTTTATTCATTTATTCGGGGCAATGTCATAAATTGGTATTGTTTATATGTATAACAGCAAAAATAAATTTATAAATACTAAATAAGTACACAAAGTATATACAGTAACAACCATAAATAACAGAAATAAAGTAACAGGGATAAGAAAAAGGTATGTAAATATAAAAAAAATAGTGATTTATTGCGCTAAATTACACAACTTCATTTAAGGAATAGAATAACACATACAAGAGCCGATCCCGCCGCCAGGAATCCATGCCGCCCTTGCCCATACCTAAATCCGGCCCTAACTACAGATGCGAGCATTACGAACCCACAGTCAACGTTTGCGACTCGAGCATTCTACACATCTCCTATAGAGCCTATTTGTCGATGGTGGGAAGATACCGCTAGCTTCCCCCGAGCTCAGTTCAATATTTGCCTTTACGCGCGAGATCAGCGTCTATCATGCTTCATTGGCTATCAATGTGCCATTGGCGAGTGAGCCGGACGTTGGTGCTTTATTGAGGGCTGCTGCTGTCTTCAAGGCCGAAATGCTGGCATTACACCGCTCGTTATGGGAGATTACGCGTCGTGCACGGTTGGGAGATCGAGTTTTGATCTATAGCGACTCACAGAACTCCTTGAGTTCCCTCAATACATTGCAATCTCAGAACCTACAGTACTGGTTCACACTCTCCTGACGCCACAGTTGCCGAAGTGTTCTATTGTTAAGTTCTTTAATATATAGGTGTCGTGGTATGACATTACATTATATCAATACCATATTATATCTATGGGAGAGGACCAATAACTTGAAAGCGAACCGACAAAAGGGACGGAAAACCACGCGTTCAGACGGGCTGAGTAACGAGAGAGTGCAACGAGGTCAGGTAAATTATGGACAATGGCAAAGTTCAAGGTTATTTAAAGAGAATTGTACAAAAATAGAATTTTATTTACACAAAAAAATAATAAGAGAATTAAGGGGAAAATTACCTCAGAGAATTAATGGGCAAAAATCACATCAATAAACGAAGGGGAGAAGATTAATTGAATTGGGTTACTGAAGGGTGGAGGGGGGTTGGCTTACGGATGTCTTCTGTACGTGAGGTGAGACCGCTCGGACTTCAGAGCGGGAGGTTGGAGTGATGACGGTTCTTCAAAAGCAAGGGGGGGGCGGTAACTTCCGGTCCAGGGAAGAGTATTTCGGCTACCCGAAATAAGGAGGGCTTAGACAGGAGTTGATGAAAGAAGTCGGGAAAATCACTCGGGGCGATCGTTCAGTGGAATTACCTCCTGGCTGGGGCTAATTCCAAATACACAAAATAGTCCAGCTGTCACTTTGCTTTGTTGTTAGCACTTGACTTGGAACCATGGGAAAATCTTCTGTGTTTTGGCGAGACTTCTCAACTCTGTGTGTCTTCCGGGAAGTCGAGCGTTATTTATATCCGAGGCTCTCCCCGGAGTTGGGAGTTATCGGGAAGCAGCTCTACTCTCGAAGGGCCTCGAATCTTCTGGCAGAGCTATTTTAGCCCGCATAAAGGTGAATCGTGGGGGACTCGATTCGAGGCTTCCGCTTGTGGAAAGGGGAACGGGGTAGGCTTACCACTTTAGGCATAGCCGGACCTTCTGCTGCACATGGGAGTTCCTTTCTGCTGAGGATCTTCCGCGTGGGGATTCCCTCACACATCTCCGAACCGAAAGATGATGCTTTACAGAGCAGTTGCGTAGAAAAGGATCATCCCAACCCGTCAAACTAGAATTATCAAAGGTCTAGGGAAATTCTGACCTGCTACGACAGGTGTACACACACACAAAAAACGTAAATCTGAGCTCAGCGGGAAATTTACGGACATAAGCCTTAAACAGGTCGATTATAGAGAATTTAACTAATATAATTTTAAACAAAAGAAAAATCACAGGAGAACTTTGGCGACATTTCAGTGGAACCAAAAAAAAAGATACAATTAAATGGAGGCCTAAATATGGGACAAAAAAAAACTTAACAATTTAGTGGACCCCCCCCCCCAAAAAAAAAAAATCATAATTAGGAACATTGATGATAATATATATATATATATATATATATATATATATATATATATATATATATATATATATATATATATATATATATATATATATATATATATATATACAATTCACGTGGAAAACCTTCGCTCCCGCCGGAGTATGGATGAGGTAATCAGCGGGTCCTCTAGCCTCGAGGACGGGGTAGGGTCCCTTTCACTGGCTAAGGATTTTGTTGCTTCCCGTGGGAAGTAGCACCAGCACCTTCGCGCCAGGCTTGAATTTTCGTTCTCGTGACTTAAGGTCCAATTAGGTCTCAAACCTCTCAATAAGTCCTTCTTCACGGGATACGAAACTCGTTTGTTGCCTCGGGTGGAGTCACGCTCGAGGGCTTTAGTTTTCTCCCAAAAGAGGGGGAGAGTTGCGCACTCCTTCTGGGCGCGGGAAAATTTATCGCTCCGGAGGGCTTGGAACTCCAGGGCGATAGGGGTTTTCAGGGGAACAGGTGCACGGAATTCCAGGGCTGCCTGTGTAAGGGTAATCACGGGCTGGGCCACGGGAAGGTCGGGAATTACGGGGTTCTGACCGAATAAAATGGAGCAGAACTGGATTGGGGCCGATACCACTTCGGCCCAACCGGAAATATAGTCACACTCGATGTGACAACGAATTACTGGGAAACGACTCGCCCGGCCAAGGAAGTCGTGGACCACCGCAAATTTCTTGTGGCCGGGCCCAACAGGGGTGAGTAGGTTCTCAGACACTATAATACAGGTGCACCCGGTGTCACGGACGAGGGTGGATACTCGGCGACCGTTCACAGTTCCGTTCTCGAACTTCAATCCACCGGGGTTGTTCTCATTAAAGAGAAAATTTACCTGATGGACCGGATCTTTGGCGGGCGAGGGAGGTTCGGGAGTCTTCTGAGGCGACGGAGGAGGATCAGGGGCGGCCCAGATTTGGTGTACTTGGTGGGACTGAGAGTTTGTGAATCGGGAGTTTTGAGGACAGTTCGTGCGGTAATGGCCGGGAACTCCGCAGGTGTAGCAGACGATCGGGTTCTTTTGGTAAGGCACAACCGGGGGAGAAGAAACTAGGGGTTTAACGTCTCGGTGTTCAGATGGATGGAAGTTTCTTGGCTTCGAGAGACTAGGAACTTTGGTAAATCTGGGAACCAAATTAACGGGGGTCTTAGGGCCATAAAATTTAGTTTTGGGGGGGTGATTGGGGAGCCTTTTTAACATCCTTAGGGTATAAATCGTGACTACCTGCGTAGACATCGGCCTCTTCCAAGCACTCCTTGAAAGTGGCGCAACGTTTATCCTTAATGAAGGCGCGAATTTCGGGAGCCACGGCAGTTAAAAGCTGTTTCCTAAGGAAGAAGTCCAGACGGGATTCGTAGACCTGGGGAATTTTGCACGCATCCAGCCAACACTGAAGGTTTCTTTGGAGGATGTACCCGTATTGTCGAAATGTTTGGCCAGGGCGGATCCTTGCCTGGCGGAATCGGGAGCAGTAGAATTCGCTATTCATATGAACAGCGGCTATCAATTCGAACTTTAACGTGAAATAGACCAAAGTTGCTTCCGAGTGAAGGGATACGAAGATATCCCTTAACTTGGCATTTAGGAGGGGAAGTAAGCGAGCAACGCCATCATTTTCGAGATCCCATCTATTGATCTGAAAGATTCTCTCAAAATGGGCCAAAAATGACCCGAAGTCCTCTCCATCATTGAAAGCGGGAAGGTGGACTGAAGGAGTTTGGGGAATTTCAGCCTGGGAACCGATGGACTGAGAATCCATTTGATTTCGGCTCATTTCCAGCTCATGCTGTCTAATTTGTTCACGTTCTTCCATCTCCATCTTCAGTTTGTTCTCCATCTCCGTCTTCAGTTTGTTCTCCTCCATCTCCATCTTCAGTTTGTTCTTCTCCATCTCCAATTCCCTTCGCGCTGCCCGTTCGTTCCTCTCTTCTTCCTGGACGTAATTTAGCAGGTCTTTGCCCAAAAAACCTAACATTTCACCCTGAATCTTGAATTTTACGAAGGATGACATTTTTACGCAGTTAACTGAGGGAACACTGATACGCGAACGAGCTAGGACACTACCTACGCGAAACGAATACTTGAATATTCGTGAAGGCCTTGATCACGAAAAAAAAATTAAGATACAGCTACCTACCTCTGCTGTTTCTAAGCAGGAAAAAAAATTAAAATGGTCCTACCGGAATTAGGACACCAAAGACCTTAACCTTTTAGGATTAATAACCAGGAGAGTCTCCCAAATTCGAACACAATAGAAAAAAAATTAATTACCTGGGGTCCAACATAAAACCTAAATAGATTACGTTCCACTGCTTTTCAAATAACTTGAACTTGCCTTCTGCCAGTACAATACAAAAATTAAAATAAAAGGGAACTTCTAATGTCGAAATTAAAATGACACGGGTTCGTAAAAACCCCAACACACTTGACACCAGATTTATATAATATGTATATTAATATATATATATATATATATATATATATATATATATATATATATATATATATATATATATATATATATATATATATATATATATATATATATATATATATATATATATCGTGGTATGACATTACATTATATCAATACCATATTATATCTATGGGAGAGGACCAATAACTTGAAAGCGAACTGACAAAAGGGACGGAAAACCACGCGTTCAGACGGGCTGAGTAACGAGAGAGTGCAACGAGGTCAGGTAAATTATGGACAATGGCAAGGTTCAAGGTTATTTAAAGAGACTTGTACAAAAATAGAATTTTATTTACACAAAAAAAATAATAAGAGAATTGAAGGGTAAAATTACCCTTCGATAAAAATCACATCGATAAACGAAGGGGGGAAGATTAATTCAATTGGGTTACTGAAGGATGGAGGGGGTTGGCTTACTGATGTCTTCTGTACGTGAGGTGAGACCGCTTGGACTTCAGAGCGGGAGGTTGGAGTGATGACGATTCTCCAAAAGCAAGGGGGGGAGGCGGTAACTTCCGGTCTAGGGAAGAGTATTTCGGCTACCCGAAATAAGGAGGGCTTCGACAGGAGTTGATGAAAGAAGTCGGGGAAAATCACTCGGGGCGATCGTTCAGTGGAATTACCTCCTGGCTGGGGCTAATTCCAAATACACAAAATAGTCCAGCTGTCACTTTGCTTTGTTGCTAGCACTTGACTTGGAACCATGGGGAAATCTTCTGGGTTCTGGCGAGACTTCTCAACTCTGTGTGTTTTCCGGAGAGTCGAGCGTTATTTATTTTCGAGGCTCTCCCTGGAGTTGGGGGTTAGCGGGAAACAGCTCTACTCTCGAAGGGCCTCGAATCTACTTGCAGAGTAATTTTAGCCCGCATAAAGGTGAATCGTGGGGGACTCGATTCGAGGCTCCCGCTTTTAGAAGGGGACGGGGGGTAGGCTTACCACTTTAGGCTTAGCCGGACCTTCTGCTGCACATGGGAGTTCCTTTCTGCTGAAGATCTTCCACGTGGGGATTCCCTCACAGTAGGGATTGCGGTAAATGGGCGCACCAAAAAGTTTGCAAGGGCTGGGCGACCTCGACTGGACTAGCGTTTCTCTCTTCTCAACTCTGACTACATGCCAGGAATCAATTCAGCCCTTCCTGCTGCATGGCAAGGATGGGAGACGGCCAACGGGACTCTTAAAGTTACCTGCCACGGGTCTTTTCCCTTGGACATACTCTACAATGCTTCGAAGGCTTGGGGTGGTTTTATGTCGCCTCCGAATCGGGCACAATCACAGAAGGCAGAGCCACCAGGTAAAGCCCTTTCTTGCACATTAGTGCAACAGCTATTTAGTCCTCCAGACTCTCAGGCAGATTTTTGTCTACTAACCCAGTACGGACGATCTTTGCGCACGTTTCCCGTCCCAGCACTTGTACGAACGGGGTCTCTATTGCTTGTCGCTTCTACTCAAGACGGCTTCTTACGCTCCTGACGGTGGACTCACTGAGTTCATCGTGGGGTGTCTTTTTGTGTTTATTGTCTGCATGTTTGGGCCCCGAAAGGAGCGAGACTCGATTCGCACCTGATCATTATTTATTTATTTTTTTGTATCTCTCGTCCTGTTTTTTCTTTCGTTTTTTTGCTCTTATTTTAATGTAAAATGGCCTAATCATTGGGTACATTTTTTCGGCGGCTGGTAGTCGCCAGATAAAACTCCCTTTAATTAAAAAAAAACATTCCGTATTGCCTCTCTCCCTCTCATCCTTATTCTACTTGGGGCATTTACCTTTTACACATGTTCACATAAATCTTTTCCACTGGTGGCGTCATTTGATCTTTGTTTTTTTTTAATACAATAAAAACTCAAACCCCGACAAAAATTAAAGACCCTTATTTTCAGGTTAAAAAATGATAAACAACGAAGGCACCTCCAATAAAAGCCCATTGAAAACATTGGTAAGGCGGTGAAGTTGGTATACTTGTATAGAAGGTACATAACTTGGCTCAAAGAGACAACTTGTGGCACTGGAAACCCAAACGGCACACAACTCCCCCCCCCCCTCTAATACAGAACGAAGGTAGAACCCATGGTGGGGCCAGAAATCAGGATATTATGAGAATGTCGCGAAGAATTTAATTTACTTCCATGGAACGGGCCGGGGCGGATGACTGACACTTTTTCCGATAAAGTGTTAATAGCAAGGGGACGATGAACGACCAAAGTGGATACTAAAATTTGATTTTAACCGAAATTATATTCTGCATTTGATGATGGAATCTTCGGAATATTGCGAATTTTACAAAGCATTTCAGAATTTTACAAGATATAATTTTCGGGGGAGCATTTGCATCAAATATCAGATTCTGAATATTGTATGTGAAATAATTTTTTTAAAAGGGTGAATATTAAAAGATGCATGTATTATTTTCTCTCTCTCTCTCTCTCTCTCTCTCTCTCTCTCTCTCTCCTCTCTCTCGGAGACAAAGCTCCGAGGCCATTAGTAGTGATACTTTCGAGGTTTTACCGGACAAAGTTCGGATCAGCACGCAAGCCTTATTCTTCTTCAGTCCCAGGCTATCGGGGCACCTTGGAAGTCAGGACTCACTTTGGAAGGGGAGGGGGAGAGGTGAAAATTTATTAATGCCACCTTCCTTCCATTGGGTATGCTTAGAAACAGGGCTGTGGAGCTGGAGCCAAATCATTTAGAAAAGTTGGAGCTGGAGCTGGAGCCGGAGCCAGTCAAAATGTAATAGCTCCAGCTCCAGCAGCATACACTAAAAGTCCAGCATAAATTTTCCTCTTTCTCAACAATAATAAAAATGTATCACTTTGAAAATTCCTTTTCATTATATCGTAATCTATTAAAATTAAACCATATTATTTTCCCAAATAAATTAACTAATTATTTCTTTTTTCTTTCAACTAATAATCTCGAATTAATGTTTTAATTTGTAACTTACAAAACTTGTTTTTGCTTAGTTTGTATAATTTATTTTCTTAAACCCCATTAAAATGACTACTACATCTCAAACAAAAGCAAGATCTGCCGTGTTGAGTCTTTTATTGTCTCAAATGACGGCAAACATTTTATCTGCTATTGCAAGAAAGATGATGATGATGCTAATATTGGTTAAAAGTTTTGTGCAACCAAAATTAGTTCCTTGATCACTGCAAGTGGTACTACCAACTCTGATAAAAAAAGACTGACTATGACTGGCAAGACAACAAATTTGAAAAGGCATCTACGGAGATTTCATCCAAACATATATGAAATCGTCAACAAGAAAGACACTCAAGTGACTACTTCAACTGGAAATATGAACATACTATTGGACAAATTTCACCAATAACAAGTTTTTTTTTGTAACAAACAAAGTTACTGTCACAATGACCTCCGATAAATTTAAGAAGCATATTATACAAGGGGTGGTAAAAAACAGTATACCTCTAATTTTTTTTCTCAAAATCAGCATTCTTAGGCATGAATGGAGAAATGGCTCAAAAACTCGGAGTGTCTCTAGATAACGATAACATTAGGAAGATCATACTTAAAGAAGCTCCGCAACAAAAAAAAGAACTTCGAAAAACTCTTAAGGGACTCTTTATGTTCCTCAAAATGGATGGATGCACTCGATATAGAATGAATTATTTTGCGATTAATGTAAGATTTATTAATGACTAATAAAGTGGTGACTCAAATTTGACACTGGCAGTTAAAGATACACATACACACTACACAAGTGAATATCTTTTAAAATTGGTGGAAACTGTTTTACAGGATTTTGAAATTAAGAAAGAACAAGTTTTATGTAATATCACAGACAATGCTTCAAATATGTTAAGTACAATTGAAAAAAATAATTCAGCAACAGTTAATGAAATGTCAAATGATGGAGACATCTCTGAAAATGATGATTTAATAACAAATGAAGACGAATTTTTAGATGATTTGATTGAAGAAGCTTCTAAATTATCTTTCATCCGACATTAGCATTGTGTTGTGTATGAATGAATGAATAGTGGCGAAAATAAATGCTACCAAGCCCAAACGGACTAGCCCGCAGCCAAATTCAAGAACGGGTAATTTGCATGAGTGTTCTCAATAAAAATATAGACATCTGGAGGATATACACAAATATAGCTATGAAATTAAGATCAATAGAATGGAAGTACAGGGATTTAAAACCATTAAGGGGTGTAAAAGGATATAAAAATAAACTATTGAGAACTCGACAAAGGATAAAAACATAGACTATAGATGGATCAACAATAGATACAAGAACACAGAATATAAAATCATGAAACAATATATTAAATTTTGGCTAAAAGATTAGATTCTTCTAAAAAATTTAAAATTCTATTCACATTCAAAGAGACATGAGTCTCAGACAAGATGCCCCGCAGAACCTGTTGGGGGGCCATCTGCCCAGTAATGAAAGGGAAGACCCTCTTCCCAAGATTTCTCAAAATGGGACACTCGGCAAAGATGTGAAGGATGGACAGCTGCACCCTGCACAAAGGTGGGGGCTGCCCATTCATCAAGTGCCCATGAGTGAGGCGACAATGACCTATCCTCATTCGGCACAAAATAACCTCCAGTCTACGTGGTCTCATGGAACGTGGCCATGTGAGGACTGAAGGTTTTATGGAATCGAGCTTGGTGGGAGGAAGCTCATCCCACATCTTCTGCCATAAGCCGACTACATATTCGGTGATGAGGGGATAGACATCACAAAGTGGGACTGGAGCTGATGGGGATGTCCCCAATGATGCCGCCTCCTTGGCCGCAGCATCCGCCCTTTCATTACCTGGGATGCCCACGTGACTGGGCACCCAGCAAAAAGAAATCTTATGAATAGGAGAAAGATAAAAAAGCCACCGCTGGATCTTGGAAACCAGCGGATGGCTAGGACCAAAAGCATTCAGTGCCTCCAGAGAACTAAGGGAGTCAGGGAGAATCGTAAGACAACCAGATGGCATAGGAGCAATAACAAAGAGTGCAGCAAGAATGGCAATAAGTTATGCTGTGAAAACAGAAGCTGCACTTGGTAGGCGAACCAATGCGGTCTGAGATGGGAAGACAGCAGCAGCTCCAACTCCGTCCGATGACTTGGACCCGTCGGTGAACACAAAGGTGCTAGGCCAATAGTGGGAGGAGTGTTGATCATACATGGTTCTCAAGGCCACAGGCAAGAAGTGATCCTTGGGCCTACCAGTAAGCCCCTTGAATACCACTACAGGTGGTATGAGCAATGGGGAAATCATTCGTAATGAAAACGGAATAACAGAAAACTCCCTTAGACATCCTGTGTGCTCGGCCATGCGCAGAGCAAAGGGGCGAGACAAGGATGGAAATCTATCATATGAGGCCACTGTTCGCAAATTGAACGTGTACTCATTATACTGGCGACCATGGTAATTGCTCAAGTCTAAAAAGATATTTAAGGTCAGACTTGAGCCTGTGAAAGGGAAGAGGAAGAGCCCCGTTCTCTGCATAGAGACTCCACACAGGGGAGAACTTGAAGGCTCCAGAAGCCAGGCGCACACCCTGGTTGCGCCCAGTATTTAATTTTTCAAGGATGGACGGCAAGGCAGAGAAGTACACCTGTGACCAATAGTCCAGCTTTGACTGGACCAATGCTGAATACAGAAGCCACAGGGTGCGTCGATCACTTCCCCAAGAAGTGTGTGACAGTAATTTCATTATGTCCATACTCTTCAGACAAGACCTTTTCAAAGCGTCCAAATGAGGCCTCCAAGAAAGCCTCGAATCAAAGATCACCCCTAGAAATCTGAAATGGGGCTCAAAGGTGACAGGAACACCATAGAGTGACAAATGGGGAGGGTTCCATGTTACCGATCTATGATTTAAAAGTGGACAGCCTTGGTTTTTACTGCGGAAAAGCGGAAGGCCTTGGAAGAAGCATTATCAGCTACGGTATTTATAACCCGCTGTAGTTTACGTATGGCAAATGGAAGTCTAGGCGATGATCAGATAAGCGCTAAGTCATCCACATATAGAGTTGAGGAAATCTCAGTTGGGAGATTTGCAATAATGCTATTCATGGCCACAGAGAAGCAGGTGACACTGAGGACACTTCTCTGTGGAACACCCTCAACTTGCTCTACGGGCTCTGATAGGGCATTTCCAACTTTTACACGTAGTGTGCGCCACATGAGGAATTGCTCGACAAACCTGGGAAGAAAGCCCCGCAGACCCCAATCATGGAGTTGCTTAAGGATACCACGCCTCCAAGTGGTATCATATGCTTTCTCAATATCAAAGAAAACAGCAACAGAATGCTGCCTTTTTGAAAAGGCATCTCTTATATAAGACTCCATTCTAACAAGCAGGTCGATGGTACTCTGTTTTTTTCTGAACCCTGATTGAGAGGGAGATATAAGATGGTTTGTCTCCAAAAACCAGATGAGTCTTGAATTTATCATCCTCTCAAACAATTTACATGGGCAACTAGTAAGGGCAATGGGGCGGTAATGGGTGGGTTCCGTCCCATCCTTTCCTGGTTTCCGGAAAGGTAAAACCACAGCCCCTAATCCAGATGAAGTTATAGATGTCCAGCAAATGTGAGAGGAGGGATGGATGCATATTCCTAATCATATCATAGGAAATGCAATCCGATCCGGGTGTAGTGGATCCACAGAGCTTCAGTGCATTATGGAGCTCATAGATAAAAAAAAGCCGGTTATAAGGCTCATTATCCATGTTAGGCTCCATAAAGTTGATAGGATGTTGTTCCTGTTCGAGCCTAAAGCGCTGGAATTAGATGGAATAGTGATCTGGGCTTGAAATATTAGCAAACGATCCGGCTAAAACATTGGAAATATTCGACAAGTCTCCCAACAGTTCTCCGGCCTGAACAATGTTGGGAGCTGTAAAGCCATTGGATTTCCCCAATAGCTTTTTGACTCTCTTCCAGATTTTGTCTACAGTGGTCTGCCAACATATCGATGCGATGTAATCATCCAACGAGGTCTTTCGAGCTCGTCGAAGGGTGCGTCACCGTGCTGCCCTTGCTCGGTTACGAGCAAGTTTCTTTACCATCGTGGGGCACCGATGGTAACGTCGGCAAGCCTGTTAACATTCAGTGACAACTCTCGAGCATTCAGCAGACCACCAGGGCAATTGTGGTCCACGAGCAGTTGAGCCGGAGAGCGGGATGGAGGAATTAGCTGCATGATTGACGTGAGCTAGAAGATCATCAATAGCCAACTCAATATCTTTATGAGGGAAGGACCCACCATGGCTCGAGAGGTGCCTGAATTTGGGCCAGTTTGCTTTTTTTGTATTCCATCTTTTGCTAGGTAGTGGAGGAGGACTACCTGTACATGGTGTTATTACAATGGGGAAGTGATCACTGTCTCGCAGGTCAGGATCCACTGCCCAGTCAAAATCAGCTCTACAACTTGGTGAACAGAGAGACAAGTCCACACATGTAAAGCCGTTCGTCTGGATGTAAAATGATGTGTGGCTGCCATCGTTAAGAAAGCAGACATCATTAAGTGCCCAGAAATCTCTCAATCATATTTCCTCTATGGTTGTTATCATGGTCCCCCCCCAAGGGGGTGTCGAGCATTAAAGTCGCCCATCAATAAAAAAGGAGGAGGGAGTTGAGAAATTAAAATTAGATAACTTTGTAGCTAAAACAGCTGTATCTCTTTCCTCGCCAGGAGGAAGATACAGCGAACAGACCGTATAATGGTGACTGGAAAACAGGCGGACAGCAACCACCTGCAGGTCTGTGTTAAGAGAGAGCTGGTTGTGGGGAACCCTGTTGTTAACAAAGACAGCAGAACCATGAATTGGTTCTCCAGGGTTCTTATAATATCCCACAAAACCCGAACTGTTGGGTACTCTGCGAGTACCCAAGCAAGTCTCCTGTAAAGCAATACAATCGGGATTGTAATCCTTAAGCAGGAACTTGAACTCTTCCCATTTAGGGAAAAGACCTTGGAGGTTCCACTGAATAATTGGAAACATTGTTACCGTTTAACATCGTAATCTATTAACTTTCCCGATCGGATAACACCTTTACTGGTGTTAAATGTCAGGTGCGAAGCAAAAGACATCTACAGAAGCTAAAGACTGTAGGGCCTTAATCCGCTGATGCTGCTTTCTTGATTTCGTCTCAACTATCAATGCGCCATCATTACGTGGCCACATTTCTCAACAAAATCCTCGTAGACGTCGAAGATGTCAGTCTTTCTAAGAGGACTATCGTTCGCTTTTAAGACTAGAAATCGGTCGTAATCCAACTCATGGTCGACTTCTGACCCAAAAGGATCAAAGCGTCTACCGTCAGGGTCCAAGGCACGATGCCCAGAGGCCGCAGGTCTCTGGGAGTTATGTTTGTTAAATTTACCCATATAAGTATATATTTAATTTGGGGCTGCCCCTGGAGCCGAGAGCATGTACCAAATCGTCATCGTGAGTCCAAAGAGCGCCCATACAGCCCAGACGGGGTAACCCCCCCCCCCCCCCCCGACTCCCACTGTTGTTTTAAAAACAGCGGAGCCGCATAACGGAGATTCTCTGGATTGCGGTGCTAAGACCTCCCAGAAAAAAAATGCCGACCCGGGCAACCAAACCTCCTCTAAGGCACGGTCCTGCAGACGATGTCCCCCAGTGGGCGCATCCGTCGACCCGTACAGAGGCAGAAGTAAGAAAAGAAGAAGAGGCTAAGCTGTGGCCGGACGGCACGGCATCCAGGTAGGCAAATCGCCACGCCGCTTACGGGGAAGAGAATTGGTACAGAAGAAGAAGTAGGGGTTAGCAGAAGGAGAAAAAGGATGCCAAGCCGGGGCCGGACGGGGCGCTGAGCCCCGTCAGCACGGTGGCCAGGAAAGCAAATCGCCGTGCCCCTTACGGGGTGGGGTGTGTTCTGTATACACTACAGTTAGCAATAAGAGGGTTTAAAAGGACACCCTGTAGAAACTATGATTAGCAGAATCAGGTAAGTAGCCACTGCCGCTACAACACTAAAAATTGACTCTATTTTGAAAAGACATTCAGGTTTGGAAGCCATTTTAGATCAAGAAACACGTTGGGGGATGTTCACGCGTTTGTTAGATGTGAGACTATATCTTGAAGACCTAGCTAATAAAAATGTCTCACTCACTGAATAGGAATGGATGCAATTGTCAGAATTACAAGTTTTGCTTCGCTTTCCTTTTTCCACCACAAAAAAATTCAAGCTCAAGAAACTAATCCCTGAAGAATTCTCGCTGGCCTGGAAGGAATTATTATATCGCCTTGGTCAAACTGGTGGACTGCTTGCACATGGAATTGTATCTTCAATGAAGAAAAGGGAGAAACTACTTTTACAAAATACAGTCCTATTAGCTGTTGTTTATGTAGACCCAATGAACAGAGTCCTATTGAATGATGATCAGAAAGATAAAGGAAAAACAGCACTTTATGAAATAGCAATTCGCATGAGAGGACCGAGATCAGAAAATTGAGAAGACCAAGAAGAAGAAAATCCAATTAAAAGCAGCCAATCAGATTCTTCAAATGATAATGAAGATTTTTAAAATTATTTAGACAGAATTGAAAAGGGAAATATAAAACGCATCAATGAAGATGGAGACAAACCTCTTAATATAGAAAAAACAAATTTAAAGAAGATTTTTTGATAGGGTTAAAGGAAGTGGAAAAATATAACCACTCATCAAAACTAACTATAGAAGAAGTCCTACCCCTGTATCCAGAGATTATAAGAAATGTTTCTAGGACTGTAACAGTAATGCCTCCTACCCAAGTCACCGTAAAAAGACCATTTTCTGCACTAAGAATGATAAAATCAGATTTCAGAGCCTCAATGAAAGAAGACTTGGCAGAAGCAGTTATATTTTTGAGAACAATCATGAATTAAAAATAAAGAATATGAGAAACTAATTTAAAATTTTAAAGAGAATTCAAAATTAACAATCAAATATGCCATTATTAAAACTAAATTTTCACTTAAACATTGGACTTATAGTTTAAAAAGGATAGTTGTGTTGAAATGAAAATATATGTTGTAAACTTTATATTATTATCAATAATTAACTATTATTGATTATATTCTAATCAATAATAGGAGATTAGCAAATCTGAGGCATAGTCATTAGAATTTAGATTAATAGCCCTTCAGGGCGCATTATAAATACCTATTATTATTATGGCCTATGAATAACACTGAGCAAAGTACAATTTCAGTAAGTTCTATCAATCATAAATATAAGGTGAGATGAAATAAAGCTGGGAGCCGAAGCTGAAGCTAGAGCCAGAGATTTAAAAACGTTGGAACTGGAGCCAGTAAATTTCAAACTGTTGGAGCTGGAGCTTAAGATTTAGGTACCAGATCCACAGCCCTGTTTAGAAGGGCCAAGAAGTCCCCCCCTTCCCTACTAACTTAGTGAGTTTTACCTCCTCCGAGTCTGGTGACTCGTGGGGAATCAGAGCCGGTCTGTATTACTCGAAACGGTCACGCAAGGGCGAGATGGAGAGGACCTGGTATCGGCCAGCAATAGGGCTCGCGCCTTTCTTGCTGCGAGTCTGACCAGGATAGAGCCCGCAGGAACTACCTCGCTCGTATGCTCGGAGAGGCCAGGAGTGGAGGGGCTTATCTTAACGTAATTCGGTCCACAGCCAACACGACTCGGAGAATCTCTTTTCGAACAAATACGAATCGCGATCCCCTACAATTCACACATTTGGCCTTGCACGAGAGAACTTTGTTGTGTACGGCCGTAAAGCAGTTTACACGGATTTGGGGTTGCCCCGATTCTACGCATCAACAATATTGGTATGCCCAAAGCGGACGGTGGTAGTGATAACAGCTCCGCGAGGTAATAGGGCGAATGCCCTTAATGCGGAAGCGACAACAGGGAAAACAGATCGACTCAGGAAGACAATATAGGTCGAATGCTAAGAAAGCGACCCATTGAATTCAGTCATCCCTCGACACTCGCTCAAACCTGGCCGCACAATGATCGGTCAACTATTTAGTAATATCATCGAGATAATACTTTACCGGTTATCTGGCATACAATACATAATTTACCATGTTAATAGTTGTAGCGAGGAAGCAAAGTAGGAGCACCACATGTTTTTTCATGTACGTACGAACATTATTCTATGTACACGCGTAATTACAGCACGTACACAGAAAATCTCCTTTGGGAGCGATTCTTATCATGGATTAAACCTAAGGGTATTTACTTAAAGATTAAGCTTAAGATCAAATTACGGTTGGGTCCACCATCAAGGGACTATGCCCTCCTTACACACACACACACACACACACACACACACATATATATATATATATATATATATATATATATATATATATATATATATATATATGAGCATAAAGTTTATTGAACCGGAACTAGTTTCGATATGAAGTTTTCCATACCATCTTATACTGAAACTAGTTCCGGTTCAATAAACTTTGTGCTTATTGTACAGTAATTTACTCGCTATTGGGGAAAAGTGTCTTTATATATATATATATATATATATATATATATATATATATATATATATATATATATATATTCAAGTGATCCGTTCTTTATAGTCCGGAGTTTCAATTTATATAAGAGAACCAGGGCAGCAGGAAAGAAATGCATTTTCTTTCTTCATTTAATTTTAACCAACGTTTCGAGGGCCAGTCTCATCATCTGGGTACTGGAATTATATTTAGTATAAATACAAAGTAATTCTAATTGACACGGGATTGGTAACATAAGGAGAATGGTCTAACGTGTGACTTTTTTCTTCTTTTTTTGTATAAATCATGACACTGCAACTATAGTTGATGGAATTGCATTGGTAATGGAAACATTATACAAATCAACGTAAGGGAAACATTAATTCAAATTTACATGAAGGTGGTAAAGTAAGGAAACCATCTAACGTGCAATATGCAATGGGAAAGACGAAGCTTGGTCGTTAGAACGAATCAAACGTTGCATTTTGCTTTAGTACGAACGAGTATGTTGATAATTTGAAGTTAAATATACCAAACCTTAGAGCGCAAACCAATTTTATTAATAAATACAATCAATTGATTTGTGAGGTCAATAATTATAATGCTGTCCCTTTTCCTTCAGGACTGCTTCAATTCGATATCTTAATTGATATTTCTTCATTTTTGTTCATTAAACACCGCAACTGCTCACAATTGGATCGCCCCTGATTATCGCCCACAAATTGTGTACTGGGTACAAATCTGGCCAATTCCATGGACAAGATCCCGAAAGTTCGATGTTATTCACAGCGAAGAACTTTGTTATTATTTTTGCTTTGCGACAAGGTGCGCCTTCACGCTGAAAAATACAGTTATCATCCCCAAATTAGTCCTGAACTGTTGGGAAAAGGTGCCATAGAAAGTACGTTTTGGTATCATTTTGATTTCATGGCAAAGCTCTTGGGCAAAAGTGTTAGTGCCCAGTTCCCTTAGATGAGGAGCAGCCCCAAACATGGAGAGTGTCCAGACGTTTCACCGTGAGAACGACACAGAACTCGTGAAAGAGCTCCCCATTTCTCCTCCTAACGAGGGATCCTCCAGAATCTTCAAACAAGCAGAAGGGAGCTTCATCAGAGAATATCACTTCGCCCCAGTCTTCAACAGTCCATTCTTTATATTGCCTTCAAAAGTGGACTATTAGAGACCTATTCCTACCAACCGATCTTTCGTCTTCTGAATAACCCTCTTCAAAGCATTCCCACTGATCTAACTCCTCTCCATCCTTACAGAATGCCCTCCAGGTCTAATAGCTTATACCCTACCCTATTATCAAACACCGCTTGCCCCCAAACCCACGCATGGTTAGGATGGGAACGCATCAAAACAGCAAATATAAACCTAGATTTATTTTTAGGGGCCATCCTGGCGACTTCCTCCATGGGCATAAGTCGCAGTAATCAAGTTAGCCTAATAATTAGGATATATTAAAAAGAACGAAACGGAACAAAGAGAAACAAAGCAAAACAAACCAACAAAACACAGAACCCGGCAAAAAAGAACAATCAAGAAAAAAGATAGGAAAGCATGGTCTGGTGTCAGGGTTAGGCCAATACTAGGAAGGTCAAATATAATGAGGAAACTTGTCTCCTCCAAAAATTCAGTCAGTCCACAGATATGTGAACCTGAAGCCGCCGAGGAAATGGGGGCTACGTCCTGGGGAACAGCGAAGGCACGCAACTTTAGGTTCTCGTACCACCCACCCCCTACCCTGCTCCATTATCCTGCCAAGCAGTCCGGAAGGTTGACCTGATTCCTGTCATGTAATCATTGTGAAGAAGAGCGAAACGATGGTGCGGTCGCTTAGCCCTCAAGGAGACTTTTGTACCTTCATCGGTGCGTTCATTCCCCGCAATCGCTACATTTTCATGAACCCAGCAGAAGAAGGCCTCCCAGGTAGTATTTTCCAGTCGGAGTAGAGCATCTGACCTGGAGTGGAACTTGCGAAAACCGCACTGTGGAGAAGATAGGTGGCCTCCTTTGATGCGTAAAAGGTTAGAGAAATTGGGGAGAAACCGGCTGGGATAGAGTGATCTCTCCCTGGTTTGTTAAAAGCAAGTACTGTAGACATTCTCTATCAGTGTAAGAAGATGTTCCGATCCTTTTAAACAAGCCTAACATGCCTCGCTCACTTAGGTGGCGAAGCATGACATAGAGGACTTCGTCAAGACGGGAGGTAGTGTCCGAAGACGAAGCGAGAGCAGCAAGCAAATCGCCGTCTGGGGTTAAAGTCCAGTCGGCGGCCTTCAGCGATAACACGACGTGCAATGAATGCTAGCGGTACAGCATTTCCGTTAAATAATGTGGAGAAAGCGGTCACAAAACACTCAACCAAAGACGCGGAGTCTGAGATTGCGATCTTGTTCTCCAGGAGGACGAGAAAGGGTTCCTGTGAGAACTTGACTCGAATCATTTTGGCCCGCGTCAACACCTCTTTCAGTTAAGTGATGACATGTAAGTCTGCCAGGAAGAGCAGCGGGCTTGCTTCGAAATATCCAAAGGTTAGATCGTTTAGGTAGCGTTTATAGCGCATGTAGGCACGGAGTATAAAAACGACCAGACGTTCTATGAATAGTAGTGAGGTCTAAGGCAATGAGGTTGCGGGAGAAGAACTGAACGGCCTCATCAACCCAACTAAACTCCTGGGCTGGAATAGAGAAATCAGTCATTTCCTGAAATACCAACCACTCTGCCCCTTCCAACACCACCCAGGATGTATATCAGGAGGCAGCGGCACAAATGATATTTGAATGAGAAAATGGACACTACCATGAAGGTTATGACCACCTTCTACCCAAAATCACGCTACAAATTAGGAGAGAACAAGGACAGATCAAGACAAGGACATGAGGCTATTGTCGGACAGTGATGCCTAAACTCATCTACATTTAGGACACCTTTTTCAACTCTTTGATCACGTTGGCAAGGACCTGAGCCATGGAATTGATGGGGTAGTCTTCGCAGAGTGGGTGGTTTAACGTTCAAATCCCTGAGGAGAAGAAAGGGCCTAGGCAACCGTACCACAACGCGGCAGAAATATCCGGCATCGAAGTCAGCTAACGGTGGACTGTAGGCTGAAATCAAAATATACGTCCTATCCAGGTGTAGCTGCAATGCGACTGCTTTAAATGGGTTATTTAAAGCGAGTATAAGAACGGAGGCATTATGCCGGGTGTAAATCGCACATCATCCTATCCGGCCCACATTCTGTAGTGGATAGAGAGCACACGCCCAGCCTGGTCTCATGTAGACAGATAGCTAAGTGGGAACAGGAAGAGACGAGTCCCCGCAGCTCCTCCTAGTTTGCCAGGAGTCGACGACAATTCCATTGAAGGAATATGCCATCTAGGCCTAGCTCAGAGGAAATGCAGGAGCTCTCTTCGAAGAGAAGACCCTCCCGGGAATGGCTGTACGCTTCCCGGAGGCAGAACCCCGAAAACTGCTGGCCATCGAAGGAGCTGAAGGTACTGTCGCATCAGAGGATTCACTGGGTAAGATTTTTCTTGAAATGAGTCATTTTCTTATTTCGCTGTGGAGCCTTTATCGGGCGGGCAGCTTGGGAGACAGGGCGCCCTATATTGAAGGTTACAGCGCATACAACTTGTCCCGTCCAGCCTTGGGCGGGAATGGGGGATCAGAGGCTTCCATGGCACTCTCCTCTTTTAAGGGGGAGAGCCATAGAAACCTCCTAAGACGCTTTCACAACCACCTTTGGTGGGTTTGCCTCATCTAAGTCTAACGACCTGCAAGAGGCGCGTTGCCGTTTCGCCTTGCGGGAATTGGACACCAGCTCTATCAGGGGAGCGTCCAGAAGGGGTGGGAGCGATAGAACTCGCAGATGTGGTCCGAATGCACCCGGAAGCGACCGTGCTCATAAACCTGGAGGGCCATTACCAGAATATGCCTTCTTAACTTTAGTGGCGTAGGAAGTTCCAGGTTGCACAGGGCGCAACATGACCAATCATTGGCCTCTCCTAGAGTCATTCCGAAACCTGAACGGCTAGGATCTCTTTCTCGAAAAGATAAGAGCTACATTATTTCGAGAAAGCAGGGTACTGCTCACCGCAATTCACACACTTGGCATTGCATAATACGGATTAATCATATAATGCCTTTGAGCAGTTCACGCAGATTTCTTGCTGACCCGACTCGACAGATAGGTTGGTTTTGTATGACCAAAGAGGTGGCAATGCTAACACCACAGCGGCAGTTGCAAGAATGCATTAACGCAGTATCGATACCAACCTTCACTCACCGACTCAGGCAGCCTATCACTATCAAAAGTGAGGAAGAGTGTATGGGTGGGTCTCCACCTATTTTCTTATCACACACATTTGATTTTGATCGCCTATTTGTCGGCCACCTCTCCGGTGATGTTTTTGAGTATACCACGAACTGCCTCGCATAAACCATCCCTTTCAAAAAGTTCATGGTAAGTGCGGTGTCACATGCGTAATCATTGAGTGACCGTAGACCAACAAAAGAGGCCGCTTGGGAGTGGTCCGCCGCATTCGTCAGAAGGTTCCCGTTCGAGAAATGGGTGACTTTCGGCTCTCTATCAATTGACATAGCTAAATCTACTTACTCTCTGGTGGGTAGAACATGTGGTCTTTGGCCACCATGCTGATATCAGCCATCAGTGAACATTATCAGCAGGTAGCATTTGAAGCCAGCGGTCTCGAAAACGCCAGGTAGACCCTGGATGAGGCCAAACTTCATCGAGGCTCGGGGTTGTCACCCACCGAGTCTTTTTTCGACCCCTTAGGGAACCCTCTCATCGGAGGCAGGGACACCTGCGCAACCATTTCCATCTGAGGAAGGTCTTCCAAGTAACGACCTCCCAAGGTGTCAGGGATTCACTTGTAAAAAAAATGCCATTGAAGCCTCCAAGCGAACCTCCATCAGGGAAAGTACGCCACCCCGCAACAAGCTCATGGCACACGTTTTTGGAACATTTGTGGGCACGGCGCGACGGGTCCTGCCAATTTTCCTTCTTTAGGAGTGTTCGCCCTATAGAGCTGATTCCAGCGGGAGCGGTCTATTCTGGGACTTCTTTGAAAGAGAAAAGGGGTGTGGGGAAAGCTGCCTCATACCTAGACATAAAAGATTTTTTTAGGGGGGTGAGGGGAGCCCATCTGGCGACTGTCTGCTTGGGCATAAGTCGCCGTACAAGACACAGTCTACTACTAGGCTATATTAAGAAACAAGTCACAAAAAACAAGAAAACAAATAACAATATGTAAATAACAAATAACGCTAAAAAGGACAAGGGCTAAAAAAATAACAACAACAAGAAAACAAAGCAAGAAGGAGGCGCGCTCTATGGTCGGGGGTAGCCCCCCCCCCTCCGCGCAGGAACATGCAAAGAAAGGGGGGGGAGGCCGGCCTCCTCCAAAAAGTCGTAAAGTCCACAAGTCAGTGTGAACGAACTCGTCCCGAGAACAAGGGACAAGCGGTAACGACTCCGCTGGTCCCGGTACCGGGATACGTAACGTGCGCGAAGATCGCCCAGACTGGGATATTCAACAAGAATGCGCCGAATAGTCTGGGAAACAACGCATTCTTCACAGTAGGGCGCAGGCGAGCGCCCCATCAAATGGTGGTAGGTCCCGCGAGTGTGTCTAATTCTGAGGCGACAGAAAGCAACCTGAAGCCGTGTCGGAATTGGAGGGTAGGTCCATAGAAACAGTCGCGGTGCAATGGCACGCAACTTTAAGTTCCCCTCGACTGTCTTCCATCTTCTTTGCCCAACAACCCGGAGAGCTGCCCGTATCCTGCCATGGAATCGGTGTGAGGAAGAGAAAAACGCCTTTCTGGTAGCCTAGTCCTCGCGGACTCTTTGGCGCGCTCATTCCCCGCAATTCCAACATGTCTAGGAACCCAGCAGAAGATAATCTCGACATTCTCCTGGCACGCCAAAACCGTGGCGTCACGGATATTGCGACCAAGAGATGCGATGATTCAAATGCTCCGAGAGCGCTCGGGGCGCTTTGTGACTCGCTATATATCACAATCCGGTCTACGAACCGGGTACTTGACGTTATCTCCCGTACCGAACGGTGTATTGCAACCAGGCCAGCCGTGAAGACAGATGCAGCGGCTGGCAGAGCCCAACTGACTTCAAACAAAGGAGATACAGCGTGGAAACCGTCCCCCTCTTAGAAATTGGAGCCATCCGTATACAGTAGCACGGTTCCAGCGTGACGCGAAGGGTGCTCCAAAAAGGTCGAACTCAATAATCCCTAAGCTGTAGAAGCTTTGGGAGCAGAAGCATGGCGACAAATGGTCAAGAGTGGAACCCTCCAGGGTGGCGTCCTGGGCAGAAACCGGGGCTTGTCTTCACTCCTTCCCCTTAGGGGGTTTGCTCTATCGTGCTGCTCCCACCGAGAGCTGTCGATTATGGGCCGCCTGTTTTTCTTGGCAGTCCCTTTAGAAAGTAAAGGGGGGACTGCCGCTGCAAAGAGGGAGGCACCCGAGGGCACCTCCAGAGAAGGGGATGAGGGCGAGTCTCGTACACCCGTAAGCAAATGAGAGGAGTAAGGCTCCTTTCTGGTAGAAAAAATTTGGAGGGTCCCCTGAGAAAACACAGATGGAGGATCTCCATTTCTTCAGGGGAGCTGCCCGAGGGCGGCTCCGACGATGGTCGAGGGAAAGGTCAGGGAGTATTTTTTTAAGTTCATCATTGGGCATGGTGACCCCTTTTTAACACGGGACGCAAAGCCAGCTACCGCCATTTGAGGCCACTCCTCCCGCCTAGTGGCCTGGCAGCCCACTAGCATGGCAGCTCTACCTTGAAATCAGCGTAAAATCGATAGGGATTGAAAGGATGAAGAAACTGGGATGTGAGGGAGGTGTGGGTGGGAATGAAGCAGGTTGTTAAAAACCCACCACCCGAGGTCGAAGCTCAGGGGTGAGGGAACGTTGTCTCCTTTCCCCTCAGCCCCGATCCGAGATTGTTGGGTGAAAAGAAGCTGGTAAGCTTCCACCCTGTGAAATTAAAAGCTGACTAGAGAAACTTCTGGGAGAGGTTGTAGGGAAAGTAAGGAAGTAGGGTGAAAACACAGGCTGTCAGAAAGAATAGGCTAAGCTGGGGCCGGACAGGGCACTGATTCCCGTCAGCACGGCGGCCGGGAAAGCAAAGTGCAAGAGGGGGGAAACCCCCTTTCCGCTAGTTAGGTAGAGGGGTCCCTGATAAAGCACAATGGGGGGGGGGGCTCAACTTCAGAGCTGGAGCTACCCGAGGAAACTCCAAAAGTAGAAAAGGACAAACCCCTTTACAAATGGAGAGTGGTGAGGGGAGCCCTGCACCAGTGAGTGATGTATCGTCATCGGGGTTTTCCTCGCAGAGCTCGACAACAAGGTTGAGCGAAGTTTCACAATTTGAAACGCAATCCAAAGGAAGAGTTGGTGGGCTTTTTTCCGCATTACAGAGTGGTGTTCGCACCTGTGCGCTGACGCACGCCGACCTGTAGTTGGCCAGTGGCCGATCGATCCTTAAAGGGGCAAACTGATCTTCCCATAAATCGCGCCCCAACACCAAGGACCCCTCAGCTCCTGGTCTCTTGCAAGGTGTAGGCGTTAAAAAACGTTGTTTATAGATGTATCAAAGCCTCTCTTTTGACACAGCATAGGCTAACTGGTCAGGTCCTTAAGCCTAAGGACAATACAGAGAGGAAAGTCGCAGAATAAAGGGGGCGTTGATAAGGACCAGGAGGAAGCGCGCCAGCTTTCCAAACCCCATCAAACAAATAGTTCAAGGCAAGCCAGTGATTGGCGCCTTTCCTATTAACACTCGGGTCGGGGGGGACGTGCTGCTCCTCCAAATACCCAGTATAGCACGATGCACAGGATACCCCCTGCCCTGCGGGGTATTACCCTGCAACCTTACCTCCTTTATCTATCACATTAGGAACTATGCGCACCAACACCCCATAGATTACCTTCATTGATCCCTCGCCTTATTTACTTCCTACATGGTACGGTCTGTGAGCATCACGCCACAAAGACTACTCTTTTACCTCACCTTATTAACTCTATGCTAAGGGTTCGGCGCGCATCAACGCTATATTTTTCTCCGTCCAATCAAACATACACGATAACACCATCGCTCCCAAATGCACATTCATACACGATGACGTGATCGCATCATGCAGAGATCACTTGCACGAGAGGACCTCACATACATGAAGTTGCCATCCCGCGCGAGAGAGAAATAGTGAAATAGAGTAAGAAAATGATAAGCAATAATAATATTTATAAAATTACTATTAGCCCTATTACTAATAATCTTTCTTCCCCCCCCCCCTCTTTCGCTCTCCTTTCCGTTGGTTTCCTCTTTACTCCATTTATTAATAAAAATAAACCAATAATGCTAATAAGTTGTGGTAGCGTGGATTAGCGCACATATGATGATAAATAAAATAAATCTTGTTGATGCCTGTTAAGGGATTCCTTTTCACCTTCCGTCTACCATCTCAGTACGTGGCTTACCAACGTCAATGCCAGGAAAAGCGTGCCTTATTGACCTCAACGCCTACCGTTAACCCCTTTGTCCCAACATCCGCCATTTATTACATACCCATTGATCCCACAAGCACCATCTACCATCTCCCCTCAGTGCAGACCTCTTTTGGCACAACACCGCACCCATGCGACCAAACAACTGCCTTAATGATTCTTACCACCCAAACAGCGTGCACTAATGACCTAACGCCCAATCATTGACCCCTCTCGTCCAACACCTACCGATATAATGATTTACTCGATAGATAGACCGCTATTGCCGTCCGCAGACATAGACAGACAAACGGTCAGAGGCAGAACAGCGATGAAGAACCTCTACTTATTCAGCAACCTCCCTCCTTTCGTTAGTTCGAGCAGGACATCTTTCTAGAAATCATTATCGACCTGTTTACTTTTTTCGTGCTAAAACATACGTGCTTGTCCTCCACTCTTACTATTGGAATATTTGAAAATCAATCATTCCCCTGCAAATTCCTAAGTCGTTTGTGAATCCCGTAGTGATATTGTTATCTTTAATAAAATCACGTTTCTTTAACACAATTATTCGCTGCTAAATCTACCAAAACATAAAAAAAAGTATTTTCGGAAACTTTCACGGATTAAAGATTATATTAAAATATTTTGTTTATTATTTCTTTTCAGTTCGAGGGGTGAGGAAAGAAAAATTGTTTATTGAACGTAAAGATTATATTTCCGTAGAGTAGTGGCGTTG
This sequence comes from Ceratothoa steindachneri, assembly GCA_963969495.1. NCBI lineage: Eukaryota > Metazoa > Arthropoda > Malacostraca > Isopoda > Cymothoidae > Ceratothoa > Ceratothoa steindachneri. The sequence goes on from OZ018320.1 coordinate 164,866,414, forward strand.
GGGAGAAGTAGTACTCTCCTGGCACGTTCAGCTACTTCTTCCTATACAAATACCTCTTCATAATACCACGTTCTCTAAATATTTCACCACTTGTCTTCGTCTAAACCAAGAGAGTAAAAGGATAGACATAAAGAAAAGGAAAATATACTAAAAATCGTTGGCACTTCAGTAGAGAAGCAAGGAGAGAAATAGTAACTAAAGAATAATAATTTCTATTAAATGACAAACCAATATGCACATATACACACACTTATGCCGATAGATAACTTGCTGAGTTAAGCTTTAAAAATATTCAGTCGGATAATCAGTATGGGAAGTAAACACAGACAGTCGCTGAATGGAGACCATAAACATTGCGATAGATCGTTAATCTGTCACAAACACAAAAATGGCTGACGAATAAACTGAATAGAAGCTGAAATTTATATCAAAATAGACAAAACTTCTGTACAAAGTTGTACACATAACCAACGGGATTGGAAGAATACATAAAGATGTATCCTCGTATGCATATATATATATATATATATATATATATATATATATATATATATATATATATATATATATATATATATATATATATATATATATATATATATATTACGAAACCCTCGATATAACGAACTATATGGGGCGGGGGGTCGTTCGTAAAAACCCGATGGTCGTTAAAAACCATGGAAATAACGATGGTTCGTTCGTTAATCTGTATATATAAATATGTAAAGACTGTATTGCATGGATATGTAATACGTATGTAATTACTAATATTACTAATAAAGTTAAGTGGACTACATCGGATTTAACGAACTTCGGTTCGTTAAACCTAATGGAGTTCGGCCAGGAAATTTGGTTCGTTATATCCGAAATTCGTTATATGGAGGTTCGTTATATCGAAGGTTTAGTATATATATATATATATATATATATATATATATATATATATATATATATATATATATATATATATATATATATATATATATATATATATATATACAAGTCAAGTTTTCATCTTCAGGCTAGAATAAGTTTACTAAAGTTAATACATTTGAAGAAACCCTGAAAAGGCCAACAAGACATTGAATTTTTGAAAAGGGGATCAATTATAAAATATCAGTAAAATGTACTAAAAGTTAAAATTTTAAATATGACTTGGCAACAGTTAAATTTGCTTTAAAACTGAGTCAAAAAAGTAGTTGATAAATTTAAAGTTTATTTCAGAAATTAATTAAAAACTATAAGAGAAATTGACCTGGCAATAGTTAAAGATAATAAATTTAAACTTTGTTTTTAATTTGGTAAACACTGTAAGAGTTAAAAACATTTAATATAAAAACGGTTAATTTTGGTACTTAATAAAGTGGATCCATCCTAGAGAGTGAATGGTAGGTTTAACAAGGGGCTAGTATTTATAGGTTAGTAACGCTTGGGAGAGAGGAACACCAATTAACCAAACAGTAGTTAAAAAAACAAACCAACTAACAAAGTGTAGTTAAAATTAGTTAATTAATAATGATATTGCAGTTAAATCTTCATTGAGTGTAGGTTTGTAATGTTTGATATATAAAGATTCGAGGGTTCTTAGGCAATGTTAGTTCTTAGGCAATAGTTGTACCACGAGCGACTTATACAGGTCTACTCACGACAATACGTCATACGATCCCACAGCCATAATTTTGGGAATATACATCGGTTATTATCATCTGAAAAATTGTGTATACAACTAAGACAACCTATTAGCGCATATGAGCAACATAAGCAAACATCCTCATACAGTACCGGTCAAATTAGTAGCCAAATATCAGATTTTACTCACGTCATCTCAAATAGACCGACACGGAGAAATAAAATGCTATGTATCGACGAGAAATACACACGAATGTATGAATATAAATGTAGAGGAATTATAACCTAGCCACACGGAGGGCCAGGCGGACATATACATTAAAGTCCCCCTTCGGAGAGAATCGAGCCACATGAGGAGAGGCGTGGGAACATTAGCCGGCAGACTAACAGTCAAACGGCCTACCCTTTTGATCTCCCCGCCGCATAGGTAGTCGGGAGCGAGATGCTGCGCCAAGGTGACCACTAAAGGCCATTACGCAGACCTCAAAGAATCCGATTACCTACGAGGTCAGGGAGGCCGCGGTTAAATCACCAAAAAAAGCGGTGCCAGTTCGAAAAAAAGAACACCAAGGATTGTGACGGTCGTCAGTGCCTCTAATTAAGAAGCCGACCTGGGCACTGCGGTGTCACCCTCCCCTCACCCGTCGCTCTCCCCTCTGCGGCCTCGACCCTTTCCCCTTAGATGGGGTGGTTGCCAGGCTATAAATAAGCTCCATAAGGAAAGAAAAGGATTATTCGGTGAGAGACGATAGAGGACCAGATCAAAGAGATCGGTCCTTCACCCAGTTCGAGATCATTCTTCTACTACTTAAAAACATCACGTTTTGTATCGGTGCCAGACCGAAGTATCCTTTACAGACTTGGAAGAAGTCTGACTGGATCACAATTCCTAGTGCCAAACAGGAATTTCGCAAGTAAGACTAGAGATTTAATTATTCGGTGAGAGACGATAGAGGACCAGATCGAGGAGATCTGTCCTTCACTCAGTTCGATCATTCTTCTACTACTTAGAAACGTCACGTTTTGTATCGGTGCCAGACCGAAGGTATCCTTTACAACCTTAGAAGAAGTCTGACTGGATCACAATTCCTCGTACCAAACAGGAATTTCACAAGTAAGAGTAGAGATTATTATTCGGTGAGATACGATAGACGACCAGTTCGAGGAGATCGATCCTTCACCCAGTTTCGAAATTAATCTTCTACAACTTAGAAAACGTCACGTTTTGTATCGGTGCCATACCGAAGTATCCTTCACAGGCTTAGTAAGAAGCCTGGCTGGACAAAAATTCCTAGTGCCAAACAGGAATTTCGGCAGCAAGAGAAGATTATTATTATTCGGAGAGACGATAGAGGACCAGATCGAGATCGGTCCTTCACCCAGTTTCGAGATCATTCTTCTACTACTTAGAAACGTCACGTTTTGTATCGGTGCCAGAGCGAAGTATCATTTACAGACTTAGAAGAAGAAGTCTGACTGGATCACAATTCCTAGTGCCAAACAGGAATTTAGCAAGTAAGATTAGAGATTATTATCATTCGGTGAGAGACGATAGAGGACCAGATCGAGGTGATCGGTCCTTCACCCAGTTCCGAAATCATTCTTCTACAACTTAGAATGTCTCGTTTTGTATCGGTGCCAGACCGAAGTATCCTTTACAGACTTAGAAGAAGTCTGACTGGAGAAAAGAAAACCCGCTCACCCTCGAGTGACTCTCACAGCGCAATCTCCGTAAGAGTGAGAGTAGAAGAACTAATCCCTACCGAGGTTCCATTTTTAAAGTACGGTTGAAATCACCTCGTATACCCAAAACCAGTTGGGCACCCGGCGTAACAGACGAGGATTCTAAAAGACTTTAAGAGCTACCCAGAAGAGGACTCCCTGAGCTAGAGAGCACAACACCTCTCTCCGTCTTTTAAACGTAACAGGAGGCAAAGTTGCAATACGAAGTTGACATCGCCCCCTCCCCCCCACTCTCCACCTTATCTCGTGAAAAAACAAAACTCCAGCTGCTTGCCGTAGAAAAAAAAAGCGTGGAAAAATCCAATATAGCGACATCCGGCAACCCCTGATCATTTCGTTCATGTAAGTCAGAATGACCATTTATATTTGTATTGATTTAGTATGAGTTTAATACGGTACTCAAATTAACTGAAGTAGAAACAATTGTTAGTGAACCCCGTCATAGTTACAGTTAGAAGAGTGAAACTTAAATTGGAGTTTAATGCTAATCTAAAAGGGTCACTATAAAATAACTAATCGGCAATTGGTTTGTTTACTTGGAGCCTATTTCGAGTTGGGCATGATTGTTATATCCGTTAAACTTATTATGTGATTGTAAATATTTTATTTGGGTTGTTAATTGATAAATTTAAAAAGATATACATATTTTGGGGTAAATTCATGGCGTTTTTCCTTGGATCCTTACGTGTTTGATAGGCTCTTTCTTAAAACAACAGGATTAAACGCTGTGGCTCTCTTAATAATACAGGAGTTAAAGTCCGCTCAGCCAATATAGAAGTATTGTTGTCCTTCATAAGTAATAGGGACAAACTGGCGCGATAAAGTCATTAAACATAAATTCTCTGACCGACAAGAAAAAAATAAAGCAACAACTACAATACTACAACAATATCCATGCATAGACGAAAATTACATAGCCATATGAATACATACACCCATATGTTAACAGCAAATACACAGATGTCTGAATATACCAATGTATAAGCGAGAAATGCATATACACAGGGATGTACAAATGAACACCTATAACAGCGACAAATAAATAGAGACCATCTATACAGATAGGCTGATAGGGTGGAATAAACCCGAAGGCATTCACGTGGATAAAAATGAGCCTGATGTAATTAAGAAATTGACTAACTAAATCTAAGCCAGCCATTCATACACATAATAGCCCCACATAACATGAGAATGTTTGCTTGATACCAAAGTTTTAATTAGAGTACTTTACATAGAAATAAAAAAAAATGTTATTCTGTCTCCTAAGTGTTATACGAAACAATAAATAAACCAACGAGCGAATCGCCTTCTGATAAAACACAAACTTAGAAAGAGGGGCGTAAGCCGCAAATAAACAGCTTGTGGAAAGATGCGTATACATAAAAACAATTATACACCCTTCATTACAATCCTGCTGTTTGTTAAACGACCATCGGCGTGTCTCAATTAAACGTATATGACAAGTCTTATAACATTAATAGACTAAATGTGCGGCCTAATAATGTATCTGGTCATTATGTGATAACTTCGCTAACTGGACGCATCATTGCCAGTCAATTAGAAGTTCGATTCGTCATCGTATTACGCTCACCGGACGCAAATAGTTCATGGCATACAGACAACGAAGGTGAGTTGTGGCAAATGAGGCTGCAAAGAGGAAAGGTAGACGGTGGTTGGTAAGATGAAGGGTATGCAATAAACGGCGGGTGTTGCGGCAAAGGGAGGTCAGTAGTAAGCGGAAGGGACATTGGCCTAGGTAAGGCACGTACTGAGAGGGCAAAGCAATCTTTCAACATGCATCAACAAGATTTATTATTTATCACCCCATGTGTAGTAATACACTATACCACAACTCATTATTAGGATTATTATTATTTCAGAAATTGGATATCAGCTTTTGATTTAACTGCTTTGTGGGTTTTCGTTTCCAGTTTACGAAAACCGACAAGGCGATTATTATTATTTTAATTATTGTGTTAATTTTTTTTAATAAAGGGAAGAAAGAGGAAACAAACACTTGGGATCGATGACGTCATGTTTGGTATGAAGAGGGCAATGTTAGTAGAGTTTGCTCATCCTGATTCTTCGCTGAAATGGCAAAGGGGCTCCATCTCTAGAGACACTGCTCACCTAAGGATGAGGGCTCTTGCCCTTTCCTTCATGGCTTCGTGGGGCACTCAGTCCCCTAGGGAGGTGCCTTCCCCGGTGTGATAATAGCTTACAATCTCCCTTTGTGAGGCCGTCTTTGCCGAAATATTAAGGTCCCCACTCAGACCTGAGCTAGCGTCAATCTAATATGGATTGGTGAAAACAAGGGCTACGGAGAACCGGTTCCATAGGGGAGGGACCAGGAACAGGCTCACAAGCACGCATGAAGCACACCAGTCTAGGTTTTAAAAATTGGGGCAGGGCACAGAGGGTCTGTCACTTAGTGTCGCTCACAAAAGAACCAGTATGGCTCTAGGCTCCCGTCGGGAGCGAGAGTTCATCCTGCTCTGTTTGCCATAGAGGCGGACCATCAGAAAGTGTATGGGGTGGGAAGGCACTGTTTCAGGAGATAGCCAGGTGTTTATGTGCAGCTCTCAGAGTGGAAAAGGTAGTGAAGGTGAAGCCCCTTTAGCCCAAGATCATGGTGAAAGAAACCCCTTTCACCGTGAGTTGCTTTCTTAATATCAGATCCCGAGTCGTCACCTGCAAGATCAGTCCAATTCTTTATTTTTTTCACTTTCGCCTATGGAGCTCTTTGTTTTCAAAGATGGTATAGAGGCTAAAACCCAGCCTGAGAGCCCGATTCGAAGCGGCCCAATAGGTTGCCGGTTAGACAGTATTAAAAACCAACTTTTTTGGCCCGGTGGACAAACAGTCCGCGTTATGGAGCGCAACCGGGTTATTATGTTGTTTTTACAGCTTAGAACTGGTGGCTGCTTGCAAAGGCAGAGCCGCAATTTTAGATTCACATCGGTCGTCCCCCATCTTCATTGTTATGCATCCTGATGGGCTGACCTGATTCCTGCCATGGAGTCTGAGTGGTGAATGGTGAAACGCTGGTTCCGTCTGCCAGTCATGGCAGACTGTTTGGCGCCATCATTTCCCGCAATCCCTTCCTGTTCAGGAACCCAGCGGAAGTCACTCTCGAAATGCTCCGAGTTCTCAGCAAACGTTGCTTCAATGATAATGTGAACAATGGGATACAGAACATACGCCTTGATGGCATTCAGTGCGTGCTGTGAGTCGGTATACATGACATTCCCTTCTCTGAACCAGGCATGTTGCGTAATCTACAGTAACGGCCCGTGTATTGCAACCAGCTCAGTCTTTAAGACAGACACAACCCCCCAGAAGAGCCCCGCCGGCTGGGAACAAGAGGGAGAATGCGTGAAAATCCCCCCTCGAGCGCAATACTCCCGATGCTGTTTAAGCTTTGGGGCAGGGATACAAACGTTCAGACGTAGTAATCTACAGGGTGGCGTCAAGGGCAGAACCAGAAGCAGCACCGGCCCGAGAGCAACATTGTATCCTCGAAGGTGCTTTGCCATAAATCCATGATTGGTGTCTCAGGGCGGCATAGACACCGTTGAGATCGGGCTTAGATGCAATGGGAGACGTTGACGAGTGATGAATACGGCGGGCTCGCGCATACAAGCGCATAATGCACTGTATCCACCACAAAGCAAACGGTATCTCCCCAGCATCATAGAGGAAGCTCTCTATTGAGGATGTGTGGAAGGCACCGTTCGCCAAACAGAGACCAGTGTGCTGGATCGAGTCCATCTTCGACAATTAACACTTGGTTACGGACGCGTAGAGCTCGCATCCGTATTCTAGCTTCGAACGAATAGAGGTGAAGTAATTTTTTTTTTTTTTAAGCTCATCTGGCGACTGCCTACTTGGGCATTAGTCGCCGTATTAAAACTGGCCTAGTTCTAGGCTACTTTAAAATAAAATTAAAGAGACGAAAAAACACACCAAAAAGGGGGAAAGGAAGCAAGCTCCTGCGTCGGGGGGAGGTCCCCCCAGCGCAGGAGCGTGCAACCTAAAGGAAAAAAAACAAATGCAAACAAAACAAAAAACAAAAAACAAACCCTGCTTAAATAATAGAGAGAAGGCCGGCCTCCCCCAAAAAGTCAACAAGTCCACCAGTCAATGTGCATGCACTCGTCCCGAGTACAAGGGACAGGCGGTAGCGACCCCGCCCATCCCGGTACCGAGACAGGCAACGTGCGGGAAGATCACCCAGACTGGGACATTCGACAAGAATGTGCCGAACAGTCTGGGGGACGACGCAGTCGTCGCAATAGGGCGCAGGCGAGCGCTCCATCAAATAGCGATGCGTCACACGAGTGTGTCCGATTCGGAGACGAGAGAAAGCTACCTGAAGCAGTCGCGGCATTGGGGGATAGGTCCATGGGAACAGTCGCGGCGCAATGGCACGCAACTTTAAGTTCCCTTCGACCGTCTCCCAACTTCTTTGCCAATCAGTCCGAAGAGCTGCCCGTATTCCTGCCATGTAGTCGGTGTGAGGAAGAGCGAAACGCTGGTCCGGTCGCAGAGTCCTCGCGGACTCTTTGGCGTAGGTGAAGTTTAAGTGTAGAGAAGAATACCTATCATCACCACATATGTTGAACGCCACAGAACGAAAAATGTCCATGGCTCGGGCACAAGAGAGACTAAGGTTACGATTATGGGTTTCCCAGGTGAGGCGTCGTTCGAAAACAAGATCAAGGAAATGGTGCAACTCTACAGAATCCAGGTGAACCCCATTTAAGAACAAGTCTGAATCGGGTGAAGTTGTGGATGCCGATAGATTTTTAACTCCCTATTCTTGGCCAAAGAAACCAAACCCACTGCGCTTAGTGAGAGAGGTAGTTTAGAGCCTGTTGGAGTCACTGCTACATGGTAGTCATCTGGGCCGCATTAAAAGAGACCGAAAGATCGTCTAGGTAGAGCGAAGAGAGAAAACCTTCCTGTACTATCGAGGTCATAACGTTGATGCTCAAGGCAAAGAAATCGACACTGAGGACACTTGCCTGCGGGACGCTCTCTACCTGTCCTATTGGACCGGAGAGAGCTACCCTCATCCCGTACGAGGAATCGACGATCTTGTAGAAATTCAGATAAATAGGTTCCTAGGCATCTCCTCTCCTCCATGGTCTGAAGTCTTTATGATACCGTATAGCCATGCGATACAGTAGGCCTCCTCTAGATTAAAGAACACCGTGGTGAAATGTTGTCCACGAAGGAAGCCCTCGCAAATACCCTTTTTTAGTCGGAGCACAACATCCAATGTAGAGTGGAACTTGCGGAAGCGACAGTGTGTGGGAGACACGTGGCCTCCGTTGTTAAAGAAGTAAGCTAGCCTAACATTAACTAATTTCTCCATCAACTTGCACAGACAGGAAGTTAGAGAAATTTAGCAGAAGCCAGTGGGGATAGAGTGGTCTCTCCCCGGCTTGGGATAAGCAAGCACGGTAGTCATTCTCTAGGAACCTGGGAAGATACTCTCCGTCATATTCTGTTGAACAAGGCTAACAAAAAGGCCATTCCTTGCTCACCCGGGTGTCGAAGCGTAAGCAGGTGGAGCGCCACCGGTACTAGAGCACAAACAGTTAAGTAACGAAAAGAAAGATGGGGTCAGTATAAGAAGTTGAGGGAGGGTAGCGTGCAGGGATGTTTAAAACCACCATCTCAACAGGACCAGGGAGAAGGGAGATGCTCACCCCTTTCAGACCCAACCAGGGATGAATGGATAATAACTGTTCAGCGTCTCACCTGCAAAATTAGCCACTGGCCAGGGAAGTGGTAAAAATTAGTGATGGGACGAGTACTCGGTATCGGTATCGAGTATCGATGGTATCGAACGATTTTAGTACTCGTACTCGTATCGAAAAAAGTTTGCCTTAGTTTTCGATACCAACGTTCGATCCAAGACCCTTAAAGGCCTCTTCACACTACAAAAATAACGGCAACTTTCTGCCGATTTTTCTTGCCGGCAGCACGAAACCGGGAGAAAGTTGCCGACATTGGCAACTCCGACGTGTCGGTGTTTTGCTACCGATTTCGGCAGCATCCTTCCCACTATGAACATGTTTGTTGATATTATATCGTTGAACAATCGAGAACATTCATGAATAAAGGCGGGGATATACAAGTGCTGCCACCACACGCATCTGTTTTTTTTCCGGTTCGACCCTTTATCCAGATAATTTAATGATGTATATTAGTTATGTTTTCTAAATATGTGGTAAATCTTGGCAAAGAACGAAGGTGAACATGAAAATACGAATATAATTTCAAGTGAAATCATTATATTGCAGTAAATTGTTGAAGAATAACGGCAGCGTTTTTTGCGCACGCGGAAAACTGAAGTTCAGCATGCCCGCTCGAACTATCGAGAACATTCATGAGTCACGGTAGGAGGTATATAGGGGCTGCCGCCACGCGAATCGGCCTTTGTTAGCCAGTTAACCTGGTACACACTTCTTATACTTATATACACACCTTAAAACTTTCTTCTCCTATCTATCCATACACATTTCTAACTTACATTGATCGGCCTTTCCGCTTCAACCCTTTATCGGTGTTCATCGGTGTTAGCGCTCGTTGTGCCGCTGTCTTTTTTTACTTCAACCATGCAAGAGGATTATTATATTCAAGTTTACACCAATATTGTCTGTTGTTTTTATTTGGTTGCTAAAGGAATTAGTTGTATAATTGGATGCCTAAGTATTCTATTTTGTAATAGCTTAAAGAATTAAACAAAGCCCCATTGTTCAGTAGTAGTATTCTTCAAACAAATGAATAGAAACCTATATAAGTATTTACCAATACACACAAACACGTACGTATAATATATATATATATATATATATATATATATATATATATATATATATATATATATATATATATATATATATATATATATATATATATATATATATAAGTACTCGGTATTCGTATCGGAATCAGGAGTATACAGTGGTATGGTACTCGGTATCGGTACTCGCTTGAAAATCTGGTATCGTCCCATCACTAGTAAAAATAGAGTAAAATGAGAATGTCTGCAAGAAATAACGCGTAGGTGGTCTCAATCTAGTTTGAGACTTCAGCGGGCACTGGGGCTAAGATAGCGTGCCTATCCTCCAACTACCAGGTGTAAGTGTCTACATGGAGCGCCCCCTTGACAGTTTTTTACGACTGACTCACAACGTGTTGCCCCTTAGGGTGGGGGGGGGGGATCCGACACCCTGCGTTACTTTATGATTGTTCCTTTGGAAGGGTTTGTACCAAAGATTTGCACTGTTTGTTCTCTATTTCAGTGCGATCATTTCATTACTAGCCGCGTCAATGTCGACCCGAAGTGGACCTCAATCCGGCAACTACCCAATTCCGATATGGTTTAACTTTGCTCAAAGTGAGAAAGCGGCGTTGCCACCCAACTAGACTGCAGCCCAAATGTAAGAGTGGTGGACTGTCCCAAAGACTAATAGGCATTCGAATCTCTACAAAATAATAGGCCAATTTGAAGGAAATGTTAGTAAATCAATTTCATCTCGGCCTGGTCGTCCTTAGGGTTGGAAATCGGTTCTCAATTTTTTCTTTACAACTTATAACTGTATTTCCAGAACCAGTTCTGAAATTTTGTTTCGAAACTTTTAATTTGATCAGACCTTACTAAGTTTGGTGGTTAAAAATAGCCATTCTAATTATTTTCTAATGGAATTCATTTTGGACTTTATGATTGGTTGATCCTTGTCATGATTTGCGTATAACTGTTTCCACGATTCTGATTGGTTGATTATTATTTCTTAACCAATCAGAACTCAGTATTCAAATTATATGCTTTTACTCATGTAAATTAAAAATAATTAATAATATGACAATGTATATGATAAAGTAAGATTATTATTATATTTTGAGAAATTTCTTTACAAATATTCTTCAGTGAAAAATTCCTTCATTCAATCTTGTTCGCTATTAGGGCGAACTTTTTGGAACAAGTCGCGTCGTTGCTTAGAACAAAGTGAGGCGTGGACTCTACCAAATTTATTTATATAAATTAATGTTATTGATTATATTTCATTTTCTTTATTACATTACTAGAAGTACGAGTGCATATGTATACTGTCTATATCACTCGCCTACAATTAAACAGTAATCCTGGTTCTCACCTAAGTTACCAAGATAACCTACATATATTGAACAAAAAGCCTAGTTTTATTTTGTTTTGTTTAGAGTATACTCTGCTTAGACTAATCAGTGACCTAAGTTAGATCCGATATTTCGCCTTGTCTATTAACTACTCTTTTATAGATATATTCCTTCCTAAATTAAAATTTGTGTCTGCTTTCTAAATAAGTTATTCACAGCAAAATTAGCAAAATAGTGACTATTCAAATCTGATAAATTCTCAGATATATTTATTTACTTAAGTAAACATATGCAAGCCATCACAATGTACTAATTTAAAAGCATGCTGTAATTTTTTTCAGATTTTTTTTCCTTAATGCATATTCTTCAGGGCAAGTATTTAAGTATTTTAATTTCCCTCATTTAAAAATGGCAAGTCATAGTAAATAAAAAATCGGCCATCATTTTATAAGCAAAAATGAGGAAAAAGTTGAATGCAAGTCATTGTCATAAATTGATTTAAATGTTCAGGTGGATCAACTTCAAGTTTTCATAAACATGTAAAGTCCAGACATAATATCAATCCGAAGTCTGTTACTGGTGATGAGGATCACACAGTGAAAAGGCAAAGTCTCTTGAATACTTTGTTTAAAAACGATCCACAGAAGACGAGGTTTCCCGCAATCCCGCATTGCTAGCGTAGACGGCATGAGTCATCATTGTATAGCGAATGGAAAATTTATCCCCAGAAAAGCTTCGAGAAATTCAAGTATGATAAATGCTATCCAACTCCTAAGAGAGTTAGCAATGTTGTGTTGAGTTTCTACAATAAATAGGAACAAGAGCTAGCTCAATACTTTAAAGATTAAGTAGATGAAGGCTTTCGTTTTTCATTAACATTTGATGAGTATACTTCAAAGCAGAATGTAGAATACATGAAAATAAATGTTCACTCTGACAAACAAATTGGTCTCTCGGATTGATTAGAATATATGGATCAGTAGACAGCAGTAAATGTGTAGAAATAGTTAAAGCAAGATTAGATGAATTAGGTTTAGATTTAAATTCACACATTGTTGGTTGTGTAACTGATGATGCATCGGCTTTGTTGAAGTTTGGCAACCAAAACTGTGCAGAGCATCAGCAATGCATAGCACTCTATTCACCTGGCTGTTAAAGATGTAGATAATTCCGCTCACTCCATTGATGACGAAGATAGGGATACTGCAGAAGATGTTTTTTTTTTATAATTTCATCTAATGAAAAGGAAAATCAGCTTACAAATCGCTTGACTGAAGAAGATTCCGTGGTAAATTACCCCCCTCTTAAAGAAAAATACAGAAAAACAATTAACAAGGTGAGGTGGATCTGCAAAATATTTCGAAAATTGGATTTCTAAGACTCTTAGAGTGATAGGTTCAACTGAGGCATTAAGAAATATTAATTTTGCTCTGAAAATACTATGCCGTGAGGACACAACTATATTAAAAGGGGATATGTAGATGAAAATCCTTCCTAAAAAGTTTTCAGGATCCAAGCAAGTAAACCCATTATCAGGAGAGTGTATCATGGATAAGTATTCTTCGAGAAGGCAAAAATATTTTGTGGCACTCCTTAGTTACCTGACTAACCCAAGTTCAATCCATAACCAGCCTAACGAAATATTTCCATTTGCATCGCATTAGGGCAATAAGGCAACTAGTGTTGAATCAGAGCATGCCTTTTCAGCTGCAGGCTTTGATTTTTAACTACTAAGATAAGAGTAAATTGTCGTTTGGTTTCGTTAGAGGGATTATTTTTTTTATTTAAAAGGATAAAAATTGATTGTAAAATCACTTTTCAAATATAGATTTCAAATATTAAGGAAGTATTGTTTCCTTTCGTTTTGAAATAAAATAGGCTTTTTAACATAATATGCAAATAAAATATAAAATTTCATTTCCAAACCGGTTCTACGGAGATTTGAATGAGGAATACGATTCCAGAACCGGGTCTCGGGTTTCCGTTTTTTTCCCCAACCCTAGTCGTCCTTGCTTCCATGGCACAAGTCTTTCTTAGAGGTCTTCCTTGAAAGTCATTCGAGGAGAAGCTTTGTTTAAGGTTGCACAAGGAATTTAAAAGTCCAAAATAGATCGTCGTGGTATGACATTACATTATATGAATACCATATTATATCTATGGGGGGGAAGGACCGATAACTTCCAGGCGAACCGACAAAAGGGACGGAACGCCACGAGTTTCGACGGGCGAAACAACTAGATAAGAGTGCAACGAGGTCAGGTATATTATGGGCAATGGCAAAGCTCAAGGTTATTTAAAGAGGCATGTACAAAAATATAATTTTATTTACATAAAAATAATGAGAGAAATGATGGGCAAAAATTACATCAGATGAACGAAAGGGGGAGAAGTGTAGTTATGAATCAGACTATGAAGTTAAAAATTAAAGTGTTACGGGAGGAGACTATTCAAATGGAGGGAATTAACGCAAATGGGTTACTGGAGGGGGAGAGGGGTTGGCTTACAGAAGATTCCGGGTGAGACGACGGGGTAAGGCTTCACGGATGTCTTCTGCACGTGAGACGAGGACTCTCAAAACTTCTAAACGGGATGTTAAAGTGAAGTCACTTTTAACTGAATAATAATAATGAGGAATAAGTAGAATAACGATAATAGAAAGTCTTATGAGGTTTTAGAGGATTACTATTATAATTAATGGATATACATTTCCACTATTACTGAACCACATACAAATTATATTTATATAGACATCATGTTGAGGCATAACTGAGATCAAGATATTTATTCTTATAAGCTTCCAAAATTGAATGGTCGTCCTTCGCAATGTTGACAGCGTGGGCACAGAAAGGAGGTTTTATGTATTCATTCATTAGTCATTATAAATCACGAAGGTCATTTGACTACCATGGGGAATGGTTCGACCGGTATACGATACGAGGTGAATAGGAAGAACAGAGAGGGATCGCTGTTTTTTTTAATTTTAGGAGCCTATTTGGCGACTGCCCACTTGGGCATAAGTCGCCGCAATCACGACAGCCTAGTACTAGGCTACTTTAAAATAAGATTATGAAAACACAAAGATAAAAAGGGAAGATGGCTACAGGGAGGGATCGCTGTGGCGACCACAGATCTGATATTCGTAGAGGAAAGGTTTCTGAACCAAAATTAAGAGGTAATAGGGAGAGTTAAGAAGTCGGGGGTTATGCACCGATGCGAGGTGTTTTTATGTGCTATTAGTTCGATTGAGACGACGAGAGGTAAAGGAGGTGGCAGAGAAACGCTCGTTCCTCGGAGACATCGTTCGTGCTGCTATTATTTTATGTATGCGGGTGTGTGGTTACAGTTGTACAGGGAGCCTTAGTGTATATAGCACGTATTCATGTATTACGTGTGAGTCTGAGTGGAGGTCATGAGGGCTGGGTGGTCGGGTCATGTGAATCGGGAGGCCCAGGCGTGGGTGATGGGGGGGGGGGGTATGAGGAAGGATAGGAACTGTGGAAGGAGATGGTGCTTGGAGTGGGAGCAGAGGTGCGGGAAGTAGGAGTAGAAGTGAGGATTGCGGAAGGTAAGGTGGGGGGGGGCTATTGGTAGGAAGGATGAGGACGGCAGGAAGGGAATGGATTACGGTTTGAATGGTAGGGACTACTGAAGGAGTACGGGAGGAAGGGTGGGAACGATGGGAAAGTGGGTGGGAAGATGTATTAGAATATTGGGCAAAAGGGTATGGGTATGTGGGGCCATTATAATCAAAATTCTCCCCTTTCTTCTGTTGGGCGCCAGAGATCAATCGGCTCACCGTACGACATTCCTAAAAGCAGGAAATAATTGGCTTTCAGCGGTAAGCGAAATAATTACCCCCCCCCCCCCCCGCCTAAAAAAATGCACAGTGATAATTATTATAAGCATAAATTATTAATATTGTTAGGATTAGGATTTTTAGCATTATTATCATGAGCCTAATTATTATTACCATTTTTATATTTTTCTCATTAGCAATATAATGAGAAGACGGAATGAAAAAGAGAAGGCAGCCTGGCTCTCATTTTCTGCCGTTGTTCGTAACTTCTTGGGAAACAAAAAAGCGCATAACTACGAAGACCTGGTTACTAATATGCTTTTCGCATATTTGGATCTGGGAGGCAACATGAGTGTGGAGCTGCATTTCCTAAATAGTCACCTCGATCGATTCCCAGAGAATCTGGGAGCCGTGAGCGACGAACAAGGGGAACGCTTCCATCGGGAATTGATGACGATGGAAGAGCGCTAGCAAGGCCAGTGGGATAGACACATGATGGCGGACTACTGGTGGACGATTAGAAGAGATCAGCCAGAGAAGACTTACAAGAGAAAGAGTTACAAACGCAAATTTTTGACGATTGAAATCAAGAAGAGGTCCTCCAGCCTGATGTACGGTAATTAATAAATTAGCATCTATTTGATTACAGTATTTGTAATCCTAATCTGTAATTCAAGTTTCTTCTCATATGCAATAAAATGTTTGTGCAAAAAAACCTGCTTTACTATCAATAACGCAAAAGGATGATTCAAAATTACTTCAGGGCATGATGATAGGCGTGATAAAATGAAAATTATTGTATAATATTAATTATTGATATTACGAAGAATCTGTAGCATTTATTGAGAATCTGATTTCAGATTTGAATTCAGTATGCTCGAATTAGGTAGGAAAATGTACTTTTGTCAATTCACCAAATGCATTGTTCCCCAGTGTAATTCATTTATTTTGTTACAACTTATTGGCCAAAATAGCGAGTAGAAACTCGCACCACTGAAATTATATTGAACTAACTTATTATGGTTATCATTTTATCTAGCCACATCTAATTTTAGCACACTATTAGCGACGGCATAAATGAATTCATTTTGAGGGAGAGCTGGGCGCGTAATTTGATGAGAAAAAGATGATTTAGTATAGTAGCTGGGTGGTACAGAGGAAAGGGCACGAGAGAGGCAGGGAGAGGGCAGAGCCTCAAGTGAAAAAGTCTAAGTGGGGGGTCGTGCCGCCGCGCGGATCCTCGCACTGGTAGGTAGGCAGGTTATCGAATCCAGTCTCTGCCGTGTGTCGGAAAGCCTTACTTCAGAACAGACGGAACCAAAGCTGGGTGCGCGGCACTAGTGGAGGGAAGGGCAACGTCGAATGTCTGTCCGCACAAATGGAGTTTCTTGGTACTCTGTCTGGGTCAATCTTGGTTCTAAGCATTTTTTATTTCCAAGGGTAGGGGTGGGGGCATCTTCTCCTACTTGGAGAAAAAATTCCGTGAGAATGGAAAGTTGCGGCTGAAACAGAGGAGATGAGAGTCCGCTCAAATTGATCGCCACTCCCTGTATCTTGGGCAGAACCGTGATAATCTGGTCGCCTTTCTCGGTCGGTCATTGAGAAAACTTGCCGGGGTAGAAGCTGCTGCTTCCCATGCTAATTATTGCTGTGTGCGAAGTTAGTATATGCATACTTGCATCGTCGCCGTGCGGCTTTGTGAGCACCTAGGAAAACCTGGCCCCAATTAGTTGCTCACAACACAGCATAATCTTTATCACGTCTATTATAATTATTAACATGGACCTAAAAAAAGTCATTTTAATTATATTTATTAAGCGGAGAAATGAATGAGCTTAAGAGCATGTGGGCGCAGCATAGTTTTTTTCGGACGAGTCAAGATTTGGGGACCAAATATTTTATGAGAAGTCAAAATTTGGCACAACGTAACTTTTGATGTAGTATAAGGTTCTGATTATAACACTGGTCTGCGTTGTTTTCAAGGTCAAATATATAATACCTGATTTTAGTTTAGTTTTTTGCACTGAATCTGAAAATCATGCTCATTTTCCCAATCAGGTCAGGTTTTTGAAATATGAGCACATACCAAAAACTCCTATATTTCCAAATATTTGTTGTGAATAAAACACATAATAGCAAATATTGGACCGATTTACTCACAGAAGGCTTACAGAATATTTTTAATAGATAGCATGAATAGTACAATGCACAAAATAAGCTACTCATGGATGAATGGTATCTTCAGTGACCTCCGATTGTGCCGAGCAGACACCACATCCCTCCTAAGGCACCAACAGTATTCAGCCAGAACGTTCACATCTCATTGGCCTTGATAGCGTTTCTCCATGACACGGATGTCTTGGTGAAAGCGCTCACCCTGTTCTTCACTGAAGTCTCCGCAATTTTCTGGAAAATAGTCCAGATGGGACAGAAGAAAGTGTATTTTCACTGACATACGCGCACCAAGTTTGCGGAAATTCTCCATTAAGTCATCAACCATCTTCTGGTACTGAGGGCTTCTGTGGTTACGAAGGAAGTTGGCAATGACTAACTTAAGGGACAGCCAGGCAGAGAGTTCAGCAGGATTTAATGAATCATCAAAAATAGAGTCTTTTATGAGTTCTCTTATCTGAGGACCATCAAATATACCTGCCTTAAGCTTCTCCATGCTGATTCGTTTGAACTTGTGGTGGAGGAAGGCAAATCCTCCACCTTCCCTGTCCAGTGCTTTTAAAAAGTTCTTCATTAGGCCGAGTTTGATGTGTAGGGGTGGAAGTAACACCTTGCTCGGTTCAACCAGAGGGTGGGACAGAATAGTGTGTGACCCGGGTTCTAATCCTTGTCTTGATGGCCACTCTTGTCTAACATAATGCTGGTCGTCAGCCCGACTATCCCACAAGCACAAAAAGCATGGATACTTTGTGTACCCACCTTGAAGTCCTAGGATGAGTCCATCAACTTTAAGATCTCCACAAATCAACCATTTATGTTCCTAGTAATTGAGAGCAGACAACAGACGTTCCATGCTGTTGTGGGATTCTTTTATGTCAACCGAGTGTCCAACAGGGATTGATGAAACCTTATTTCCGTTATTCAGAAGAACTGCCTTGAGACTTCTGTTAGGCGAGTCAATCAAAAGTCTCCATTCCATGGTAACATACTACATACCCATTAATTTCATCAGTTCAGCAATATTGTTACAGTAGTTCAGTGAAGACGCTTCATCGAACATAAAGAATTTTCTGAATTCGCTCTCGCGTTCCCGATACCAATAGAACGTTGTTCCTGGGGCAAGTAGATGTTTCTCTCGAAGACGAGAACCCAGCAGCTGGGCAGACTCCTTAGATAGGTTCAGGTCTCGTGTCAAGTCGTTGAGTTCGGCTTAGGTCAATGGCACCGATCGGTCGTCCTCTTCTGGCTCGTATGCACCACACTCACCTGCATCAGTCATGTCAGTAGATTCTGAATCAGAACTAGATTCCATGATGACATTCGGCTCAGGAACAGGAAAATCTGGTCCATGGGGGATTGGCTTTATGGCAGAAGGAACATCAGGGTATTGAACATGGTGCTTGTTCTTGCGATTGATGACTTTTAAATTTGTCATGCAGAAGTAGCAGTCGGTAACGTGATCTTTTCCTTCCCTCCACACCATTGGGACACCAAATGGCATACTCTTTCCTTTCCTATTCCTCCAATCCCGTAAGTTCTCCACAGATGTTTTGCAGCAGATATGGGGAGCAAATGCCTTATCCTGGTCCCCTAGTTTGACTCCAAAATAAGCGTAATAAGCCTTCTTCACAAAATGCGTGATTTTCGCTTGACAGTCTGGAAGAACCACGTCTCCGCAGATGAAACAAAATTTGTTAAGATGGTTCTTACACTTCCGATCCATCGTACTACACAACTAGACCTGAAAAGAGAAAGAATAACTAGTTATTTTAGGTAACCCATGACCAGCTGTGACAAAAACAAAGCCCATATACGCTTGGATGATAGCGCCATTTGGGAAAAATATGCTGTAATAAAAATCGAGTGTATCTTAGAAACCAGACCTCACCAAAGAAAATGAATGATATTTTTGAATTCAGCACACGCAAAAAGGATCCTAAATCAGATGGAAAACCCTTGACCTTTTAAAAAAAGTTTTGAAACGCAGGCCAGTGTAATTGATGTAGCATAACTTTCTCTGACGAGCGAAGAATTGGCGGAGTATAACTCTTACGGACGACTAAAGATTTGGAGCAGCAAACCTTTTCCTAATGAGCCGAGATTTGGTGCTGCACAACTATTTCTGACGAGCAGAGACAAAGTACAGTATAACTTTTTCTAACACATAAAAATTGATGCAACATATTTTTTTTTCTGATGAGTCGAGAAATGGCGCAGCCTAACTTTAGAAGGAGTAAGATTTTTCTGACGGATGAGGAATTGTTTAAGGAATAATGGGCATGTTGGTGCAGAACCTACCCAACCGGGAAATTATATAAACATGCTAAAAGCAATAAACCTAGTTGTGGCGTTTGGTAAATCACCCTTGGTTTTGCTGGTAACGTGAAATTAAGAAAATCATGCTCCCTGTCAAAGTGGTTTATAATAATGGGCAAAATGAATCCAATAATGGACCTAATCATTTGTTGCAATAAAGAAGAAAGTGTAGAATTAAGATGGTATCAAAAGAGATTTTCAGCCAAGTCAGTCTCCCGATTTGAATACAAGGGAATTTCAGGCACAAATTTTAATCACGATTAGGTTTATCATTATCATTTTCTATTTATGTTGGGTATTCTTTTGACTTCAAATTTGCCTATTTATTATTGATAATAAGTTCAAAATTTTGTTTATTTATTAAATAAAGACAAAAGGCGATGTCTACAACCGGGCGTAAAGAGTGAAGACTAAAAAATGCTGTAGGTGTTCTGCAAAATGTGAAGCAAAAAGTTAGTAATATAAACACAGGCCTAGGAACTCAACAAATATAATTGAAGACTTTTAAAAAACAAATTTTAAATAAAAAATGGAAAATCTTTTTAAGTTTAAACCAACCTGTAACTATAAAATTATAAAACTTTAAAAGAATTAAAACAACAAACTTGAAAATCCTTGAAAAAATAACAACAAAATACTTAAAAACTCTGAAAGCAAATTACAACCCAACTAAACTAGAGAAAACCTGAATTCTCGAAAAAGACTTATATAATCTCCAACAAGTAGAAAAAATAAATGATAAACCTATAAGACCATAGCAAGTTAGTAAAAGATTGGCAAAAAAACCCCCACATATTTAGTTTTTTTTGTTTTAAAAGAGCCCAGTGATAACAACAAATAGTTTTGTTTTGGGGAAAAAAGAGGCTTTTGTTCCACATTCCTCCAGCCTTGGGTTCGAGACGAGGGAGCTCAAGCTCTTTTGTTGCTAGCCTTTCAGAGCCAGAATTTGCAAAAACATTTTTGCGAATGTGTCGCGTCAGGATGGGGGGGGGTGCTTGTTTTTGCCAGGGCGGGGCACGAGCCCGTATAAACCCAGCTTTACGGGGAAGGGGGAAGCTGGCAAATTGGTTCAGACTATGCGCGCTAACTACCTCTATCGTTGGCCTGGCTGGGCCAGGAGCGTAGGGCGCTTTCATAGCCTGAGCCCTAGGAAATCCCCGTTCGCGAAGACCACCACAAAATCAATTCCTTGGCATACCAATACGAAGTACGGTCCGTAGCCTGAGACGTCAGGATCTCCTCGAATAAATAAGTCACAATGCTTGGAGGAGCCAGAGTGCGGCTCGCCTTAATTCACACACTTGAATTTACATGATATAATATTGACTGGTAGTATGTAGAGGTATCCCCTTAGAATAATATTATTTTCCCACCTCCTAAGATATTACTTCGGGAGAGAAGTGTGCCGTTACTCCCCCTCCTCCCGCCTTCACCCTTTTAGGACTTGCCGCCAGGTCTCCGCAAAATTGACACCGAGGCATGACGCTGAAATTGAGGCTACCTCCCGGTCGTCTCAATCTACCCCTCTTCCCCCTCGGGTCGGGACATTACTTTGTAGGTTCGCCGTGAACAGTTTTTATGGATCCAGCCGCTGGTCGTTCGTCTGGCCCGCTGATCCCTGCCATTAACACTTCCCCGTAAGGAGACGCTTGGTTTGTCACGCACGATAACGAGAATTCGAGAAGGCCTCTCTCTCTCCGTGTTTTGGAGAACTCTGGGTATATATGCACCCTCTCCAGGATTACAGACAGATTTGGTTAGCACTTCCCCGAAAGGAGTTCAATTCAACGAAGCTCTCTCCCAACAAGTGTGAGTGACGGTCACAAGCCACGGAAGAGCTGGACATCACACCCGTAGCTTCGGGTCACTGGGAAGAGTCTCGTGAGGCAACGTCATCCTTTCTCAAATGCCTTCGGATCAAGGATTGGAGAAGCCATCCTCCGAAGTTCTTCTGGTGACCTCTTAAGGACAAGAGGCCAGTTAGCTCGCTCAAGCCGAGTGTGGAAAAGTCATCTCCCCCCCCCCTCCTTCGAAGTTCATCCGGTGGCCTCTTGAGGACAAGAGGCCTGCATCTCGCAAAACACAAGTTCGAGAAAGAAGCCCCGCCCCACTCGCTGCGGGTTTATGGCTCCCCCCCCCCTGTGAGTAATAAGGTCACCAGAACCTACCCCAAGTTTGCTCCGCTTTACTCTCGAGGTTCAAAGGAACTAAATCATTCATTACCCTCAATCTTCCATTATAACCATTCAATAACCCAGGTTATCTAATTAGTATTGGGAACGTAATTCCGTCTTATTAATGTACCCATATATATCCATATTTATTGTTGTACCTTCTATTTAGTGTATTAAAAATCTATTTCTTTGTCGTTGTGTATGGTATATTCCTTGGCCACGCATCTACCTCTATCTATTCAAATCGCTATACTTTAGAGCCTGTGTGCGCATATTATGGCCATACTTCGACATGTAGTACACACAAATTTCGGGTTGATCCTACTTTGCACGCCGACATGTTGTATTCCTATGGCCAAAAGAGTCGGGGTGGTAACATTAGGCTGACGAGGAGTCCAACATTTTACGAGTTTTAGATCTTTTGTACAGCTAAAATCATTACCCAATGTTGGATAATGTAAAGTTCAGCATTGGGAAATGCAGGCGACATAATGTCCTGCAATCATATGTTATTCTAGATTTAGCAAATTTTTGCAAAGCCGCATCGAACAATAGTTACACTAGTGTAAACTGTCTTAACTCAATTGGAAGCAATTAGTCATTTTACTGACTAAAACTATTTTTTTCATTCGTCACTCAGTGTTTCCTCTCAACTGGTGCCATTTTTAGTCGCGTGCGAGTCTAATCGCAAGCGACTCTAGATCTCATTATGTCGGTTGGTACCCGTTTTGCTTTTCTTTCTTTTTTTGGCAATAACATTATAACTATTCGGCCGATTGTAGCAATATTTGAAACCCTTATGTTGTTTTACATTCTCTTTCGAATTATATAATTGCCAAAGTCTTCTCAGGTTTAGCCCGGGAATTATTTTTTTGTTGACAATAACATCATAACTATTCGGCTGATACTCTGCTATACTAGACTAGGCTATAATATGCTATACTCTGCTAGGCAAGCCTAGAATAGGCTATACTCTTCTAGGCTATTATAGGCATAGCTATACTATGCTAAGCTATTCTAAAATATAATGTATAAGGGTAAGATATAATATGCTAATTTAGGATATAAAATGCTATGCTAAGTATATCAATTTCAGATATATTATATTTGATATGTATTTGGGGAACTAAAATGATACTAAAATCATCCCAACTCCAGAAGGGCTCGCATAAGCTTTGTTTCATGCCTTCTCCCTTAAACAAACATTATGTTTAAATACACATTACTATTAAGTGATTTATAGATGCAGTACCCGAATAGTGATGCACGATCTATCTCACTAGATTTTAATGGTTCGAAAGCATTTTTGCAATCTGTGCTTTGTTGTAGTTCATGGAAAACCTTCGATTGTTGATGAAAAATTATATTTCATTTTATAGACTTACCTATATACGAGTTCTCAATTGTTAACGAATGTTCATAGGGTTTTGTTCTTGTATGTATAGTATTTCCTGATTAAATTGATCATTTATTTTTTTGTGAAATTTCGCTTCTTTGGTAATCTAGTTTAAAAAAATTTCCGGGGGGAGAACCCTCGGACCGTCCTCTAGTCACGCGCTCGCAGGTCCAGTGGCTTAGCCAATATCCCCCCCATCCTTCTACGCCACTGATTGAAAAAGAAACGAAATTGATGATTTGAGCGATTTAAATGTAATGATGTGTCATTCTGCAGCCTAAAAAATAAGGATTTTCATTCTGATGTGTGAAAATCTTGCTTGGAAGTTTGTCTAATTTAGGATGGATGTTGGCTTCTTTTGATCTTAGGGATACGTTCTGAGATATGCCCAGATGCGAGGAAAACGACACCAAATTTCAAAGTTTTCCGGGAGGAGGCTGCCCCGGACTCTCCACCGCAGGCTCCGCGATTCACATGGCCCCCCTTCAACGAAATCCTAGCTCCGCCACTGAGCAAGGCCGTTGAATGCCTGAAGTTTATCAACCTAAAGCGACGACACCACCACAAATAAGATCACACCGTAGCATAATCTGCAGGCGCCTGGACTCCTGGGTTGGGTGTCATTCGGCAGAAGAAATACACACAGAGATCGAAAGGAATCACCCATAGGCGAAGGTAGCGGAAGTAATAAAATTACGCGCACGTTTTTAAGGTGGTTTTCGAATATACGGCGATGACTCAAAAAGCAAACGAAAATTGCCTGCTTCTCTTCAGTGTAAGAGTCTGTTCGGGTCAGATGGAACGCGAATAGTTTTTCGACTTACAAATCTGCTTCCGGTGCTATAAGTACGACAAACACACCTAGGCCAACTGCCCCGAAAAAGACTTTTCCTCATGATCTATATGCGCCAGCCGGGATCATTTTTGTCGCGATTGCAAAAGAAACACCCCAAAATGCCTGCCTTAATTGCGAAGGAAACCACCCTACAATATCTATGACATGTCCGGTGAAAAAACAACAGATCCAAAAGCAAACAGTAAAAACGCGAAAACGAGGAGAAAAAGTCTAATACCACCTATTCAAAGGTTGCTGAAGCCGCTATTGCCGAAACTAACAACCAAAGGACATTTCTACACATAGAAAATGAACAATCTACGAAAATAATGTGTTGCATGTAATATGCGCACATCGCCAACACTACACGTTCCGGTACCATACTAGTCAAAAAACAGGATGCAGGAGATGTGGTTCCCGGAGAACCCGCCTTCGGAAGAAGTTATGCGAATTAGCGTAGCCCCACAATTCTAGGATACGTGGCAAAAAGTTCCTCCTCCTAAAAACATAGTCAATGCACGCGATCCGTGTCTAAACAAACAAACCAACGCTCAAACACAGAAACAAGGCCCACAACAACGAAAAAAATTACTATCGCCACGGAAGACACATAAACGTACACACCCAACACCAAAGCAGTGCGGCCGAAGAAGACTCGTTCTCCACGATCAATGAAAACATCCCAGACGCGCCGCCCAAGGTCAACCTCCTCCTCTTCGCGTGGTAGAGAGCACCAGCTCAAATACCACGCACGAGGATTCAACAATAAAATCTTTGCAGCCGAGTAGGCATCCTTCCCATGGGGGCTGGATTCCCGTGAAGTAGCCGAATGTCTCAGAACCGGAAAGTACAAGTGGGAATGTACAGATGAGGTCCCCGAGCGCTAGGTCGAAGAGGCCGTCGCTCAAGAAATAGTAAAACTGCCCCCGGACTGCTTCATTACGATCACGAACATCTAATACAAAAAAAAAGAAACGACAGGGAGCGCACTCCGTTTATTACACCACACGAGGCTAAAGTAGAGCGTGAATAACCGCCTGCTTTAACACCATACACTAGAGAACCAACACTACACAAAATGACGGACAGACATAGTAATTCACTTGAACGTCAACGGGTGGGGCGGAAAAGGTTCCACCTACGGCAACATTATACGACAGAATGACCCTGACGTAATACTCATCTCTGAACACGGACTGACCGCGCAACAGCACTTAAATTTTTTCAATACGACGTCATTAGTAAAACTCACAGAAAGGAAAGGTATGACGGATGTCAATAGCCGTCAAAAAAGGACTATATTATGGAAGGGCTTGATGAATCTTACCTTGCCATTGAAGCGGGTACAGCCGTAGGGGGACTGGTCATTGCCACAGGGTACCAATCCCCAAGGCGCGGCTACGTGCGCATGCACAATATCTTGCAAATATTTAGTCACATCAATCTAAATGCAAGATCTGCAACGGATGAATGTACCTCCTACAACAATCCAGGTAGAAATATAGAGACACTGCTCAACAGATAATATATGCCAAGAATCGGACCCAATTTCCCGACATACATAACTGTGACGACGGCCACAAAACCCGATATATTTTTTATAGTATCAGGTTTCCTTTCAACTACTACATTGAACCGGGCCCCATTATTCCGAGCGACCACCAGGCTATTAAAATTAGGATAGCAGTGAACCTCATTCAAATTTCAATCCGAGAACGCAAAAGCTACAAGCGAGCGAACTTGGAAAATTATAGGACCCAAATTAGATCCACGCTTCGTTGCATGAAGCAGTCGCCAGATAGGCTCCTAAAATTAAAAAAAAAAATTCGTTGCATGAAGCAAATTTAGAAGAAATATATGAGGAGCTGGATAAACTTACTAATTACCGAATTAAAGCCGATCTAAAAAGCACTCCCCGTATTAAATATAAAACTCTCCTAGCCCCCCCACTGAACCCCTCGCGTGAGAGCCCTTGCCAGAGAAAATAGGGACTTATTCAATATAGCAGCGCTGATAAACCCCCGACCACAATGCCCACAGAAGACTAAAAAGAAATTAAAGACGAACTACATATGCTAATCACGGACTACTATGGGACAGACTAATAGGCTCGAAATAGAAAAGGACTCAAACTTTCTGGGAGACAGTAAAAGGTCTAAAATTTACAATCAAACAAAAACAATTATGAAGATTGAAGAAAACTTTAGAATGATTGGGTCTTCAATCGTTAAAATTACCACAGAAGAAAATGACAATTACGAGCTCAAATTTGAAGCAGACATAATACAATGGTTAAACACAGACAATACTTTTCTTCTTTTTTTTTTTTTTAGGAACACATCTGGCGACTACCTACTTGGGCATAAATCGCAATACTTACTACAACCTACGACGAGGCTATATTAAAAAACAAGTAACAGATAGCCACGATAAAAAATTTCAAAGCCTAAAAAAAAAAGGTAACAAGAAGGAAGCGCGCTCCAGCGTCGAGGATAGGTCCGCCTCCCCCCGACGCAGGAGGATATAACCCACAAGAAACAGTGGAGGAGGCCAGCTTCCTCCAAAAAGTCGTATAGTCCGCAAGTCAGTGTGCACGAATCAGTCCCGGGTACAAAGGACAAGCAGTAGCGACCCCGTTCGTCCCGGTACCAGGACAGGTAGAGTGCGCGAAGATATCCCAGACTTAGACACTCAACAAGAATGTGCGGAACAGTGTGGGGGTCAACTCAGTCGTCATCGCAGGCGAGCGCTTCATCAAATGGCGGTGCATCTCGCGAGTGTATCTAATTCGGAGAGTACAGAAAGCAACATGAAGCATTGGCGGGAATGGGGGATATCTCCATGAGAACAGTTGCGGCGCAATGACACGTAACTTTAAGTTTCCCTCGACCATCTCCAAGCTTCTGTGCCAAGCCATCAGGAGGGCAGCCCGTATTCCTAACATGTAGTCGGTGTGAGGAAGATCGAAACGCTGGTCTGGTCGTCCAGTCCTCACGGACTCTTGGGAGCCCTCATTGGCGTGCTCATTACCAGCAATTCCTATATCTCGAGGAACACATCAGAAGATAATCTCGATATCCGCCCGGCTCGCCAAAACCGTGGCGTCACGGATATCGCGAACCAGAGGATGCGGAAATTCCAAGGCCCAGAGAGCACTCAGGGCGCTTTGTAAGTCGCTATAAATTACAATCCGGTCTCCGAACCGGGCACGTCGCGTAATCACTCGTACCGAGTAGTGTATTGCCACTAGCTCGGCCGTAAAGAAAGACGCAGTACCTGACAGAGCCCCGCCGATTTCAAACAGAAGGGATACGGCGTGGAAACTGACCCCCTCTTGCGACTTAGAGTCATCCGTATACACTGGCACGGTTCCAGCGTGATACGAAGTGTGCTCCAAAAAGGTAGAACGCAATAACGCAGGCGCTGTAGAAGCTTTGGAAGCAGAGGCGTGGCGACAAATAGCCATAGGTGGTACCCACCAGGGTGGCGTCGGCCGGAGAGCTATACCTAGCTCTCGAAGGACTTTCCTAGCCCTAAACCCAAAGGGCTTAGGGTATAACTGGCATCTCTCAGCAGCATAGGCACCGTCAAGATCAGCTGCGGATACAGTAAGAGACGTTGGCGACTGAGGGAGGTGCAGGGCTCGTGCGTACAGGCGAATAATACACTGTGCACGGTGCAGAGCGAGTGGCATCTCCCTAGCATCGAAAAGTAGGAACTCAATGGAGAAAGCGCGGAAGGCACCGGTCGCCAGAGAAGGTCGGTGTGGTTGATCAATTTCACCTTCCCCAATACACGCTCGGCTGCGGATGCATAAAACTCGCATCCGTAGTCGAGCTTCGAACGAACAAAGGATCGATAAAAAAGTAAGGCAGTAGCCCTATCGGCGCCCCAGGCGCTGAACGTTACGGAATGGAGAATATCCATGACGCGGTTACAAGAGACCCTAAGGCTGCCAATATGAGCATCCCGGGTGAGGCGTCGGTCAAATATCAGACCAAGGAAACGGTGCGAGTCCACCACTTCCAGTCGCTCCCAAATGAGAAAAAAAGTGTGGGAGAGGGTGAAGCCGTGGATGGTGGCAGAAATGCACCACGAGTCTTGGGCAAGGAAAACCGAAGCCTGTGCGCTTCAGCATAGCGAGATACACGGTTCAAGGCCTGCTGGAGACGATGCTCCAGAGTTAGCATCTGGGCCGCACCAAACGAAAGCGAAAGGTTGTTAACGTAGATCGTAAGGAGAACATTTCCCGCAGCTCCCAGGTAATGCCGTTGATGCTCAGGAAAATGTGTGACACTCCATTGGGTCGGAGAGGGCTCCTCCCACCAATACGCGGAATCGACGATCTCGCAAAAAATTCAGATATAAAGATTGCGAGGTGTCCCCTATCCCAAATCTCTTTGAGAGTCTACATGATACTGTATCCCTATGCGGTATCATAGGCCTTCTCCAGATCGAAAAACACCGTGGCGTAGTGCTGTCTACGAAGGAAGGCCTGGCAGACGGTATTTTCCAGTCGGAAAAAGCAATCGACGTAGAGTGGAACTTGCGGAAGCTGCCCTGTGCAGAAAACAGATGACCTCCGCTGTTTATAATAAAAGCTAATCTAACAGTTACCAATTTCTCCATCAACTTGAACACGCATGAGTTTAGAGCGATTGGGCGGAAACCGGCCGGCGTAGAATGGTCTCTCCCCGGTTTGCGAAAAGCGATCACAGTAGCGATTCGCCAGGCATCTGAGAGGATACCCTCTACCCAGATCCTGTTGAACAAATCTAACAGAAGGACAATGCCTCGCTCACCCAGGTGTCGAATCATGGCGTACGGGACAACCTCTGGACCATGGCGGTGTCCGCGCACGAAACGAGAGCAGAGCGAAACTCACTCAGAGTAAACCTGTCTTTGAAGAGATCTCCCCCCCTGGAGGTAAGGTTCATTCGGCGGCTTTCCGTAACATCACGAGGCGCAGGGGATGCTGGCGGAGCAGCATCCAGGCTAGAGAATGCGGAGAAAGCGGTCGCGAAGGATTCCGCCACGGACGAGGGTCCATGAATTGCAGCCATGTGCCCGCTCGTTTGCTAGTCCAAAAGTACCCTCTTTGAATAGACCGTAAGGTCTCCTAGGGTGCTCTCTTTGCTTGTAACTCCTCGAGAAAGGGAGGCGGGTCCGGCTAGAACATAGCCCGAATCCTTTTGACTCGCTTTCACACCTCTGCTAGAGGAGTCTTTCTGTTAAGTGAAGACACGTATGCCCGCCAAGAAGAGCTGCAGGCGTGCTTCGAAATATACAGGAGCCTAGCAATAGCTCGACTAAATTCACCGACAGTGAAGTCGTTCAGGCGGCGCTTATAGCGCATGTAGGTATAACGCTTCTGCTTGAGTGCCGTCTCACACTCGGCAGACTACCACGAGAGTAGTCGGCGTGCAAAACTGACAGACGTTCTAGGAATAATAGTTAGGCCCACGGTGATGAGGGTGCCGGAGAAGAACTCAACGGCCCAATCTACCGACCTAAACTCCTTGGCTAAGACAGAGAAATCAGTCATTTCATGAAATGCGGACCAACGCGCCCGCGCCAACAGAGCCTATATATATATATATATATATATATATATATATATATATATATATATATATAGGTTAGTTATATGGCAACAGATATAAGAACATACTTATAGAAAATGGAATTTCAAAAACAAAAGATGGTACATTCCAATGAGGGTGGGACTGTTTAATATTGTTAATCTATAACGGTCACAGGATTAAGATATGTAGGGATTATTATTCGGGGCGTGGGGACATGATGAAGGGAAAGTAAATGGAATGTTTGTTCGTATATTTAATTTGGGTTGTTTTTATTATATATATAAATAAAACATGGAACTAGCAAGTTATAAAGATTATTCGGCGCAATTTTCATGAAAATTAGGCTAGAATTTTCAAGAAAATGTAGATTTGGCTTTTTTGTTTTCTCGTTTCGGATGGTACTGTACAAGTGCGTTAGGGGAGGTGCAAAGCACAATTTGGCTGGAGCTCTCGTGATCTGGAGAGAAGGAACGCAACTCTCCAGAACCTACTGTCCCCACACCCATAAGTTATACATCTTCCAGAGATGTTGGGGCCTGGAGGACATGCATTTACCCAAGTGCAATTTTTTTTAAATCCCACTGTCTCGAAAGGAATAATAAGAGATTAAGGGAGTGACTTAATTTCTAGAATTTTTCAGTCGGGGCTATACCCCCCAAAAGGGGTAGAGGTAGTTAAAACAGTAAAATAAAAAGTAATGGAGTGGTTAATTATGCAAACACGCTCAAAATTAATAATAATATTATTAACAAGGTCAGGTTGGAATTCTTCATGGTTGCCTCAAGTCAGGGGGTTTGTAGCTCGCGTTGGTAGACAGATTTTTTTGGAGGTTGATGAGAAGGCTGGTACTTGGCGTGGAGCGATGAGAGTTGTGTGAATGACAATAATCGCGCCTTTCCCGTACGTGGCAGATTAAGTTGGCGCGAATGGTTGAGGTTGCCAGATATCGCCATTTGGCACTGTCAGCGGTTGCGGGCTACCCCAGTAATTTGCATTTAATCTTGTCGCAAATTATAGTACAAAATTCCCTTAAAATCGTAGGGGGGGGGGGGAGATCTTAAAATTTAAAGCGCAGTAGCAACGAGGGTATCTCCGGCGGAAAGTGAGTAAGAACAAAAGTGCAAAGAATCTGGTGATAATTAGTGTAAGATATGTAGATAGCCAAAGATCCTCCTGCAGGGATTGGGGCAGGAAGGGCACACAAACATAGGTCGCTTGACAGCTCCTTGCGGGTAAAGTATGTGATTTAACGTTGACATAAAAACAAATAAACAATATCATCTCGAAAGGTCATTATTATTCATTTTTATATTATATTATTAAAGTTTTCGTGCAAAATTTAACAAAATAAAAAATACGATTAACCATCGTTATAAATGGAACCTACAAAGTAGGTTCAAATTCGTACTTTTAAACCTTACGCTCAATGTACGAACTTCTTCATGGAGATTACAACGTGCCCTCCGCCCCAACTTTAGAAATTAAGATTCTGATAGAGAGGAATGATAATCCTTGTCTTTTCGATGTCTCTTCCGGGGAGGGATAGAGCGGACAAAGATTGAAATATGGCATAAACAGACACGAAAGAGGGCCTCGTAGTTGAATCAAGTACGTTTTCAAAGAGCTTATTTTAGCACTATGTATATTAGCCAGGTACTTATTTTAGAATGACGGACATCTGCTAGGTCCTCATAATAAAATGACGGACATCTTCCAGGTCCTCATTTTAAAATGACGGACATCTGCTAGGTACTTATATTAGAATGACGGACAACTGCCAGGTCCTTACTTTAGAATGGCCGACATCAGACAGGTACTTATTTTAGAATGACGGATATCTTACGGGTCTTCATTTTAGAATGATAGACATTTGCCAGGTCCTTATTTTAGAATGACGGACATCTGCCGGGTCCTCATTTTAGAATGACGGACATCTGCAAGGTCCTTATTTTAGAATGACGGACATCATACATGTCCTTATTTTAGAATGACGGAAATCTGTTAGGTTCTTATCTTAGAATGACGTACATCTGCCAGTCCTTATTTTAGAATCACAGAAATCAGCCAGGTTCTCATTTTAGAATGACCGACATCTGTAAGGTCTTTATTTTAGAATGACAAGCATCTACAATGTTCTATTTTATAACAACGGAAATCTGCAATGTCCTTATTTTAGAATGACGGATGTCTGCTAGGTCCTTATTTTAGAATGACGAACAACTGCCAGATCTTCATTTTAGAATAACAGACATCTGCCACGTCCTTATTTCAGAATGACGGACATCTGCCAGGTCCTTATTTTAGAATAACGGAAATCTGCAAGGTCCTTATTTTAGAATGAAGGGCATCTTCCAGGTCCTCATTTTAGAATCAGATATCAGCCAGGTCCTTATTCCAGAATGACAGACATCTGCCAGGTCCTTATTTCAGAATGACGGACATCTGCCAGGTCCTTATTTTATAATAACGGAAATCTGTAAGGTCCTTATTTTAGAAGGATGGACATCTGCAAAGTCCTTATTTTAGAATGACGGACATCTGCTAGGACTTTATTATAGAATAACGGACACCTGCCAGGTTCTTATTCTAGAATGACGGACATCTTTCAGGTCCTCATTTTAGAATGACGGACATCTTCTAGGTCCTTATTTTAGAATGACGGTCATCTGCTAGGACCTTATTATAGAATGACGGACACCTGCCAGGTGCTTATTTTAGAATGACATACATCTGCCAAGTGGTCCTTATTTTAGAATGTCGGACATCTGCAAGGTCCTTGTTTTAGAATGATGGACATCAGCCAGGTCCTCATTTTAGACTGACGGACATTTGCCAGGTCCTTATTTTAGGATGACGGATTCTTGCCAGGTCCTTATTTTAGAATGAAGGACATCTGCAACGTCCTTATTTCAGAATGACGGACATCTGCTAGGACCTTATTTTAGAATGACGGACATCTGCTAGGACCTTATTTTAGAATGACGGACATCTGCTAGGTCCTTATTTTAGAATGACGGACATCTGCTAGGACTTTATTTTAGAATGACGGACATCTTCCAGGTCCTCATTTTAGAATGACGGAGATCTTTCAGGTCGTCCTTATTTTAGAATGCGGGGCGAGAGTCATTCTCCTATTCTAAAATTAGGTACGTCATGTACGCCTTTATTTTAGATGTGCCTAGGTACTCAGTTTATTAGGTATATCGGAAGGCATTTGTGGTTTTGGGGAACCTAATAACTAAATTGAAAAATATATAGTCACCAATTTTTTCTACAACAAAGCAAGTTTCCCCAATGAGCGACAAATGAGAACTAGGATACCCAAGTTCGTCTCGAAATTTGATTATTTATTTCCGGGAATAATCTAGCCTAGTCCTAATTAACAGCCTAACTAATTTTTTTTATGGTATCTCTTTCGATATGAGGTTGCGCAATCTTAATGAAAGAGAACATCTATTGATTAATGCTCTTTTTTCTTTAAGTGCTGCATATAAACGGTCAAATTTGAGCAGTCAACCTCTTTGGTGATAATCTGAGGTAATTCTTTGGGCTAGGTATTGTTTATTCCCTAAGACTAATTCATTATCAAGAACGTTTGAGATTGTACATAAAGGCACTTTTCTTCTCCTGTAACAATCTTACTAAAAATGGTTCACTTCTTTTTTCAAGTGTACCTCTGATAGGTCGTGAGAAATCCATTGCCACAATCGTGAAACTTTGCCTATCTCCTTTAAATGTCGACGTAGGGTGGAATGAATTGTAGGAAGTTTTTCAGTCAATAAAATGCCGATGCGCAGTGGAATGAGTTGAATGTAGTTTTTCAGTAAATTGCTCAACAGTTACAATAGGATTTTCTAGCACTCTTATTTTCAAAATATCTTGATTAAATTCCACTGATCGTCTTGAAAGGGTTCAACTTTGAGGTAAACGTTTCCCGAGCTAAAAGATGTATTACTTATGTACAGTTGCCACAATTAGTATGTAGAATTTCGTTTAGAGGAACGATTTATTAAATTATTATTCGATGAGAGATGGAGTATTCGAGGTATATTTAATTATAAATAAACAAGAGGAACGTCTTCCTCACCTACTTACAGGAGGAGCTTGTGATTCGCAACCAGAATTCAGTGTGTAGCCTACGGCATGTCCGGCTTTGCCAATGGCCTTTTGGTCTAATTTTTCCACATCGATGCTTATTTTCTAGGCCTAAAGACCAGAAACAAGGTCTGCTGACCAAAGTCGCATGCTCTCACATATTCTGATTTAGGACCTTACGACATTCAAAACTTTCAATAATTCTCTTCGCAATTTTATCATTCGAAAGAGAATGTAAAACAACAGAAGGGTTTCAAATTTCGTTAGTATCGGCCAAATAGTTATGAAGTCATTGCCAAATAATTCCCCGGCTAACCTTGGGAAGACTTTGTGAATTACATCATTCGAAAGAGAATGTAAAACAATATAAGGGTTTCAAATTTCGTTTGAATCGGCCGAATAATTACAATGTTATTATAAAAAAAAATCACAACGCGGACCGACCGACCGACCGAAATGGTGAGATGTAGGGTCGCCTGGGACTAGACTCGTTCGCAACCTAAAAACTTTTATCAGAATTCTTTCTATATACAGAGAAAACAATCCTCACGAGTCTTTTTTTTCATCTAAATTTGTTCTAAAAATTTCCTTTCGACTCTTTTTATTGGCCCGTAGATATTTCCTCCTGAGGAAGATTAAAATTAAAAATCTATTTCTACAGGGTGCGGCAGAACCGATTGAGCAGTTTTAAGGAGTTATAAAAAAGTAAGGGGGGTATATAAAGGCGGTACGCCATATTTGGGGTTACATTCCCGAGGGGAGCCCTGGGGGTCTTTGCCCAGGGGAGCAAAGCCTCCCTCACCCCTACCTCCCCCGAGCATTGACTCCTCAAAAGTGCTCAATCGGTTCTGCCGCACCCTGTAGAAATAACTTAGATAAAACTTTCGAATATAGGAATAAAATAAAAAAAACAAAAACAGCCAGGGGTAAATTTTAATAAATTTTCTGAACTTAACCATTTTTTTGTTTTTTTTTTAAATTTCCAAAATATTCTATTATAATCATATCTATTTTTTTCTGAAATTCACCATTTTGTCTTTTTCAAACTCTAAACGAACTCTTAGAAACTTGGATAAAAACTTAAATATGCCTCTCATAACCAAACTAAGAGAAAAAAAAACCTATTATTATTCAAACCCTCCCCAAAAGTTTTCTTAAAATATAGTATTATGGACTTAGATATTTAACAATAAATTAAATTAATTTTTTTTTTTTTACATTATTTCTCATTTCAAGCATTACTAACGAATCTTTTTAAAACTATTTTGCTTCAAAGAAGGGATGTCAGATTTCACCCCAAAAAATCCTTTTCCAACTAAACTTTATATAATTTTTAAATTATAGACCTCACAAAAAATCATTAACATTTGCCTACTTTTATTTTGACCCACAGGCGAGCAAAAACTAT
This sequence comes from Ceratothoa steindachneri, assembly GCA_963969495.1. Taxonomy (NCBI): domain Eukaryota; kingdom Metazoa; phylum Arthropoda; class Malacostraca; order Isopoda; family Cymothoidae; genus Ceratothoa; species Ceratothoa steindachneri. Next base: position 164,901,714 of record OZ018320.1, read on the forward strand.
TTATGGATTTATAAAGCATACCAGGCAATGGCTTCGCCACTCCTCCCTACGATGGGAGCTTGCAACTTCGCTACTAAAATTAAAATTTAAAATCCCCCAAAAAAGCAGCCATGGTTAAATTTTTAGAAATTTTCTGAACTTCGCCAATTATAATCATTTTCAAAAGGAACTCTAAACTCAATTTCCCCCCTTTCAAAATATCACGTTGCTAAAATTATAGAGAAGATATATAAAAATAAATTTTCTGAACTTCACCATTCGTAATTCTTTGGGTTTTAAAACATTCACAAAACTTCGATACTTATATTTATTTGTGAACTTCACCATTTTGTTTTTTGATATTATAAAGGAATTATCAGAAATAACTTTTGATAAAAAGAAACAAGTCATAACTAAACTAAGATGAAATTATTATTCAAATACTAAAAAAAATCCCCTTCTTAAATTATAGAGTTAGTAAAGTGATGATGATAAATAATCATATCATAGTTAACTTACCATTCTCCGAAACATTTTAGAATGATATATGCATGCCGGATCCTTATTTTAGAATAATGTACGTCTGTCAGGTTCGCGTTTTAGGATCATGTACGTCTGTCAAGTCCGTATTTCAAAGGGATGAACATCTGTCAGTAGTTTTTTTTTCTAGAATGGCTTACTTCTGCTAGGTATTTATTTTAAAGGAATGCTCAGCTGCCACGTTATTTGTTTAGAATATATACGTTTGCCAAGTCCTTGTTTTAGAATTGTGTACGCGTACCAGCTCCTTATTTCAAAATTATTTACATCTGTTACTTATGTACTTTAGAATGATACATTTAGGACAGTCTTATCAGCTCAATTCTTCCTCTTTCCTCGGAAAAGGCGGAAGATCGAAATATCAGCCTATCACAGTTATTTCCTCTGATTTACACGAAATTGACCATTGGCGGAGGAGGACAATGTTTCACCCACTAACACATTTTCTGCTGCCTTAAGAGACATCACTTTATATAAAAGCGCCTTCCCCATTTGCGTCACTTATAAGCTGGGCGAATTTTTCGTACGCTGTAGCACTGCCTTACTACCTTCCGAAGAGCGTTTTAACTTACGCGTGCTTAAAGAAAGAGAGACTTTTGAGCCTTCGCCATCTAAGAACGCGACTGTCCTGGGTATCTTTAGGAGCCTAGTTTGATCTGCAAAGATTTTCTCTGAATCTTTTCGCTGCGAAAGAAGTAAAATGATGGGCTAAAAACCCTCATTGCTCCCGTCCATCGACCTGCGTGGGAACCTGCTCGGATGACTGCCCTTCATTAATTTCGTCTTAACTATGTCGGCCACTTGGACTGGCATAATTAAGGGCTTGCGTGGAAACTGGTTTGAGGCCTATACCACAGCAGAAGCACAAGTCAGAATTTTCTCGAATTTGGGGCAAAACTGCGAGTCCCGGACGGAGGAGAAATCCTCATCGCCCGGGGAACCCGGCCAGAATCATAGAGGAAGTTACACCCGTCTCTATGTAGTTGGATGCAGTTTTGGCGTACGTACCCGTGAGGGGGTGGCACAAACTTAGCGGTCGTTGATTCGGCCGCTATGCATTAAGTCCACCAAGCTCAACCTTCTGAGGTCCCCACTCGAGAACCATCCCCCATCCATCATCCCCCTTCATCCCGGCACCATCCGAGCGGGGAAACAACAGGAAACTGGACGGGAGCACTCTTCTCACGTCAGAGTCAAAACCAACCCTTGACTGTACCTCCTTTACCACTTATCACTTTTTTTTTCACATACAAAATTTAACATATATTTTCACACATAAAAAAATTCAAGAAAGAAGAGAGAAGACGTCGGCGACGATGGAGGCCCTCCCTAAGAGGGTCCTCCTACGGACCTTACCCGGAAAAAAGACCCCAGAGAAAAAGACCGTGTGCGAATCCTTATTCGCAAATTTAAGGATCGCCCTCATCAAATTGATTGACATACCAAATGGTTTCATCGCCATGTGCGGTGAAACCAAGGACATCGACCGGCTCCTTTCTGACGAAGGGGCCGAAGTACTCAAACAAATGGACCTGGAAGCCAAAACCCCACCAGCAATCTCCGCGAACAGAAGCATTATTTGCCGTAAAGTGGAGAGCTGGGTTGGCGAAAACTCCCCCGCAGAAATAAAAACGGAAATCGAGAAGAACCACAATTGGGCGAAGATAAGGGAGGTGATCAAATTCAGAGATCACACCCACGTCTTCAAGGTGACGTTTAATACAACTGAAATGGCCCACAAGGCGGCAACCGAGGGACTCCTCATTTTCAATATGAGGATCCCAGGGGCAAACATCGAGCACGAGAAATATCATAATATTCAAATGTGCTTCGTATGTTATGCCCTCGAAGATCATACAACCGCTAATTGTCCCCAAAAAGGCACAACTTGGTGCAGTGAATGTGCCACGCAGGGTCATCGCTATGACGCCTGTAAGAGCTTGGAAAAAAAATGCATGAACTGCAAGAGGCCCCATCGATCGATGGCCCTGAACTGCCCAAGAAGGAAAGACATAATTAGAAAAAAGGAAGAGGAAGAAAAGAAGAAGAAAAGCAACACCTACGCGAGCACTTTAAAGAAAAGTGAAGGGATGGCCTCAACAATGGCAACTCCCTCACAGATGGTCTTTACAAACGACCTCAGTGCGAAAATCCTAATTTGCATTACTCATGCAAACGTGGCAAACGCGGTCAAACCCGGATGCTACAACCGGGTATTGAACGCGCTGCTAAAGGCCAACAACCTTCCTTCCATCATCGTTCCTGATGATCCAGAATGCTCTAAGGCATTCAAAGATAGTGTCATCAAAAACACTAGCGCCGAAGCAAAAGCCACAGGACTAAAACAAGTCATAGAATCTCCCCCATCGGAAAATTCAGAAGAAGAAGACGAAGTAAACGACGATGAAGAAACCACATCTTCGGATAGTGACGAGGGCCCATGCACTCGCACTAGAGCGACGAAGAGTCGATCAAAAACTCCCAGTCCTCCCCCGAAGAAGGAAAAGCCTGGGCACCCCAGAACCGCCCCACAGGCCCCCAAGAGTAAGAAAACAAAGAAAAAACACAGGTAACTCATCTTACCATGGAGCGGAACTCACTAAGAATCATGGAAATAAACACCAATGGCTGGACAACCAAAAGAACTCTCTACGGAAACGTGTTCAGGGAAATAGATGCAGATGTCATCTTGATTTCTGAACATGGGATTGACACTCGTAGTTCTGAAATGAAGATCTGGAACTACGACGTGTTAGTCACGAATTACTCTCAAGAGCGGTACGACGGTGCCGCCATCGCCATCAAAAGAGGGATCAAGTATAAACCCATAAGAAACTTGGAAGAATCCTATCTTGCAATAGAGGTCGAACTCGATATAGGAAAGCTGGTCATCACCACCGGGTACCAGCCGCCGAGACGAGAATATTTACCTATTCATTCTCTCTCTGGCCTATTTGGGTACAGGACCTTCAATGGAATCGGAAGGTGCCTGGAGACTATGATGGACCGAAACATGGTCCATAGAATAGGCCCGGACTTCCCAACCTATACTCGAGGAAGAAGTGCCACAAAACCAGACATTTGTCTGGCTAATCGTCAGCTGCCGTTCAATTACTACATGGAACCAGTCCAGGTACCATGTAGTGATCATATAGGGATCCTGCTTACCATCAATAGGAACCCTATACAAGTCCCAGCTCCAGTCAGAAAAGACTACAGGAGAGCAGACTGGGCACGGTACGCTGATCTCCTCGAGACCTATCGCCCACCAGATCTGGGCGAGGCAATTCTCGAGGAGATAGACGAGGCACTCGACGACCTCAACGAACATCTAATTATTGCAGATAGGGCTTGCATCCCCAAAACCCAGTATAAAACCATCTCCTCATACAGGTGGACTGGGTATATGAAAGAACTCTATAGAGAATTGAGAGTTATGTGCGAGTTAAACATAACAAATGCAACGTTTGACTCGCTACAACGAAGTAGAGAGATCAAGGAAGAGCTTAACCAGTTGATCCTCGAACAGCAACAGAGACAATGGGACGATGCGATCGAGAGCCTCGATCAAAATGCATCTCCCAAGGACTTTTGGAAAAAAGTCAAAAGTCTCAGAGGATCATCTGGAAAAAAGAAGAAAATGGAAATCCAAAAAGAAGATGGATCCATTGAAACTGCAGAAAATATCATCGAAGTGATATTCCGGCGTTATTGGGCAAAAATCTTCAGCATATCGGAAGATGAAAACGAAGATTTTGATATAGAGTTCGAAAACAACATCGTAGACGAGCTTAACACGGAAATACATCGAACGCATCCTCATCACCAGGTGGATAGACTGCGTGACGGAGACGCCGAGATCACCGAAGAAGAGATCCTTCACGCACTCCGCTCATTCCGACAGAAAGCCCCAGGCCAATCGGGGCTTACGAAGCTTAACTTCGAAAAGGCACCAGCCAACATCATCGAAGGAATGAGACGAATTTTTAACGCATGTCTGAATACAGGGTACTTTCCAGATGCTTACAAAACGGCAAAAATGATCTTTTTGCCCAAGCACGGAAAGGACCCCACGTTGAGAGAGAGCTACCGCCCAATTTCACTCCTGGAATTTGGCGGGAAGCTCTTTGAGAAGATCCTCAACGGAAGACTGGTGTCTCACCTGGAAGAAAACTCCCTCTACAACCCTTGCCAATTCGGGTCTAGAAAGAAGCGAAGTACGGAAATGGCAATTAATGTCATAACGGAAAAGCTTTCCCAAGCCAAACGGGACAGGAGTTATGTGGATATCGTTTGTCGGGATGTGTCAAAGGCGTTTGATAAGGTGTGGCAGCGGGGCATGCAGTATAAGATCTTACGGCTGGGTCTAAGTGAAAACTTAGAAAGAACTCTCTGTGACTATGTCATGGAGAGAGCGGCGTATGTCAGTTTAGGATGCACGGACGGACCGAAGTTTCCGCTCACTGCGGGCCTCCCGCAGGGGGGGTGTCTGTCCCCCACCCTTTACTCGATATACACCGCGGACGTCCCAGCCCCTGTGTACCCCAATTCCCTCAATATTCAATACACCGATGATTTCAGCCAGATAATCGTATCCCCATGGAGGAATGCGCCGTGGCAAGCTCGCATGACAGCGATGGAAATCGCGAACCTTAACAACTACGAGGCTCAGTGGAAGATAAGAACAAACCAAGAGAAATTCAAGGTGGTCCCCATCGGACGCACCTTAAGGGCAGACGTGCGTGAGGGGGATACGCGATACCCCTACACCAACGAATGCAATGTACTCGGTATGAAAATCACCTCTACCGGGTACAAAAAGCACGTCGAAGAAAGAATTTCTCGAGCCTCGGCCGCTGTCAGAACTCTATATAGCTTCAGAAATCTACGTGAAAGCAACAAGAAGAAGATCTACAATGCCCTTGTAAGATCTACGTTGCTTTACCCCGCCTCCACCCTCTCATGTGTCTCAAAAACACAAAAGAGGCGTCTTCAAGTAGTGCAAAATAAATGCATGTACCTAATAACGGGTACACGCAGGCATGAAAGAAGACGGCAAGAAGACCTGCACAGAGAGGCGGGGATTATTCCCATTAACAAAGTCATTGAAGAACGGACCCGGAAAATGCAGGATCTGGTTAATCGTGAACTGAGTGATGAAATCACCCAGATGATTAACCAGAACAGAAGAGCTGATTGTCGCCCCAGATTCCCCAATGCGCCAACCGAGTGGCTGGCGGAGACGAGGTGCCGTTCTATGCGTAAAATGAGAAAAAAAACCCTGTGAATATAAGATCAAAATTAAGAAAAATGAATAAACTCGAATAATTACTATGAAACCTTACCGAAGAAGACTACCCTACCAAGACAAGAAAAACCCCCCGATTACGACAAGAACTTCAATAGAAGAAAACACCCAAAGAAGAAAGAAGAAACAATAACACTATTAAAACACACACACAATAAATCAAAACAATAAGCACGCACTTAAATATATTTAAAACATATACAAAGTAAGCATTGCACAACATAAACCATAAAAAACTAAAGTTGCTAAGACAAAGGGCTTGAACGCCATAATAATTATAACTTTATAATTATTACCAAAACCAAATACAACAACAATGAATTCACGCATCCAAGAAAATAAATTAAAGTGATAAGTCTGATCACCAGACTCTAGGCATCTCTTTGCACCTCTACCACACTTCTTTCTCTCTTCTCCACTTGTCTATTTTCTCTATCTCTCCACACACCCTATCGTCTCCCCTCACATGCACCCCCACTTAAACAAAGTCAAAGTCAAAGTCACTTATAAGGACGGCCGAAAATCCGTTTTACTGCGTTCTGCTGAAGCACCTACGGATACAGCACTTTTACTTGTTTTAGTGACTGATTGACTTTTGAGCGCTGCCTACAGAAACGAACGCCTATTCTAGAAGTCTTAAGGTGAACCCAGTTTCATCCTTCAGAAGAGAGAGCATTTTTTTACTTCGAAGCCTCGTAAATCAATGACGGTTTAAGCACCTCACTGCTCCCGTCCATCGCTCTGCGTGTGAACCCGCTCGGAGGTCTGTCATTCATTGATTTCGTCTAAACTATGCCGGCCACTTGGTTTGGCATAATTTACGGCTTATGTGAACACTGGTTTGAGACCTAGCCCACAGCAGAAGCGTAAGTCAGAAATTGTCTCGATACTGGGGCATAACTGCGAGTCCCGGACGGAGGAGAAATCCTCATCGCCCGGGGGACCCGACCAGAATCATAGAGGGAAGTACACCCGTCTCTATGTAGTTGGATGCAGTTATGGCGTATGTACCCGTGAGGGAGTGGCAAAAACTTAGCGGTCGTTGATTCGGCCGCTATGGATTAAGTCCACCAAGCTCAACCCTCTGAGGTCCCCACCCGAGACCCAGCCCATCACTCTATCATCCATCATACTGGCAGCATACGAGCGGAAGAACAACAGGAAAAATGGACGGGGGCGTTTTTCTCACATTAATTTGAACCCGTTACCAGCCCTACTCACACCATCCTTTACCTCCTTTACCACACCCTAACTTTTTTCACATACAAAAATACACATTAATTACACTTTGTTACAGAGAAAGAAGGAAGAAGAGGAACGTCAAGACCATGGAGGCCCTCACTAAGAGGGTTCCCCTTAAAGACCATAGACGGAAGACAGACCCCAACGAAGAAAAACCTCTGCGAAACCCTCTACATTGAGCTTAAGGTGGATTGGTGAAACTCATCGAAGTTTCATCGGGATTCATCGCCATGTGTGCCGAGACCAAAGATGTGGACCAGCTCCTATCGGAAGAGGGAGCGAGAGTCCTGCAGACCACAGGATTGGAAGCGAAAACCCCCCCACAAGTGGCAGCGAACAGAAGCGTAATCTGCCGCGCAAAGTGGAGAGCTGGGTAGGAGAACACAAGACAGATGAGCTAAAAGAGGAGATTACTAGGAGCAACCCGTGGGCACAAGTTCGTGAGATAATTAAATTCCGCAAGCACACCCACGTGTTTAAGATAACATTCTCAACCACGGACATGGCAAGGAAGGCCACCCAAAATGGTATTCTCGTCTTCAATATGAGAATCCCCGGGGGAGAACATCCAGCAGGAAAAATTCAAAGCATACAAATGTGCTTTGTATGCTACAAGCTTGAATACCACACCTCTACGACCTGCCCGGAAAAAAAAACAAGCTGTGGTGCAGTGAGTGATCCACAGAAGGGCACAGATTCGACAAGTGCGAAAGCTCCTCGAAGAAATGCCTCAATTGCAAAGGGGAGCATCGGACGATGGCCCTTAACTGCCCCAAGCGCCGCGAAATAATTAGGAGAAAGGAGGAAGAGGAAAGGAAGGCAAAGGAGACGACTTACGCAAGCGCCGCTAGGAAGAATGCAGAGGTGAAGACTGCATCGGCACCTGCACAACTCAACTTCACCGGAGATCTGAGTGCAAAGATTCTGATCTGCATAACCCATGCAAATGTGGCGAATGCAGTGAAGCCTGGTTGTTATAACCAAGTGCTCAACGCGCTCCTGAAGGCGAACAACCTCCCGACAGTGTCATGCCTGAAGACCCCGAGTGCTCCAATGCTTTCAAAGACTCTGTCATTAAGAATAACAACATCAAATCCGGTTTGGAGGAGATGATTGAAGCCCCATCATCGGAAGAAACAGAGGAAGAAGAAGAAAAGGAAAAGGCTGGAAGTGAGGATGGATCCTCCTCATCTGACAGCGAAGTGGGCCCCTGCACTCGCACACGAGCCACAAAGAGCAGGTCAAAGACCCAGAGCCCCCCTCCGAAAAAGGAAAACCCTGGGCCGAGTAAAATCGCCCAACCAGCCCCCAAACTAAAAAAGGGGAAGAAGAAACATAGGTAAACCAACTCACCATGTTACGTAACGCACTGAAAATAATAGAAATCAACACCAACGGCTGGAGGACGAAAGGAATTCGTTACGGAAATGTATTCAGAGAAATTGATGCAGACATCATACTGATTTCAGAACACGGGATCGACACGCGTAATACAGAAATGAAAATCTGGAACTACGATGTGTTGATCACCAACTTTTCGCAAGGTCGGTACGATGGCGCCGCTATTGCAATAAAGAAAGGGATCAAATACAAGCAGATAAGGAACTTAGAAGAATCCTACCTCGCGATTGCGGTCGAGCTCAACTTAGGAAAGTTGGTCATTGCAACCGGATATCAACCGCCAAGGAGAGATGTGTTGCCTATTCACACTCTCACTGGCATATTGGGCAGAAGAGCCCCCACTATACTAATGGGGGATCTGAACGCCAGATGCCGAGAATCCGGTTACAGGACCTTCAACGGTATAGGGAGAAGCCCGGACCTGTTGCTGGACAGAAATATTGCCCAGCGGATAGGCCCCCCTTTCCCACCTATGTCAGAGAACGATGTGCCACAAAGCCAGACATCTGTCTGGTGGATGGTCAGCTACCGTTCAATTACTACATGGAACCAGTCAAGATGCCATGTAGTGACCATATAGGGATCCTACTCACTATCAATAGGAACCCTATAAAAGTCCCAGCAGTAGTCAGGAAGAACTACAGGCGAGCAGACTGGGCACGGTACGTGCACCTTCTCGAGGCCTACGATCCGACCAACCTGGACCAGGCAATTCTCGAGGAGATTGACGAGGCACTCGATGACCTCAATAACCAAATCATCGACGCAGATAGGGCTTGTATCCCTAATTCCGCATATAGGACCATCTCGACCTACGAGTGGACCGAATATATGAAGGAACTGTACCGTGAACTGAAGATAATGTATGAATACAACATCGTGAATGCATCGGGTTACTCGATGCAAAGAAATAAAGAAATCAAAGAAGAATTGAACCAGTTGATCCTCGAACAACAGAACAGAAGATGGGAGGACGCGATCGATAGCCTCGATCACGAAGCAACTCCCAAAGAATTTTTGGAAGAAGATCCGAATTCTTAAAGGATCGACTGGAAAGAAGCATAAGATCGAGCTACGGAAAGAAAACGGAGAAATCGAAGAAGAAAAAAAAGTTGAAGAGATATTCCGAAGTTATTGGGAAAAGATCTTCAGTATAACTGAAGAAGAAAACGAAGACTATGACCTAGAGTTCGAAAGTAACATCATCACGAGCTAAACGAAGAAATAGACAAGACGCACCCTCATCACCAGGTGGATAGACAACGCGACGGAGACGCCGAGATTACAGAAGAAGAACTACTCGGCGCGCTTCGCTCATTCCAACAAAAAGCCCCAGGACAATCGGGGCTTACAAAGCTTAACTTTGAAAAGGCACCAGCCTGTGTCATCGAAGGAATGAGAAAAATATTTAACGCCTGTTAAGTTGAAGGAGAGCTACCGGCCAATTTCACTTCTGGAATTTGGCGGGAAGCTCTTCGAGAAGATCCTCAACAAAAGAATGGTGTCTCACGTGGAGGAAAACTCGCTCTATAACCCACACCAATTCGGATTTAGGAGTAAGCGAAGTACGGAGATGGCGATTAACGTCATCACGGAAAAGCTAGCCCTTGCAAAACGGGAAAAGAGTTACGTGGACATTGTTTGTCGGGATGTATCAAAGGCGTTCGATAAGGTGTGGCAACGGGGAATGCAGTACAAGATCTTACGACTGGGACTAAGTGAAAACTTAGAAAGAACTCTCTGTGACTATGTCATGGAGAGAGCGGCGTACATCAGTTTAGGGTGCATGGACGAGCCAAAGTTTCCGCTCAATGCGGGCCTCCCGCAGGGGAAAGTGCCTGTCTCCCACTCTCTACTTGATTTACACCGCGGATGTCCCAGTCCCTGTAAGCCCCACTTGCCTCAACTTACAATTCGCCGATGATTTCACCCAGATAATCACTTGTCCATGGAGGAATGCGCCTTGGCAAGCTCGAATGACAGCAGCAGAAATTGAAAACCTTAACACCGACGAGGCCCGGTGGAAAATCCGCACCAACCAGGATAAGTTCAAAGTAGTCTCCATAGGCAGGAGACTACTTGATGACGTCAGGGTGGTGGATAGACGATATCCCTACACCAATGAATGCAATGTTCTCGGCATGAAGATCACCTCAACCGGGTACACAAAGCACGTCCAAGAACGTATCACCAAGGCCACTGCTGCAGTCAACTCTCTATAGGTTCAGAAATCTTCGTCAAAGCAACAAAAAGATCTATACTGCACTAGTAAGATCGACGTTGCTATACCCCGCCTCCGCCCGTTCGTGTGTCTCAAAGACACAGAAGAGGAGACTACAAGTGGTGCAGAACAAATGCGCGTACCTAATTACAGGTACATGCAGAAGAGAAAGAAGATCACAGGAAGAACTGCACCGGGAGGCGGGGTTACCCCCATTAACGTTGTCATCGAAGAACGGACAAGGAATATGCTGGAAAAGGTCAATCGAGAGTTGGACGATGAAATCGTACAAATGATTGACCAGAATAGAAGAACAGTAGGTCTCGCCAGATTTCCAAGCTCCGCTGGGATTTTAGCTGGCGGAGCAGAAGTGCCGTTCTACGCAAGATGAGTTGATTTTGCCCCAAAACAAGACTAAATAACAAACCAAGAAACCAACCGATTTTGACAAAAATTCCCTGATATCGACAAAACCCATCAATTAAGACAAAACTACACAAGAAGATGAAACACACCAATCAAGACTACAAAGAAGAAACATAATACACAAACTACACACACTACAAATTTACGAAAAAACAAAGACACTAAAACAAACATAGTAAATTATAATTAACGACCTACCAAAACAACAACAAACGCGCACAGCATAACCAAATACATTAGCTAATATGAAGACAAATGGCTTGAACGCCAAATTATATATATTATATAAACATGTATATATATATATATATATATATATATATATATATATATATATATATATATATATATATATATATATATATATGTATAAACAAAATGATAAACAACAACGGAACTACAAAACATAAAAATTTGAAAGCGATAGGCCTGATCACCAGGCTCTAGCATCACTTTGCACCCTACCACACTTCTTTCTCTTTTCACCACTGGTCTAGTTTCCGCTGTCTATCCACACACCCTTTCTATCCCCTCACCTGCATACTCTCACATACATACCAGTCACTTATAAGACTGCTCTGGTTGCCGGAGGCTGTGCACTCGCTATTGGTAACGTTTTGCCGATATTAGGAAATTTTTAAAGTGAATTTCAAGGGAGCAAAATTGTTCGCTCTCGCTTAACGTTGTGAATAAAAATGGTGTTAGTAATAAAGCGAAATATCCCGTTCGAGAAGTGGATCACTAGTTTTCGATTGGGAGGAAGTGGAGGGTGAAATCTTCACACCCTTCTCTGGTATAGCGGGGCCCGAGCACCACCTGGCATATTCGCAAGTCACAAGGAAGGTCTTGAGGAAAAGTGGAACTGCAATTATTGGACTTTGCTCCCTCCCCCTTCGCCATATCTCATCATCCCATTTTCTTTTTCATTTCTATATATTTTCTTAATTTTCCCCGGTGCATCCTTTCATACATTTTACATTTCATCATCCCACTACCAACAGGAGCCCCCTCTCGCCTTTCACTGGCGACTGTCAAGCGATAGCATGCGGGTGAAATGAGAGAGACCCTCCGCATTACTCTCTGGGCCCTCTCGGAGGTCCCAAAACCAGATAGAGGCAAGGTTTTCTAAAAGTTTTTTAAAAAAAATTTTAAAGGGGCTATCTGGCGACTGCCCACTTGGGCATAAATCGCCGCAAACAAACAACCCAACTCTAGGCTACTTTAAAATAAAAATTTTAACAGAAACAACAATAAAAAGGGATAACAATCAGGGAGCAAGCTCCGGCGTCGGGGGAAGGTCTCCCTCTCCCCGGCGCAGGAGCCTGTGACCTACAAAAAAACAACAAGTTAAATACAAGGGAGAAGGCCGGCCTCCCCCCAAAAGCCTAGCAGTCCACCAGTCATGGTGCACGCACTCGACCCGAGTACAGGTGACAAGCGGTAGCGACCCCGCCCATCCTGGTACCGAGACAGGTAACGTGAGCAAAGATCACCCAGACTGGGACATTCGACAAGAATGTGCCGAACAGTCTGGGGGACGACGCAGTCGTCGCAATAGGGCACGGGTGAGCGCTCCATCAAATAGAGATGCGTCACACGAGTGTGTCCGATTCGAAGACGACAGAAAGCGACCTGAAGCCGTCGCAGCATTAGGGGAGAGGTCCATGGGAACAGACGTGGCGCAATGGCACGCAACTTTAAGTTCCCTTCGACCGTCTCCCATCTTCTTTGCCAAGCAGTCGGAAGAGCTGCCCGTATTCCTGCCAAGTAGTCGGTGTGAGGAAGAGCGAAACGCTGGTCCGGTCGCAGAGTCCTCGCGGACACTTTGGCGCCTTCATCGGCGCACTCAGTCCCCACAATTCCTTACATGTCCAGGAACCCAGCAGAAGATAATCTCGTCATCTGCCAGGCTCGCGATAACCGTGGCGTCACGGATATCGCGAACCAGGGGATGCGGAGATTCCAATGCCCCGAGAGCACTCAGGTCGCTTTGTGAGTCGCTATAGATCACAATCAAGTCCCCGAACCGGGACGGGACCGTAATCTCCCATACCGAGTGGTGTATTGCCACCAGCTCGGACGTGAAGACAGACGCAGCGCCTGGCAGAGCCCCGCTGACTTCAAACAGAGGGGATACAGGGTGGAAGCCAACCCACTCTTAGGACTTGGAGCAATCCGTATACACTGGCACGGTTCCAGCGTGACACGAGGTGTGCTCCAGAAAGGTCGAACGCAAGACTCCCGGCGCCGTACAAGCTTTGAGAGCAGAGGCGTGGCGACAAATAGGCAAATGTAGAACCCTCCAGGGTGGCATCCTGGGCAGAACCAGGGGCGCCACTGGCAGGAGAGCTATATATAGCTCTCGAAAGAGTTTTCTGGCCCTAAAGCCCAAGGGCTTAGGGTATGACTGGCGTCTCTCGGCGGCATAGGCACCATCGAGATCAGCTGCGGATGCAGTGAGAGCTGTTGGCGACTGAGGGAGGCGCCGGGCTCGCGCGTACAGGCGAGTGATGCACTGCACGCGGCGAAGAGCGAGTGGCATCTCCCCAGCATCGACCAACAGGCCCTCAATGGGAAAGCACCGGTCACAATGCGAAGGCCGGTGTGGTGGATCGAATCCACCTTCCGCAATAAACGCTCGGCTGCGGATGCATAAAACTCGCATCCGTAGTCGAGCTTCGAACGAACAGAGGATCGATAAAAAAGTAGGGCAGTAGCCCTATCAGCGCCCCAAGCGCTGAATGTCACGGAACCGAGAATGTCGATGGCGCGGGTACAAGAGACCCTAAGGCTGCGGATATGAGCATCATAGGTAAGGCGTCGGTCGAATACAAGACCGAGGAAACGTTGCGATTCCACCACATCCAGGCGCACCCCATTAAGAAACAAATCTGGGTCGAAGTGAAGCCGTGGATGGCTGCAGAAGTGCACCACCTTAGTCTTGGCCAAAGAGAACCGAAACCTGTGCGCTTTGGCATAGCGAGAGACGCGGTTTAATGCCTGTTGGAGTCGACGCTCCATAGTTAGCATCTGGGCCGCGCCAACAGAGATCGAAAGGTCGTCCACGTAGAGCGTAGCGAGAACATCTTTCGGCAGCACCGAGGTGATGCCGTTGATGCTCAGGTCAAAGAGTGTGACACTGAGGACACTTCTCTGCGGGACACCCTCTTCCTGCTCCTTTAGGCAGGACAAGGCTCCCCCAACCGTACGGGGAATGGACGATCTCGCAACAATTCAGATATAAACATTGGGAGGCGTCCCCTCGCCCCTATCGTGTGGAGAGTCTCCATGATACCGTATCGCCATGCAGTATCATAGGCCTTCTCCAGATCGAAAAACACCGTGGCGTAGTGCTGGTTCCGAAGGAAAGCATGGCAGACGGCATTTACCAATCGGAGCAGAGCATCCGACGTGGAGTGGAACTTGCGGAAGCCGCACTGTGCAGAAGACAGATGGCCTCCGCTGTCCAGGAAAAAGGCTAGTCTAACATTTACCAATTTCTCCATCAACTTGCACACGCAAGAGGTTAGAGAGATTGGGCGGAAACCGGTCGGAGTAGAGTGATCTCTCCCCGGTTTGCAAAAGGCGAGCACAGTAGCGATTCACCAGGAGTCAGGGAGAAGACCTTCCACCCAGATCCTGTTGAACAAATCTAACAGAAAGGCCATGCCTCGCTCACCCAGGTGTCGAAGCATGACGTACGGGAGATTTTCTGGACCATGGGAAGTGTCCGCGCACGAAGCTAGAGCGGAGCGCAACTCACTCAGAGTAAACCTGGAGGTAAGGTTCATTCGGCGGTTTTCCGTGACATGACGAGGCGCATTGAATGCTGGCGAAGCAGCATCCAGGCTAGAGAATGCGGAAAAAGCGGTCGCGAAGGATTCCGCCACGGACGCGCGGTACAAGATTGCGGTCCCATTCTCCTGGAGAACGGGAGGGGGGTCCTGCGAGAACTTGCCCCGAATCCTTTTGACTCGCCTCCACACCTCTGCTAAAGAGGTCTTCCCGTTAAGTGAAGACACGTATGCCCGCCAGGAAGAGCGGCGGGCGTGCTTCGAAATATACCGGAACCTAGCCCTAGCCCGACGAAATTCATCGACAGTGAAATCGTTTGGGCGACGCTTATAGCACATGTAGGCATAACGCTTCTGTTTGAGAGCCGCCTCACACTCGGCCGACCACCATGGGAGTGGTCGGCGTGCAAAACGGCCAGACGTCCTAGGAATAGTAGTCAGGCCCGCGGCGATGAGGTTGCCGGAGAAGAACTCAACGGCCTCATCTACAGACCTAAACTCCTTGACTGTGATAGATAATTCAGTCATTTCCTGAAATGCAGGCCGCAGCGCCCGTCACCAAGTACCACCGAGGTGGGCTCTCAGGCAGCAGTTGCCCTGGAAATGATATTTGAATAAGAAAGTGATCACTACCATGGAGGTCATCGACCAACCCCCAATCAAAATCAGGCTGTGTATCCGAAGAGCACAAAGATAGGTCAAGGCAAGAAAATGAAGCGGTTCTCGGACAGTGATGCGTAAACTCATCCACGTTTAGGACACCCATCTCAAGCTTTTCGATAAGATCGGCAAGGACTGGTTCCTTAGGATTTATGGAGTAATCTCCCCAGAGAGGATGCCTGCCATTCAGATCTCCAAACAAAAGATAGGGCCTCGGCAACCGTGCCACGACGCAGTGGAAGTCCCCCGCGTCGAAGTCAGCTGACGGTGGAATGTACGCAGAAATGATAGTATACCTCCTATCCAGGTGCAGCTGCACAGCCACTGCCTGAGAGGAGGTATCTAAAGAGAAAGGAAGAACGGAGACATCATGCCGGGTGTAAACCACGCATCCCCCAGCCCGGCCATCCCGCGGTGGTGGGTTCGCAAGACCCTTATACCCCGGGAGGGCAGGCAGGGGGCACGCGCCTAGCATGGTCTCCTGCAAAAAGATAGCTAACGGGGAACGGGACGAGACGAGCCTCCGCAGCTCCACCCAGTTGGCCCGGAGCCCTCGGCAATTCCATTGAAGGAATATGCCCCCCAGGCCTAGCTCGGAGGAGACGTAGGGGCCCTTCTCGAATTGCAGGCCCTCACGGGAATGGCCGTACGCTTCCCGGGGTCAGAACCCCGAGCGCTGTTGGCCGGACAAAGCGCTGAAGGCGCTGTCGCCTTCGAGGACTTATTGGGGGAGGTTGGGCTCGCCATGCGAGTCTTTTCCTCCCTCCGCCTCGAAGCCTTAGGCGGCGATAGGCTTCGGAGGCGGTGGGCCCTCTTTTCGAAGAACCACCGTCTCCGAGCCACTCGCTTCACTTCGAGGCGTGGGCGAAGGAGCCTAAGCTCCTTTGTTGCTGTCCTCCTTTCGGGGAACAGCTTTAGGAACCCTGGAAGATGGCCTAGCGACCATCTTCAGGGGTGTTGCCTCCTGTGAGTCTAACGACTCGGTGGAGGCGCGTGGCCGTTTCACATTACGGGAAACGGTCACGCTGGGGAAAGAGGGGGAAGCCCTGGTTTTAGCCGGGGCTAGGTGTGAACCCTTTTTGACACCAGCTTTACCAGGGGAACGCCCGGGTTGAGTAGAGCCCGCAGAGGGCTCCGAATGGGCGCGGAAACAATAGTGCTCGTTGGCCTGGATGGGCACGGAGCAGAGGGTGCTTTTCTAACTATTGAGGCATATGACGTCCCAGGCAGAGCGAGGCGCACCAGGCCAAAGTCCTTAACCTAGCGGAATGAGAGGCAATCCTGGGCCTGAACGGACATGATTTCTTTCTCAAGGAGATATGCACCACATTGTATCGAAGAAGCGGGGTGCGGATCTCGCCAATTGACACACTTAGCCACACGATTTGGACTTATCGTGTGCGGCCTTGGAGCAATTTACACAAACTTCGTATGGCCGAAGCGGTGACAGTAATAGCACCGCCGCGGCAGTGGCACGAATGCCTTCACGCGGTAGCGGTACCAACCCGCACGCACCTACTCACGGAGCTTGTCACAGTCGAACGTGACGAAGAGTTTAGGGGTAGGTGTCGAGGCACCCCCCTTTTTTCTCATCACACGTTCGACCTTGACCGCCCCATGGTCGGCCAGCTCTGGGGTGATTTCCTCAATGGAGTAGTCAACGAGTTCCCTCGCATAAGCTACTCCTTTCACAACGTTCATGGTAGAGTGCGACGTCACACTCACCGGGGTGCCATCAAGTGTCCGAAGAGCACTTATCTTGGCCGCCTCGGCGGGATTCACCGCATTCGCCAGAAGGCTCCCGTCCGAGAAACGGGTCACCTTCGGCTCTCTACTAATTGCACTAGCTAATCCTCTCCTCTGATGGATCATGTTGCCCTTGGCCAACATGCTGCCATCAGTGGAGCGAATAACTAGGAAGCGTTTGAAGCCAGCGGGCTCGAAAACGCCAGGTAACCTCTGAATGAGGGGCCCGGATGTCATCGCGGCTCCGCCCTGTGCACTTTTAGTCTTAGTCAGGGGCTCCGCAACCGGGGGGGCAGAGGGGCAGGATGTGCCAATCTTGGCTTGGTCGCTTGTCAAAGTGGCAGCAAACCCATCCGTCCCCGTAGCCCCCGCGGATGGAGAGGAGTCCCGAGTCTTCTTAGTTTTTTTTGTCTTTTTCTTTTTTGGAGAGGAGGGCGGGGAATGAACCCGCTTTTCACCTCCGTCAATAGGAGCCCCTAGGCCAGATGGTCCGGCCTCAGCCAGGTCCTTCTCCGAAATGGAGAAGGTCCTGGTGGTCGAAGGATAACCGGTTGGAGGAGATCCCTCCCCTCCTTGTACTGCCTCGGAGCCCTCAGCTGTTTGAGGAGGACCTTGCATAGGGGCGGATTTGGGTTCGGTGCATGGCGCCGAGACAGGATTCTCCCCCATGGAAGGCCATACCGTCTGAGGCTAGGTTTCCTCAAGGACCATGTCTATCACAGGAGTGGTCTCCCGTTGGCCATCTCCTCCCAGGACATCGCAGGTCCCCTTGGCAGCGTCATAAGTCTTTAGTGGGGAGGCACAGGCCTTGACCCCGGCAAGGTTTAATATTCTTGCCAGCAGGTCTTTTGAGGGAAGCGACCGAAGGCTCCTGGCTTCCCTCTCCCCCCTTAGGGGGTTTGCCCAACCGAGCCGCTTACACGACGGGCGGTCGGCAATGGGCTGCCTGCTGGCTTTCTTGGCAGTCCCTTTAGAAAGAAAAGGATGGACTGCCGCTGGAAATAGGGAGGTGCCCGAAAGCACCTCCAGAGAAGGGGGTGAGGGGGAGTCCCCTTCACCCATAGGCGTAGGAGAGGAGTAAGCCTCCCCTCCGGTTAAAGAAATATGGAGGGTCCCCTGCGCAAGCACAGGGGGGAGGACCTCCATTTTTTCGGGGGAGCTGCCCGAGGGCGGCTCCGTCGATGAGCAAGGGGGAATTAGGGGAAGATTTTTTTTTGGAACATCATTGGGCATGGTGACCCTATATTTTCTGCGGGACGCAATAGCTTACCATCTCTCACAGTTGCCCGCACTGCAAGAGGTGCTTACAGGCCTGGCAGAGCCAGGCGCCGCCATTTCGGACCACCCCTCCCGCCTGCTGGCCTGGCAGTCCATCGGCATGGCGGCTCCACCTTGAACACGGCGTAAAAGGATAGATTGTGAAGAGGAGAGGAAAAGGGATGTGAGGAAGGTATGGGTGGGGATGAAGCAGGTTTTCAAAAACTCCCATACCAAACCAGAGCTCAGGGGTTATGGAACGTTGTTCCCTCCCCCCTCAGCCCCGATCTGGGACGGTTGGCTTGAGAAGAAGGTCAGCATATACTCTGTGAAATTAGAGGCTGACCAGAGAAAGTTGTGGGAGAGGTTATATGAAAAGCGAGGAAACAAGTGGTTTTTTTTGAAGGAAAAAAAAGAGGCTAAGATGGGGTCGGACGGGGTGCTGATTCCCGTCAGCACGGCAGCCAGGATGGCAAATCGCCGCGCCCATACGGGGGTTTTTGAAAAGTTATTTGGTTCACTGAATATTGTACTAATCCGACTAATAGACATCAACAATGGTTACTCGGGCCATTTGCGCGAGGGAGGCTGATTGTGAAGCCTTAGCCTCGAGCAAGGCTGTTGAATGCTTTAAGACAATCAACCTAAAATCCACCACGCCACCCCAAGTTCGATCACACAGAAGTGTAATCTGCAGGCGCCTCGATTTCTGGTTCGGGAGCCATTCGCAGATGATATTCCTGCAACAACTGAGAGGAATCACTCCTGGACTAAGGTATCGGAGATAATCAAGTTTAAAAACTAAACGCACGTTTTAAAGGTTATATTCGAGGATACGGCGATGGCACAGAAAGATAAGGAGAGTCGCCTGCTTCTCTTCAGCGTAAGAGTCTTCCCAGAGCAGATGGAACGCGAAGAATTTATAGACGTTCAAATGTGCTTTTGATGTTATAAATATGACAAACACACGACTTCCAACTGTCCTGAGAAAGATCTTACTCTCTGTTCCATCTGCAACAGCAGCACCCCAAAATGCAAGCCATAAATTCTAAAACAAACCCAGAAAAAAAGAGAATGAGGAGAAAAAGGCCAACACTACCAACGCCAAAGTCACTATCGTTGAATCGGATAACCAACCGACATACCTCCACATTGAAAACGAACACTCCTCCAAAATAATATGTTGCATTTATTATGCGCACATTGCCAACATAACACGACCAGGTACCTTTGCCACGGAAATTAACCGCATGCTCGTTAAAAACGGGATGCAAGATTTTTTTTTTTAGGAGCCCATCTGGCGACTGCCGACTTGGGCATAAGTCGCCGTACTCACTACGACAAAAAACACAACAGCAACAATAAAAAAGAAAAAAAGGCAAGCAGGAAGCAGGCTCGAGCGTCGGGGGAGATCCGCCTCCCCCCGGCGCAGGGACGTGCGATCTATAGAGAAAACAAGAAAAACCCTACTTAATTAAATAAACGGGAGAAGGCCGGCCTCCCCCCAAAAGTCTATAAGTCCACCAGGCAATGTGCACGAACTCTACGGGATGCAATAAATGTGGTTCACAGGAAACCCGCCTTCGGAGGAGGTTATGCGCATTAGTGTAGCCCCTTAGTGCGAAGATTCCTCCCCCTCCAAAAAACACAGAGCTGAGACTTAACAAACAAACACATAAACATCCCAAAAAGCGCCCCAACACCCAGGAATACTACCTCCGAACCCAACAACGCACATATCCAACACGGAAGAAGTGCACCTCAAAGAGGCTAGGTCCCTGCGATCGAGAAAATCCTCAAAAACCCGCTGCCCAAGGTCAACCTCCTCCTCTTCGCAGGGTAGAGAGCACCAGCTCAAATACCACGCAAGAGGATTCAGCCTGAAGATATTTGCCCCCGAGTCAGCCCCCTTCCTAGGGGAGCTGAATTTCCGTGAAGTAGCTGAAGGTCTTAGGACCGGAAGGTACAAATGGGAATGCTCAGGCGAGGTTCCCAAACGGGAGGTTGAAAAGGCCCTCGTTCAACATGTGGATAGACTAACCTTGGACTGCTTCCACATCATCATCGACACTGAATACAGAAAAAAAGGAAACGGCATTGGACGCACCCTGCCCAGTACACTGCACGGGGCTAAGGTAGAACGCGAATAGGCGTCTACTTTAATCTCATACTCTAAAGAACCTACGTTGCACAAAATAGCAGACAGACTGACGATAATACATATGAATGTCAATGGATGGGCGGATAAGGTTCCATCTATGACAATATTATGCGACAGAGTAACCCTGACATAATACTTATTTCTGAACATGGACTGTCCGCGCAAAAACTTTTACAATTTTTTTAATACGATGTCATTAGCAAAAATCACAGTCAGGAACGGTATGACGGATGCGCGATAGCCGTCAAAAAATAGCTAAAACACAGGACTCTGGAAGACTTAGATGAATCCTACCTTGCCATTGAAATGGGTACTGCCTTAGGGGGACTGGTCGTTGCCACGGGGTAACAACCCCTAAGACGCGGCTATGTGCCTATGCACAACCTCTTGTAGATATTTAGACACCAGAGAAACGTTCTCTTCGCTAGAGATTTAAACGCAAGTTGTGCAGCGGCAGGTTATACCTCTTACAACTATGCAGGTAGAAACATCGAACTACTACTCGACAGACAATACATGACAAGGATTGGACCCGAATTCCCGACGTACATATCTGGGAGAGCAGCCACAAAACCCGATATAGTCTTATCTAGTATCAGGTTTCCTTACAATTACTACATTGAACCGGGTCCAATCATTCCGAGCAACCACCATGCTATCGAAATTACAGTAGGAATAAATCCTTGCTCTTGTTTTGTCGCAAGGAGGAGGGTGATCAACTGCATCGGAGGGTTTCGTTCCTTGCTCTTGTTTTGTCGCAAGGAGGAGGGTAATCAAATGCAACGGAGGGTTTCGTTCCTTGCTCTTGTTTTGTTGCAAGGAGGAGGGTAATCAAATGCAACGGAGGGTTTCGTTCCTTACTCTTGTTTTGTCGCAAGGAGGAAAGTGATCAACTGCAACGGAGGGTTTCGTTCCTTGCTCTTGTTTTGTCGCAAAGAGGAGGTTAATCAACTGCAACGGAGGGTTTCGTTCCTTGCTCTTGTTTTGTCCCGAGGAGGAAAGTGATCAACTGCATCGGAGGGTTTCGTTCCTTGCTCTTGTTTTGTTGCGAGGATGAGGGTAATCAACTGCATCTGAGGGTTTCGTTCCTTGCTCTTGTTTTGTTGCGAGGATGAGGGTAATCAAATGCAAGGGAGGGTTTCGTTCCTTGCTCTTGTTTTGTGGCAAGGAGGAAAGTGATCACCAGCATCGGAAGGTTTCGTTCCTTGCTCTTGTTTTGTTGTAAGGAGGAGGGTAATCAACTGCAACGGAGGGTTTCGTTCCTTGCTCTTGTTTTGTTGCAAGGAGGAGGGTTTCGTTCCTTGCTCTTGTTTTTTCGCAAGGAGGAAAGTGATCAACTGCATCGGAGGGTTTCGTTCCTTGCTCTAGTTATGTTGCATGGAGGAGGGTAATCAACTGCAACGGAGGGTTTCGTTCCTTGCTCTTGTTTAGTCGCAAGGAGGAGGGTAATCAACTGCAACGTGGGGTTTCGTTCCTTGCTCTTGTTTTGTCGCAAGGAGGAAAGTGATCAACTGCATCGGAGGGTTTCGTTCCATGCTCTTGTTTTGTTGCAAGTAGGAGGGTAATCAGCTGCAACGGAGGGTTTCGTTCCTTGCTCTTGTTTTGTCGCAAGGATGAGGGTAATCAACCGCAACGGAGGGTTTCGTTCCTTGCTCTTGTTTTGTTGCAAGGAGGGTAATCAACTGCAACGGAGGGTTTCGTTCCTTGCTCTTGTTTTGTTGCAAGGAGGAGGGTTTGGTTCCTTGCTCTTGTTTTGTCGCAAGGAAGAAAGTGATCAACTGTATCGGAGGGTTTCGTTCCTTGCTCTTGTTTTGTTGCAAGGAGGAGGGTAATCAACTGCAACGGAGGGTTTCGTTCCTTGCTCTTGTTTTGTCGCAAGGAGGAGGGTAATCAACTGCAACGGAGGGTTTCGTTCCTTGCTCTTGTTTTGTCGCAAGGAAGAGGGTAATCAACTGCATCGGAGGGTTTCATTCCTTGCTCTTGTTTTGTTGCAAGGAGGAGGGTAATCAACTGCAAGAGAGGGTTTCGTTCCTTGCTCTTGTTTTGTCGCAAGAAGGAGGGTAATCAACTGCAACGGGGGGTTTCGTTCCTTGCTCTTCTTTTGTCTAAAGAAAAAGAGCAATTAAGCAACGGTGGGTTTCGTTCCTTACTCTTGTTTTGTCTCAAGTGGGAGGGTAATCAAATGCAAGGGAGGGTTTCGTTCCTTGCTCTTGTTTTGTCGCAAGGAAGAAATGATCAACTGCAACGGAGGGTTTCGTTCCTTGCTCTTGTTTTGTCGCAAGGAGGAGGTTAATCAACTGCAACGGAGGGTTTCGTTCCTTGCTCTTGTTTTGTCGCAAGGAGGAAAGTGATCAACTGCAACGGAGGGTTTCGTTCCTTGCTCTTGTTTTGTCGCAAAGAGGAGGTTAATCAACTGCAACGGAGGGTTTCGTTCCTTGCTCTTGTTTTGTCCCGAGGAGGAAAGTGATCAACTGCATCGGAGGGTTTCGTTCCTTGCTCTTGTTTTGTTGCGAGGATGAGGGTAATCAACTGCATCTGAGGGTTTCGTTCCTTGCTCTTGTTTTGTTGCGAGGATGAGGGTAATCAACTGCATCGGAGGGTTTCGTTCCTTGCTCTTGTTTTGTTGCAAGGAGGAGGGTAATCAACTGCAACTGAGGGTTTCGTTCCTTGCTCTTGTTTTGTCGCAAGGAGGAAAGTGATCAACTGCAACGGAGGGTTTCGTTCCTTGCTCTTGTTTTGTTGCAAGGACGAGGGTAATCAACTGCAACGGAGGGTTTCGTTCCTTGCTCTTGTTTTGTCGCAAGGAGGAGGGTAATCAACTTCAACGGAGGGGGTTTCGTTCCTTGCTCTTGTTTTGTCGCAAGGAGGAGGGTAATCAAATGCAACGGAGGGTTTCGTTCCTTGGTCTTGTTTTGTTGCAAGGAGGAGGGTAATCAACTGCAACTGAGGGTTTCGTTCCTTGCTCTTGTTTTGTCGCAAGGAGGAGGGTAATCAACTTCAACGGAGGGTTTCGTTCCTTGCTCTTGTTTTGTCGCAAGGAGGAGGGTAATCAAATGCAACGGAGGGTTTCGTTCCTTGCTCTTGTTTTGTTGCTGTTTGGAGGGTAATCAACCGTAAGATCACTGGAACCGTCTTTATCCTTTGAATCTTGTAATCTTAAGTATTTGAGCATCGACTTAAATTTTTAGTTTTACTTTTTGGGGGGCGTCTAATTCTTTAGAATTATTCCCTATAACTAAGGCCTTTTTCCCTCTTGTTTATCCTACGAAAGGTAACATTTCGAAAAACAAGGTCAACAGACCTAAGTCGCGTGCTCTCAATTATTCTGACATATGACCTTCAAAACTTTCAACATGTTGGGCAATCCGACATATATTTCGTTTTATTTTAGTAATTTCCGGAGCAACCTTGGGAGGACCTTGTAAATTATATCATTCAAAAGGGAATTTAAAACAAAATGAGGGTTTCAAATTTCGTTAGAATCGGCTGAATAGTTACGATGTTATTGCCAAAAAACTCATTAAAAAGTAAAATGGTTAGCGTCCAACCGACCTACGGAACGACATAGTAAATTATAGTCGTTCGCACGCGACTAAAAAGCGGCGAAAATTTTCGGCGGAATCTGAATGCTCATAAGTACGAATGATAATGATTTTCTGTCACTCAAGTGTAGTAATATTTTGCATAGCAAATTAGAAGAAATTGTATCCATTTTACAACCCAGACATTTTTGTCATCATGTTTATAGGATTAGGGAAAGGTATAGAAGAAAGAGGGCATGTACTCTGACCTGATCCCCCCCCCCTCCGACGTCAAGTGACTACCCAAATTCCACAGAGGGAACTTGATGGCGGAGATGGCCTCGTTGGTTTTCGTTTTATAGCTCTAATTAACAATCATTTCTGATCCCCGAACTCCGCGTTGTGGCATATTCATAAAACCATGTTATTATACTGGTTTGACCACAAACTAGTGAAGTTAGTGGAAGTGAACGTGCTGGAAGTTTATATATCCGAAGTTAGAAAGAGCAGACTTCTTAGAGCACTCGGGGCAGGCGGTGCGTAATAATTCTTTCAAACTAGCCCAGCCCCCTGCCCCAAAATACTAAATTTTTGGCAAACGGGAAAGCAGGGTACCTGACGGGGGTCGCATAACCCCAAATAATGGGGTGTTCCTACAGAAGACAAACGGATAGGCCAGAAGGGTTCAGAGGTTCGTACACGAGACTTGCATTTACTAACTTCCACTCGCAAACTTACCTACAGGAGAACTGAAATGTATATTTGGTGGGTTCCGGGAACCAAAATCCTAGGTCTGCAAATTAAACCTTCCACAGATCTCCCACCCCTTCTCCTGTTAAATTAGGTTAAGCCAAGTGAAGTTAGTCTATGGGGGCAAAAGGTCCTCGATGTTAGTGCACTTTTTGAAGTCACCAGTGTATAGTAGTGGTTCATGTTTGATGACACTTGGCTGAGGGGGACGTGACGGGTATCGAGGGCTTGTAGGTAGTAGGCCTACTCTTATCTTCGAACCAAAGCGGTGCTGACTTCCTAAGTTTCTCGGTAATCGCGGGTAAAGAAAGAAAAGGACTTCGAAAAATAAGGCGGCGATAAATAGGTTTTATTCTCAGCTCGGGGCCTAACAAAATGTGAGCAAGCGGAAACGTTCGAGTCCTACGCGGTTATGTGTAATTCTTCCGTTTTAAGGCTATATAGCTGAGTCTAAATCGGTAAGATTCAAGGATGAGGGAACGGATTCGTACCGCTATAATAGCAATAGGCTGCTTGACTAATTCTCTCTCTCTCTAACTTTCTTCCTCTTCTTGTGTGTGAGTGTGTATTAATATATATGCGTCACGTCTCAAAGAGGCGTGACCTTTTTCACTTGAACTGGACGCGGGGCGGGGAGGGGCGGGCCGGGGCCAAAGATCAGGAATGTTCGTCGGCTCCTTCGTTGGGCGGAGCTACAAGAATTATGTGCAACTATTGAACTTACACACTTTTCTATGTTTTGGGCCTATTCTGTATCAGAGAGATCGCTTCATTTTCACAGTTCCTTGGAAATTTTAACCGCTCAAAGCATACATTACCCTATATTTGTTCAGCTTGTCCCTGTCATCTATCATTTAGACTTTTCCGTCTGGTAGCTGTTTCCTAGCGTGCGTATGTTAGTATGTGTCTGCGTGAGAGACTTTGGCGATCCGCTTTGCTCTATATATATTTCCTCAGTAAATATACAATTGTGATATATTATCTCTATATTTTTCTTTGGTTTACTATCTATTACATGGCATATTAGTTCATTAAATCATGCGAGTACCCATTTTTAGGATTTCATAGATCCACCAAGCACCCATTTATAGCGGTTCCTCGCTGGGCCTACCGATCCTGCAATTTGGGTGTCACAGGCCTACTTTCCTTGCAATTCGAGTGCCACAAGCCTAAGTTAGGTTAGGTTAGTTCAGGTTAGATCAAATTCATTCAGATTAACTTCAGTTAGGTAGGTTAGAATGCGTTAGGAATAATTGGGTTGGATTAGAATGGGATGGGAAAAATTGGGATGGATTAGAATGGGTTAGGATAAATTGGGCTGGATTACAATATGTTAGGCTAAATTGGGTTGGGTAAGAATAGGTTAGGATAAATTGGGTTGGATTAGAATGGGTTAATATAAATTGGCTTAGATAAGTTGGGTTGGATTATAATGGGTTAGGATAAATAGGGTATGATTAGAATGGGTTAGGATGAATTGTACTGGATTAGAATGGATTAGGATAAATTGGGTTGAATTAGAATGGGTTAGGATAAATTGGGATAAATTAGAAAGGGTTAGGATAAATTGGGTTGGATTAGAATGGGTTAGAATAAATTTGGTTGGATTATAATGGGTTAGAATAAATTGGGTTGGATTAGAATTGGTTAGAATGAATTGGGTTAGAATATAATTGGGTATCATAAATTGGAATGTATTAGAATCGGTTAGAATAAATTGGATTGTGTTAGAATGGGTTAGGATAAATTGGGTTGGATTAGAATTGGTTAGGATAAATTGGGCTGGATGGGAATTGGTTAGGATGAATTGGGATGGATTAGAATCGGTTAGGATAAATTGGGTTGAGTTAGGCTAATGTGTTTGGCCATTCTTTTTGGGTGCCGTCTTCGTTGAACGCCACAGGGCTTCAATAAAAATAAATTAACACCAGAAGGAAATTCCCTCGTTAGTTTACGCTTAATACTTTACGACCCCCAAATCCAGTAATTAAGTATATATATATATATATATATATATATATATATATATATATATATATATATATATATATATATGTGTGTGTATGTCTCTGTGTGTGTGTGAGTGTGTGTGTGTGGAAAACTCACAAAGTATCGCGTGAGTAAGCAATAAATGCAACAAAGCCTACAGGGAAAATTAATACGAGGATTTCCAAGTACTTTGGAACTTTATTTCGAGTTCTTTATCAAGGATTAACAGAAGTATTGAAAATTGTAATATTTATAAGGATGATAAATATTACAATTTTCAATACTTTTGTTAATCCTTGATAAAGTACTCGAAATAAAGTTCCAAAGTACTTGGAAATCCTCGTATTAATTTTCACTGTGGGCTTTGTTGCATATATATATATATATATATATATATATATATATATATATATATATATATATATATATATATATATATATATATGCGTGTGTCGATATGGGCGCGTGGAAGCAGATTTAAATTAAATGTTTGCGCCATAATTTACTGCTAATCCAAGTGCGAGGGAAGAAGGAATTAGGCCACGAAAGAGGTTTCGTTTAGGATCCCGATTACAAGGTAATAGCCCAAGATTATAAGGTAATCGCCGGAGGAAATATAGGAGTGAGCGAATATCGTAGTAATCACCGAAAATCGCATGTTAATCACAGAAGCAAATGGCAGTAGTAGTAGCAATAGCCGGAATAGAATTAGCAACAGCAATAGTTATTAGTAGCGGCAGTAAATGAAATCGTAGTATTTTTTTTATTAAATAGCGCCCATCAGGCGACTGCCTACAGAGGCATAATTAGCCGTACTCACGACAGCCTAAAATAACAATATATAAAACAAAACAAAAAACAACTATAACAATAAAAAAGGGGAAAAGGAAGACAAGCAGGAAGCACGCTCAGGAACGTGCGACCTACACAGAAACAACAAAAAGAAAAAAGCAAAACAGTTAAGTAAAGTGGAGGAGGTCAGCCTTCTCCAAAAAGTCATAAAGTCCAGATGTCAGTGTGCACGAACCAGTCCCGAGGACAAGGGAAAAGCGGTAGCGACCCCGTTCATCCCGCTACCGGGACAGGTAGCGGGCACGAAGATCACACATACTAGGACATTCAACAAAAATGTGCCGAACAGTCTCGGGGACAACGGAGTATTCAAAATAAGGCGAAGGCGAGCGCTCAATCAAATGGCGGTGCGTCTCGCGGGTGTCTCCAATTTGGGGATGACAGAAAGCAACCTGAAGCCATCGTGGCATTGGGGGGTAGGTCCATTGGAACAGTCGAGGCGCGATGGCACGCAACTTTAGGTTCCTCTCGACCGTCTCCCATCTTCATTGCCAAGCAGCCCGGAGATCTGCCCGTATTCCTGCCATGTAATCAGTGAGAGGAAGAGCGAAGCGATGGTCTGGTCACCCGGTCAACGCTGACTATTTGGCAGCCTCATTCCTAGCAATTCCCATATGTCCAGAAACCTAGCAGAAGATAATCTTGACATCCGCCCAGCTCACCAGAGCATGGGAGATTCCAATGCCCCGAAAGAACTCAGGGTGCTTTCTAAAAGCGCAGCGCCTGGCAGAGTTCCGAGGACTTCAAAAAGAGGGGATACGGCGTGGAAACCAACCACCTCTTGGGACTTGGAGCCATCCGTATACACTGGCATTGTTCCAGCGTGACACGAAGTGGCTACAAAAAGGCCGAACGCAATACCGCCGGCGCTGTAGAAGCTTTGGGAGCAGAGGCGTGGCGACAAATGGTCAAAGGTGGTACGCTCCAGGGTGGTGTCCTGAGCAAAATCATGGGCGCACAGGCCCGAGAGATATACCTAGCTCTCAAAGGAGTTTTCTCGCCCTAAATCAGAGGGGTTTAGGGTATGACTGGCGTCTCTCGGCGGCATAGGCACCGTCGAGATTAGCTGCGAATGCAGTGAGAGCTGTTGGCGACTAAGGGAGGCGCCGGGCTCGTGCGTATAGACGAATAATTCACTGTGCACGGCTGGGAACGAGTAGCATCTCCCCAGCATCGATGAGTAGGATCTCAATGGGGGAAGTGCGGAAGGCACTGGTCGCTAGGCGCAGGCCAGTGTCGTGGATCAAGTCCACCTTCTGCAATACACGCTCGGCTGTGGATGCATAAAACTCGCATCCGTATTCAGCTCCTCCCAGCTGGCCCAAAGTCCGCTGTAATTCCATTGAAGGAAGTTCATAATAAAGTGCGGCATCACACTCACCGGTGTGTCATTATGTGTCCGAAGGGCACTAATCATAGTCGCCTCGGAGGGACACAACGTATTCGCTAGAAGGCTCTCGTCCGACAAACGGATCACCTTCGGCTCTCTACCAGTTAAACCAGCTAATGCTTTCCTCTTATGGATCTTGTTGCCTTTGCCTAACATGCTTTCAACTGTGGAGTGAATATCTGGAAAGCGTTTCAAGCTAGTGGACTCAAAAAGGCCAGGTAGACTCTGAATGAGGGGCTCCAACGTAAAGAGGTTCCGCTCAGCGCACTTGCGACTTTCGTCTTTATCCGGGTATCCCCGCCCGATGGCGCATCAGGGCCGGATGTGCCGATCTTGGCCTGATCGCTTAACGAAACGGTAGCGGACCTGTCCTTCCCAGGAACCGCCTCGGAAGGAGAGTAATCCCTAGTCCTTTAAAAGTTATTTTCTTTTTCTTTTTTGGGGGGGAATAACCCCCCCCCCCCTTGCAAGGGTTCCCAAGGCCGGATGTAGAAGCCTTAGCATGATCTTTCTCCGAGATGGAGGATTGCCTGGCTGTTAAAGTGGCACCATCGGGGAAGGAGGTCCCTCTTATCTGTCTGAGTCCTCGGGGACCAGAGCAACCTGAGGAAAGGCTTGCCCCATCTGTGTTTGGCACCGAGCCCAGGTTCGCCCTTCTGGAAGATCCTGCATCTGGGGATAGGTAACCTCCGGGACCAGCTCAGAGGGGACGGAGCTACAAATGGCCATACACTACCAAGGTTTCAGGGATCTCAATCGAGAGCTCTTCGCTCCTGATTTCTGTAGTCTCTTGGTTCAGTAAACCAACCTCGATCGGTGAAGAGAGGGGGGAGGCAAGCCAACCCCCTACAACTTAGTATGCATGCCTGTAAGAGAGTAGATACACGGACTCGACAGGCCCCGCTATCCCTTGTCCCTCTAAAGGGGGTTGCCCGCTATCTTAGCAGTCCTCTATTAAAGGAAAGGAGGGACCGCCACTGGTACAGAGATTGAGTCGACCATGGCGACTCCAATGGTGAGGGGGTGAGGGGTAAGCCCCCCCCCCCATAAACATAGGAGAGGACTAAACCTCATTTCCGTGAGAGGAAGGTTGGACGGGCTCCTGAGAAAGCACAGGGGGGAGGGGGGCTACCTCCTTTTCTGAGGTGGAGTTGCTCGCGAGCGGCTCCAAAGATGGCGAAGAGGACATTCTACCGCATGAAAATGGTGAGAGGGAACCCCCCTTCACCGGTCGAAGGTGTGTTTCTTGTTTCCTTTTCCTTTGTTCTGCTTGAGCCATAGGGAAGGCAAAGCCGCACTTGTAGGCAGATCTCCATGCGCCTGCAGTCGCCTACTATTCTCCTCTATTGTTGTCATAGTAACAGTAAACAGGAAAAAAGCATCAAAAGTATATACGACGACTCTCCATAGGAGTTTAAGAGAAAAGTCTCCAAATGATCAGAAATTTCCAGAATGAATGTGATGATTTACATATACTTGACCCATGGGTTCGAGACGAGATGGGCCTTGACAACCCTCCCCCATTCAAGCGGATATGTATTCGAGCTTTGCCCATAAAAGATGGCGCCGACGTAGCCACCTTCTATGTGAACCGGAAGGAGGTGAGCAGAGTCGACATTTTTTTTTTTAAAGAGCTC
The DNA here is from genome assembly GCA_963969495.1 of Ceratothoa steindachneri. Lineage (NCBI taxonomy): Eukaryota > Metazoa > Arthropoda > Malacostraca > Isopoda > Cymothoidae > Ceratothoa > Ceratothoa steindachneri. Next base: position 164,932,588 of record OZ018320.1, read on the forward strand.
ATCTGGCGACTGCCTACTTGGGCATTAGACGCCGTATTAAAAACTGGCCTAGTACTAGGCTACTTTAAAATAAAATTAAAAAAGACAACCCCCCCCCCCCCCAAAAAAAAAAAAAATGGGAAAAGGGAGCGAGCAGTAAGCAAGCTCCTGCGTCGGGGGAAGGTCGTCCCAGCGCAGGAGCGTGCGACCTATAAGGGAAAAAAAAACAAAAGCAAAAAAAAAAAACCTGGTTAAATAATAGGGAGAAGGCCGGCCTGAACCCAAAAGTCAACGAGTCCACCAGTCAATGTGGACGCACTCGTCCCGAGTACAAGGGACAAGCGGTAGCGACCCCGCCCATCCAGGTACCAGGGCAGGGAACGTGCGCGAAGATCACCCAGGCTGGGACATTCGACAAGAATGTGCCGAACAGTCTTGGTGACGACGCAGTCGTCACAATAGGGCCCAGGCGAGCGCTCCATCAGATAGCAATGCGTCCGATTCGGAGACGACAGAAAGCGACCTGAAGCCGTCGCGGCATTTGGGGATAGCTCCATGGGAACAGTCTAGGCGCAATGGCACGCAACTTTAAGTACCCTTCGACCGTCTCCCATCTTCTTTGCCGAGCAGTCCGAAGAGCTGCCCGTATTCCTGCCATGTAGTCGGTCTGAGGAAAAGCGAAACACTGGTCCGGTCGCAGAGTCCTCGCGGACTCGTTGGCGCCCTCATTCCCCGCAATTCCTACATGTCCAGGAACCCAGCAAAGGATAATCTCAACATCCGCCCGGCTCGCCAAAACGGGGCGTCACGGATATCGCGAACCAGGGGATGCGGAGATTCCAATGTCCCGAGAGCAATCAGGGCGATTTGTGAGTCGCTATAGATCACAATCCGATCTCCGAACCGGGCACGTCGCGTGATCTCCCGTACCAAGTGGTGTATTGCCACCAGCTCGGCCGTGAAGACAGACGCAGCGCCTGGTAGAACCCCGCTGACTTCAAACAGAGGGGATACGGCGTGGAAGCCAACCCCCTCTTGGGACTTGGAGCCATCCGTATACACTGGCACGAGGTGTGCTCCAAAAAAGTCGAAAGCAATACTAACGGCGATGTACAAGCTTTTGGGAGCAGAGGCGCCCTGCAAGGGGTGCATACATGCCTGGCAGAGCCAGGTGCCGCCATTCAGGACCACCCCTCCCGCCTGGTGGCCTGGCAGTCCATTGGCATGGCGGCTCCATCTTAGACACGTCGTAAAAATATAGATTGTGAAGATGAAAGGAAGAGGGATGTGATGAAGGTATGGGTGGGGATTAAGCAGGTTGTTAAAAAAAACATCCCGGACCGGAGCTCAGGGGTTAGGGAACATTGACCCCTCCCCCCGCAGCCCCTCCCCGGGACGGTTGGCTGAGAAGAAGGTCAGCATCTACCCTGTGAAATTAGAGACCGACCAGAGAAAGATGTGGGAGAGGCTGTATGAAAAGCGACGAAGTAGGGGAGAAATACAGGCTAGCTGAAGAAGGAAGAGAGGCTAAGCTGGGGCCGGACGGAGCGCTGGATCCCGTCAGCATGGCGGCCAGGATGGCAAATCGCCACGCCCCTTACGGAGAGCAGAGTCGACAGCCCAGCACATCCTGCCCCTAATACTTGCCTCAGCCGGCTGGCTTTCGGCCCTCGCACCAGGTAGGGACCTCACGCTATACAATGCCACTCGACTAAGGACCAGTAAGAGGACGAAAGTATGCCGAACAGCCAGAAGAGCAGTGTAGATAGAAGAGCAAGTTTGAAAAGGGGTAGGAGGGTATGTAATAAAGAAGTAGAGATAGGCGGGTCCACTAACGAGTAAGGTGGGTGATCACCTATAATTATCATAACCCTGCGCTAGGTGATCCCGGGATGGCGTGCAGTCCACCCAAGCACCGTCTAAAGAACCTAACTCTGTCCAGCTGATAACAGTTCCTTTTGCTATCAGGCGTGGGTAGACGAAAGTTGAAGGCATAATCGACAAAATTAATAAAATAAAAAGGCACTTGGCGCGTTCTGTGAGTCTCTATATATTACGAAACTGTGTCTGAACCGGGCACGCCGCGTAATCTCCCGCACTGAACGCATAATGCAACCAGCTCTCGCATGAAGGTATTGGTAACGCCCGGAAGAGCTCCACCGACTTTAAACGAGAAGAAAATAGTATTGAAGCTCCCCCTTCCCCTCTCGAAATTCGAGCCAACTGTGTACTTGCCCAAATTAGTAATGTGACATTTTTTTCAAAATGATTCGAACAAAAGTAAGTTAAATGTGGTATAATATATTTTTTTTTTTATAATTCAATGAAACCGGAGCCGTGCCGAAGTACAGTTTCCACACTTAGTCATGTCATACTTTACGGTGAATTTTCTTCAGTGACAATTTAATAAATTATTATTTCATGTGAGATGGAGAGTTTGGAGTAAATTTAGTTCTAAATAAACTAGATACGATAATTACAAAAAAAAAAATTAAATTTAGTGATTTTTAAAAATATTGCGGTTTTTTAAACAGTAATGTCGAAACATTTTGAAACGGCTTTGTTTTTCCGAGTTTCCAGCTTATTTAACTTTATATATTTATTTCATTTTTTTAATTCATCGATATTGCCAAAATATTCGCATAAACATTTGTTTTTAATTTTAGCTTTATAATTAATTTTCCAACCTACTGGAAAATTAATTATAAAGATAAAATTAAAAAGAAATTTTAATGCGAATATTTTGGTAAAATCGCTGAATTAAAAAATTGCACGCATTATTAAAAAAAATCAATCTGTAAAATGAAATATGTTTATAATTAATTTAATATGAATGGACCTAGATGCTATATTTTAAGCCTATATTATACCAGGCAATGTTTTCGCCACTCCCTCCTACAGGGCTGTGCTGGCGCTTCGCTACTAAGATTAAAATTTAAAATCTAAAAAAAAGCAGCCATGGTAAATTTTGTAAAATTTTCGGTAACACTTCAGATTCGGGGCGCACGGAAGATGGCGCTGTTAGTCGGCTACAATTTTGGGCTACAGCATATCTATTATGACGTCAGACAGTAGCATCAGATGTGAACAATATCGGCGTAATATTTTTTTGTATACGAGTGTATACTGGGGGGCTGCGCCCCCCAGACCCCCCAAATTGATTGAAACTCAGGATCATCGCAGGGTGGTCCCCCTGCAGTGATATCTCCCCCACGAGCAGTCCCCTTGAATTTACTGGGGGGTTTTTCTCCCCAGCACCTTTTTACTGGCAGAAAAACCTAACCTAATAACAAACAATTCTTACTTTTATATGTTTCTTGATTAGTTTATGCGCCTCTAAATAATCTAAAAGTTTTTCGCGATTATACAAAGTAAAGCCGAATTCGAATAACAAAGAAGCACATGGATAGCACGAAAACAGAATAGCGAAAGAAAAACATTTGGAAAACGGGTCCTATTTATAAGCTACGATGTTGCCAGTAAGAAGCTGTTATCGTTCACAGTAAACAAAAAATACGAAAACAAAACAAAAAACAATAAAAGACATCAAGAAACCTTACCTAACTTAGAAAAAAACTATAAACGAGCAGAGCAGAGATATTTAGTAAATAATAGACTAAAAGTTACAAATCCCCAAAACAACAAAAAAAATATAACGCAGTGATTGTCACATCTGACGCTACCGTCTGACGTCATAAGAGATATGCTGTAGCCCAAAATTGTAGCCGACTAACAGCGCCATCTACCGTGCGCCTCGAATCTGAAGTATTACCCAATTTTCTTAACTTCGCCAATTATAATAATTTTAAAAAGGAACTTCAAACTAAATTCCTCCCCTTTCAAAATACCACGTTGCTAAAATATAATTATAGAGAAGATATATAAAAATAAATTTTCTGAACTTCACCATTTGTATTTCTTTGGGTTTTAAAAAATTCACAAAATTTCGATATTTATATTTATTTCTGAACTTCACCATTTTGTTTTTTGATATTATAAAAGAATTATTAGAAATAACTTTGATAAAAATAACATAAGTCATAACCAAACTAAGATGAAATTATTATTCAAATACTCATAAAGTCCCCTTCTTAAATTATAGTGATGATGATGATGATTATTATTATACGTGAACATACTATATTTCACTAATAAATATAAAAAAATTAATACAAATTTTTAATTTTAGTTAAATTCTTTCATTAATAACGTTAACTACGTATATGTATCATTTGACGCATAGTAAATGTGCATAATGTTTAATTATATAAATAATTAACTATAACTTAATAAATTATATCAATGTTTGCAAACTATATAGATATTTATATGTAAATTTTACCATTTTGGTGCAAGAAAAATCAATCACTTCTGGTATGTAACATTATACTTATTTAAATAGGAACCTTATATGCACACACGTTGCAGAAAACATAAATAGTCGGTGTTGAACAAAGTTGCCATCAGATGTCGCTTTGGACAAAAAATAAATGACATTCGGAGAGCGCCATATTTAAAAATCTGAAAGTAAAAGTGATCTTGAGATCTAAAGTGATCATCAAGATAAATGTCACAAAAAAATAAACTGATCTTAGATCAAGATCAGGATTACCATAATAGAGGCGATCTTTAAGATCAAGATCGTACCCATATCTGACTGAGTATATTAGTTTACCTTCAAATCACTTCTTCCGTCTCCGTCATACTTTTCCAATCACTGGATGAGCCAACGACCATGTGGCCGTTTGAGAATCATTTAGCGGCGCTCCGCAAGTTATCAAAAACTCCGCCTGTAGCTCACTCCTCGTGCAGCCCAATGCCGAATGGCGCACAGAAAATAGACAGAAGACTATGAAATGCAGTACCTTGATATAGACAATGCTTCAAGCAGAATTTCCAATACAAAGTGGTCCCTGAAGTAACCAAATTCCCCCTTCAGGGATGGGGCACACAAAACTAGAGTACTAAAAAAGTACCTGTCTCAACGCCATACGTAGCCAAACAGCTTATTGATGAAGCCTACCGTTTCGAATACCCGTGTTAGACATTTAGACAGCCTCATTCCTTCTCACTATTTTATTCACGCGTCACACTGGCATTCTTCACATTACGTCATTTATACTCTACCCTCCATTAAATATCTATTTCTTAGTCTCAATATTTCCCTTTGCTTCCCGCTTTCTATTTCCGCATCTCGGATAACAAAAAGGTAAATCAATAAATAATAGGAAAATAAAAGCTTTTTTTTAAAGCACATGTCTATCACTTCCTATTGCACAAATAGTGTGACTGCAACAGACAGCCTCCTACCCCTTTCGTCCGCCACCTTACCTCCTCCTCAAAACTTTGGGGCAGAAAAATGAAAATTCAAAGTTTTTTTGCGGCAATTTACCTTCCATTTCACCTGACGCTGACAGGTGAGCAACCACCGACACACAGAGTTAGGCATTTAATTCTCTGTTAAGGCTCACAGCGTGACAGCGACGAGAATGGACGATAAAACGAGAGCGAGCGAGAGAGAGAGAGAGAGACGCGAGTCAGTACTCAATTTTACCGCTGACTCACGACGACTCCTTTAATTGGGAGAAGCTTTTTGTCTTGGAAGAAAAGCCCCTTGGATACCAGCAGTGAAAGTTTGGACTTACATATGTAGTGATGACCAAAAGTTTTGAGACTAAGATGTATTTTTTTTACATTCGTTTTAAAATGTACATGATAGAAATAATTATTCTAATATTTAAATTAATGCAGGTTTATTAAAAAGTCAGCATTTCAAAAATAACAAGAAAAAAAGGTCATTCCTTCACTGAATCCAAAATCGCGCTTTGATCCTGTTCCTGTAGGAGATGAGTTTCAGTCTCTGGAGCTTTCCTATTCGATCAAAAAGGTAAAATGATGACAAATATAGGTCAAATGAATGATGATGTGGAAATATAATCTATTTCGTAATGGTTTGGGGGTTTTGTTTGGGTAAAAATAAATGTTTGGATTTATTTCAATTCAAGAAATGGTTCTTTCTAAAGAAATGCATTCATAGTTGTTGCTTTGCACCAAAGTGGTTTGGAATGCAATGAGGTATTTGCTAAGGGTGTTTGCATCAAGGGGCACCATCTTTAGGAGCATTACTGACTTTAAAAAGACTGATTACACTGGTGAAGAAGTCTTTCTGGACACCCAACATCCTCATTCAGGCTACCATCCAAATCAGTTGAATCACTTCCAGTCATTTCCTCTCCCAGGACACTGAATCTATTAATTAAGCTGTCCTGACCTATCTATTTTATCAACATTCACCACATTTCACCTTCATTTGAATCTTTCACTTCCGTTTCCAAATCAACCTTAAGCCTACCCCTACTACCCTTAAATCCCTAACTAATTTAAGATCAATGCCATCATTCATTGCCATCTTCCACTGTCTATCATTCTACCAGTCCTCATCTTCACTCCGATCTAAGCCATAGCTAATATCCAGATCACTCTATCTGATTCATTCTCTCGATCGCGTTCCGAGCTTACTCAAGTTTAGCCTAAGGAGACATTCCCACTCATTAGAGGGTAAGCGACAACTGCATAGAATCAAACCTCGTTTTAAATGAATTATTATCCTGCGGAGAGATTTCTTGAACACCCTGTATAATATTTTTCAAACTTCAAGTTGAAATTAATACTTAAGATTCTAAAATTTTGTTATCTTTAACTAAGATTATTTTCACCCTGATAAGTGCTCAGGGTGAGTGAGAATGTAGACAGTTTTTCATGCACAATAAAAAATACATAGCGATAGATATTTACTTATATATAATTTAAAGTGAAAATCAACGAAGGCATATCCACCAGAAAGTCTCTAAAGAAAGTCTGTACTTCTAGAAAGTCTCTAAGGAGAAATCTGTACAAAAAGTGGTGAGGAAGGACAAAAATGTTTAATATACTGTAAAAAGCCTCAGGTCTACCTGCGAACATTGGGGCCAAGAAGGAGCGCGAGACAAGAAAACTTATGGAATACAAATTAGTGCTTGGAATAAAGGGCGATTATTTTATCCATCTTTCCCGCTATCGAACCGCGGGCGGAGAAGAAACGGTGAAGGAGGAATGAAGGGAAATTAAACCATGGTGGGAAATTTTTCGAACAGTTTTTCCTCCTCAAACTTCGAGACAAACGAATCTGATATGCTGAGATGATGAACCGAGAGCTCTTTCACGACTTGTATTAAGAGCACCAGAAGATGAATTAGGAGAAGAAAGAGATATTTCACTCCTGGGTCACGGCCCCACACAAAATATAGTCCCAAGCTCGGTCTCTGAAATATTTCAGGCTCCAAAATGTCACTAGCTCGTTCTCTCGAACGTTGTGCACAAAATGCGTCGCAAACTCGGTCACGAGCAAAGTTTAAGCAAAAATATTATATACGATAACCAGGCAATGGCTTCGCCACTCCCCCAGCTTGCGCTTCACTGCTAAGATTAAAATTTAAAATCTAAAAAAAGCAGTCATGGTTAAATTTTTATAAATTTTCTGAACTTCGCCAATTATAATAATTGTAACAAAGAACTCTAAAATAAATTTACCCCATTCAAAATATCACGTTGCTAAAATATAGTTATAGAAAATATATAAAAATAAATTTTTTGAACTTCACCATTTGTAATTCTTTGGGTTTCAAAAAATTCACAAAATTTCGATACTTATATTTATTTCTGAACTTCACCTTTTTGTTTTTTGATATTATAAAAGAATTATTAGAAATAACTTTGATAAAAAAAACAAGTCATCACCAAACTAAGATGAAATTATTATTCAAATACTAAAAAAAAAATCCCCTTCTTAAAATATAGAGTTAGTGATAATGATGATGATTATCAGGTTGGAAAGTGAGCAATCTCCGATTTTAGGGTATATATTAAACATGAGAAAACTCATGACTATAGAAATATTTAATCATAAACATAACCTCCATTGCTTTCTAGAACCTCATTTCATCTGTCAACAAGCTTATAAATGCCACGCTTGTAAAAATTATTGAGGTTTTGCTGCAAAATATGAATCCAACTCGTTTTCAACCTCTTATCTTGGTGTCAACCTAGGACCATCTAAATGGTTCTGTAATCCTCTAAGTAAGGGATAATCAAAAGGATCAAGGGTTAGGGGAATATGGAAGATGAAGCCATATTTCCTAATCAAGCTCCTCCGAGAGATCTTTGGTCATTCAAGTTGCAGGAGGACGGGCATTATTGTGATGGGGGATAACACCCCTTTAGTTGACTAAGGAGGGTGGCCTTTGGCTCAAAGCGGCTTTCTAACGACGAAGTTGATTGGAGTAAAGATTACTAATAATTGTTTGATTGTTGTCTAACACTTTGTAATGGAAAAATCCTTCAATATCCCACCATACATTCAACATGATCTCTTTTGTATCAAGTCCTCCTCTCGGTTGTAGAGAAATTCTGCTTCCTCGACTGATCCACGAAAGGCGGCGTTTAACGTTATGATAAAGGATCCACTCATCATCGCCAGTAACGAAGAGCCTCCGCAAAAATCGTGCCTGAAGGTGTCGTGAAAGCAATGACTCACAGTAAGCAACACGATGTTGCAGATTCGCTGTTGACAGTTCGAGCGGGGCCCATTTTACAATCACTCGATTCTTTCCAATCCTTTTCAGTTGGTGTAGGACAATCATACGGGTTGCGATGAATTGTTCTGCGAATTCCCCATAAGTTGTAGCAGGATTTACTGTGAAAACAACTTCTACCTCTTCGGGAATCAGTATTTTGGGATGACCTTCCTTTGGTCCCTCTTTTACCCTGAAATCCCAACTTTGGAAAGGGAAAATCCACCTCCTATAATTTCTTTCATTTACTGCATCATTCCCATACGTGATCTGATGGCAAAAAATGTTTTAGTCTAAGAATAACGAAGAAGATTATGAACAATAATTTTATAATCTGAAAGAATAATGCATAAATTACAGATTGTAGCATTTATAAACGATAAAAAGAGGCCCAAATTAAGTAAATACTATCTAAAACTTTATTCTAGCAAATCGGAAATTACTTTCATTTCAACCTGATATGAACAAAAATCACACAAATATTCACCCAATTAAGTATTCGTTGCATATTTTACATTTTTTTTTATGCGCCAGACTGGCGACAGCCTCCAAGGGCATGAGTCGCCGTAATTTAAAATTTGAACCTAGTGCGAGGCTACTTTAAGGTTAACAAAACCAAACTAAACAGAAAAAAACAAAGACAAAAAGAAAAGAAAAAAAACAACAAACAAAAACAAGGAAGGAAGCGCGCTCTGGCATCGTTGGGGCGACCCGCCTCCCCCGGGAGTAGAAACATGCGACCTGACAAAGAGAGTGAAATAAAACGGAGGAGCACAGCCTCCTCTAAAATGTTTGATAGTTCACAAGTCTGTGTGTACGAACCCGTACCGACTACGAAGAACAAGCGGTAGCGACCCAGTTCGCCCCGGTACCGGGAGAGGTAACATATGCGAACATCAGCCAAAACTGTACATTCAAAATAAATGTACTGAACAGTCCAGGGGACAACGCAGTCGTCGCAGTGAGGTAGAGGCGAGCGCTCCATCAAATGGCAGTGCGTCCCGCAGGTCTGTCCAATTCAATTCGATTTAAAAAAAAAAAATTAGGAGCCTATCTGGCGACTACCCACGTGGGCACAAGTCGCCGCACTCACGGCAGCCTAACACTAGGCTACTTTAAAATAAGAATGTGCAAAAAACAACAACGACAATAAAAAAGGGAAAATGGCAACAAGGAGGAGGCAAGCAAAAGGCGTCGGGGGGAGGTCCGACCCCCCCCCCCCCCGTGCAGGAACGTGCGACCTACAAAGAAAAAACTAGTTAAATAAAGGGGAGAAGGCCCACCTCCCCCCAAAAGTCTATAAGTCCACCAGTCAATGTGCACGACCTCGTCCCGAGCACAAGGGACAGGCGATAGCGACCCTGCCCATCCCAGTACCGGGACAGGTAACGTGCGCGGAGATCGCCCAGACTGGGACATTCAACAAGAATGTGCCGAACAGTCTGGGGGACAACGCAGTCTTCACAGTAGGGCGCTGGCGAGCGCTCCATCAAATGGCAGTGCGTCCCACAAGTGTGTCCAATTCGGGGACAGCAGAAAGCAACCTAAAACGTTCGCAGAATTGGGGTGGGGGTGGGAGGGTAGGTCCATGGGAACAGTTGCGGCACAATGGCACGCAACTTTAAGTTCTCTTCGAGCGTCTTCCATTTTCTTTGCCAAGCAGCCCGAAGAGCTGTCCGTATTCCTGTCATGTAGTCGATGTGAGGAAGAGCGAAACGCTAGTCCGGTCGACGAGTCCTCACGGACTCTTTGGCGCCCTGATCGGCGCGCTCATTCCCCGAAATTCCTACATGTCCAGGAACCCAGCTAAACATAATCTTGATATCCGCCCGGATAGAGGAAACAGTTGGGTCACGGATATCGCGAACCAGAGAATGTGGAGATTCCAATTCCACGAGAGCACTCAGAGCGCTTTGTGACTCGCTATAGATCACAGTCTGGTCTCTAAACCGGGCACGAAGCGTTATCTCCCGTACCGAGTGGTATATTGCCACCAAGTCAGCCGTGAAGACTGACACAGCGCAATGCAGAGCCCCGCTGACTTCAAATAGAGGGGATACGGCGTGGAAACCGACCCACTCTTGGGACTTGGAACCATCCGTATACACTGGCAAGGTTCCAGCGTGACACGAGGTGTGCTCCAAAAAGGTCGACGCAATACTCTCGGCGCTGTAGAAGCTTTGGGAGCAGAGGTGTGGCGACAAATAGCTAAAGGTGGAACCCTCCAAGGTGGCGTCATGGGCAGAACCAGGGGCGCCACCGGCCTGAAAGCTATACCTAGCACTCGAAGGAGTTTCCTAACCCTAAACCCATAGGCACCGTTGAAATCAGCTGCGGATGCAGTGAGAGTTGTTGGCAACTGAAGGAGACGCTGGGCTCGCGTGTACAAGCAAATGATGCACTATATACGGCGTAGAGCGAGTGGCATCGACCAACAGGCTCTCAATGAGGAAAGTGCGGAAGGCACCGGTCGCCAGGCGAAGGCTGGTGTGGTGAATCGAATCCACCTTCAGCAATACACGCTCAGCTGCGGATGCATAAAACTCGCATCCGTAGTCGAGCTTCGAACGAACAAAGGATCGATAAAAAAATAAGCTAGTAGCCCTCTATCAGCGCCCCAAGCGCTGAACGTCACGGAACGGAGAATATCCATGGCGAGGGTACAAGAGACCTTAAGGCTGCGAATATGAGCCTCCCAGGTGAGGTGTCGGTCAAATACAAGACCAAGGAAACGGTGCGATTCAACAACTTCCAGGCGCACCCCTTTAATAAACAAGTGTGGGTAAGGGTGGAGCTATGGATGGCGGAAGAATTGCACCACCTTAGTCTTAACCAATGAAAACTGAAACCTGTGCGCTTCGAGATAGCGAGAGACGCAGTTCAATTCCTGTTGGAGTCGACGCTCCAGAGTTGGCATCTGGGCCGGGCCAAAAAAAGATCGAAAAGTTGTCCACGTAGAGCATAGCGAGAACATCTTCCGGCAGCCCCGAGGTGATGCCGTTGATGCTCAGGGCAAAGAGTGTGACACTGAGGACACTTCCCTGCGGAAAACCCTCTTCCTGCTCCATTAGGCCGGAAAGGGCTCCCTCCCCCCGTAAGCGGAATCGACGATCTAGCAAAAATTCAAATATAAAGACTGGGAGGCGTCCTCTCGCCCCCATCGTGTGGAATCTCTATGATACCGTATCGCCATGCGGTATCATAGGCCTTCTCCGGATCGAAAAACACCGTGGCGTAGTACTGTCTACGAAGGAAGGCCTCGCAGAAGGCCTTTTCCAGTCGGAGCAGAGTATCAGACGTGGAGTGGAACTTGCGGAAGCCGCACTGTGCAGAAGACAGATGGCCTCCGCTGTCCAGAAAAAAAGCCTAATCTAACATTTACCCATTACTCCATCAACTTGCACACGCAAGAGGATAGAGAGATTAGGCGGAAACCTGCTGGAGTAGAGTGATCTCTTCCCGGTTTGCGAAAGGCGAGCAAGAATTTGAATATCCGTCAGCCGCTTCACGGGTAGTTAATTAAGTTGGGCACTTTTAAAAGCTTTTACCTCGCCGAGGAAACGCTAATCTCCGTAGCCGGGAAACTGCTAGCCTAAAATTTCCCGCCCACATCGTAAAGGCCATTAAGATTTGGGTCAGGCGACAGACGCTAATCCATCTGGCCGCCGGAAGTGTCCAGCCAGTCGTCTGAGTCTGACAACGAGGAGAAACAAAAAAAATGGCCGTTATATAAATACCCTGGATTTTCGAATATCGTGAGATTGAGTTTGAGAACCCGTCGCCTTCGGTTCAGATTGTGTGTTTGTTTCTCCAAGTCCTTGGTATTCGCTTATACCATCGAGGCTGGATCTCACCAGGCAGCTCCATCTTTTATTGTGAAGGCTTACTCTGTTCAGAGCAAGCCTCAAATCGTTTCATCCCCGAAGAATTGACCGGGATTCCTCTCGTCTTATCTGGAACCCTCCCTCAAGGATCTCCAGTTTCCCGTGTGAAACTTCGCGCCGAGCCACGTCAGTCTCGATTTTTGGAGGTTGTACTTCTCTGGAGCAGAGGTGCCATCGTCCGTCTTCAAGGAGGATCGTTAACTCGTCATCTGCCCCCCCCCCCCTCCTTCATCCTCGTCACCGTCAAGATATTCGGCCGAGAATCACGACCATTGTCCGTCTCCATTTTCACCGCGCCGACTCGCTAAAGGATTCCCCTTCCTCGAGGTGACCCCAATAAGGTAAAACGACCCTTGCTTGCATCTCCCATTAATCGACCCGCTTTCCGACATATAAATATTCCCTCTGTATAATTGATTTATAGTACCCCATTTAAAAGCTGATTAACGAGTAATTAACGTTACCTGATTGCCAATTAATCTATATTCTGTCAGTATTGTCCTTATTTACATTACCTATATTTCCCGTATGTATATATATGTTAACTATTGACTTATTAAAATTATATTTTTGGTTTTCACTCTTTAAATATATCCTTGAATTTGCAACTTGGTAAACTCATTAAACGCTATTGGCCCCTGTAGTAAATCGCACTCTTATAGCTCGTAATCAACGGATTACTCTTACAAAGTGAACGTACTTGTACGTAGCGAAGGACGCGTACGTACATTAGAGGATATATGTATATAAAACTGTATATATACATATTCTCGTGGCTTTTATCTCTTTCCTCCCAACCAATAGATACATATATGTATATATAGATATATTGTCTGGGGAGGTGACCTATTCCCCGACACCAGTGTTATTATACAAACATACTAAAACAAAATGAAACGTTTGATTATTTCTATTAATTTTCTTATATGAAAAAATATAGTAGTCTCAAAACTTTTGGCCATGACTGTAGGTGAAGAATGGGTACTCATTTCCCCTCGTAGAACATAACATAAAGAAAGGGCATAGTTTTTATAACACAAATAGTTCCTGTGATGTCCCCAAAAGAACTAAGTTTGTCGTATTTTCAGATATTGTCCCTTTGAATGTTTCATTCAGAAAGCGCCTATCTGTTATCTCAAATACAGGGGACAAGCGTCGCGAGGTTCCGATACGGGGACAGGTAACGTGCGCGAAGATCAGCATGTCTGGAACATTCAACAAGAATATGCCGAACGCATTTGTCGCAATAAGGTGCGGGCGAGGGCTCCATCAAATGGAAAATGTGCCCAATTCGAGGACGACAGAAAGCGACCTTAAACCGTCGCGGCATTGGGGTGAGTGGTAGGCCCATGGGAACAGTCGCGACGCAATGGGAGGTAACTTTAAGTTCCCCTGGTCCGTCTCCCATCTTCTTTGCCAGGCAGCCTGGAGAGCTGCCCTGATTACTGTCTTGTAGTCGGTGTGAGGAAGAGTCAAACGTTGGTCTAGTCGCCCAGTCCCCGCGGACTCTTTGGCGCCGTCATTCCCAATAATTCCCACCTGTCCACGAATCAGCAGATGATAATTCCGATACCCACCCGGCTCGCGGCAACCGTAGCGTCAGGAATGCCACGAACCAGGGCGTGTGGAGATTCGAATGCCCCGAGGCGCTTTGTGAGTCGCTATAGATCACAATCCAGTCTCTGGACCGGGCACGACGCGTTATCTCTCGTAACGAGCGGTGTATTGCAATCAGCAATACACCACTGATTGAATTTCGACCGAAAGGTTTTATTTTCGTCTCATCTCACCAAATGATTTGTTCCCAGAACGTTACCGGTTTATTGATATGTTCATTTGCAAACTCCAAGCGAGCTTTAATGATGATATATAAGCTGTACGAGAAAAGAGTTCTTAACGAAGCAACGTTCTACTTATTGTATCCTTACTAACTTCAACTCTCCTTGTTTCCAGAACTTCTTTAAGCTCACTTAGGAGTCTGTGTTTTATCACATACTGTTCTAGCAAGTTTTCGAGCTCCACGTTCCGTTAACATCCGAGGGCGACCTAAACGGTCGAAAGAGGCAATTGAATTACGAGACTTCCAGTTGCTTATTATGGTACCACCTGAATTTGGAGGTACTTTAAGCTGTACAGAGATCTTCCTCTACACAAGGGCCACTTTATGAAAGGATACAATACGTTCACGAAGATCTTGACTAATTTTTTTGTTTTTCCCCGTGATGAAAATGTTGACGGTATGACTATTTTAAGAAATGACACATTAGACTTACACGATGACGAAAGAAACCTCGTATTTCGCCATTTTGCTTTTCTGACTATTCCATTGTATTTAGTACCTAAAGTTCCACGTTCGTTGTAAATTTCATTAACCTGCGTTAACTAAAAGTATGTAAATTTGGATTTCTAACAGTGTTTTAAACCTTTGTGGCCCAGTGTAAGTGGTAACAGAGGGAAGGAATTACGCGTTGCCAGGTGTATACGTAATTTAATGATGACATATAAGACTGCATTTAGGATTTCCATGATCGATATTTATTTCCTCGGTACCGACGTTTTGGGGTGGAAACCATTGCTCATCGAGTTTAATTAAATGAAAACATAGAATTTGACTTAAGTCGTAACAGAATAATTATTCTTGGTATTTCTCGGATGAGAAGCTCACGAGGAAGGATAAAGCAGAATAGGGCAGCTTTCACCCATTTGTACGGGTTTTCCTTTGCGATCACACGGCCGAAAACTCTATGGGGTTGGTTGAGAGTGGTGAAGAACTACGGTAAAATGGGTTGCAGGATGTCATGAATGTCCATATCCTTCACGTTCATTTTGCTCGTTTCAATGAGAAGATGGGAGCGTACTCAGAGAAGCAAGGCGAGGCTTTCATCAGGATATACTGGGCTTCAAACGCCCTTATCAAGGAGCGTATAACGAAAACATGATGGAAGACTGTATTTAGCGGTGAAAGTGATTAACATTGCAATCACTAATCTCCATAGAAAAACCAAAAACGTCTAAACGTCTAAAGCGTTAACTTTTCTATAACTTCAATATAAATATAGGTAAAGTTTGATTCATATGTTACTTTTTTTCTGACCCTATGAGCATGAAAAATGTGCAAATTAGCCCATTTTCCCATTTGAAATAGGTAAATTTCAAAATATCATTATCAAGGTTGCAAAAGCCGACGTTTGAAATTAATGTCATTTTCTATACTTTTTTCAAACACAAGCAATTATAAAATTACACATATTACGTAGTTTAAAAAAGAACCAGATATTGTTAGTTTGTTACGGTGTTTTACTATTAAGACAGAATCCGTTAATAAAGATTTGTCAAACGTATCATAAAAACGTAAAAATATAATCTCAAAATGATAGAAAATATGTCATAATCCCGAAAAAGTTTTCCTATCCTAGTTGTACTATATTTAAGGCTAACCAAACTCGTATCCCAACAGAAATATAGATGTGACATAACATGTGCAAGTACACATGTAGACATGCTTTGCCATTAACATCTCGTAGATAAGAGGATAATGAATGCATCCGGACACTTCGTTCCTATAACTGCTATGATAGCAATATTTCATCCAAAACGGACGGCCGTTAAGAAGAGCGCGTTTTCCCGTCCAACAGTTGTAAAACGCCGATTCCCTTCTCTCACAAACTTCTAATAGTAGCAGACAAATAGGCCATAACTCGCTTTAGCATCATCATATTATCCTTTCTTGCTTTAATAAACGAAACTCAATAAGGAAACTTCTTTATGGGAAGTTATAGTGAGCTTCCTAGGGGCGTTTCGATTCACCATAAATAATACGAATGGACTTTCACGCTCAGAGAATATTTTAAGAGCAGGTTTATTCAATTCTTCAAAATAGTATATATACCATTACCCTTGACCCCATCCCCTTCCCCTTCTTAGCCATCTATGAATAGATCGACAGGTCCATTACCACTCCCCACTTAGACGCGTGTAAGAAGATAGACAGGCTCATTGCCAGTACCCCTACTTGTTTAGGAGCAGAGCTAAAATTGCATTACTACTGACCCCGAGAGCTATGTGTGCTGACCTAAAAGTACATTACCACTGACCCACAACCATATCTAAAGGTCAATTGCCATTGAGGACCTATGTAGGTTCTCAATAATATAGGCGTCTCAGAAGTTACGATCGTGTAACAATCCATGGTTCGGAACCCACGTTAAAAAAGTTGGTTCATAGTCAGAGAGCGTCAGATAGTGGAAATCGGTGGTATAACCAATAGTAAAGCAGTGTTAAAACTGAACTAGAACATCGGTAAAACCCTTACTAAATCAATGCTAAATCCGCACTGGATCTTAGTTAAAACCCTTCGTAAATTGACATAAAATCGCACTGGATCATTGGTAAAACCCGTACTAAAAACGATAGCTCTTGTGGATCGTTTATTCTTTAGAGACATCTAGGAGTTGTTCGATAATGGCGAAACCTTCCATACACTTCGACTGTCCCTAATTTCACCACTTTCCCGCAAGAGAATGTCAGGTGCAGCATCCTCAACTATACCTTGGCTGACGTGGGAGTTGCGTGCCCTACCTCCAATGCTCGTAGTTGAGTGCAGTCCACACCTGTATGAGGATGTGCGGCTATATAAGCTCACCGGACAAAAGATTTGTCCCCTTGGGAGAAAAAAACATAATTTAAAATCGGAAGAGTGTAGGAACCATAGGCAGCCGAGAGGCGTAGCTTAGTTTACGTCGAAACGTTAGTTAGGCTTTATTTGTGTTGCGGACGGCGTGAAGACCTGTAGATGGCAAATCAGCTCTACTTAAAATGGGCCGGAAAAGCGACATCATGGAATGTCAAAAAGGTGTGATTGCATTTGGCCGCGCCAAAGGTCATCATGTGAAGGAGGTGGCGAAATCTGGCAGTGTTTCAACGAGTACGGTCATCCGGATTTACAAGCAATGGCAGAATTCCCAAAATACGAAAAACTCTCGCCAGAATTGGGGACGTATGAAGGTATTGACAGACAGGGACCGTCGTAGAATCTCCAGGCTGGGAAATACAAATCTATTTGCTTCCAGGCAGGAATTGATACAAAACGTCCATTCTGGTCCTTCACCACCCATTTCAAAAAGAATATTACACAGGGAACTAACTCTTCATGGCATGAACATATGGAGCAAAGTGGCGTGCAAGAGGCCCTTACTATGGTTACAAGTGACTAATATTTTGTCCGGTGAGCTTATCTTCCTTACATTTTCAATTCCTCAAACTTCACCACTTTCTTTATAAATCTCTCCTTACATACATTTTGGCAGAGATTGTCTCCTTAGTGGAACCAGTCAACAGAACTAGTGAGTGGAACCAGTTAGCGGAACCAGTGAGTGGAACCAGTGAGTGGAACCAGTTAATGGAACCAATTAGCACAACCAGTGAGTAGAATCAGCTAGCGGAACTAGTGAGTGAAACCAGTCATTAGAATCATTTAGTCAAACCAGTCATCAGAACCTGTTAGTAGAACCAGTTAATGGAACCAGTGAGTGAAACGAAAAAAAAATGGGGCGAATGTCAATCGAAAGTAAACAACCCACCTATTTCTCTCCTCCGATTCCTGAACCCGAAGAGCCTGGCCAAAGGAAGCTCTGGGAAGTTCTCAGGAGGAAGCTGATGGGGGATACCCAAAGGAACAGAACGGAGTCCACAGTTCCTTCTGAACCCACACCGTGACTGAGGATGATCTTACCTGGGGATAAAGAAACAAAGAGGATAAAACAGCAATTGTGAATTAGAGAAAAGGGTAGTATAAAAAATAAGCAATGTTCTATATCGGAATAAGGGAATATTTCACAACGAGGAGCCCCGCTAGGTTGGAGAATGCCAAGTCTGATCGTGGGAGAATTCATCTACTTCCGGCGATAAAGCAGACGCTTGGACCACCGAAGCGAAGAGAAGTTGCCGCATCCCCCCCCCCATCCCCGAGCGATATCGAAAACCCTGCTTGGAGTCGCCCTTCCCACGGCTGTCTCTGATATGGAGAAACCCTTCCGGCGCCTGAGGCAAAAAAAAGCGCTTCCGATTGGACCACATATAAACCCAGTCTCCAGCCGTACCAAATTTAGTATAGGCCCGCCGCGTAGTACGAGACACTTCAACTTCTCGACTCGACTCCGATCCGTTATCTCGCGAGTACGAAAGCAAGAAGCCCCCCCCCACCCCTCCCCGAAAGGAAGTTAGCCACAGTCCATTGGCTATTCTTAGGTTTGTCTACAATCTCGTTCCGCTGCGAATACTCCCTCAGACTTCATTCTCGACTTTAAACTTACGATTGTAATCCACCCGTGCAATCACCAACGCCCCTGTCGACTTCCAAGGCCTCAAACCCTAAAGCAAAGCCTACGACATTTGTTGATTCCTATCCAGTCATACCAATCTTTGTACGTGTGTACGGCGGCTAGCCAGCCGCAGCTTTAGTCAACACGTCCCCCGAATTCCTTAGACTCCATAACTGTCATCGTGAATGTCCATATCATTTGTGCGATAAATTTTATTTATATGTATATTGTATTTGTGTGTGTAAATAGTAAATATATTTTTGTTCTTCACCTTTCTCTAGCCAGAACCAGGAGGTGACTCATAAGCAAACCTAACGGCCAACTGCACTCTCTTTGTTGATATTTAATTAGCACGCACTCGTTTAAGAATCTACATCCCCACCCCCCCTCTTTTGTCTGGTGATTAGCCTCCAGTTAAGGTCCCGGATCTGACCTTGCCCTGCTATCCTTATAATAAATATAATATATATACTCCCACTAACTCAGGCTAACCTACGACATAAAGTAAATATATATGTATATTATATTATCTGGTGTCAGGTTTAGAAGGGTCTTTAAAGGGTCTTTTTAAAGGTCTTTTAAAGGGGTTTTTTTTGGGGGGGGAATTTTGGAACCTTATGGTTCTGGTCACTGAGAATTGTGGAGAGATAATCTTTCACTTTTGATCTGCTGTTTGTCGAGCTCACAAACCAGTGTATTTGTCGGTATCTACCTCACATAGCCGTGTGTGTATTTTTGTGTGTTTATTTTGAGACTGTGCACCTCGCTTAGCTCGCTAGCAGAATTTTATTTATTTGTGTGTCCTCTCGGGCCCGTGAAAGGCACGGTGATATTTTTCGTGTGTATTTGTGTAATCACGTGATTTTATTTGTCATCTTTTCGTGTTAAGCCAGTGTAAGCGGTAGTATGTCTTCTTCAAAATTTTTAAAGCGTAAGGCGAATCTCTGGGTCTGTCAGGCAAGGAGATTCTGGCCTACATTCAAGAAGAAGAAAGAGCATCGAGATGAGAGAAAGAGAAAGAGAAGAGGAGAGAGAAGAAAGAGAAAGAATCCGCCAGTATGAATTGGAGATGCAGAGAGCAAGAAACAAGAATAACAGCCTGCAAACCGCGTCCATGAAGCTTCCTGTCTTCAAGGAAGGTAAAGATTTGGAGTCTTATTTAACCCATTTCGAGAAAATATTCGAAGTAAACAACTGGGACATTGAGGCTGACGGAGTAGCTAAACTCTTGCCGTTGCTCAGTTCCCAGCTTCGAGACATTTTTATTTCCCTACCTTCGGAAGCAACGGTCGATTACTCGACGTTGAAATCGGAACTACTAGCAGCAGTTAACATGACCCCGGATTATTATCGTGTAAAATACCGCCACATCCGTATACAACCTAACCAAACTTATCATCCGTTTGGGTATACGCTGCAGAGACATCTCAATTTCTGGTTAGACTCGTCTAAGGTTCCCCATGATTTTGAAGCTCTGGTCGACTTCATCCTTAAGGACCAGCTGTTGGCTTCGCTCACCTCCGAAATAAGATCGTTCATTTAGGACCGAAGGTGTTACAGTTTCAAGGAGTGTATTGAAGAGACCGACATCTTCGCCGCGAGCCATAAGGAAGGAAGAAAGGAAGAACCGTCCTCCCCCAAACCAAAAAGTGGCAAGCTGAAATTTCCTCCCCATAATGTAACAAAGTCCGTGAAGTAACCGGTCCTGTGAAACCCCCAAACTTCTCTTCATTAGAATATCATGACGTAAAACCCTTCTCATCCAATCTCCCAGTGCTGTCCTTTCCTAGGAGGTCAATAGTATATTATTCTTGCGGTGTCGAGGGCCATGTGCGATCGAACTACCATCAGAACTCTCAACTACGTAGCGGTCCTCTTCATCAAGTACACCAAATTAGTGCTACCCCCGTGCCACCATCATCGCAAGCAGAAACTTCACCCCTTCGACCGCATCGAGCTTCGCTGACCACCACGTTAATTTTCTGTTTAAAAAGAGCTCCCCTAGAGATCTTAAGTTCGAGACCGGGGCCGTGAACGGCTGCCGAGTCTCTACCCTTGCTCGAGATACAGGGGTGTACCTGTATCATGTTGTCGGACAAGCTACTCCCCCCGGTAGCTACGAACCACGACAGATTTGCAGTAGTACACGACTACCTGGAGTGAGCGAACAAGTTTCGCATTGTGAAGTGCTATATTGAATGTGCATACTTCACACGCTGGGACGAGGCCGTAGCCGCCCCCATCAAGTTCTGTTCCGTTTTAAATGGACAGTACTCCCGGGTATTCCCCACCCCTGTAGCTCAACCCATAGTTACGCGTTCCCAGATGAAGAAGGAATGCGAGAGGCCTACCCTGCTTGAAACTCCCCTGCGATTCAATGTTCAGCGACATAACGAATGAAGAGTTTGCGATGAATCAAAAGGAGTATGACTCACTTCGCCCCTTCTGGGTAAAGGCACACAATAAGGTGCAAGAGCCCATCCGTGGGAACAAGGTAATCTCCAACCTTGTCAAATATAAACTTTTGTACCGCGCGTGCGCCGAAGGTGATATTCCCTGATCTCACGTCCCCCTCATTTTAAAGACCACCCATGATAGCCTATTTGCCCGTCACTTCGGTCACACTAAGACCGCTCAGAGGATTTTTAAATATTTTTATTGGCCCGGTGCGACAAATGACACTTCAAAGGACGCGTCAAACCCGCGCCTTTACAGAAGGGATCCATCATAACAGAACCCTTCTCCCGAGTGGCAATCGACCTTATCGGCCCAATTCCCCCCACCCTTGTCTAGCGAGGGCCACCGTTTTGTTTTTACCCTCGTTGATTTTGCCACTCGGTTCCCCGAGGCTGTCCCCCTCAAAAAGATAGACAGCATCTCCTGTGCTGAGACCACTGTTGCTATCTTTTCACGAGTTGGTTTGCCCAAGGAGGTATTGTCCGATCGGGGCCAACAGTTTACCTCCGAATTAATGGAATATGTCGGCAAACTCTTAATGGTAAAGCCACTGTTTACCAGCCCTTACCACTCCACGGGAAACGGGATTTGCGAGAGGCTAAATGGTACTCTCAAATCAATCCTGAAGTCGTGTGCAGAGCAGCCCCATGAGTGGTACCGTTATTTGCCTGTGGCTTTGTTCGCTTTTAGGGAAATCTCTCATCACACCTTAGGATTTGCCCCGTTTGAGCTTTTGTATGGCCGGAATGTTTGAGACCCCATGAGCATTCTGAAAGAACTTTTTACCAACCAGAATTTGGACCAAGAAATACAATCCTCGTATGCCTACCTTCTAGATCTTCGGCAAAGGTTGGAAAAGTGCGCGGAGATTGCATATCAGAACGCTGATACAATCCTGGGCAAGTATAAGTCCTACTTTGACTGCAAGTCTAAAGAACGGAGGTTCAAGCCCTGAGAGGTCTTATTATTGTTCCCCACCAATAATAATAAGCTCCTAAGTCACTGGAAGGGCTCCTTCCAAGTGATCGAAGCATGAGGCCCCATGGATTACCTAATCCAAATCTCGACAGGGAAAAGCTGTTTCACGTCAATATGTTGAAAAAGTATCAAAGAAACAGCCATGGGATCGAGCTACCACCTCGATCCCATTAATTTGGTTCAAGTTTCCTGCGTTGAACAGGATAAGGAGCATCCCTTGCCCACCTTGCCCAGCGCCATCGATTTCCCTTCACCCGAAGTAAAAATCAGCGATGAGCTTACGTCCACTCAGAATAGTCAGCTGCAGCCTCTTCTAAGTCCTTTTGGTGATGTGATATCCGAAATTCCTGGCTGTGCTACAAACTTCGAGCACAACATATTGCTTACCACCCAGGAACCCATTCGAGCTAGACCATATCCCTTGACCATTCATTTACGAAAAACTTTTAACGCAGAGGTCGAAAATCTTTGAACCTTCCACGTCTAATTACTGCTCCCCATTGTCATGGTCAGGAAGGCTGATGGTTCGTACCGTATGTGCGTCGACTTTACGGTGTTCGACACCGAACCAATACCCCTCATCGACCAAACCCTCCACCTATTCGAAGATGCGAAGTACATTACGGAGTTAGACCTATGCAAGGCTTATTACCAAATCCCCTTCAAGGACGAAGTGAAGAGGTATACTGCATTCCCCACTGACAAAGGGTTTATGCAATTCCGCCGGGGTGTAGTAGTTACAACCGCATGATGCGTCGAACTTTGGATGGGTTATCGAACTTAAGCTTTTACTTCGATAATATTTATGTAGCCACCCGAGATTAAGACCAGCACTTGGTAACCCTCCAAGCGTTGTTGAGTCGGTTGCGTGAGTACAACCTCACAATCGACCCCAGTAAGTGTCACTTTGCCTTTGATACTATAAACTATCTTGGATTCCACGTCGGGAGGAATCAATTGGCACCCCAGGACAAAATCCGTGCCATTATAGACATGCCACTGCCCACCTCGAAGAAGCAGCCTTTGTCGTTCTTAGGCTCGGCATTTTTCCACCGTCGGTTCGTTCAGAATTTTGCCTCTGTCTCTGCTCCCCTTTGCGACCTGTTGAAAAAGAAGTCCAACGAGCTCCTTGTCTGGACCCCGCCGCCCCTCGCCTCTTTTAATCAGCTTAAAGTATAACTGGCTTCAGCCCTTATTCTCCGACTACCCAACCCCCAAAAGACTTTCGGAATAAGAACTGACGCTAGTAACGTAGGAATATGATGCGTCCTCATATAATATGGTGATAACGACGAGAGTTTTCCTATTGCGTACGCGAGTAGAAAGTTGCTTCCCCGAGGGAGAAATTATGCCGTTATAGAACGTGAAGCTCTCGCCATAATTTGGAGCATACACAAGTTCAAAATGTTTCTTATAGGTAAAGAGTTTGTCATCGAAACGGACCACAAACCGCTCTCCTACTTACGGAACATAAAATACAATAATGGAAGGCTTATGAGATATTGTGGATAGCCTGAGTAGGAACCCTCTCGACTCTTTACCGAGCTAATTAAGTAGCCATTGTCTTGTATTTTATGATTTATTTTTCTTTTCTTTTCTTTTGTATGTTCTGTATTTATTTATTTTTGTAATCCTATTTGCTCACGAATTAAAATTTATGTACCCCTTTGCTCTGCCCGATTCTTGTAATTTACTTTTGTAATATATATTTCATTTGCTTTTATGTACTCTTGTCTTAGTTGTAAATAGCCCCAGGTTGCTATTACCTTGAGGTGTTCGAGCCTCCACTCAAAATTCATTTAAACCATTGTGATCTTTGTAAAAATTAATGTCTTTTGTTTCGCATCATTTATTGTGTTTTTGTTTTGTATAATTATTGAGATGGATACACTAATTTGAATTTGTACTGGAGTTCGATTCATTGTCAAGCACTTCCTCAATGTTTGCTCTCCTTTTCCTTTCTCTGAGGTCGAAAAATTTGGGATATGTCAACCCCCATTTGTTGTCTGATGTCACTTCACTGAAGTGCCCTCCTCTCCTTATAATATATATATATATATATATATATATATATATATACTCTCACCACCCCAGCTAACCTACGACACTCTACAATAATAAAAAATAAAAAAGAACAATCTTAAATTATAAAAAAACTGATAAATATTAGTTTCACGAGATTATACGGGCAATTTCGTTAATAGGGTAACTACCAAAAAGAAATTCATATATTTGAACCCTAGTTTATGTGCATGAACTGGTTCCCACCCCCACTAGGGGAGGGGGTGAGGAATATCACTTAAGGATCGGTGTGTATATCTTAATCTTGTTCGTTTTCTTCTCCTGTCGATCATCCCACCTCATAGAAAGATTCAATGACGTTGTTAGAATACCCCATAATACCCACCCTCCGTTGTGCGGTATAATTCAAGAGCTACATAAAATCCCCCATTTTTAAGGGGGGTTATACAATGGGGTGAGGTTGGGGAAAGTATAAACTTGTAGGGGGTACACATTCTTGTTAGACCACTTGTAAGGCACACAACTCTCCTGGATCTTTCCACAGAATATTGTGAATTAGGAAAAGAGGGGGGGGGGTTCTGGAAGAGATTGGAGTAGTGGAGAGGAATGGGGGAGATGGAGGAAGTGAAATTGTGGTAGATAGCCATTGGGGCATGGAGGGAACGCAATCCTAGAGATGAGAACTCATCTTTACTCTTCTGGGGCTCTCTAGTTCTACGTAGTGGGGACGTTAGTCTACGAACGAGTCTACAGGAAGAAGATCCATACAGACTGCATCTTGGACTTCGAGAGCCTTAATCCTTTGAACCACAAGCGGGGCACAGTTAGGGTAGTTTCGAAAGAGCCCAAACTCACTGCAGCGATGCTCAGCTACCTTTGGAAGGTTAAAAACATCTCACAGTCGCATTTTCGACCAACCACTACACAGACCACTTCGTCAAAACGACAAGGATACTACCACCCGGACGACCTGACGAAGGAGCCGCCCTCTAAGTAGTGAGATGGCGCACAAACCTTCCAGCACCTGACGCATCACCTCACTAGAGTTAATGACAGTATCCTTAACCAGGACAAGTCTGACGTGGTCTACGAAATCCAGTGTGTTGGGTGTGCCGCCAAGTATGTAGGTTAAACATTGCTTCACCCAGACACGAGATAAAATGGGATATGGCACAGGTTTGAGCGAGAGCCAGCAACAAGAAAAACAGGGATCTCGGAAGCCTCGATATTCGACGACCACTGCATAAACCGACACATTAGGATCAATACCTGTTACGACTCACTATTATATCATACAAATTTGTCTTTTCCAATGATGTTACTTATATTTGTCATTATCTACTAGTCGATTCAAGCTTAATTTATCCTTCTGACCTTTACTTTTACCTAAGCAGTTCTACCCCTTTCCCATACCTTTGCCTCCCTTTTTTTTTAGTTTTAGGTGCGTACAGTCACTAATGATTTTTTAGCCCCAGTGTTTAGTTTTATGGCTAAGGTATATGCACCCATCAGCTAACCTTCCACCTCTTTCAGCCGAGCTTGGGACCCACCATAGCAGAGTTCTTGCCTCTTTTAACTTCCCCGACCGTTTCAAAGGTACACTTTATAAGATATAACCAACTGGGAAGTTGCCACTTTACCTTCCGGACAACGGCTACAAGAGTCGCAGTCTGCCAGTCTGACCACATTGAAAGGAAAATTCAGTTCTTTGTCAAGGTGTTGGCAAAGTCGAAAACGCATAGGAATGTTGAGTGGAAACCTAGTGTTTTGGGAGCCTTGAGAGACACATCTCGTCTCTCAGTTCACGGGCTTTTCAGACCCAGCACCAAACCTCCCCACCGCCTTAAGGATCTCACGAATGGGAGATGATTGCCCTACAAAACCAAGAGGGTTCCCCTCCGTACTATACACGGCGGGGGCAGCAGGATAGAATATCGGCTCTAAGGACAGTAAACGCTACTGTCAATATGGTGACCCTTATAAGGCTCCTAGATACCCTTCAGGCAGTTCGATCTGACAACTCAGAGGACGTTGAAATCCTAGTATTGGAGAGGGCGAAGGAAGCTTCCAAAAATATTGGCCTAAAAGTCAAGACACCTCACCAAATTCTGGTCCAAAGCGAAATCATTCTTCGCATAATTGACCTGTTTTTCCCGCGAACACCCCGGAGGAAACCCCGCAATAATGATATGCCAAGTGGAAAAGTTGGGAAAAAATAAAATCATCTTCGTCGAGACCCGCATGGACAGGAAAGCCAAAACAAAATGGCTCTTGAAATTCTACCTGAGAGTAGCACCTGACCAAATTAAACACGAGTACATCCCTCTAAATATTTGCTACAGGTGTTGCGTGGTAGATAACCACCCCACCAGTGTCGGAGACAACAAAGCAAGCGTGCTCGAACTGAGCCAGCGTCGGGAACGAGTAGAAAAATCGCGAAAGTATAAACCAAAAAATGTAGACTACAAAGGGGACCATAGGGTCCTGGCCATTAAGTGCACCATACGCAGAAACGCACTAAAAAGAAAAGGAAATAACCCGAAGAAAGAATAAGAAGAATACGTACGCGGAAGCAGCAGGTGCTACTGTCAAACCTACTCGGAGGGTTCACACTCCCAAGCTAATAATAGCACGAGAAAATAAGGAAATAATGTAGTTAATACTATACGCGCATATGGCCAACTTGGGCCATCCGGGAACTTTCAACGAAATTCTAAATAATTTAGTACTGAAAGGCCCAGGAAAGAAGACCATCTAAAGTAAAAATAATAAAGTCCATCCCGTCCAAACGACCCTGGATCTAAAGATGAAGATATGTGCTTCACCATCTGCACCTCGTCCCCAAACTCACAAAAACCAAGGAAATTATAGAAGGAATAACTCAAGGCAGATTCAAGTGGGACTTCGATTAAGATGTAGCATGAGGAAATAATGGAAATTTCTCTTAGACAAGGAAACGGAAGAATCAGGAAATGAAGAAGAGGAGGAACAACGGCAAGAATCCAGATGTCATCGAGAAAATCTCCGGAAGAAAAAATAACGAAGGACGACTCAAGAAAAAAAAGAGAATTGACAACCCTCGACACAGCAACGAACAAACAGCGCGCAAAAGAAGAAAGGGAAGTAGGTACCAATAAAGCTGGAATCTGACATTCTAGCGTGAAAGGATATGGCTCCCAAGATTTTCAGATTACCACCTAAAAGGAACGAAGACTAAATGGTAAATGTACTAAAGAATGGAAAATACAAAATATTATTATTATTATTTGAGATAATGAACACAAAATTCTTGTTGGAAAAGTCTAGCGGCAATGAACTTGAAAACAAGCTCCCACAGAACACAGTGTCCATATGTCAAGTAAGAAAGAATGAATAAAGAAGAAAAAAAAATGAAATGTGTAAATAAATAAATAAGTTTAAAATGATTAAAATCAAATCAATATTAAAATTATAAGGCAGTAGCACCCATCCTTAATCTAGTATTGCAACCTCGTTTGAAGATATTAAGATCTTCCTGCATAACTTCTGCAGGAAGATCATTCCACTGTTTTATCGTACTTGGCAAAAAGCAACGTTGAAACTGAGAGGTGCGGCAGAGGGCAATGCCGCACGGAAAGGTAACTGGAAAACTCCTGCTGCCAGCAGCCATCACAGTCAACGTGGACACATTTAAGGTAGTTGGTAATTACGCGAGCTTTCGCGCTCACCCTTTGTTAAAATGGGCGTCACGGCTGTCTTCCTCCAGTTTTGGGGCACCTCCCCCGTTTCAAGCGAATTATTGAAGATCGCACAGTTAGGTGTGTCGCGACCTCACCGCACGAGTCTGCAGAAGACCACGGATATAGAGACCCTTAAACATACAATAATCAGTAAAAAAAGTAACACTCGTCGATAAAGTGAAGTCCTAAAGGTACGACCAATTAAATACTAATTTAAAGTAAATGAAAATAACCTTCCAAATTAGTCTTTAAAAGTGTTAAAAACTGCTAAGTGTAGCAAACAATCTATATTAAAGTGTTAATAAAATCGAAATAAAATCACAAAAGCGAGGAAACATAAGTTAAATGTGAACTATATATCTAAATTTTAAACTCAATAATAGTTAAAAGTGCACAATTAAAGATAATAGTGATAACTAATAGCATAGCATTCCATAATAATAATTTTATAATAAAAACTATATTAAAAGTGAAAGAGTGCCAAATAAAATGAGTTAAAAATGAAAGGGTGATCTTCCAACTTTTTTTAACTACACTTTTATCGTAAGGGGATTGATTACATTGATATAATAACGATTTGTAAAGTTGTAAAGGTATTAGCAAAAAAAGGGGCAAAACTAAAAAATAAGAACACAATAAAAATATTTTTTAATATTTAGCGGAAAAATTTATCATTCATAACAGAGTACCTAACCTAACCAATGAAATCATATTTAGTAATGCGCGTAATTCATGCCCACTTCGTAAACATCGCAAGAAGCCGATGTAGTTCCCGGAAAATTCCCCCTCAGGAGATTTGTACCAGGCACAAACAAGAAGCAAACTCGATGCAACGACAAGATCTCGCTACAAATCAAGAGACCCTCGATTAACAAAGCCTAGAGAACTTGAACAATTTGAAACTTACCAAACGTCTCGAGAGAAAAATGTAACTGAACACACAAAAAAAAACCTCAGGAAAGGAGACCACGAAAAGAAATCAAACAAAGTACCCCCCCCCCCCGTCCAAACTACCTTGGCTCTAAGTATGAAGATATATGCATCACCGTCGGCACCGCTCCCTAAACTCACAGAAACCAAAGAAATTATAGAAGGAATAACTCGATGCAGATTCAAGTAGGACTTCAATTATGATGCGCATGAGGTAAGATATACTAGCAGCATTTCAAGCACGGCTTGATTGATATCTGCCCCGGACTAATGCTTTAACTTATCGCACGACCAATTAAAAGAGATCGGGTAGAGTTAGGTCACCGGCCAGAGAGTGGACAGCAAAGTCAGAAGAACGATAAAATAAAGATCTTTTCCGAATAAATAAAAAAAATTCTCCGGTAACAAAAAGTAAAAGAAATGGAAGAATTCTCATCTCGACAATTAAAATTTGATCAACCAAATAGATTGCTTCATAATTAAGACAAATAATTTAAAAGTGCATATATATATATATATATATATATATATATATATATATATATATATATATATATATATATATATATATATATATATATATATATATATATATATATATATATATATATACATATGCACAAAATGTAAACCCAGAAGAAAAAAATCCAAATTGGACAATAACAAACGAGAGGGAAAGTCCCTCCAATGACCTGCAGCGTTTTGTGATAAGATGATAAATGTTTATTGCATGGTTCAAATCACTTACAAGTGTCTTTGAATGACTAAATGAGGCTTCTGACACTAGATGGCACCCCCCAGCGCCAAATCCGATGGGAGATTTGAAATCTCCAGGGCGAATAAACCTATGTCCCATGGTTATATGGGTCATTTCATGGTTCTAAATGGGTACAATTGAACTTTACTCCTTTTCAAAAAAAAGCGACGACTAGACCTGGCGCTTCGCCGCAGGTAAAAATATCAGAAGTGGACAGTGAAAGCAAAAGATCTGAAAAGGACAAAAGAAACAAGACTAAAATAGCATTTAATAATAATAATAAGTCTTTTGTAATGCGCTCTTCAAGGCCTGAGGCCTTCCCAGAGCGCACGTTGTGCTGAAATGAGAATGGAAATTCAAGAGGGCAAGAAGGCAATATTGAAAAGATGCGTTTTCAGGAGACGCTTAAATGTGGTAAGAGAGGGAGAAGACCTAATTTCAGCAGGAAGAGCATTCCACAACTTAGGGGCGCAGATTGAGAAGGAGCAGTCCCCCATTGAGCAGAGGGATGAACGAGGAATATTCAAAACAGGTGCATGTGATGACCGAAGGGCCCGAGGGCCATGTCGTGGCGAGAGGGCAGAAGAGAGCTAAGACGGGGCCTTGTTGTTTAGGGCCTTAAATGTGAAGAGAAGTATCTTGAAGTGAGTACGGGGTCTGACAGGGAGCCAGTGAAGTTCATGCAGCAAGGGTTTCGAGGAAGAGAAGTGAGGGCGACGGAGGAGAAGCCGGGCGGCATAGTTCTGTACAAGTTGAAGGGGGCGGAGAGAGGAGGATGGCAGATTCACAAGCAGAGAGTTACAGTAGTCAAGGCGTGAGGTGATGAAGGCATGAACAGCAGTCTCAAGACTTTGGCGATCAAAGTGAGAGCGAATGCGAGAGAAGTTACGAAGGAAACATAGAAGGATTTGCTGACATTGAGGATATGAGGCTTAAAGGAGAGATGCTCATCAAAAACAACACCCAGATTCCTAACGCAGTCAGAGAAAATGATAGTATTACCGCCCAGAGTAAGCGAGAGAAAGAGAGATTTAGATTTTTTGACAAGAGCAGGGGTGCTGACGAGGAGGACCTCAGTTTTGGAGTGATTAAGCCTGAGGAAGTTGGTAGAGAGCCAGTCAGAAATGGAGGAGTAGGCAGCCAGGAAGTCAGTGATAGAGTAGGCAAGAGACGTGGGGGATGAGGAAACGAAAATTTGAGTGTCATCAGCATAGAGGTGGAAGGATAGACCGAGATTACGGAGAAGGGAACTAAGAGGGAGAAGGTAGATACGAAATAGTAGAGGACCAAGGACAGAGCTTTGTGGCACTCCAACGCGAATGGGGGTAGAGTCGGATGAAACGTCGTCAATCACAACGGATTGGGTACGAGACGAGAGGTAAGAGCGGAACCAGTCAAGCACGTGCCTGATATGCCGAGGAAAGAGTGGAGACGATCAAGTAGGACGATATGGTCAATAGTATCGAAGGCAGAGGGAAGGTCGAGTAGAACGAGGATGGAGGCACAACCCCTGTCCGCGGCTCTTCGTAAGCAATCGGACACATTGAGAAGGGCTGTTTCTGTGGAGTGACCTGACTTGAAACCAGATTGATAGGTTTAATCAATGTTACAGGCCACCATGTGACTGTTGATGCGTGAAGCAACCACTCTCTCCAGAACCTTAGAGAGGAAAGGAAGTTGCGAAATCAGGCGATAATTGGAAGGATCAGTGGGGTTCAGTTGAGGCTTTTTAAGAATCGGACGGATGTAAGCACGTTTGAAGGAAGAGGGAACAAGACCAGTTGCAAGTGAAGTGTTGAACAAGTGAAGAAGCGTTGGGAGAATAGCAGGCGGGATTTTACATAACAGTTTAGGCGGAAAAATGTCCTTTGGGAGCCCGATTTCTTAGAACGCGAGAGCAGGGCTGTAAGCTCCAACGCGGTCACAGCTGGGAAAACGATAAGCGGCTGAGGCGGGAAGTCAGGAAGAATGGCAGGAGCCGGGACAGAAGGCTGAGGGAGGGAGGCACGGAGGTTAGTGACCTTATCTGCGAAGAAATTCGAGAGAGTAGCAGGGCTAATGGGTGGGGAGACCTGAGCTGGGGAAGTAAGACGGTACGGGGATCTTAGATCCTGGCTAAATTGTATCATCATGGATTTCAACAATCTTTCAATTTTCAATATATCAATTCAACAATGAGGGAAAGAATTAAGGGGCCATCTCCCTCAAAATGGTGAAGATGAGGGAGGCAAAAATGTGCGGAAGATAACTCAAACAAGAAGAAAGTCGACCCAAATTTATTAAGTCATTATGAATTGTGATCTTTCCTTAAATTAAAACCGCAAGTGAATGGAATTATGTGCGACCATGATCAAACTGAGTCTTGCTCGGCGTAAGCTAGGGACTCCAATTTTTCACCTCACTCAGATTTTAACTGCAACACAAACGTCCTTCCCAAAGATATGCCATGAGATTAGTCAACTCCATCAAGTCACTCCTATCACTCCAGAAATAGCAAAACATGCGGAAAATGACGTCCTGATTTATAGGTTCTTAATTTAGACGAAACCCAATGAGAGCATCTCCCGCAGAAAGTTTGCAAGGAAAAAAAAGAAGGGGTGAAGATGTAAGTGAAAGTGTGCGGAAGTTGAATGGGGAATATACACAGAATTTCGCCTCTGTTATTTTTTCTTGTTTGGCGCGTCGAAATAAGGGATTCGGAAATGGAAAAGACATTTTAATATGACTATTTCAAAGTTGAATTTAGAATTCACATTTCTTGTCCAGGCAGATCCAGTAGGTCCCTGAGGAAAAGCCGAAGACAGTTATTTAAGCGTAGAACTTTATTTACCCGGGACAAGTTTGAATAGTTCATAGGGACGAACCTGACATAAACATGAATCTGACTTCGAGACGAAAAGATTCACTAGAATCAGGACAATTTCGTTTCATCTTCCTTAGGAAAGTGGAGACCAAAGACGTCGAACTTCTCTAAAGATTTCTAGCCACGTTAGCATCAAGTGGTTTTTTTTTCAGGATCAATTGATGGCATACAAGGCCCATTAACTACCCTGCAATGTAAACTCAACTGTAAGATATCTATTAATGGCCCCGGTTGCCGAAAAGAATAATTGAAAATCCTACACTATAACGTACCTTCACGACACGTGACCCACCAGCCCCGTAAATTGCGATGAAGAAAGTGAGCGATAAAATAGCCAGTTGAAGTAGTTCTTTCTTTCAGACAGATTAGCGGTATACCGGAGGCAGTCATTTGCCGGTGGGTGTGGAGCGTCGCCCAAGCATGTAAGGTGTTAATAGTACTATTCTCACCGTACACAAAAAATAATGTTTACTGGGATTTGCCAGGTGTGTTCTAATTAGTGACCACATCAATTTGCTGAGGCCGCCTTTAATGATAATATCCTGGGCCCGTTAGACGAACTCGTTCGTCTTGTCGGCGCTGACAACTGAGAATTCTTCTTCCTCCTGGCTACTGATGACACATCCACTTCAGAAGCTGCTCCTTCCTCACCTTGGACACGAAAAACATGGCCACAGAACTGGAGCTCTCCGAATCACAGTCTTTGGAGACTATGGCTACGTTCAAGATGGCACTTTCCAATTCACCGTAGTTGGCAGTTCAGATGACGAGGGCAGCGTGTCCCTCATTTAATGTCTAATATTAAATAGAAGCTGTCATGTTTGAGCTCAAATAGAGAGGTGATGAAGCAGGGCCATTTATAGCTTGCTAAATATGCGTTCTCAAATACCTAGTTCTGAAAACGAGAGAGCAAAAGGCTTGGGGTCATGTATGCATGGTTCTCTAAATGTGTTCTCATATCTGAGGCACCTTGTATATGTACATGTGGTACGAATTACATAGAAGCGCAGTCTTAATGGTTTGGCTCTCTCTCTTTCTCTTTTAGAAAATGTCAACGCAGTCTGAGTTAAGAGTAAAGCAAGGATCATTATTGTTAGGAATTAGGTGTCGTAGATATATGTTAATTATTTATTGTATTTATAAGAACTATTTTAAAGGTATCTCACCTTCCTCTGACACTTATTAATTACAAATAACTACTCTAATTTTAGCCGGTTCAGATAAAACTTGTATATTTTAAAGGGCTTGATGAAAAGTTTTAATAAGACTAAATCTTTTATATCTCTTCATACAACTTTTTATCTAAATCGTCCTAAAATTAATGAAGTTATAAGTAATTAAAAAGTGGCAGAGATAGGCGAGACACCCTGTACATTTAAAAAGATTAACCATCCAAGCCAACACACCTCTTCTGGCTATTTGCCTACTCTGCCTATGACACAATTTCGTTTTCTCTAATTTTATACGAATTTCTCATCAACTCTACTTAATTATGTTACTCTTATTAATTTTCCTTTTTTGAATAAAGTAAAAAGATTATACCTTCAGATTTTCGAAGATTCACTCCCATTGATAAAGGTCAATCACTTTTAAAATACAATATTCCGCGGGTTCTGCACTAAAGGGACGTTGGAGCTTTCGTTATACAAGCACTTCTCTTATGTAATATTTTATTTAAAATGTCAGGTAGGAAATATTCTTGATTGCTCAAGTCAAATGGCTGTAGCTCGCGTGAATGGAGAATTTGGAGATAGACTGTTAAAACTGGCACTTAGTCTGGAGCGAACGTGTGAGCTCGTGGCGAGGAGAAGAAAGACTATATAATTCGCATCTTTTCTCAGTGCCACTAAAAAGTCTTCCAACGGAGTGAGGTTACCAGTTGTCACCATTTTGGAAGTTACCAGCGGTCGCTGGTTGCGCCAAGGTAAAACGTCGGGAAACCAAACTAATTCCCGAACTTACGAATAAAGAGTACAAAGAAAGAATTAGGTCCTTAAGACTTATTCTCAAGTGCACGTAGGCGACATATAATTAGTGTTTAAAAAAACTATTCGAGGTGGATACTGAAAAAAACCCATCAAAATGCGTTTAATTTGGTAAAGAAGAGCTTCAAGAGGACAATAGCTAAAAATTATTTTAGTTATAAAGTGTAATTTTCACATCAGATCTATCACAGGAAAGGCACATATCAGCCATAGCCAAAAATACTTCTAGGAAAATTGGGATTCTCTTTACATTTAAAAGATTTTCACTTCTTCCCACATGATGAAACTATAAATGAGAAGGGATGAAAATACCTTGCATCTAATACTGTTCACATAATAGGGGACAGTCACCTTCTCCTAAATATTTATTATATTTCACCAAAAAGTTTATTTCCTTACCTATGCTCTCACAGGGACTCAAACCATGTACTTGGTCGTGGAAATCGAGAGCTAACGAAGAACTCCAAATCACCAGGCTCATTCCCGGTTCTTTTCCTCCACCTTCCCTCTGGTGCGCCATCGGACTCTGAGCCAGTCAGCTGTTACCCCCACCCTGAATCTCGATCCCTCCAATGTTGCGGACCTGAGTTCCCCGGTATTAAAGACCGGGAACGAAGATGGAATGGTCAATTAGGCATGCAGCCAATATCCAGGAAGGCTCCAAATTACTTTAAAATAACCCCCTGGCTTCCCATTTACCACCCACGACAGGATCGGCCAGATAAGATCCAAGAAAATCGGCTAACATTTGAAGAAAAAGTAGCGAATAGTCAAAAGATAGAACTAAAAAGTACCAAACATTTCAAAATAAGTAGCGAGACCCTTTAGAAAATAGCCCAAATCGCTAATTGTAGCTCAAATGACCTTTAGAAAGTAAAAGTAGCCCAATCTGGCAACAATGGTCCTCGATAACGAAATTTGGCCATCAAAAATAGCTCAAAATGCTCGATTGGAGGACGGGGGGAAAGATTACTTCACAAGGAAGAAAATTATGTTCATTTCTTATATAAAATTTTAATTAAGTGTACATCTGACACGTAATCATACACACGCACACACACACACTAATAGGCGGGACCCGTTCAAAGGAGTGATATAAATACGGTATCAAAGGTTAAGTTCGATCTGCTCCTCGGGAGCTATAAACAACAATATCAAAGGTTTGGTTAGGTCAGAGAGAGAGAAGAAGGGCGAAATGGAGAATCAATATCATGGTGGGGATAAAGGTCAGGTAAGGAGCCGAAGGAAACGCATCTGCAGAACTTTGTGCCTTCACGGCCTTAACACCACAGTTGCGTGCCAGCTTGGACTCAATTGAGGTTATTTGCTTTGTTTTTTTAATATATATATATATATATATATATATATATATATATATATATATATATATATATATATATATATATATATATATATACACAATCGATGGTGGAATATTCGTGAGACTCTTTAGAATTTTATCTCTGATTTTCGCTCCTATTTTTTTACCTCACTACTTCGATACTCGAATACGATCGCACGGGGGGGGGGGGGGGTAATTCTCAGGCACTGGGGGGGAGACGCGCTCCCTCAGGGTAAGAATACGCCCCTGCTCTAGAATAATATATAATGGTGTTCATTTTCACTGTACAGTCATGGCCAAAAGTTTTGAGACTAATATATATATATATATATATATATATATATATATATATATATATATATATATATATATATATATATATAATTAGTCACAAAACTTTGGGCCATGAGGGTATCTATTTCAAGGATCTTAGAAATCTCAACCTCTGGGGTTAAAAACATAACAATTTCACGGATGATAAAAGCCACAAAGACCTATCAAAGGCCATCCGCATCTATCAAAACCCACCCACAACATGCATCCATAGGATTGTGTCCAATCATGCATCAACAATATACATCATCAAGATTCGTCAAAATCCAAACCAATCATAATATACAATAATAAAAAAACTTCATTCACAGGAATGAGTCCAGAATACCCCCGCTCCCTCCCCCCCATATAATTATCTAATCTGCGTTTGAAAATAATTCAGGTTTGGACTGTCTACTCTTTCAGGTGGCAAACTATTCCAATAATCTTCCACTCTATTGGTGAAAAAATATTTTCTAACATCCAACCTGCACCTCTGTTTTTTAATTTTTAAGTGGTGACCCCTAGTCCTATTACTACCTTCCAACTAAAATAACTTGCTAAAGTCCAACTTATCCATCCCGGAACAGATTTTAATTATTCTAATATATAAATTATTGCAGGTTTATTAAAAAATCATAATTTCAAAAATAACCCCAAAAAACCCAGTGCGTTCCTTCGCTGAATGCAAAATCGCGCTCTGATACTGGAACTTTGCTATTCGATCAAAAGGGTAAAATAATGACAAAATATTATAGGTTAAATGAATAATTTTGTGTAATTATAATCTATTTCTTAATATTTCTTTTGGCCAAAATAAATGTTTGAATCTTTTTCAATTCCAGAGATGGTTCTTTAAAAAGAAAAGTGTGCAACCATTGTTGCTCTGAACCAATGTGGACTGAAATGCAAGGGGATGTTACTAAGGGTAGTGCATCAAAGAGCACCATCTTTAAAATCATTAATGACTTTAAAAAGACTAGTTACACTCCTGCGAAGAAGTCTTCTGGGCGGACAAGAGCTTCAAATTAATGCCAAGATCGCCTCCTGGTAAGGTCCAAGATCAAGGATCGGGTCGCCTCCAGTACCAAGCTTTCTCACGATTGGAATAGGCAGGTGTGAATGCTTCAGCGCGCACACTGAGGCGGAGACCTTTTTTAAAAGGTCTAAAGTCGAGAAGGGCTGAGAAAAAGCCTCATCATAACCAAGAAGAACTTTCCAGATAGGCTCCACTTTTGTAGAATATATAAAGAATGGACTGTTGAAGACTGGGGCAAAGTGATATTCTCTGATGAAGCTTCCTTCCGCTTGTTTGGAGATTCTTGAGGATCCCTCGTTAGGAGAAAAGGGGAGCGCTGTCACGAGTTTTGTGTCGTCCTCACAGTGAAGCGTCTGGACAATCTCCATGTCTGAGGCTGCTTCTCATTTAAGGGACCTGGAGCACTAACCCTTTTGCCCCCCTCCAAAAAAAAACACTGCCATTAATTCAAAATGACACAAAAGCGTGCTTCATCAGCACCTTTACTCAACAGTCCAGGACCGATTTATGGATGATAACTGTATTTTTCAGCAGGATGGCGCGCGTTGTCACAAAGCAAAAGCAATAACAAAGTTTTTGGCTGAAAATAACATCAAACTTTTGGGACCTTGACCCGGGAATTTGCAAGATTTGAACCCAATGGAGAATTTGTGGTCGATAATCAAACTGGCGGTTGATAAACAGAACCTATTCAATTGTGAGCAGCAGAGGATTCCTGTTGAGCAAAATTAACCACTATCAGTCAAGATATCATCGCAAATTTGGTCTCAAGTTTGTCAAAAGGAATTGAAGCTGTCCTGAAGAACAAGGGACATCATTCTAAATATTGACTGCACGCATCAGTTGACTGTATTTATTAATAAATATTTATTCTTAAATATGTATGATAAAAATGTGCATTTTGCTAGTATGCTTGAATATTTTGTTAATGTTTGAATTACTTAGTTTTTTTTACTAAATGGTGGGCAATTAATAAAATGGTATGTTTTCTACAATCAGAGTTTAACCGATATTTATGGTTTCATCTTAAATTTATAAGTATTTTGTATTTGTAATGAATATCGTTCTAAATAAGTAATATGCGTAAAAACTAAATCTAACTCCCTATAGCCAAGGGTTATCACAAGTAGAAATTGCTGAAAAAATAAAATACTCGAGATACGGTGTCCAAACCTCTATAAAACGATATCAAGAGCTTTGTATCAAGTAAGAAAAGTGGCAGAAAACGTCTTCCAACTGCTAGAGAAGACAGATCTATCATTCGGGCTTCCCTAGCGAATCGCAGAAAAAACATCTGAACTTGCTGGGAAGTTCAAGGAAGCATCAAGTTCAAAGTATCATCCAGAACAGTTAGGAGACTTAAAGATCAAGGGTTAAAAAGATGCAAGGCGAGAAAGAAGCCATGGATATCTGAAATTAAATTCCCAGATGAAATTAATTTTCAGGTATGTAAGAAAGACTATTGCTATGTTGTTTTTTTTCAGGTAATTTATGTAATTATACTTAAATATATCTTGGAAGAAAATTATTTAATTTTTTTTTCTAACATTTTTGGGCTGATTTTCAGCAAAAAAGAGAAAGGGAAGTATTTAATCCTGTTTGTGCGGTACCGACCCTGAAGCAGAAAGATGGTTCTATCATGATAAGGAGCTGTATGTCTTCATCAAGGCCAGAAGAGATGGTTTTATGACCGGGAAGAATGGACTTCGCAACTCATGAGGGCTATGGTTGTCACAGGTATAGAGCCACAAGACTAAAAAATGAAGTTATATCCAACCACACCAAGAATTGGTTTGGAGAAATGGGGATCACCTCTATAGAGTGGCCACCAGGGAGCCCAGACTTAAATCCAATAGGACACTTGGGACTGGTTGAAGTAGCAATAATGATTACCACAAGTACAAATAAAGAAATATATACAAAATTACAAGCTGAGTGAGGAAAGCGACAGAATTTTATGAAAATTTGGTGAAATCTGTCACGACGAATTATGGCTGTATTTAAAGTAATGGAGGCATCAACTAAATGTTAAAACAATTAAAAATAAATAAATAATCAATATATTGAATTTATTTAGCACAAATATACTATTACATAATATAAATTATTCCATAAGGTGCTTTATACTTCTG
The DNA here is from genome assembly GCA_963969495.1 of Ceratothoa steindachneri. Classification (NCBI taxonomy): domain Eukaryota; kingdom Metazoa; phylum Arthropoda; class Malacostraca; order Isopoda; family Cymothoidae; genus Ceratothoa; species Ceratothoa steindachneri. The sequence continues at coordinate 164,971,916 of OZ018320.1, forward strand.
ACCAAGGGGGTATTTATGAAAAGTAGATCATGGTGTATGGGGTGAAGCTAAGTAAAAAAATGTGTGGAAGGTACGAGTACATAGTTCGAATACCCCCCAAAAGGAGACTACTAGGGCGCTATAGACCGGAACTGTACCCAATTCTCCTATCCAAAAGGAACCTTGCGATTAAAAAATAATTATAAAAATAATAATAGTAATAATGAGGAAATAATAATAATAATAATAATAATAATAATAAGGAGCGCCTCCCGTTAACGTGACGAGCGACTCTGCCGAGTATGCGTCAACGGTTGGATCAAGATCAGGGCCACCTCCGTGGCACAGTGCCAATAAGAGGTCAATGGGATGAATCTGCATCAGTTACACTGTACCCCTTCTCTCCTCTAGCAATGGCATCATCGGCGCGTCGTAGAAGGTTATCATATGCAGCCACATGAGAAATGGATGCAATGTTTAATAGTGGTAGTACTGTAGTGAGTAGTAGCAATAGTACTAACTAGTAGATATAGTTAGTAATAGTGGGTAGGTCTGTATAAGTAAGTTGCCTCATTCGTCTCTCGATTCGTGAACGAGATAATGAAATTCACACAAAGATCAGAACGAAAATAGCTTAAGATCGCAAAGGCAAGGTGGGGAGGGGGGAGGGGGGCGGGCAATATTGTGTTTTTGACAGCAACCAGGGATTGGAGAAACGTTCATGACACGGGGGGTGAGGGGCATCCGATGTGTCAGGTTTCTGGAGGGGAGGGGTTAATGCGCCGTCTGGCGGCTGCCAGCAAGGGCATAACAGGCCTACTTATTAAAGAGCCTATTTTTAGGCTAATATAAAATGAATTTTAATTTCATGGAAAAATAAAAACAAAAACCTTAAAAAAGGCAAGCCCGGAGGACGGAGGGAGGACCCGCTTTCTCAGAGGCCTGACCACCTAAACTACTAAATACTAGGGAGGAGGTTTGTCTCCTTCCAAAACTCGACAATGTCATAGTCAGGTGTGCACGCAGCTGTCTCGAGTACTAGAGACAAGCGGTAGCGTCCCTGAAAATACAGGTTCCGTGATAGGAGGTAACGCACGCGAAGCTCCCCCAGAATGGAGCATTTATCAAGAATGTGCCGGACGGTCTGCGCGACCAAGCAGACGTCACAATAAGGTCCAGGGGACCGTTCTCAGATGGCGCTGCGCCTCGCCTCGATTCGGAGCCGTATAAAAATCCTACCTGAAGAAATTGAAGCATTGAGGGTAAGTCAAGGAGAAGGGTCGCGGCCCAATGGCACGCAACTTAAGATTTTGGTCGGCCGTCCATAAAATCATAATTCGGTCTCCGAATCGATCACGGAGCGTAATACGCCGTACCACTCGGTACGAGGTGGTTGGGGCCTCATTATTTGTGGTAAAGCTGCCAGAGGGTAGGTCAGGAAGTGGTAAAGTAAAAATCCCTTTATTAATTGAGGGTAGTGAGAGGAAAGAGAGCATCTCCACCGAACAGAAGCGTGTTGTCAGGAGCCTCACCCCTCCCAACTAGGTAGGGCGAGGTTTACTTTATTTTTTATTTATTTTAAATGGTAGCGAACGAAGAAAAAACGTGTGAAAGGGGTGGTAGGTTATATCTTGAGCCCATTCGCTGCCACCTACCAGTCTCAGATATTTAGGGGCTCGAACTCTTGGCGTGTTAAAGGGCTATGTTTGTGCCTGTGCGACAAAACACACCGAACGATAATTGCCAAGCGGACGATCATTCCCTAGAGAACGCAGCTCCCAACTGAGCGGCCAGAGAGAAATCCTTTACTAATTAAGCAATAAAAGCGGTTAAAAATGTAATGGAAGTTAATGCTAAAGCTTTAACGTTATTATTCTTTTATTCTAAAACAATACAGAAAATGTTTTTCTTGCTCTAATATAAAATATAAAAATTGCCAAAATTCTGAGCAGCCAAAAAACAAACTTTAATTAAACAATTTTAGTATTAAATTAATACTAATATTGTTTCATTAAAGTTTTGTTTTCTCTTTTTTTTGCCTTTCATTAAAGTTTTGTTTTCTTATTTTTGCCTTTAATTAAAGTTTGGGGTTTTTTTTTGCCTTTATGATGTTCAATTTTTATAGTTTAAAAAAAAAAAACACGTTTTCTGCATTTTTTATAATAACAAAATAATGACATTAACGCTTTAGCGTTAACTTTCATTACATTTTTAACGAATTAATGACTAACTGTGGCCAATGCTGTTAGTAACCAAGATATAAAAATGGCGCTGTATGTGTGTTAGATCTGGTCGTAGTGGTGTAGGCTTTTTGTGCCGTAGACTTTTGAATGTAGAACGTTGCTTGTGGATTGATATAATAAAAAAAGGAGATAAGGGAACATGCAATAATTAGAGGGAAATCAGTATGTTTTTAATGTTGTAGCAAAATGGGTGAAAGAATTCTGATTGGGTGTGTAAAAAGGATAAATGAGTAAAGTTTAAAATTGGGTGGGAAGGTGTGCAATCCATCGTTGGACATTAACGCGTTAATCGTTAATCCGTTACTAACAGGGCCATTTTTTTGTCAACGCGGTAATCCTTTTTTTTAAGTTAACGAATTATCGTTAAATTCCGCAAAATTTCCGTTAATCCGTTATTTTCTGCTGCAGGTCACTTTAGGTCCAAAAAGTTTTAAATCGTCATTTAAGGAATCAAATCGATTTTTTTGGTATTCTGAGCAGTCTAATGAGTGACGACAACTGCCGACTGCTGGACAGATGCCAAGAAGGGGTACTTGGGGATGACGGTCTACTGGTTGGACAGCAACACCAGGCAGAGAGAGCGCGGCGTGTTGGGCTGTGTGGGGTTGAAGAGAAGGCACACCTCAGATGTACTTGGCCAGACAATAGAGAAGATCCAATGACCACGATGGAGAACGCGTAAAACTATAGCAAGGCCTCCAGCCAGTTTGGGGAGGAAAAGAACTAGTTTACTGACCCTCTTGGCCGTAATTAGGTTAACGTCAATGATCCTGAGGATACTGTGCTGAAAGAGTTGCTCACTGATTAAGATGCCGAAGATGAAGAAGCAGAGGTCGAGTTTGTGTCTTTAGCTGACATCGCAGCATGGGAAAATCGAGGAGGAGAACAGAACTAAGCTGACAGGCCCCATAAACTGTGGGGGTCACACGAGGAACCTGGTTGTCTCCAAAGACTCTGAGAAGGGCTTCGAGGATGACATCTTGAAGAAGACTTACAAGGCTGCGATAGCCAAGGCAAAAGCCGTGTGGAACCTTCAAAATTCCAACGTAGTAATTGCTGGTGTCCTCTGAAAAGAGCTTAAAAAGAGGCTGGTGCTAAACAACAAGATCATTGGGGAGAAGAAGGATGGTATGCACAGGATGATGGTTCAGCAGGACTTGAGGGGCCTTTATCGCGCAGGATATAGACTAGATGGATGAGTATCTTAAGGTAATCCAGGCTGTGGTAACCGTTCTTGATATGATCCAGGGAGTTAAAACTGTCTACTTGGAATGGTTCCTACCCTCCTGTGGCCCCAATGTTATCAGGCTTCGAGAAGTCAAGAACAGCACCTGCAGTACTGCGGCGCTCTGGTGGAGGCCTGGGTGATAGGCATCAGGAAGAGATTTTATCCCATTCTGGAAATGATAATTGCTTGCTCGCTGTTGGCTTTCATCCCAGGCTAGAAAATTATAATTTTAAATTCAACAGTATTTTATTATAATGATCATAGCGCGCGCGCGTGTGTGTCCGTCTGTGCATTTTATAAAAAATAAATGTGAAATGATATTTTTTTTCTTGCACACTAATTTTGAATGTGTTGTTAAATGAAAAACCTTTTTCTCTCGCACACTTTCTTTAATTTTGAGCGAAGCGAACAACTGCCGCAGGCCTAACAAAAAACGCCCGTAGGGAGGATTTTTGCAAGTCAAAATAATGATGATTAAAATCACTATAGTTAGTAGATAGAACCAGGGTTGGACAAAAAAAATTAAAACCCAATAAAACCCATTTTTTGTTTGTTTTTTAGCCCGGGTTTTATTTGGGGTTTTTACAAATCTCGGGTTTAAAAAAAAACAGACTACAAGCATTAGAATAACAGAAAAAAAAAATAGCTATCACTATTTTTATATTAATAATTAATGTTAATAATTATATTAAGGTAAGGACAGATGACAGTAACAGATCACTGATAGAGAATTGTGGGTATCCATGATAGCCATAACCTGTAGAAGGAGAGATGAATTATTATGAATCAGTATCAGAGAAATAACCTTAATTTGATACATATTTTTTGAAATTATAAACATAAATATGAACTTTGAATAAAATAATAATAAGTAGGATTCATTTCTTCAACAAAAAAAAGTGTAATTTTGAAAAAAAAACGAACCCGGGTTTTTTTCCAATTTCACTTGAAAAGGCCCAACAAAACCCGGGAATAAAACCCGTTTTCTAGGGCTGTTTTTTTTTATTTGCCAACCCTGCATAGAACTCTATATTGTTAGCTAAATGTAACGTGATAAAATCTTATCGTTCCTATTATTATTAGCGTAAACTGTCAACCAATGGAAAGAAGGAATATGCCAAAAAGTTGATGAAGACCAAGGTGGAGGAGTACCTCAACCATGAGACCCTGGAGATGACAAGCAACACCAGCAGCGAGGAGGAGTCATACCCCGATGTCTTCAATGGCGCCATTTCGACGCATGTTATCAAGGCATCTAAAAGGTCGTTGAAGAATAGGGCCCAGGACCTGGTCATAATTGGCTGAATGGCAAGTTGGTGAACAGACTGCATGACGCGACTTTCATGGATAAGAAGGCCATCGTGGATGTTGTTCATCAGTTAGGCTTCTTATTATTAAATGCTGATATTTTATTCACCCATAATTTATTATTTCAATCAATCGAAATAAAAAAGTTATTATTTTACTTTTTCAAGGTACATCGCAGCTGTTGCTTCTGGGGCTGCAGTGTAGCGCCTCTTCTCACTGAGGAAGGACACCATCAGAGCCAAGAGGTCTAAGTTGTTTGATGAGAACTTCAACATGTTGATGTTTATGAAGGGGATCGAGCATCTGTCTGTGAGGAAGGACTTAAAAGAGTAGAAGAGTTGTGATAACCTAATTCAGTGTCTCATTTGCATTTAGGTCCTGCCCAAACCTAAAATGAGTTAGTAGCAGATTAGCGGAATATCAAATTAGGGCTTAGCAAGGTTATACAGGGTGTTTCTAATTATAATTTTAGGTCATTTGAGATGTAAATATCCCAGAAACTACATAGTCTAAGCAAATGAAAATAAACGGCTTAATCTTGAGCAATATAAGATTTATTCCTTAAACTTTGAATGGGAAATTCAAAGGTATATGGATTACATGAACGATCACAATATTTCCAATATTCGCGCCGACTGAGGAGACACGTCAAGTCGGTAGTCCAGCTCCTTCCCAACACGCTGCAGCATACCATTGATAACAATCTCCAATGCGGCTTGAGTTTCTCTAGGTTTGCAGGAAGAGGTGGGGGGGGGGGGTTATAGACTAGTCCTTTCACATAGCTCCAGAGAAAAAATCGCAGTGTCAGGTCACGGAAACGTGGACGCCAGATTCATCGCGCTAGCAGATTATATCTGCACAATGAGCTTCTAGTGAGGTGGAGCTACGTCCTGTTGTAAAATGAAGTCTTCATGTTCATTTGCAATGAGATCATCCATTAGCAAGTTATGAAGTGTCTGTAAATAAACATCGCCTGTCAAATTTCCCTCAAAGAAAACGGGCCATTCAGACGATTCTTGGTTTGAAGGAGCTGCAGCTTGTTTGTATGGTTTCATTCGCAGGAGTTTCTTCAGGACACGCCACACTCGTTGGAGGAATATACATGTCCAGGCTTGCTCCTCTTGTGGATTTTTGGGGCTTCGCAAGTGTTTTCCGAAAACCCGCTCTACCGTCACTTGCGATGCTGATGGTCGTCCAGATCCTTTTGCCATGCAGTTAATCTTCCTATTTGAACTTTTTGTGCCATGCTCAACTCTGTATTGTTGTTGGTACATACTTAATAAATTTTCTCACAGATGCACGATGCACAGTCATGTTCGACTGTGTTCGACCATACTTTAACACACAAAACGAATTTTCTCTGAATGCCATTTCTATACCTGAAAAGATAAAAAAAGACATAAAACTTTGACGTGTTTTCGCACATGCTTTTAAAATTTGAGGTCAATTGAAAGAGAATTGGCAAAGTAATTAGATTACGAAATATTATCATTTTTTTTAGAAAACCATGGTTTTATTAAAACCAGTGGATTAAAGGTTAACTTAAAGGCACAATTAACTTTGACGGAGCTACTTACCGGACTAACGGATTAAAGGTGGACAAAGCTAACGTTTTTCATTAACTTGTCCACCTTTGGTGGCATGAAATATTTGCATTAAAACAGCTGAGTAGGAAACCAGGGGTTAGGAGGTGTAATGCGTGTGACAGAATCAAAAGAAAGCCGTGTACAAAGGGTATCGCTATGAAAGGTTCTAACACTGCATGAAATTGGGTGATAAACTGTTAGATGGTATGAATTTTTTTTACTTTGGAAGTAAAGTGAGACTAAGTGTGAAATAATCGATTTTAAGGATTTGTTATAGGTATGGGTGTAAGACCAGGTGGACAAATATGCCTATTTAATATCATTATATCTGCATGCGCTAGGGAAGTACAGTTCAGCGTGAAAGAGAAGAGTGTGAGGTTGAAGATTTTTTTTTTTAATTTTAAGAGCCCATCCGGGGACGGCCTACTAGGACAAAAGTCGCCATAATTCATGCAAAGCCTATTATTAGGCTAGATTAAAAAAATACAAGTAAAAAACAAATTACAAGAGTAAAAACAGAAACAAAGGCTAAAAGAAAACAACAAATTAAAAACCTAACAAGACCAGGCAATGGCTTTGCCACTGGGAGAGCTTGCGCTTCACTACTAAGATTAAAATTTAAAATCTTAAAAAAGTAGACATGGTTAAATTTTTAGAAATTTTCTGAACTTCCCCAATTATAATAATTTTAAAAATTAACTAAATTTCCCCCCTTTCAAAATATCACGTTGCTTCTAGATAAAAATAAATCTTCTGAACTTCACAAAATTTCGATATTTATATCTATTTCTGAACTTCACCATGTTTTTTTTATATTATAAAAGAATTATTAGAAATAACTTTGATAAAAAACCATAAGTCATAACCAAACTAAGATGAAATTATTATTCAAATACTCAAAAGAATCTCCTTCTTAGTGATAAGCAAAAAAGCAACTGGAGGGAAGCGCGCTCCGGCGTCGAGGGTAGCCCCGCCCCAACAAAGGTTGAAGAAGAATGATGGGGTTTGGTACGATGCATGAGCAAGCTTATAATCTGTTCTGAGTAGCTGAGAGAAAAAGGATTTGGAAGTACTAATTAAAGCGTTTAACAGGTAATGTATCAAGAGGATGCTGATAAAGATAAATGGATTAAACAAAAGGCCAAGGTGCTTGGGGGTCAAATAGGGTGAGTGTGATGGTAAAGGCAGTGGGGTGTGTCTGAGGCACACTGATAGTGGCACATACGAGGCAAAGTGCCCAGGAAAGAACCCTCTGAGTGGGCAAGAGGCCGCAGCGCATAGTGCCTCATCGTTGTGAAAAGCCAATTTGGCGCGAAAAATATGGGTAGCTTTGGGCATAGGGCATAAAAAGGGTGGGATTGGACAATAATTTAAATGACATTGATGCGCAGCGACCCTACGTTCTAAGACGTCTTTGGTTGACGATCATTTAGTGAAAAAGGTCTGCAGACCAAACATCGCGTGCTCTCAATTATTCTAATTGATGATCTTACGAACTTCAAAACTTACAATAATTTCCGGGCTAACCTTGGGAGGACTTTGGCAATTATATCATTCAAAGGAGAATGTAAAACAACATAAGGGTTCTAAATTTCGTTAGAATCGGCCGAATAGTTATGATGTTATTGCCAAAACACCCAAAAGCAAAACGGGGCCACGACCGACTTAGTGAGATGTAGAGTCGCCGGCGACTAAAAACTCAGAAACGTAAACCAACGTAGAGTTTGGAACGAAGGTTCCTTCAATGACCTCCAAGGACGAGGATGCTTCGGGAGGATTAGCCCTTTTTCAGGTATCAACACTGGGGGGGGGTTGTCCCCCATGGGAACGGGACTCCGAGGGCGGATGAAGGAGAAACAAGAAAACGAAGGAGGCCAGTGAAACGGAGCGCGCTTTCTCACGACCTCCCGGAGGGCGCCCGTATATTATCCGTTGTGGCACTTCCGGTGGGGAGGTCGCTAATGGCACTAATGACCTTTAACGACGGCATTGTCTGAGGGCCACGACGGACCGGCACTCGATGGAGCGCCCTCGTTCATTGGGTACCTCATTAGAGCTACCTCCGAGCATGCACACACACACACACACGTACGTAAAGACGCACACTTCAGACACACACAGACAGAGGTAGATCGGGGTACATGAGTAATGCACACTAGCACGTTGACGTACATAACACACAAACGTACGTGAATCAATGCAGGCGAAAACTAACGTACTTAAACGGACACAAACGTACACAGATAAACCCACGAACCCTCAAAGTGTTTGGCTAAACGCACATGGACACGTAGGCGTACAATCCAAAACTAGAGAACAAAATATTAAAATCTAAACTTTTATAAAATTCTTCATTTAATTTCTATAGAAATTGCACAAAATATTCTTACCCAGGATCGTAGTGAAAACCGGGGGGGGGGAGGTATGGCTTGAAACCAGAATTTTGGGTTTAGGAAAAATGAATTAAGGGGGTTAGAAACCCCGATTTTAGCGAAGAATAGGGGCCAAAAAACAGGTTTTTGCGGGGATTTGAGTTGGAAAACTGGGAGTGGTTCTTTTTCCAATAATTTTGAAATAAAAGAATCGGTTTTTAAAATATTGGTTTTGATTCCAATATGAAATTGGTGCAGTGAAGGCGTGGAGCAGGATGCATTTTGGGAGAAGGGGAAGCTGGAGTTGCGTGACTGGGAATTTAGGGTGTGGATGCTACGCCAGAGTATGGGTTTAATGGGAGTGAGATGTGATTAAATTAGAAAACATATGGGAGTATATCCCACAAATTCTTAGGGATGGAGACCCGTGCTGAAAGTGAAGTTGGATGTGAAAAGAGGTAGGAGTTAAAAGAGGAGATTACTTGGGGACTGGACGGGTAATATTATTTAAAATCGAAATCCAAAACGTATGTTAAGTTACAAACTGCTTTAGCACTTGTGTATTTGCTGAGATGATGGAAGTTTAAAAATCTTTCACAAATTCCACCGCGTTTTAGCAACATAACGAAAAACTGTTGCAAGTTGAGAACAAAACGACTAAAGTCAGATTTCCTCAATACATATTTTTTGTTTCTCTTATATTGAACATAATTATATTAACAAATTGAATTATATACTTTTGAATAGCAGTTTGTTACCTAAAAATTACTTGCTTTTAAAATGGTTTGGGAATGTTCGTTTGCAACGTTTCGGTGGCGTGGAAGTGCCCCTAGTTATGGAAACACCCTCCCGCGTTCTTTTATAACGTTTATTTACAAGTTTATACAAGTGGTTATTCCTGTCCTTAAGCTTGAAGGTACTCCTGCACACCATCTATACACTGGAACCACAAAATATATATATATATATATATATATATGTTTTGTGGTTCCAGTGTGTATATATATATATATATATATATATATATATATATATATATATATATATATATATATATATATATCATCACTAACTCTATACTTTAAGAAGGGGATTTTTTGAGTATTTGAATAATAATTTCATCTTAGTTTGGTTATGACTTATGTTTTTTATCCAAGTTATTTTTCATAATTCTTTTATAATATCAAAAAACAAAATGGTGAAGTTCAGTAATAAATATAAGTATCGGAATTTTGTGAATTTTTTAAAACCCAAAGAATTACAAATGGTGAAGTTCAGAAAATTTATTTTTATATATCTTCTTCTTCTATTCTATTCTTCTATAACTATATTTTAGCAACGTGATATTTTGTAAGGGGATAAATTTAGTTTAGAGTTCCTTTTTAAAATGATTATAATTAACGCAGTTCAGAAAATTTATAAAAATTTAACCATGGCTGCTTTTTTTAGATTTTAAATTTTAATCTTAGTAGCGAAGCGCCAGCTATGTTCGTCTTCAGCCTATAATGGAGCAAAACATAAAACAATATGATTATCAAACAAACAAGCTTATAATGCACAGAGTAATCAATGAGAAAATATATATATATATATATATATATATATATATATATATATATATATATATATATATATATATATATATATATATATACATATATGTATTAATGAATGACAATAAATTTAAAGTTTAAGAAATTTTAGATTAAACAATGCAAAAATTACAAAGAAACCAACGCAAAAATTAAAATTAAATAAAGACTTACCAACTTGAGAGAAAGACAGGAACCGAATGATTTAAAAGGTGTAAAATGTAAATAGAAATAAATATTGGGCAGTAGTTTAAAATCGCTGAAATCATGGGCAACCAACTAATAGAATAATTTAACTATTGGGTCAATGAGTGGATTGTTAACAAATTGTAGGCAAAAAACTTTGAACTGGTTAAGATACACAAATACGCATTTACAGAGAAGGATTCATTGAATCAATTAAAAACTTTGTTTTCATTTGGGGCCTATTGGAGCCTACGTGGAGTGAACACCCGAATGAATGAATTTCCAACTTTAATTTTCCTTCTGCGGCGAAGAGTATCCCAGCCATGCTTATAGAAGGGAAAGGATCACCCATGAGTGAAATGGGTACACACACTAGGCTGGGAACTCGCTCTTGCATAAAAATCCCATGTGTCCAAGGAACAGGGATCTCGCCGGGTACTCCCATGCCCTTGACTTAGTGGTGTCGAATTCTTCGTCGCATTGCTTCTTTTATACCTCCAACTATTCTTCTTCATAGGGTCCTGATGTTCGCCAATACAGATTCATCTTTCAATGGGTGGTGCGAGTTTAGTAATTTGTTGATATTATTTAATAAGGGGTGAGTGTTTAGTAGTGAAGAGGGAGAGTAGTCAAATAAAGAATACATGAGATCGATTAATGGAAACTCTCCTACAATCTTCCAAACTGATATAAGCGTCAGTCGAAACAGCAAAATTAATTACCCTCTATCTCTAATAGACGCCCATATAGGTAATCTAATACCTCAAAATCATTAAATACAGAAAAAGTTACGATTTTGATTTGCTATAATAAAAACCTAATCAGTCGGAGACCCTTAAATATACGCCACCTTTTTAACACAAACGCCAAAATAAAAAATCTACAACCAAATTAGACGAAATGGAAACTAATCAAACTCGATAAATCCCACGAGAAATTTCAGCCAATGAAAGCAAACACCAAAATTACTCCCAAACCTTCTCCTTCCCCCTAAAAAAATGACAAACTAGAGATGTCCTCAAAACCAGGACAATATACTTTTTGATTTTTTCACAGCACCTTTATCTACCACTATCTATCTATTTCACCACTCTTTAATCATCACGGGATTATAAAATAAGGAAGACACGTTTTCATCGGGATAAGCGATGGTTCCTGAAATTTGGAGACCGCCCGGATAAAGGTGAGATTGACCCGTTTTATCATTTTGGGCGCTTTATTTTAGACAGTTTGGTGGGAAGGGTTGAAAGCAGGTTCTAAAGCAAAAGGTGGAGATGAAAAAAGGATTCTGTCTTAAGAACTGAAGATGTAAAGGGGTTCTATCTCAAAAACCGAAGATAGAAAAGGTTCTCTCACGAAAAGCAGAAATGGTGATAGATCGCGATAGAACACGGAAGTGAAAGAGGCCTCAAACTTTATTTAAAACTCAGCACGTTTGAGCGAAATCAATTGTGTGGGGGGCAGGGGGGGAGCGTTTCCTTGCTCAGCCTATATATATATATATATATATATATATATATATATATATATATATATATATATATATATATATATATATATATATATATATATACAATTGTAATTCTTTGGGTTTTAAAACATTCACAAAACTTCGATACTTATATTTATTTCTGAACTTCACCATGTTGTTTTTTGATATTAGAAAAGAATGATTAGAAATAACTTTGATAAAAAAAACATAAGTCATAACTAAACTAAGATGAAATTATTATTCAAATACTCAAAAAAATCCCATTCTTAAATTATAAAGTTAGTGATGATGATGATGATGATGATATATATATAAATATATATAAATATATATATATATATATATATATATATATATATGGGTAAAAATAAAAACAAGAGACCAAAGAGAACTTCCAGCACAGTTTCCTGGTTTCGCCGCGCGAGACGGGCAAAGGAAGAAGTTCTAATGTTGGTTGCCACTTTTATCTGTCCTCCGATTTCGGTTGAACGCCGAGTCTGCCATTAAACTCACAGGGGCTAAGAGACGAAGAAATAGATGAACCTAATCTATTTCGCTTCTACTCAGTCCCAGGCATCAATGGAATCAAAGTTCCCCCAACCAAAGAAGGAATGCATCGAGTTTCTCCAACTTTGGTAAAACAAAACTCGCCTGACAAAGCGCAGGGGAGGCAAAAGCTGCTGAACCTTCGCATCAAGAACGGTCAAATTGATCTCTCAGAGAAGACACCCTTTAACTCCATCAAATTCTTCAAGGCGAGGCTTTATAGCGATTTTTTCATCCCGAGATAACTTTCCCTCGCCCTCAGCTTCATTGTTTTTTTAAAGGAACCCATCTGGCGACTGCTTACTAGGGCATAAGTCGCCGCAATAACGCTACAACCTAATACTAGGCTAGGTTAACAAACAAAAAACATGCAAAAACCAAATAAAAACATGTAAAAAAAGCAAAGAAACAAGCAAAAACCAAATAAGCAAGAAAGAAACACGCTCCGACATCCCTCACCTTCAACTCTCACCTACACGCTAACTAACCCTTATACCTGTCCATCGCCACCCTCCATCCATCCATCCCGACCTCCCTCATTCATTGCATTCTCCGGAAAATAGAATATATTTCGAGGTCCTCATTTTGTTCTGTGTCATTATTGGCCTCGTTCGCTTGGGAGCGGAATCAGACAAAACGAGTGGAGCCTGAAACCCAATAATTGCTGGGAAGCGTCGGAAACCCGACAGTTGTTTTGTAGATTTAACAAAAAGGCAACGACTATGAGCGATATAAGCATATGCAATGGAGAAAAAGGACGGAAACAAGAAAAATAAGTAAAAAAGAGAACAAGGATGAAAGGACTCCAAAAAGAAATGAAGGAAGGAATTACGCACTAAAAGAGGCCTACAATTTGTATCTGTGTGTATGAGAGAGAATAAATACTGTATACAAAAAAAAACAACGAAGGCATCTAGGCCTCTGTTTAAAAATAATTTCTTACTGGTGAAAGTAGCGGAAGAAGAAAGGTATGAAAGATACATAGTTAGCCCCTAAAACGCGACTACTTAGAGTTGAGGAAAGAAGGCGCTTAACTCTCCCATACCTGCCCTATTACTCAAAGTAATACCAGTGGTTATTATATGCCCTATCTTGTAGTCGCTTCTTTATATCTCGCATCATCCCCAGAAATATAGGTTGAAGAATTCTTCTATCGCTCTTCTTTACATCCTCGTTCATATGCACTATTCCTGTACTCTTCGTTCTTCTTCTGTCTGTCCAGCTTATCACACCTTCCGCATTGAGTTGACGTACCCTCATCATATACCACCAGTTCCTCTTATCTTATCGTTAATCAATGAACAGCGACTCATAATAAGCCTCTGCCTTCAATGAGTCCAACTACTTAATTCGAAACCCTAAATTACGACAGTCTAGCGAAAGGAGCTGAGGGGCTCAAGTTGTAAAAGCCTTCGTGCGAATGGGTGACTTCTGAAGACACATTAGATCAAAGGATCGTAGACGAAACTTCAACTACACTGGCAAATTAAGTCCAAGCGGGGAAGCAGATGCTTTTGTGTACTCGTGTAAACTTTGAGGGTTTGAAAGTTCGAAGTGGAGCTTTGTTTATTAAGTCTTTGCAACAGAAGTCTCTACGTTACTTCAGCAGAACCTGTAACTTTCAGATTCTTATCGGTATATTCACGAGCGCATTTACGAAGCTTAACGCTTCTAATTCCGAAACTTTCAGTGTTTAATGCAACGAATGATTAGATAACAAAAATAATTAGAAAATAGATAACTTGGTGATGAGAGAACAAAGAGCGAATTAAAGAACATAACCCGAACAGAGAACGAATTAGGGAACAAAAAACAAATTTGAGAACATAGAACGTATAAGACCGAATTACAGAATAATGAACAAATTAGAGAACATGTCAGAATGGTGTCCATATGAAGTAGTAGGAAATAAAAAAAAATATTATGATTTTGTAGGGGATGACGCCCCTCTGTTTTACGATACGACTTGACCCAAACGTACACGGACATTCCCGTGCGACCAAAGGGAACTTCCGGTCGAGCTTTTGCCTGTATCTGTAGCGAGTGAGAGTACGAAGCAAGCTTTTCCTGCGCTTAGCCAGATAAGGCAATTCTCACCTAGGTTAAAGCCATTTCTTGTGTCATTAAACTATGTTGCGTATTTAATTAATATAATGAAATTAATTATTTTCAGAAATAAAGTACGAAATCCAATCTCTTTCCTTGCAACTTTCCAGAATACGAGAGTATACATTAATCGTCCTTGAACTCAGGGCCGGATTAAGATGTTCGAGGCCCTAGGCCATTTATTTTACTGGGGCCCCATAGCTATAGGCGAGCGAAAGCATCACTATTTCAGACATAAAAAAGAAAATAATATATTAGAGAAACTACAAAAGCGGATAATTTCTTAAACCACTGAAATTAGATACTCATTAAGTATGATCACAGTTATCATTAAAGTGTATTAGTTAGTATTGCTGAAATTATATATACTGAATTAAGTATAGCTGAAATATATAAACCAATATATACATATGTATAAATTATAGTATACACTTAGGACATACAATAAAATATATATATTTTAATGAGAAATTATAGTGCATTTTTTAAATAGATGGTCAATAAACTAACCACTTCCAGATAAAGGGTTAAATAATAATAATCATAATAACACGTATTGCCATTGAAGCGCGGGGCCCCCAGCGTGCGAGGCCTTAGGCCATAGCCTATTTGGCCTATGCGGCAATCCAGCCCTGCTCGAAACGGAGGCGAATCAAAACAACCAACTTGGTTCTATCAGCAACAGATTAGTGCTTTTGGTGCCTACTGATTAAATAATTTAGCCTATTTGCTGTCCAGAATCTGCCATAGTTTTGATTAAAAATGAAGCAAAAAATCAAGCGGAACACGCGCGCCAAAAGGTTTTCCTTGAGTTGCCATAAAGAGGATAAGTTAGGAGAAGTGAATATAGGACGATCCCTAAGTAGGCTGGATGAAAAGAGGTGTAAATGAATGGGAGAGAGTGGGGGGATGGCATACAAATCTTCTTAATCTCCCCCATATTGGGTTGCAAGGAAGACAGGTCCCTTTGCGACGGAGGATATCAGGGGGAAATAGTAAATTACCAAACTGTTTATTAAAATTATTCTTATAAATATGATAATTAGTGTTGATTTATTATTATTATTATTATTATTATTATTATTATCGCAACCAGTCTCTTCCTTTGGCAGAATTTCCTGACCAGATAATGAATGCAACATAATGATCAGCTAGACAAGTATTGATGATTAGAGTGTAGGCATCTTGGACCTATAATCTTGTGGGGGGGAAAGAGGGGGGGAACCCCCAAAGTGAGCGTTTTGACCCCTTGGTGGAGAAAGGGAGAGTCACCCTCGCCGTGAGGAGAGTGTGGACTTGGAAACATCTTCGCATTATTTTTCATTGTGGTAGCCCATCTGGCGACTGCTTACGTGGGCATAAGTCGCCGTACACAACACAGCCTACTACGACGATATATTAAAAAAAAACAAATAACAATATGTAACTAACAAATAACAACGCTAAAAAAAGAACAGAGGCTTAAAAAAATTAACTACGAGAAAAAACAAAAAAGCAAGAAGGAAGCGTGCTCCAGAGGCGGGGATAGCCCCCCCCCCCACCCGCGGGCGCAGGAAAAAACATCTTCAGTAAGTTGCGAAGACGAGTGATGTGTGTGTGAAGGAAGGAGTCGAAAGAGAAAGAGAGTGGTGTTAGAGATTCGAAAAATAAAATGGTAAGTTGGGAGAAGCAGAAAATCGTGCAAATTAAGTAAACCAGACAAGTCCCCAAAACTTACTATCAGACACACTCGGGACTAAATGGCGCTCAACTCTCCCAACCTTTACAATGAAGGGAGATCTAGAAGGAGGGGGGGGAGGGGGCACGATCTTCAGAGCTGAAAAGTTAGGCTATAAAGCTGGGTGCTTCTCTACGAATGAGGTCAACCTCGAAGTCTTTGACGGTTGCCAAGACAATGGAACGTAAAGGACCCCATTGAGGGAACTTAAACCCCCGACCAAAAGATTCCTCCCCCTCACGCAATCGTTAATGGAATTATAATTTCCAAGTCGAAACCAAAAGAGAAAACAAGAATGGAATAACCAAGGGGAAGATGGATGGCAGGAAAAAGACGGAGTCCGGAAACTCTCGCTAAAATGTGACGCGAGTCAGACTGACTCATGAGCTGAGTAACGACTCCGGGTGACACTCACTCAACAGCTACCCCTGGTGGAGACAGTCACGGTACATGGGACTCCGGCATCGGTTGTCACCCCCTTCACGACACAAACACCCACACACACTCTCTCTTCCCCTACCCTTGCTCGATAAATGAATCGTTTGGTCGCATTGTGGATTTGAGGTAGGCAATTGTTTTTTTTTTTAAACAACCAGCGATGACGGAACCACCCTTCGTAACCGAACGTGAGTGGGGCACCCATCCCGCCTCAGGTGTATGTGAATGAGTTCCCCACAGGGGACACAAGTGCTCCATCCACAGGATTATGAAAGATATAAGAAAGAACATGCTGTGATGGCGGGATGTGGAATGACAGCGGTGTTGTGATTGGCTCGGTATGATGATGTGTGCTGGACTACTAAACCCGGGGGGAGAGGGGTATCGGCGTTTCCCCTCCAATGGGCAGCTAGATCATGACATCGATTGGAAATTTTCTGTCCGCACTTACCCTCGGATAGACCTCAGAAATCCAACGCCGTATCCAGCGAGAGGTCCTCGCTTTGAGGTGGGGGTAGCATGCAAAAAGCTCTAGTTTTCGGTGCCTCTAGGTCGTGATTGGGAATCTGA
Source organism: Ceratothoa steindachneri (assembly GCA_963969495.1). NCBI lineage: Eukaryota > Metazoa > Arthropoda > Malacostraca > Isopoda > Cymothoidae > Ceratothoa > Ceratothoa steindachneri. Next base: position 164,989,279 of record OZ018320.1, read on the forward strand.
AGGAGGCCTCCACAAGCACGTGGCCCAGGCGGGGGGGGGGGAGTATTAGACGAATTGCAATGCCATGGGAGGGACGGGGCGTGAAATTGGTCCTTGAGCTTCTTTGATTGCGTCAAGCGACCTTAAGTGATGTGAGGAGAGGGCCGCAGGCGACGCTGTTTGAGATTTTTTTTTTTTTTAATTCTATAGAGCCCATCTGGCAACTGCCCACTTGGGCATAAGTCGCCGAAAAACGCGACAACCTAGAACTAGGCTACTTTAAAATAAAAATATGAAAACTTAACATTGATATAAATTGGAAAAACTTAACAATCAGGAAGCAATCTCCGGCAGCGGGGGGCGGTCCCCCTCACTCCGGTGCAAGAGAGTGCAACCTACAAAAAAAACAATAACAAAAAAGAATCTTAAATAAAGGGGAGAAGCCCGGCCTCCCCCCAAAAGTCAACAAGTCCACAAGTCAATGAGCACGAATCTGTCCCGAGTACAAGGGACAGGCGGTAGCGACCCCGCCCATCCGGTACCGGGACAGGTATCGTGCGCGAAGATCACCCAGACTGGGACATTCGACAAGAATGTCGCAAACAGTCTGGGGGACGACGCAGTCGTTGCAATAGGGCACAGGAGAGCGCTCCATCAAATAGTGATGCGTCACACGAGTGTGTCCGATTCGGAGACGACAGAAAGCAACCTGAAGCCGCCGCGGCATTGGGGGAAAGGTACATGGGAACAGTCGCAGCGCAATGGCACGCAACTTTAAGTTCCCTTCGACCGTCTCCCATCTTCTTTGCCAAGCAGTCCGAAGAGCTGCCCATATTCCTGCCATGTAGTCGGTGTGAGGAAGAGCGAAACGCTGGTCCGGACGCAGAGTCCTCGCGGACTCTTTGTCGCCCTCATCGGCGCGCTCATTCCCCGCAATTCCTACATGTCCAGGAACGCAGCAGAAGATAATTTCGACATCTGCCCGGCTCGCCAAAACCGTGGCGTCACGGATTTCGCGAACCAGGGGATGCGGAGATTCCAATGCCCCGAGAGCACTCAGGGCGCTTTGTGAGTCGCTATAGATCCTAATCCGGTCTCCGAACCGGGCACGTCGCGTAATCTCCCGTAGCGAGTGGTGTATTGCCACCAGCTCGGCCGTGAAGACAGACGCAGCGCCTGGTAGAGCCCCGTTGACTTCAAACAGAGGGGATACGGCGCGGAAGCCGACCCCCTCTTGGGACTTGGAGCCATCCGTATACACTGGCACGGTTCCAGCGTGACAAAATGTGTGCTCCAAAAAGGTCGAACGCAATACTCCCGGCGCAGTACAAGCTTTGGGAGCAGAGGCGTGGCGACAAATAGCCAAATGTGGTACCCTCAAGGGTGGCGTCCTGGGCAGAACCAGGGGCGCCACCGGCCCGAGAGCTATATCTACCTCTCGAAGGAGTTTCCTAGCACTAAACCCAAAGGGCTTAGGGTATGACTGACGTCTCTCGGCGGCATAGACACCATCGAGATCAGCTGCGGATGCAGTGAGAGCTGTTGGCGACTGGGGGAGGCACCGGGCTCGCGCGTACAGGCGAGTGATGCACTGCACGCGGCGCAGAGCGAGTGGCATCTCCCCAGCATCGACCAACAGGCTCTCAAAGGGGAAAGTGCGGAAGGCACGAGTTATAAGGCGAAGGCCGGTGTGGTGGATCGAATCCACCTTCCGCAATAAACGCTCGGCTGCGGATGCATAAAACTCGCATCCGTAGTCGAGCTTCGAACGAAAGAAGAATCGATAAAAAGTAGGGCAGTAGCCCTATCAGCACCCCACGTGTTGAACGTCACGGAACGGAGAATGTCCATGGCGCGGGTACAACAGACCCTAAGGCTGCGAATATGAGCCTCCCAGGTGAGGCGTCGGTCGAATACAACACCAAGGAAACGTTGCGACTTAACCACATCCAGGCGCACCCCATTGAGAAACAAATCTAGGTCGGGGTGAAGCCGTGGATGGCGGGAGAAGTGCACCACGTTAGTCTTGGCCAAAGAAAACCAAAACCTGTGCGCTTCGGCATAGCGAGAGACGCGGTTCAATGCCTGTTGGAGTCGACGCTCCAGAGTTGGCATCTGGGCCGCTCCAAAAGAGATCGAAAGGTCGTCCACGTAGAGCGTAGCGAGAACATCTTCCGGCAGCACCGAGGGGATGCCGTTGATGCTCAGGGCAATGTGTGTGACACTGAGGACACTTCCCTGCGGGACACCCTCTTCTTGCTCCTTTGGGCCGGAAAGGGCTCCCGCCACCCGTACGCGGAATCGACGATCTCACAAAAATTCAGATATAAACATTCGGAGGCATCCCCTCGCCCCCATCGTGTGGAGAGTCTCCATGATACCGTATCGCCATGCGGTATCATAGGCCTTCTCCAGACGTGGAGTGGAACTTGCGGAAGCCGCACTGTGCGGAAGACAGATGGACTCCGCTGTCCAGGAAAAAGGCTAATCTAACATTTACCAATTTCTCCATCAACTTGCACACGCAAGAGGTTAGAGAGATTGGGCGGAAACCGGTCGGAGTAGAGTGATCTCTCCCCGGTTTGCCAAAGGCGAGCACAGTAGCGATTCGCCAGGAGTCTGGGAGAAGACCTTCCACCCAGATCCTGTGGAACAAATCTAACAGAAAGGCCATGCCTCGCTCACCCAGGTGTCGAAGCATGGCGTACGGGACATCGTCCGGACCATGGGCGGTGACCGCGCACTAAGTGAGAGCGGAACGCAACTCACCCCCAGTAAACTTGTCGTTAAAGGGTTCTCCACCTCTGGAGGTAAAGTCCAGCCGGCGGCCTTCCGCGACATCACGACGTGCATTGAATGCTGGCGGAGCAGCATCACGGCTAGAGAATGCGGAAAAAGCGGTCGCTAAGGATTCCGCCACGGACGCGGGGTCCGAGGTGCGGGCCAATCTCCTGGAGAACGGGAGGGGGGTCCTGCGAGAACTTGCCCCGAATCCTTTTGACTCGCTTCCAGACCTCAGCTAAAGAGGTCTTCCCGTTAAGTGAAGACACGTATGCCAGCCAAGAAGAGCGGCGGGCGTGCTTCGAAATATACCGAAACCTAGCCCTAGCCCGACGAAATTCAGCGACAGTGAAATCGTTCGGGCGGCGCTTATAGCGCATGTAGGCATAACGCTTCTGTTTGAGGGCCGTCTCACACTCGGCCGACCACCATGGGAGTGGTCGGCGTGCAAAACGACCAGACGTCCTAGGAATAGTAGTCAGGACCACGGCAATAAGGTTGCCGGAGAAGAACTCAACGGCCTCATCTACCGACCGAAACTCCTCGACTGAGATAGAGAATTCAGTCATTTCCTGAAATGCAGGCCACCGCGCCCGGACCAAGCACCACCGAGGTGGTCTCTCAGGCGGCAGTTGCCCTGAAAATGATATTTGAATGGGAAAGTGATCACTACCATGGAGGTCATCGACCACCCCCTAATCAAAATCAGGCTGTGCATCTAAAGAGCACAAAGATAGGTCAAGGCAAGAAAATGAAGCGGTTCTCGGACAGTGATGCGTAAACTCATCCACGTTTAGGACACCCATCTCAAGCTCTTCGATCAGATCGGCAAGGACTTGTCCCCTGGGATTTATGGAGTAATCTCCCCAGAGAGGATGCCTGCCGTTCAGATCTCCAAGCAAGAGACAGGGCCTCGGCAACCATGCCACGACGCGGCGGAAGTCCCCCGCGTCGAAGTCAGCTGACGGTGGAATGTACGCAGAAATGATAGTATACCTCCTATCCAGGTGCAGCTGCACAGCCACTGCCTGAAAGGAGGTATCTAAAGAGAAAGGAAGAACGGAGACATCATGCCGGGTGTAAACCGCGCATCCCCCAGCCCGGCCATCCCGCGGTGGTGGGATCGCAAGACACTTATACCCCGGGAGGGCGGGCAGGGCGCACGCGCCTAGCATGGTCTCCTGCAAAATGATAGTTAACGGGGAACGGGACGAGACGAGCCTCCGCAGCTCCTCCCAGTTGGCCCGGAGTCCACGGCAATTCCATTGAAGGAATATGCCCTCCAGGCCTAGCTCGGAGGAGACGCGGGGGCCCTCCTTGAACTGAAGACCCTCACGGGAATGGCCGTACGCTTCCTGGGGGCAGAACCCCGGGCGCTGTTGGCCGGACAAAGCGCTGAAGGCGCTGTCGCCTTCGAGGACTTATTGGGGGAGGTTGGGCTCGTCATGCGAGTCTTTTCCTTCCTCCGCCTCGAAACCTTAGGCGGGCGTTGCAACTTCGGAGGCGGGGGGCCCTCTTTTCGAGGAACCACCGTCTCCGAGCCACTCGCTCCACCTTGGGGCGTGGGCGAAGAGGCCGAAGCTCCTTTGTTGCTGTCCTCCTTTCGGGGGACAGCGTTAGGAACCCTGGAAGATGGCCTAGCTACCATCTTCAAGGGTGTTGCCTCCTGTGAGTCTAACGACTCTGTGGAGGCGCGTGGCCGTTTCGCCTTACGGGAAACGGTCATGCTGGGGGAAGAGGGGGGAGCCCTGGTTTTAGCAGGGGCTGGGCGTGAACCATTTTGCCACCAGTTTTACCAGGGGAGCGCCCGGGTGGATTACAGCCCGCAGAAGGGCTCCGAATGAGCGCGGAAACAACCGTGCTTGTTGCCCTGGATGGGCCAGGAGCAGAGGGTGCCTTTCTAACTATTGAGGCAAATGACGTCCCAGGCAGAGCCGGGCGCGCCAGGACCAAGTCCTTAGCCTCGCGGAATGAGAGTTGATCCTGGGCCTGAACGGCAAGGATTTCTTTCTCAAGGAGATATGCACCACATAGCTTCGAATAAGCGGGGTGCGGCTCTCCGTAATTGACACACTTGACCACACACGATTTGGACTTATCGTGTGCGACCTTGGAGCAATTTACACAGACTTCGAGTGACCCCGACTTTGCACGTCTACATGAGCGATTCGTATGGCCGAACCGGTGACAGTAATAGCACCACCGCGGCAGTGGCACGAATGCCTTCACGCGGTAGCGGTACCAACCGGCACGCACCGACTCAGGGAGCTTGTCACAGTCGAACGTGACGAAGAGTGTAGGGGTGGGTCTCGAGGCCCCTCCCTTTTTTCTCATCACACGTTCGACCTTGACCGCCCCATGGTGCGCCAGTTCTAGGGTAATGTCCTCAATGGTGTAGTCAACGAGTTCCCTCGCATAAACTACTCCTTTCACAAAGTTCATGGTAGAGTGCGGCGTCACACTCACCTGGGTGTCATGAAGTGTCCGAAGAGCACTTATCTTGGACGCCTCGGCGGGATTCGCCAGAAGGCTCCCGTCCGAGAAACGGGTCACCTTCGGCTCTTTACCAATTACACTAGCTAATCCTCTCCTCTGATGGATCATGTTACCCTTGGCCAACATGGTGCCATCAGTGGAGCGAATAACGAGAAAGCGTTTGAAGCCAGCGGGCTCGAAAACGCCAGGTAACCTCTGAATCAGGGGCCCCGATGTCATCGAAACTCCGCCCTGTGCATTTTTGGTCTTAGTCAGGGGCTCCGCAACCAGGAGGGGGCAGAGGGGCCGGATGTGCCGATCTTGGCTTGGTCGCTTGCCAGAGTGGCAGCAGACCCATCCGTCCCCGCAGCCCCCGCGGATGGAGAGGGGCCCTGAGTCTTCTTCGTCTTTTTGGTCTTGGTCTTTTTCTTTTTTGGAGAGGAGGGCGGGGAATAAACCCGCTTTCACCTCCGCCGGTAGAAGCCCCCAGGCCAGATGGACCGGCCTCAGCCAGGTCATTCTCCAAAATGGAGAAGGTCCTGGTAGTCGTGGGGCACCGGTCGGAGGAGATCCCTCCCCTCCTTGTACTGCTTCTGAAACCACAGCCGTTTGAAGAGGACCTTGCATAGGGGCGGATTCGGGTTCGGTGCTTGGTGCCGAGCCCGGATTCTCCCCCCCATAGAAGGCCCTACCGTCTGAGGCTGGGTTTCCTTAAGGACCATGACTATCTAAGGGGGGACCTCCAGTTGGCCATCCCCCCCCCCAAGACACCGCAGGTTCCGTTGGCAGTATCGTCACTAGTCTTGTGTGGGGAGGCATGGGCCTTGACCCAGGCGAGGTTCAATATTCTTGCCAGCAGGTCTTTTGAGGGAAGCGACCGAAGGGGCCTGGCTTCCCTCTCCCCCCTAAGGGGGTTTGCCCTACCGAGCCGCTTCGATGTGGAGCGGCTGGCTAAGGGCTGCCTGCTGGCTTTCTTGGCAGTCCCCTTGGAAAGAACAGAGGGGACTGCCGCTCGAAAAAGGGAGGTGCCCGAAAGCACCTCCAGAGAAGGGGGTGAGGGGGAGTCCCCTACACCCGTAAGCGAAGGAGAGGAGTAAGCCTCCTCTCCGGTTAGAGAGATATGGAGGGTCCCCTGCGCAAGCACAGGGCGGGGGAACCTCCATTTTTTTGGAGCTGCCCGAGGGTGGCTCCGTTAGGTGACACAGGGAGAATTAAGGGGAGATTTTTGTGTTTCTCATCATTGGGCATGGTGACCCTATTTGTTTCACGGGATGCAATCTCTCATCACCTCTTGCATTTGCCCGCACTGTAAGAGGTGCTTACAGGCCTGGACGGGGCCAGGCGCCGTCATTTGGGACCACTCCTCCCGCCCTGTGGCCTGGCAGTCCATCGGCATGGCGGCTCCACCTTAGACGCGGCGTAAAAAGATAGATTGTGAAGAGGAGAGGAAAATGGATGTGAGGAAGGTATGGGTCTGGATGAAGCAGATTGTTAAAAATCCCCATCCCGAACCGGAGCTCAAGGGTTAGGAAACATTGTCCCCTCCCCTTTCAGCCCCGATCCGGGACGGTTGGCTTGAGAAGAAGGTCAGCATCTACCCTGTGGAATTAGAGGCTGACCAGAGAAAGTTGTGGGAGAGGTTGTATGAATAGCGACGAAGTATGGGAGAAATAAAGGCTATCTGAAGGAAGGAAGAGAGGCTAAGCTGGGGCCGGACGGAGCGCTGGATCCCGTCATCACGGCTGCCAGGATGGCAAATCGCCGTGCCCCTTACGGGGACACACGGGTGACATTGTTCTCGTTGGTCACGTCTGACGGGCGACCTGGATAGGGGTCATCTTTAAGGCACTCACATCCATGGCGGAACTCCCTATTCCAGCGAGCAATGGTTTCATAGGAATGGGCGGTTTCGGTGTACACTGCAACCATACGTTCATGGATCTCCTTTGCATTCTTGCCTTCCTTGGTCAAAAGTTTATCACTGCGCGGTGCTCAACCTTCTTGATTGTTGAAAAATTTGTAACATACGATCTTCGATCAGCTACTGCTTCTTAAATAGACGAGGCAGGAGCGTGCGGCTGCAGGTCCTGACTTGTCATAACTTGTCCTAACACCCCCATATACAGCCATCTCACTTCCTCTGTTTTGCCCTACCGATTCGCAAAACATATTGACCGCCCCTCGTACCTCAAGTAGATTACCTAGAACGGTAGGAACTTGTAGCTAGCACAAATTTCCTGAGCCTTACCGATTCCAAAGAGGGGATTCCATGTAGGATCTAGACAAGCAAACATACATAGCCACATGGGTATATTACTCTGACATTTTCAAATTCGTCCTAAATTAATGCAGAAGTTTTTTTCTGCATCCATTACTTAGAAATGTTAAAGTCGTCCATCCTTCGGTAGCTATTTTGCTTTGAGTTTCCTAATATCCTTTTTGGTTTTGTAATATAATTACTCTCGAAGGCTATTAATTCACACGACTCCGGGGAAGATGACTTAGAACGCGTAATTGTCCTCCATTATTAATGCTTTGGTAAAGTGTCCCTAACCAAAGAACCTTGTAAAAGGACAGCCTAATTGAAGGACCGCGTAGAATTCACGATCCAGTTTGGTTGCCATGGTAATTCTAAGCCAGTAGAGTTAGATCACGAAGAGCCGTGAATGGAGAAACAGTCCCCTCGAGCCATATTTAGGCGCCATGGAAAGTTCTAGACAAAATCATAAGTTCATTACTTGCACTGCAGTCCCCTATGTAATCTGACTAGATTAACACTACCTGGCGTTTCTTCTTTCTGGACCTTTCTATTTTGCGTTTTTATCACCACTTTCGTTACAAGCTACCTTTACACATAGATATTTAAGGGTGGGGAGCAGCGCCGAAATTTTGCAGGGTAGACGCCGACCAGCTTTCTCTTTCTACCCCCCCCCCCCTCCACACTCCCGCCTCTTTCTTTTGCGTATTTATTCTTTACACACAGAAGGGGATATCAGGTGTAGTATGGACAACCTTGTTGCGGCTGACATCTGGAGGATGGTGTGCCTTCCCGGATTCAATGCCTACAGGAGGATTTGCGGCAATACATCTCCCACAATTTCTCCATCTACACCATTTTCTGTAGAGATCTCTCCTTACAAACTTCGTGTGGGATACGCCCTTGTATCGTATTCCGCGTTATATTCGACGAAAAAATCTCCACTTTGGAAATGTCCTTACAAAAATCCTTCATATGGAAATGGCCTTACAAAAATCCTTCATATGGAAATGGCCTTACAAAAATCCTTCATATGGAAATGGCCTTACAAAAGTCCTTCTTATGGAAATGTCCTTACAAAATCCTTCCTATAGAAATGGCATTACAAAATCCTTCCTATGGATATGTCCTTACAAAATTCCTACCTATGGAAATGTCTTTACAAAATCCTTCCTATGGAAATGTCCTTACAAAATTCCTACCTATGGAAATGGTCTTACCAAAATCCTTCTTATGGAAATGTCCTTACAAAAGTCCTTCTTATGGAAATGTCTTTACAAAAATCCTTCCTATGGAAATGTCCTTACAAAAATCCTTCCTATGGAAATGTCCTTACAAAATTCCTTCTTATGGAAATGTCCTTACAAAATTCCTACCTATGGAAATGTCCTTACAAAATTCCTACCTATGGAAATGGCCTTACAAAAATCCGTCCTATGGAAATGGGCTTACAAAAATTCTTCCTATGGAAATGTCCTTACAAAAATCCTTCCTGTGGAAATGTCCTTACAAAAGTCCTGCTTATGGAAATGTCCTTACAAAATTCCTACCTATGGAAATGGCCTTACAAAAATCCTTCCTATGGAAATATCCTTACAAAAATCCTTCCTATGGAAATGGCCTTACAAAAATCCTTCCTATGGAAATGGCCTTACATGGTTCTATGCTTGAAACTTAAAATGTTTAATTGATGCATCCAATCAGTTCTAAATTGTTCATTATTTGTGCCTCACTGGCCCTTTATTGCTGCATTAAGAAGGAAATGAGTAGAAGAACCAAATTATGGTCGCGAGCTGTGGGAAATCTTAGCTACATCTTCAGAAGCGACGTGGCTCTATACAGGGTGATCTGAAAGTCTTGCCACTCTCCTACCGAAAAGTATAAGAACAATAAAGGAACAATATAATAATTTAAAACACATGTGCTGGTTTTAGTGCATTCACTTTAATTGACACTGTCACACATCAAGAAGGTCTGTATGAACACCCATCAGTTTCGTGGCGGAAAATGGTGCGGCGCCGTGTCCTATCAACAGAGCGTGACGAGACTTTCGGTCATCTGAAATATACAATTAAAACAATATTTACAGGGGTGGCAAGACTTTCGGACCACCCTGTACTTAAGAAGCAAAGTATCTAATCCAGCCATGCCTAACTATAGAGTTCCAACTCAAATTTGAGGCCCGAGAGGTTTTTAATGGGCGGTTGAAAGTATTTGAAAGCTGATGACATTCCTGCTTTATCACGTGAATTCTGGTGAACCAATTTTACCGATTCCTCTCAATCCCCAAATCAACGCTGCAGAGTTGATTAAGTCAAAAGAGTTCTTGTAATTTCTAAAATATTGGTTTTATATAGTACATATTAAAAACACACGTTTGGTAAAATACGATTTGGTTAGATACAAAGATTTTAGGTTAGTATCATTTGTAAATCATTATTGGCTTCAAGAAATGTTTTACCTAATTACAATAATTAATTTTAAAGAGGTTGCAGCGGCGTAATTTTTCTGTACCAACGTAGTTTTCTCGATTGCTCCAAAGAGTCAACACTCGATTTAAGAACTGCGCCCAGAGGTCGTGTTTTGAATTTTTAGCGGGGGTTTTTTTTTGGGGGGGGGTAGCTAGAAGGATATTTCGAAGGCTAACCCTTTCTTATAGAGGACGATGGAAGTCCCATAGGAGTGATATAGTGCTTTACACTAACTACCCCATATACATATATATATATATATATATATATATATATATATATATATATATATATATATATATATATATATCATCACTTCACTAACTCTATAATTTTAGAAGGGGATTTTTTTTAGTATTTGAATAATCATTTCATCTTAGTTTGGTTATGACTTATGTTGTTGTTTTTTTATCAAAGTTCAGAAATAAAGATAAGTATCGAAATTTTGTGATTTTTTTTAAAACCCAAAGAATTACAAATGAAGTTCAGAAAATTTATTTTTAAATATCTTCTTCTAATCTATAACTATATTTTAGCAACGTGATATTTTGAAAGAGGGAAAATTTAGTTTAGTTTCTTTTTAAAATTAACAGGCATTGGCTTCGCCACTCGAGCTTGCGCTTCACTACTAAGATTAAAATTTAAAATCTGAAAAAAAAGCAGCCATGGTTAAATTTTTATAAATTTTCTGAACTTCGCCAATTATAATAATTTTAAAAAGAAACGAAATTTCCCCCCTTTCAAAATATCACGTTGCTAAATTATAGAGTTATAGAATAGAAGATATTTAAAAATAAATTTTCGGAACTTTACCATTTGTAATTCTTTGGGTTTTAAAAAATTCACAAAATTTCGATATTTTTATTTATATTTCTGAACTTCACCATTTTGTTTTTTGATATTATAAAAGAATTATTCGAAATAACTTTGATTAAAAAACATGTCATAACCAAACTAAGATGAAATTATTATTCAAATACTAAAAAAAATCCCCTTCTTAAATTATAGAGTTAGTGATGATGATGATGATGATGATGATGATGATGATGATTATAATTGACGAAGTTCAGAAAATCTAGAAAAATTTAACCATGGCTGCTTTTTTTAGATTTTAAATTTTAATCTTAGTAGCGAAGCGCAAGCTTAACACCTGGGAGTGGCGAAGCTATTGCCTGGTATATATATGTATATATAATCGTCGTTTCATTACACTGATGGGCGAAGATCGAAGTTACTACAGCCATTGAGTGAGTTTCTCCCCCCTCCTTATCTTCTGGGCGGGTCGTCTTCGGAGTCTCTTTAGGTATAAAAGCATCCATTTTAAGATTTCATTTTGGCCATCTCCTTTCTTCTGGCAATTGGCCCTCCATACCCCCACTTCAGATCCCGCAAGGGAGGTGTCAGGAGGCGCCTGCCCCCGCCCTCCCCGACCTCAACACCCGTAGTTTGACCTCCATGCCCCAATGCCTGCACGAGGAACTGCGGCTATAGATCTTCCACACGCTTTCACTTCATCAATATTCACCACTTTCTTTATCGATCTCTCCTAACACAATTTCTGCCTGATACGGCCTCGTTCCTATTGCGGGTTATTCGTAACATATATTGTTCCATGTTTCTACAAGTTGTCCTCGGTTTGAATGTCCAAGTTTGACCTCCATAAGTTAAAAGTGTTAAGATCTTTCATTAAATTCTTTACAGGTAAATCAGAGATCCGAGTCGCTTCTGAAGATGGAGCTAAGGTTTGCTTCCACTCTCCAACTTAATTTCGTCCTTCGATTTATATCCTTTTTCATGAACCCATCAGAAGTCCCGAACTGCCCTTAGCATAGCTATTTTCGTTCCTGCTATAACATATGGTCGCAAATCTTAATTATCTTCTACAAAAAAAAGTACTGATCATAATTTTTGTCTTTGAAAAGACGCTAATCTGAGTAAGGCTAGTCGTCGGGCGAAGAGTTCCGATTTTGTTCTAGCTGCCATATGCTACAAAGAAACGAGGTTCGGATCCCGCATTGTCCTATAGGTCCCCATTGACAAAGACGACCGGTGCGAGTATGTGTTAAAACCATACCCATAGAAAAGCACATACAGAGATGAGTGTAAGAAGAGACGCCGCATCCACGGAGGTACAATTCTGTTTATAAATTTTGTATAACTTTCCAAACCATAACAGATCCACCCTCGTGTTTGGTCCTTGATTACAACCCATTTCCATCAAACGTTTGACTGCGTCATTTCCACACGGCGGGGAATTAAGCCAATCGGAACGGATCAAAAAGATTTGGCCTCGACCCGCAGGATGGATCGCCTATGCTAAATCTGACAGGGGTCTAAAGGTTCGGAGTGGCACGCAACTCTCTAAAAAGGTTTTTAAGGATGAAAATTCTTAACATGTGAGATCTTCTGCACGTCATGGTGGATAGCAAAAAGAAAAGCCCACAATTTTTTAAAAGGAAGGTTTTCGTGGCATTGATGCGCGTCGATCTCACTTAGTGGCAAATTGGTCAATGTTGAAACTGTGAAGCAAAAATAAAATAAAATATTCTACGGGTGTTGGATCCCATATTTCAGTACCCTTCCCCCAGATGCTCTTTTGTTTCGGTGCGTCATCCCTCCCCTCGCATCGAGGACGAGACCCCAATCGGATAATGAAGTGCACATAAAGATCAGAATGACAATAACCGGTGAGCAGGAAGGTAGCAGGGGCCCGGCCTAGTTTGTGTTCTGGTCGTAGTTTTATTTATACCAACCAGCGATCACGGGAAACGTCAGGAATCCAATAGGTGGGGGGGTCTATCTATATCATGGGTATGGAGATATGAGTGTAGCTCATCGGCAGGGTTCAGGAACGAATATGTTGATAGAAGATGATAAGAGGAATGATAGCGGTGTTGTGATTATTATGTGCTGTGACGTGTGTAGGAGTTACGTACCTCCGTCGGGGTAGATTCAACGCTTCCGCAAGTCTATCACATATGCTGACGTTTTATGTCCGCGCTCGCTTGGATTAATGCCAGAAATCTAACGCTGTAACAATAGGCAAATTATACCTCACTTCTTGCACTGTCGTGCAAGAAATCTCCGCGAGCAGATAATGCAATCTACATATAAATCAGAATGACGGTCGGAGGCATGCCGAGGGCAAATTCTTTTCTTTTCTAGTTACTGAGGGTCGGTGGCGGCCACTTACGGAGGTATGGCCACCCAAACGCAAAAACTGGTCAATTTAAAATGACTAAAAACTTTAAGATATAGAACAGCCGCAATAGCAACAAACAAGAGCGAAACGTATATATAATTCCACCAATTAGTCATGTCACACTTTACGCTGAGTTTCGGTCGGTGACAATTTAATCTATTATTTATTAATTCATGAAAGATGGAATGTTTGGGGTATATTTAATTGTAAATAAACTAGGTAGGACATTTACCAATAAAATTAATTAAATTTAGCGAAGGTTTTTATGTTATTTCGGTATTTCAATCAGTTATGTCGGTTCATTGTGAAATTGTTTTGGTTCAAAACAGAGTTGCCAAATTTCCCTTTTTTCCCTTTTTCCAACCCAATTAACTTTATATATATATATATATATATATATATATATATATATATATATATATATATATATATATAATTTTTTATCATCGATATCACAAAAATATTCGCATTGTCATTTTGATATTTTTTTTCCGTTCCTCAACTTAATTTTCCAACCTAAGTTAGGGAAAATATTACTTGGCAACATAGCACAACGAAGCTTTGCGGCAGTCAACCAATTCTCTTCGTGGATTTATAAAACATAAATAAATATATCATCGTTAATTTACTTTTGTCCGAAACATTTTGAAAAATATGACATGGCTAATTTTTGACAACTATACATACGTAGATCGTGACGAGAAGACAGAGGTATGCCCGAGGTGATACGGTTGATGCTCATAGTAAAGAGGGTGACGCTGAGCACACTTAACTGCGGGGGGGAGGGAGTCTCTTGCTCGACAACTACCTACAAATTCCGAAGGAGGAGGATGGGGGGGGTCCTTCCACCCGTATGAGATATCCACGATCTCGTATGAACTCAAAAATATGGGGGCGGTCCATCGCCTCCATAGAATGGGGTGTTTTATTTCGCAAATTTGAACCTCAATAACAACGAGTCCGCAAAGAAAGTGATGAAGATAGACGAAGTGAAAATGAGTGGAAGATATATAGCCGCAGACCCTATTTCATTAGGGACGAGAGAGCAAACTGGCATGCGTTGGGGAAAGCAGGGCACACATGATCCCAGATGTCACGCGATATTCCTTTGCAGGTGGGTGAAGGATGGATAAGGGAAGGAAGGAAGAATGAGGGGGTAGAAGGATTAAAGCGTCAAAAATGGAGACCTATTTAAACTAACTACCCCAAGCGAAGCAGGATAGGGGTAGAACAAGCTATATTAATCCGAGTTTATTGTTGGGTTTATGCCCCCCCCCCTCGAATTTTTGGATAATTCATATATATATATATATATATATATATATATATATATATATATATATATATATATAATTTCACAGCGAAGGCAAGGGCGCAGAAGATGCTCAAGTACATATATTTATTTCAATTTTGGAAACAACGTTTCGGGCAACATGCCCATCTTCAGGTTCTAAAATTTAAATTGTAAAAAAAATTAATTATACTGTAATGTCATTAAAGTTGTGAAAAGAAAAGAATTTTTACTAAAGGTTTAAATGGAATAAGAAAGTTGTGCTATTTTTCCTATAAAAAATATTAAGAGTATACAACTAAATTGATTAAAAGATACAAAAAAGACATAAAAAAATAAATGATAATTAAAAAAAAACCTGATAGAAATAACATATATATAATATATATATATATATATATATATATATATATATATATATATATATATATATATACGAGGGGCGGTCAATAAGTTGTTTTGCGAATCGGTAGGGCAACACAGAGGAAGGGGGATGGCTGTTTGTGGGGGTGTTAGGACAAGTTAGGACAAGTCAGGACCTGCAGCCGCATGCTCCTGCCTCGTCTATTTAAGAAGCAGTAGCTGATGGCAGATCGTCAGTCACAAATTTTTCAACAATGGAGAAGGTTGAGCACCGCGCAGTGATCAAATTTTTGACCAAGGAAGGCAAGAATGCAAAAGAGATCCATGAACGCATGGTTGCAGTGTACACCGACACCGCCCCTTCCTATGCAACCATTGCTCGCTGGAATAGGGAGTTCCGCCATGGTCGTGAGTCCCTTAAAGATGACCCCCGTCCAGGACGACGTCAGACGTGACCAACGAAGCTAATGTGGCCCATGTGGAGAGGATGATCCTCGAAAATCGACGGGTGAAGGTCGAAGAAATCGAGCGAGAACTTGGAATATCACATGGAAGTGCTATCAACATCATCCACGACAATTTGGCCATGACCAATGTCTCTGCCCGTTGGGTCCCTAGAAACCTCACGCTCCATGATCGACTTCAACGTCGTCAAAGTCCACAAGGCCAGAATTGCACAAGCTGCCCTGCGCGAGTGCGGATTCGAGGAGCTCAACCTTCTCCCCTTACAGTCCAGATCTGGTCCCTATCTACTACTTTTTATTCTGCCAGCTCAAGGCTGCACTGCGTGGACGCCGGTTTGGGGACGATGAAGATGTCCAGCTCGCCGTCCAGGAGTGGATTGAACAGCAGGCGGGAGATTTCTGGTTGTCGGGAATTCGAAGCCCCAGGGACAAGTGGCGCAAGTGCATTCAAGTCGAGGGTAGTTATATTGAAAAATAATAAAACACTTTTCCTCATATCTCGTTTCCTTATATCCGAATTGTAAAACTTATTGACCGCCCCACGTATATATATATATATATATATATATATATATATATATATATATATATATATATATATATATATATATCCAACTTGACCGCAGGAAAGAGAAAACGGAATAATTTTTCTTCGGAAATATTTATTTCTTACTTCGAAAAATCCAAGCTGGGGTGGGATTCGAACTGCCGTGCACATTATGGCAGCGAGCAACCGCTTTGATCTCTAATGGGCGATTTAATTGAGATCAAAGCGGTTGCTCACTGCCTCAATGTGCACGGTTCGAATCCTACCCCAGCTCGGATTTTTTTGAAGAAATAAATATTTCCGAAAAAAATTATTTTGTTTTCTCTTTCCTACAGTGAAGTTTGATTTATTTCATCATTCTCTCGCGCTCATGATATATATATATATATATATATATATATATATATATATATATATATATATATATATATATATATATATACAATCAGGCACGTGCCGTCAATAATTACTCAGGGTAGGCATATGGTGACCTTTATGTAGTAAACTATCATCAAAAGATTTGTCAGTATAGAAAAGGATAGAAATATAGAAAAAAGTTTACTTCCTAATTAGATTTGACCAGGAAATCCATTCTTCTCTTTCTTTGTAGCAAAAGTATTTGTCACTTTTTCATAGAAATCAAAAGTAGGGTCTTGCTCCATTTTGTTAAGTCTTTCCTTTTCAATGTATATCGAAGCGAATGAAGAAAGAAAGTCTTTGATTTGTGATTCTGTTCCTAGTGTAGTTCTTAATTATTTTCAAAGCAGAAAACGACCTCTCCACAGAAACAGTTGTAGCGGGAATTTTCAAGATTAATTTCAACTTCAGGGAACGTTTGGGTGAATTAGTTTTCAAATATAAAATCAGGCAAAGTTTTAACGGATTTATCTCGAAACATTTGTGTATTTTAAATTCCAGCTAAATCCGCTTTCAGTCTTATTGGGTCGAAAAAGTTTCCATAGTTCTTTTCTAAGCTTTCAAATGCATCTTTATCATCTTGGCAAGAAAGATTTTGGAATTTATTTCAATGACCTAATGAAATAAACTTTAAGTTTTTTTAAATCAGCAAATCTTGCTTTCATGTTCTTCATTATATCATCCAAAATAACACAAAATACTCTCATTCTTTCTTCTTTAACTGAACCTTTCGTACTAGATTTTGATTCAGATAAGTTATTCTCTCGGCAACATTCTTCATACTTTACGAACAAGTTCTCAAGCAAATTTATTGTGCCATTAATTCTCTCAATGCAGTATGGAATATTTATCATTTTGGTTTGTAAGACATTGAAATGAGTGTCATTTTTAATGAAAACTTCATTATAAACCATCAGGAAAAAGTATGTTGAGTCTTTTGTTAGTTACTCATAAACCCAATGCTTCTCACCAATGTTTCTGGATCTCACAAATAGGATTGTTGTTCATACTGTTGAAGAGTTTGCAAAGGTCACCGTGGTATTGTGAAATAGTCTGGATTAGTTTTGAATTCGGACTCCATCTCGTTGGTGCTACCGCGAATGCCTCACTGGTCTTGAAAAAACTTGTATATTCAGATAGAAAGATAAAGACTTCTTTGATATCAGAGTTCAACATGTACCTGAATACTTTAGAACACTGAGCTGTACATGAAATATCTGTCGTTTCATCCACTTCTATAGCTTGTGCGATTTCTTCTTTAATATTATTTTCTACACTCGTGCCTACCGCTTCAATCAAGTCATTCTGTGTCTTATTAGAAAGGACAGAAAAAAACTGATGAATACTATAAATGTCGTGCCAATTTTTCAGCAAATTTTGCAGTATAGTTCAGTAACTCGACATAGTTTCCACGATTTAATGATGATTTTTGTTTATAATCTCCACGAAAAAAGCAAGTTCTTTTTTAATCCATAAACAAGTAGCGCAAATCATTTTTTTAAATATATCTCTGTTTTCTTTAAATTTTTTATTGTGAATTTCAATGCTGACAGACTTATGTTTTCAATGCTATTTGGCTTTCATAATGTGCTGCTGATCGTTCGTGTTTACTTAAAGCATTGGGCAAATTACTTAAATCAATGGTTCCCCTTCAGTGGAGATGAAGCCCGGGGTTGATAGGGAGGGTCCGATTTCCACCCCTCGGTATTCGGGTGCAATCCGAAACTAGAGGGGAATACCCCCCCCCCCCAAAAAAAAAATAAATATATATCGGCGCTCGTATGGAGAAGTCGCCAACGATGGGCGTGAGTCGGGTGCATGCATGCAAGCAAATTCACCCCCATGCAACATTAATCAAATAGGCATCTTTAAACACTTATATTTTGCAGCTTTCTTTTACGCACACAACACATCGTTTTTCAGTCGCTCGGAACCCGCCAAAGGGGTTTCCAATTCACATTTCCCCAACATGACAGGGTGGCCTCTCTTGCTCGTCCCCCCCCTCCTTTAAAAAAACAACAACAAAAAAATAAAAACAAACCAGTATCGCCGTTTTTGGCGCCCCTTCCCCGTTAAAATGGACCGATCGGCTCTGGCACCGATTATCATTCTAATCTTTATGTTTGTTTCATTATTCTGTCATGGCCTACGCCACAATGAAAGGAGAGTGAACACTAATAATTACCAACGATTGACAATTCGAAAAAACATCAAAGAAAAGGAACGAAAAATAACAGCAGACAACAGGAACGTGCCTGGAACAGATGAGAAAATGTAAATGATAGTGAGGATATTTCGTTCCCCGTAAATGTCGGCAACGGATGACAGCTTTTCAGGGCCAGCCGGAATCACCTCGAGCAGAGGAGAAACCACCTTATCGCGACCCTCAGAAATGACATTTTCCTTTAAAATGCGAGAGAAAATAAGAGACAGACACCAACAGGCAAGAGGGAGAGAGAAAAAAACGGCCAAAAGGGACACATGGAAGCAGACGAGACACAGCACAGCCTTTTCCCCCATAACATCAAAATTTTATGCCAATTTATTACTCGTTGTGTTCAGCAGGGATTAATACGAGGAGGGGGGGGGGAATCGGTGGTTAGTAAGCAAATGTTTAGAGTGGAAGACGAATAGTGACATAATAACGAAACTTACTGACGTAAGTCGACAACCTTAATAACTGCCCAGTAAAGAGTACCCCGTTAGACTGCTACGCCCAATACTAGAAGGAACAGCACACCTCTTAAGCACCAGTGCCTCTGCTAGCCTAAAACTAGATTGAAACTACATAGGCTTTTTTCTTCTATAAACTTGCTCCATAAATAATTCATACCCCTACCTAATACCACAATTGTTTGCATAGTTCAGGAACCATTTATTAGAGGGCAATGATATTTGGATGCATTGAGATGAATGTATTAATAGAGACACCCACAAAATTATGTTTGATACACAAATAAAAAAATAATAACAATTCGTAGGAAAATTTGCAATCGAAAAGGTATTCAAACCTATACAATTTAATAACTAATAGTCAATAGTATCTTTTTGCTTAATAACACTTCTCAAACTAATTTTAAAGTTTTTGAATAGGTACCAAAAAACTTGGGATGGAAATTTTGTCCTTCTTTGCAAAACTTCTCCAATTGGGGACTGGGGGAGTTCTTCAGGTCACGCAATATATTTTGTATGAGGTTAAGGCCTGGCGACAATGATGGCCATTTCAAAACGCTTAGTTTAACTTCTTTTAACCAGGAACAAACCAATTCTGCTGTGTGTTCGTGGTTGCTGTACTGTCGAAAGACCCATCTTCTTCCTAGGCCAAATTTGCGATCATCACCCTTTGACAATCTTCCAGAATCTTTCTGTAGTATTCTTTATTCGTCGTTCCGTTGAATAGATGAAGTGCACCCTATAGACTGACCGGGTCCCCGCCCACGCCTCCAGCCCTAGACCCGGCAAATTACGACCCAGGTCAGTCTATAGTGTACCAACGTTTAATGCTCAGAAATTTCCCCATAACATTATAGATCCACTTTCATGTTTCACTGTGGTAAGTTTTGGCGGAGAAGAACACCCTCAACACTTACGACAAACATAGGTCATATCATTTGTGGCAAATACTCAAATTGCATTTCACCCTATCATAGCATAAGGCTCCAAAATATTTAGTTCTTTCTCCAAATGATCGTTGCGTACTTCAGACGGGCTTTCAAATGAATGTTTTTCAATAAAGCAGTCATCCTCGGAACACGTCCATGTATTCCCGCTGTATGCAACATTATAGACACCTTGCTCAAACTAACATAGACGCCTTACTCTCCTCACGGATCGGCCATATTCATTTTAGTCATCTTTGAATTATTTTTTAGGGATCTAAGGATCCTCCTACTCTGAGGATGACTCGAACGAGGGAGATTTGCAGTTGGACCCAATTCCTTAAACTTTCTTATAACTGGAGATTTAGCGTCATTTAGTTTTTTAATAAATATTCTTGTAGCTCATCTTAAATTTCAATTTCTTAATTATTCTCGATTTGATGATGTCAGAAGAGAAGTCACTTCTACCTTTCGCCATGATGATTGTTTGAAGAATAAAACTATCGAGTTTGCGATGCTGAAGAAAGGATTGGTGGAACGGTCTAGACTATTCCTGGCTAGTCCAAATTATAAATAGAAGCCAACAAACTATTCGCATGACTTTGACACTTTGTTATAATTTAAACCACAAAATATTAAACATATGTTTGTAAAAATAGCGTATATATATACATTTTTGGTTGCGAAGTTTCTTAAAAAGTGTTATTAATCGTTCATTTGTCTATCAAACTTGTTGATTTTTTTTCAAGTCTATTTATTAATATATTTGTCTCAATATGCCTAAATTTCGTTGCCCTGCAATCAACAATTCATGAATTATGACGAAATATTTTGGTATTAAGTAGAGGTATGAAGACTTTGTGGAGCAAGAAGTGTACAGCTCCACTTTACCCTTTCTTTCCAAGCACCTATTTGGGGGCCGGCGCCTAATTTGGCAGGCTAGCCGCCGACCGGCCTTCGTCCATTCATCGCTGGTTGGGGCGGGGACCGGGGTGGTGGTTTAGCATGCATGCATTCTTCCCGCCCTTTTTTTCATCTACCACCACCCATCTTTATCTCCTTTGTCTGTCCTTTTACGGACTCGCAAGGGGGTGTCATGGGTAACATTGGGAACCTTGCTGCGGCTGACATTTGTAGGACTATATGCCATTCCGGCCTCAATGCCTGAAGGAGAATCTGTGGCTATATCTCTTCCCACACATTTTCCCTTTCTCTAGTTTCACCATTCTCTTTACAGATCTCTCCTTGCCGCCCCCTCCCCCCCAAAAAAAATCTGTTGCATACAACCTCGTTGCTATTGCGCTTCAAATTCGAGAGAAAAAAAAATGTACCAAGACAACGTAAAACCACTGAAGGAAAAGAGGAGACAGAACGTAATATCGACTTTAAAGACCCAATTGGGCCCCAAATCACCCACCGAGACCTCAAACGTAACATCACGGGAGGGCCACACTTCCAAAACCTCCCCCCTCACTCAATCCAACGCTAAAAGGATTGTGCCAAGATCATGAAATTTCGAGAGCAAAAGAAAATAGAGATCTTTTATTCCGAGAGAATAGAGTGGCTCTGTAAAGGTCACCAAAGATAGTGAAACCCGCCGTACAAACACGCTGTATTTTTTTAATCTCCTCATACTGACAACCAACAATGATTTAACAACCGCAATACCCACCTTTTGATGTCTTAACCCAGTGTTTCCCAACGTCTATCCATCTATGCCTCAGTATAACTTCGAGAAAAAAAATGTATGCCCCACCAGAGGTTAAAAAAAAAGTTAAAAATCTATTATTCTTTTTAAATAATATAATCTTAATTATTGAGTACAAAAGAATCTAATATATTTATTGACCACAAAAGATTAAACAAAATTTTCTATTGGCCTATTTAAGCATTCCGACGATGCAACTAAAACAGAAAATCCGGTGTCACTCGTATATGCCAACGACAAAGGAACGACTGAGCTCAATTAGCAAATTAACCAATTTTTACCTCACTTGATAAACCTGTTGGTTGCCAAGTTGCTATTTAGCAAAATAATAAAAAAAAAACAGACGGATGCTCATTATACCCCAAATATTCTTGGATCCCACACCCACTCCACACCAAAGTTTTCCAAGCCCCCACGTTGGGAATCATTGCCTTAACCTATATCTAGAAAAGGACATAACCATCTACCGGGGATATAAATAAAACTCCCATCAAGAAGTAGGGAAGACAAACAACAGCGAACAAACCGAAATAAATTAAACAGATGAGAAGATCAATCATGCCATGAATGATACACCAGGAAATCTATGACATCAGCACTTGGCGCATACGAGCCTACCTAGAACACCAGAAACATTCAGCCAAAATGTGGCGTAGAGTCGGATAGACCAAGCAGTCTTCGCAAATGTTTCCAGGGAGCGCTCCATCAGATGGCACTGCGTCTCGCGAGTGTATACGATTCGGAGACGACAAAAAACTACTTGATAACGTTGAGGCATTGGGGGATAAGTCGAGGGGAAGAGTTGGTGCACAATGGCATGCGACTTTAAATGCCCGCGCGCCATCTCCTATCTTTTGCGCCATGTAGCTTTAAAGGCTGTCTTGATCCCTCCTCTACAGTCAGTCTGAGGCAAAGCGAAACGTCGGTCCGGTAACTCAGTCTATGTTCCAAGAAAATGAACACACACTTTCTGTCAAAACCTGTGGTCTATCATATCGTGGTTGCGGTTTCAACAATCATCATTACCATAAAAGGGTACTACTTGTAATCAACTTCATCATGCACATAATACTAAATATAACCTCGTTTTCAAATAATGCACATATACATCTGAAAATTACAGATTGTGACTATCAACATATCTCTATATCCGTCTTGACTGGCACAATGACCTGATTTCATTTTATCATCAAAACTCTGAAACAACTGGTCACATTCTGAGATAAACAATGGTCCAACATTCCATTTGACACAATTCTAACATTGTAAGAACCAATCCTGATCATTATAAAAATATTAAAATCAACTGGTGGACCAACACCCGATTAATAAAAATATGTATAATCCATTAATCAGGTATTCAGATTACTCTATCCAATTTGGAAGAATGTGTTATACTCATTTTTTTATCTTTTGAGAAGTTTACGTGTGTGAGTGAAAAGGTTTAGTCAAACAAACTTAAAGTTCTACTTTTCGAGCAGGTATCTTTAAAACCTTTTTCCCATTGTGTGCAGATGTGGTGAGATGGAAGTTAAAAGAATCGAGATCTTTGCTCTCCCGCGCAAGGGCCACAAGTCCGACATCGTTTCGCGGATCAACGTCAGCCGGATGACCGTTGCCAGAGTCGCGGAGAGGCTCAAGAATGGGAAAGACCTCCCTGATGGACCTGGTTCAGGCAGACCCAAAGTTTTCAACTGTTTGGCTGTGAGAAAAGCCTTCGAAAGTGATCCGAAACTAAAAATGACTGCGATCGGAAAGATGAAGAACATCTCCCTGGCTACGGTGTCCAGAGCCGCCAACGAGAAGGGCAGGCGGCAAGAGCTTGGGGTGCGTGAAAAGGCCTCTGCTCACTAATCGTATGCGAGACCAACGTCGGCAGCGCTGTCGTCTCCTTCTCTATGACTTGAAAAGTCATGAAATCGAATTGTCTTTTTTTCTAATGAAAAAACCTTCACGGTCGAACCAGTAATCAACAAGCAGAACAACCGCGTGTTAAGCTTCGGCCAGGACATCTCCGAGGTCTGCTACGTGTACACGACCAAGCACTCGGCCTCCGTCATGATGCCAGCGTCGTGGCTTCAAATCCCGATAAGATGCCACCGATTCGGTTGACGGCCGGTTACAGGATCACCGCAGCCGATTGCAGGGACTTCTTGGCCACGAAAGTCTTGCCCTGGGTGAGAAAGATCACGAAGAAGGCGGACTACGTCTTTTAGCAGGACGGTGCCTCGGACTACGGCCAAGAGCGTGCAAGAGTGATTTAAGATGAACATGAACTTCCGGTCGTATGACTTTTGACCGCCGCAGTCGCCCGACCTCAATCCCGTTAACTACAGGGTGTGGGACATGTTGAGGGCAAGGCCTGCAAGGTACGTCACAGCAACGTCGACTGGCCGAAGTCCGTCATCATGAACGACTTCGTCCACAACGTGTGCGCGGCCTTCAGGTCTTGCCTGAAGCACGTGCTCGCCACCGAGGGAGGCCACATTAATTAATATTACAATTTAAACACATATTTATATGTTTAATAATAAAAACGGGTTTAATTGCATCAAAACTTATTATGGCCTCTGTTGAGAGCACCGTAACGAGTGTAATAGGACTTTTGCAATACCCGGTATTTCATAGTTCAAATAGAAAAAGAAACGGACCAATTTAACTCAGTTGTAGCAGCATTCTTAACATGCTTGGATACCACGCTTGTACCAGGAGCGAGGGGTGGAGTAACCTCCCACCAGAGGTTAAAACCCTGAAAAAAGAAGCCAATTATGTTAAAAATCCCAGAAGGAACATTGTAGGTTTCGCTCCGCCCAAGAAAATGCATCGCGTCAATTTATTCTCCAACGAATGAGAGTCAATTTAACGATCACATCTATTTGCTCTCACACGCTTTATTCAATTAGGTTCTTCTTTACACACACGCACCAACCACCCCTCTTCATACAGTTATCAAATAAGATATCACGTACAAATTCGGACTAAAATTAATTTATATCAAAATATTCGCTATCATAAATAATATAAATTATTACACCCACTCAAGCATACACTCACTCATGCATACACCCATTCAAGCATACACTCACTCATGCATACACCCACTGAAGCATAGACCCACTCAAGCATACACTCACTAATGCATACACCCACTCGATCATACACCTACTCATGATACACCCACTCAAACATACACTCACTCATGCATACACCCACTCAAGCATACACCCACTCATTCATAGATCCCCTTATGCATAGACCCGCCCATACGTACCCTCCTCACCCCAACGATCGCAAGTGGATCTGCGTTAACTGTGGAGGTTAGGCAAGCTGTGGAGAGTTGCGGACCATCCCTGAGGACAACAAATAGTCTCTCCTCTATTTACTCGAGCTAACATTCCAGCGATGCGCTCGTTGATTTCCACTTATTAGTTTGAAATAATAATTCCCATTTGCACCCATAGCGAAGGGCACCAGCGAGGCGACGGGGGAAGCCGTTAAGGCACTCCGGACGCCAGGCGACACCCAGCTAGTCCAGGCCCGGGAATCCATTCCAAGGGATTAATTTATCTCCGTGAAAGGATATGGCGGAGGTTATGTGATCGCCCGTGTTTGTGTGTCTGTTCGTGTACGAGATGTAACAAGAAGGTATTGGCAGAAATCGATGAAATTGTGTGGAAGGGTTCGGGACCAGGGACCAAGGGAGAGTCGATTAGATTTGGGGGCGGATCCAGATTCAGATGCTAATTCTGGGTCGGTTATTCATTTTAATATTGTGAGGTGAAATCAGAGAATTTTCTGACATTTGGTGGACTTTTAAAATGGAAATGATGGAATTGATCCGACCAAGGCAGGTTAAACTAGGATTGAGTGTCCCTGGTCATAAGACCTTAGCTAATACTGGAATTGGGACTACTACAAAGAGCAAACTCCTTTGACCAGTATTAAAGATCTCCTTTGTAGTTGTGGGGGTTAATTCATACCGCTCTCCAGATTTATTTTCTTCATCTACACATTTCTGTTTCCATGCTCCCAGCAGGAGTCACAACTTCTTTATGCATACGTAGTACTTGCTCTAAACTATGATTGAAAAATTGCAAGCAAAACTATTAATCATTATTTTAATCTTGCTAAGTTCATTTTTACTCCAAATCTGAGAGTGAGCTGTGATAAATCTGTCATCGACAAAACGAAATTGGCTAAACTCTGATTCCGTTTTGTTCACACCTCCAAAAAAAAACAAAATCCACCCTAAAAACTGGGGTAAACAGTTTGTGCAATATGGAACCCCCTTTTTACTTTTTTTTTTATTACTGACCGTGTGCAGCCTCAATGTCGATGTTGCATATGTAAGAGAGTATGTCAAGGTTAGTTTTGTCAGAACTGAATCGGTGTTACGGAATTGGAATCCCCCCCTCTCTTACTTTTTTTTTATTACTGACCGTGTGTAGCCTCAATGACGATGTTGCATATGTGAAAGTATGTCAGGTAGGTTTTGTTAGAACTGAATCGATGTTCACTAGCCACTAGTCTGCGAATGCTACCTAGAGAGGTATTTCATATTCATTCGTTCTATGCAATAATTGTTGAACAGACTGAAGACGATCCTAGAAACTCCCTGCCTATTCCGGGCACTGATTGAATTCCAGTGTTAGTCTTTTATGTAGGACCTCAAGAGCACCGTGGCCGCATGTGCTGCCTACCTCGGACCATTTTGAAAAGGGTTGCGCGCGCAGGAGCAGGCATCTGGGTCCTTTTACTATTACTAATGGTATAGGTGTTATTATAGTTAGTATTGTTATTACTTTTGTCCTTTTCACTGGTATTGCTTTGTGATTATTAGTATTTTCCATCAATATGCCTTGGAAATGGGCTGAACATGTTCCTGGTTGCCTGCCCCTTCAGATACAGGTTCATTCTCGACAAGAACTCAACTTTGTTTCTCAAAGAAAGTGTTTTAATTTAAACCCGAACTCCTGAACTTATTATTTTTTCGATATGCGCCAACATATTATATAAATGTGTGTGTGTGGTTGTTTTATCAATGCATTTTATGTTACTCATGCCTTCACGCAGTATTCAAACTATTTTAATTGTGACTCAATCTAAAAATATCAATAAAAGAGCGAATCCCATATGCATTGGTACGACCACTGACGTTTACAAACACCTCACATGATTGAAGGACGAATATTAAAAATAATCAAATTTGGATTAAATATCAATTTATTTGCATTCTATGATTTTAACTGATTTCAAATGACACCAGCAAAGATTGCTCAGGCAATCGTACATCGATTGTAAAGTTTTACATATGGGCTCGACGGGAAAGACATCTCGCGGGCTCGAAGTAAAAAAAAAAAACTGAAGCTGTCATTGAGCTAAGAATCATTTTGTTCACTCGGATCTGGTATAAATTTTCCTTAATTACAGTTGCATTAATTGGACTGAAAGACATTAAAACGAAAGAGCTGAGCGTTAATGATTATACTCTGATAAAGGGTCTGAAATCTCATTACATTTTTAAAGATGAATTGACATTTAGAGTGTTTCATGTATTTTTGTTTTTTTATTTAGTTTTTGCCATTTGTTTTTGATTGATAGTTTCCTATACAAAATTTAGCCCCTGTATGTTTCGTACTTTCTTCACATTTTAGATCAGGGGTTCTTAACATTTTAGTCTAGCGAGCAAACTTTTACTTCTTAGAGCTTAGAGAGCACAAAATATAAGTAAAAAATATGTTTAAATGTATTTTAACAAAAAACGCACTCATATGCATATTTAAGATAAAAAAAGTTTATTTGAATATATTTTATTAATTGCTTTATGTATAAAAATACATTAAACCAAAATAATACTACCTTAATGGGATCTCTGATTTTGACGAGAGGGAGCTAACATTTTGAATTTTATTTCTCCTTTATGGAGAGTCAGTCAATCGTAAATTTTCTTCGGAGATGTTTTGTCAGCAATCTTGCCATCTGTTTATTTTTAATTTTATTAATTAATGAAAAAGCACTTTCGTATGTGTCGATCCAAACATTGATAAAACTTTGAATACCTCTCTTTGAAGCAATGAAATTATTTTGATATCTAAAGAGCCCCAGAAGGTTGACAGAGATTCCTTTTGAAAAAGGTTCTTTAATCCAAAAGATGATTGCCTATCTAGAAGCTCAGATTCAGCATCTGCTTATTCATTTTTAGTGAAAAAATTTTCAAGTCTATTTGATATCAAGGGTGCTATAATTTGAAGTTAATTCAAATCTTTTTTGAAATTCACTAGTAAGATTCTTGACAGTGTGCATTACATAGGATGGGCATTCCTCAAAAAAATTCCTCTACACATTCTTTGAGTTGTAGAAAAAGGAAGTAAATTGCCTTTAGCGATTTAAACCTCAAAATGTTGAAGCTTTTTTTCAAAGGAAATGATATTCCTATATAAAGAAAACACAAATTTATATTTTCCCTGGAATTGCAAATTTAAGTCATTTAAATGAAAAAAAAATGTCAACCATGAAAAGAGCTTTTCCACGACTAAGCAACCAAACTTCTGCATGGGAAATAAGCTCATTGAGAAGCCTAAACATTTACCCCAAACACCCAAGTGTGTCTCTAGTTGAAAGATTTTGAAATTAAGTAATTGACGACTTTTACAATGACTTTAAGATATCCAAGAATTTCTTTTTGTTCTTTCATTTTAAAACCTCGATATGAATCAAGGAGAGAGAGTGCACAAAAGTATGTATTATCTCATGTCTATTAATATAAGCAATAAGACCCCTTCTTCTTAACTTACGAAAGATGTACCATCAGTGACGATCGAAGCAAGTTTATCGATTGATTTAGTGTTCTGTGAGATATTTCAAAATACGTCAAAAACGTCTTTTCTAGTTGTATGTTCATGAAGTGGTAAAATAGTCAGAAATCTTTCTTCACAACTGTCATCATGCTGAATTATACAAACAAAACACATTAATTGCAATATAATCGCAACATCGGATGACTCTCATAAGACAACTTTCGAATTTAGCTAAAAGTTCCGTGAATATTTCATCCGTTATTTTTTTTTATTCTTTTGACAACTGTATCATTATTCATAGGAATATCTTTTTGCGGTGCTAACTCAAGTATCTCGAAGTTTTTCGGGTAGAGCTCTAACAAGTATTTCCACAGATGACACAACACAATTTTTATTATTTCACCAATTAGTAAAAGACATTGAATTTTTGGTTATTGTATTTGATAAAGGGAATGATGGTTCAGTCGCCAGTTTTTTACTTTAATAAAAACGCCTAGAACGTTTTTTTTATTTTTGTTTCTGAAGTTTACCTATTCTAACACTGTATTCTGAAAAAGCTTCCTGAAAAATCTTAGCGATACACACGATAATGTCTTTCGCAATTTGATTTTCGATAGACTGTCAAGCATGCATTAAACAACAAGCAAATAAAACCATCACTATT
Organism: Ceratothoa steindachneri; assembly: GCA_963969495.1. Taxonomy (NCBI): domain Eukaryota; kingdom Metazoa; phylum Arthropoda; class Malacostraca; order Isopoda; family Cymothoidae; genus Ceratothoa; species Ceratothoa steindachneri. The sequence continues at coordinate 165,018,294 of OZ018320.1, forward strand.
ATCTATTACAAAATAGTCGATTTCCCAAGATGACTGAAATACATAGGCCCTGGGTTTTTTGTCCCTTTTCATTAAAAATGTGCCTGCTCTAATTAGATGACACAGAAGGTCCTGTTGTGGCTTCTTTTTTTTATTTTAAGAGCTCATCTGGCGACTGCCTACTTGGACATTAGTCGCCGTATTCAACACTGCCTAGTACTAGGCTACTTTAAAATAAGATGCAAAAAAAAATAAATAAAATAAAAACAAGGAAAAGGCAACAAGAAGGAAGCAAGCTCCGGCGTAGGGTGGAGGCAGAGCCCCCGGCGCAGGAACGTGCGACCTACTAAAATAACAATAAACAACAAAAAAACTCACCTAGTTAAATAAAGGGGAGAAGGCCGGCCTCCCTCCAAAAGTCTATAAGAACACCAGTCAATGTGAACGAACTCGTCCCGAGTACAAGGAACAGGCAGTAGCGACCCCGCTCATCCAGGTACCGGGAGAGGTAACATGCGCGGAGATCGCCCAGACTGGGACATTCGACAAGAATCTGCCGAACAGTCTGGGATACAACGCAGTCTTCACAGAGGGGAGCTGGCGAGCGCCCATCAAATGGCTGTACGTCCCGCGAGTGTGTCCAATTAGGAGACGGCAGAAAGCAACCTGAAGCCTTCGCAACATTGAGGGGTAGGTCCATGGAAAGAGTGGCGGCGCAATGGCACGCAACTTTAAGTCCCTTCGACCGTCTCCCATCTTTTTTGCCAGGCAGCCCGGAGAGCTGCCCGTATTCCTGCCATGTAATCGATGTGAGGAAGAGCGAAACACTGGTCTAGTCACCCATTCCTCGCGGACTCTTTAGCGCCCTCATTCCCCGCAATTCCTACATGTCCAGGAACCCAGCAGAAGATAATCTCGACATCTGCCCGGCTCGCCAAAACCGTGGTGTCACGGATATCGCGAACCAGGGAATGCGGAGATTCCAATGCCCCGAGAGCACTCAGGGCGCTTTGTGAGTCGCTATAGATCACAATCCGGTCTCCCGTACCGAGTGGTGTATTGCCACCAGCTCGGCCGTGAAGACAGACGCAGCGCCTGGTAGAGCCCCGCTGACTTCAAACAGAGGGGATACGGCGTGGAAGCCGACCCCCTCTTTGGACTTGGAGCAATCCGTATACACTGGCACGGTTCCAGCGTGACACGATGTGTGCTCCTGAAAGGTCGAACGCAATACTCCCGGCGCAGTACAAGCTTTGGGAGCAGAGGCGTGGCGACAAATAGACAAATGTGGTACCCTCCAGGGTGGCGTCCTGGGCAGAACCAGGGGCGCCACCGGCCAGAGAGCTATACCTAGCTCTTGGAGTTTCCTAACCCTAAACCCAAAGGGCATAGGGTATGACTGGCGTCTCTGGCGGCATAGGCACCGTCGTAATCAGCTGCGGATGCAGTGAGAGTTGTTGGCGACTGAGGGAGACGCCGACTCGCGCGTACAGGAGAATAATGCACTGTGCACGGCATAGAGCGAGTGGCATATCCCCAGCATCGACCAACAGGCTCTCAATGAGAGAAGTGCGGAAGGCACCGGTCGCCAGGCGAAGGCCGGTGTGGTGAATCAAGTCCACCTTCAGCAATACACGCTCAGCTGCCGATAAATAAACTCGCATCCGAGGTCGAGATTCGAACGAACAAAGGAAAGTCACGGAACGAAGAATATCCATGACGCGGGTACAAGATACCCTAAGGCTGCGAATATGAGCCTCCCAGGTGAGGCGTCGGTCAAATACAAGCCCAAGGAAACGGTGCGATTTAATCACTTCCAGGAGTACACCATTGAGAAACAGGTATGGGTCAGTGTGGAGGCGTTGATGATGGCAGAAGTTCACCACCTTAGTCTTGGCCAAGGAAAACCGAAACCTGTGCGCTTCGGCATAGCGAGAGACGCGGTTCAATGCCTGTTGGAATCGACGCTCCAGAGTTGGCATCTAGGCCGCGCCAAAAGAGATCGAAGGTGGTCTACGTAAAGCGTAGTGAGAAGATCTTCCGGAAGCACCGAGGTGATGCAGTTGATGCTCAGGGCAAAGAGTGTGACACTGAGGACACTTACCTGCAGGACACCCTCTTCCTGCTCCATTGAGCCAGAGAGAGATCCCCCCACCCGTACGCGGAATCGATGATCTCGTAAAAATTCAGATATAAAGACTGGGAGGCGTCCCCTCGCCCTCATCGTGTGGAGAGTCTCCATGATACCGTATCGCCATTCGGTATCATAAGCATTTTCCAGATCGAAAAACACCTTGGCGTAGTGCTGTCTACGAAGGAATGCCTCGCAGACGGCATTTTCCAGTCTGAGCAGAGCATCCGAGGTGGAGTGGAACTTGCGGAAGCCGCACTGTGCAGAAGACAGATGGCCTCCGCTGTCCAGGAAGAAGGCTAATCTAACATTTACCAATTTCTCCATCAACTTGCACACGCAAGAGAGATTGGGCGGAAACCGGTCGGAGGCCATGCCTCGCTCACCCAGGTGTCGAAGCATGGCGTACGGGACATCGTCCGGACCATGGGCGGTGTCTGCGCACGAAGCAAAAGCGGAACGCAACTCGCTCAGAGTAAACCTGTCGTTGAAGGGTTGTTCGTCTCTGGAGGTAAAGTCCATCCGGCGGCCTTCCGCGAAATCACGACGTGCATTGAATGCTAGCGGAGCAGCATCTCGGCTAGAGAATACGGAGAAAGCAGTCGCGAAGGATTCCGCCACGGACGCGGGGTCCGAGATTGCGGTCCCATTCTCTTGGAAAACGGGAGGGCGTCCTGCGAGAACTTGCCCCGAATACTTTTGACTCGTTTTCACACCTGTGCTAGAGACCTTCTAGGAATAGTAGTTAGCCCCGCGGCGATGAGGTTGCCGGAGAAGAACTCAACAGCCTCATCTACCGACGTAAACTCTTCGACTGAGATAGAGTATTCAGTCATTTCCTGAAATGCAGACCACCGCGCTCGCGCCAAGCACCAACGGGGCGGGCTCTCGGGCGGCAGCGGACCAGAAAATGACATTTGAATGGGAAAGTGATCACTACCATGGAGGTCGTCGATCACCGCCCAATTAAAATCAGGCTGTGCATTCGGAGAGCACAAAGATAGATCGAGGCAGGAAAATGAAGCGGTTCTCGGCAGTGATGCTTAAACTCATCGACATTTATTACACCCATCTTAAGCTCGTCGATCAGGTCGGCAAGGACTTGACCCGGGAGATTAATAAAGTAGTCTCCCCAGAGGGTGTGTCTATCGTTTAGATCTCCGAGCAAGAGAAAGGGCGTCGGCAACGGTGCGACAACGCGGCGGAAGTCCCACGGCTGACGGTGGAATGTAAAGGGAAATAACAGTATACCTCCTATCAAGGTGCAGCTGCACAGCTACTGCCTGAAAGGAGGTATCTAAACCCTTGAGAAGAACGGAGACATTGTGCCGGGTGTAAATCGCACATCCTCCCGCCCGGCCCCCATGCCGTGATGTGCGCTCGCAAAAACATATACCCCGGGAGGGTAGGCAGGGGGCATGCGCCCAGAATGCTCTCATTCAAAAAGATAGCTAACGTGAAACGGGAGAAGACGAGCCTCCGCAACTCCTCCCAGTTGGCCAGGACTCCGCGACAATTCCATTGAAGGAATATGCCCTCCAGACGTAGCTCGGAAGAGATGCGGGGGGGGCTTTTCGAGAGATGATCCTCATGGGAATGGCCGTACGCTTCCCGGAGGCAGAACTCCGGACAATGCGCTGAAGGCGCTGTCGCTTTCGAGGACTTATTGGGGGAGGTGTAAAGAAATATCACTAGCATACATATCATCGCATTATCAAAAACAATAACACACTATTACAAATGTTACGAAGATAGGATACATACTTTATTTAGGTAACTAAAATGGGAAAGAAGTGCGTCAGTTGCGGCTAACTGAATGCAATGTCACACTACACCCGACTCTCAGTCAGGGCTGCTGTTTGAACGTGAATCAACCTGACACAAGTCTAAACAGTCGCGTCGCACCGTACTCTCTAGCAACCTGACACGCGCATCTATAACCGACGTACGTGCGCACACACTCGCTCAATCATTCACCAACTCACACTCACTCAGTCACTCCCACACTCACAACTCTCTCTCCCTCTCTCTCGCACTTGCTTATATTTCTCCCCCCTCGCTTTCTCTCCCACCTCTCTATCTCTCTCTTTCAGTATTTAAATATATTTTCGTCTACCATCTTAGTCGCTCTGGAAACCATCCTGCGAACTCCAGGGTGAGAACCTCTGAACCTCGAAATGGATTAAACAATCGTTTGTTTTTTTCTAAGTGACGGAAATCGTGTGTTGACCGGAGATTAAAACAATCACTTTGTAAAGGGACGGAAATCGTGTGTTGAGCGGAGATTAAAACAATCACTTTGTAAAGGAACGGAAATCGTGTGTTGAGCGGAGATTAAGACAATCACTTTGTAACGGGGCGGAAATCGTGTGTTGAGCGGAGATTAAAACAATTACTCTGTAAAGGGACGGAAATCGTGTGTTGACCGGAGATTAAAACAATCACTTTGTAAAGGGACAGAAATCGTGTGTTGACCGGAGATTAAAACAATCACTTTGTAAAGGGACGGAAATCGTGTATGGAGCGGAGATTAAAACAATGACTTTGTAAAGGGACGGAAATAGTGTATTGAGCGGAGATTAAAACAATCACTTTGTAACGGGGCGGAAATCGTGTATGGAGCGGAGATTAAAACAATCACTTTGTAAAGGGACGGAAATAGTGTATTGAGCGGAGATTAACACAATCAATTGGAACGGGGCGGAAATCGTGTATTAAGCGGAGATTAAAACAATCACTTTGTAACGGGGCGGAAATCGTGTATTGAGCGGAGATTAAAACAATCACTTTGTAAAGGGACGGAAATAGTGTATTGAGCATAGATTAAAACAATCACTTTGTAACGGGGCGGAAATCGTGTATTAAGCGGAGATTAAAACAATCACTTTGTAACGGGGCGGAAATCGTGTATTGAGCGGAGATTAAAACAATCACTCTGTAAAGGGACGGAAATCGTGTATTGAGCGGAGATTAAAACAATCACTTTGTAAAAGGACGAAAATCGTGTGTTGAGCGGAGATTAAAACAATCACTTTGCAACGGGGCGGGAATCGTGTATTGAGCGGAGATTAAAACAATCACTTTGTAACGGGGCGGAAATCGTGTATTGAGCGGAGATTAAAACAATCACTTTGTAAAGGGACGGAAATAGTGTATTGGGCGGAGATTAAAACAATCACTTTGTAACGGGGCGGAAATCGTGTATTAAGCGGAAATTAAAACAATCACTTTGTAACGGGGCGGAAATCGTGTATTGAGCGGAGATTAAAACAATCACTTTGTAAAGGGACGGAAATAGTGTATTGAGCGGAGATTAAAACAATCACTTTGTAACGGGGCGGAAATCGTGTATTAAGCGGAGATTAAAACAATCACTCTGTAAAGGGACGGAAATCGTGTATTGAGCGGAGATTAAAACAATCACTCTGTAAAGGGACGGAAATCGTGTGTTGAGCGGAGATTAAAACAATCACTTTGTAACGGGGCGAAAATCGTGTATTAAGCGGAGATTAAAACAATCACTCTGTAAAGGGACGGAAATCGTGTATTGAGCGGAGATTGAAAACAATCACTTTGTAACGGGGCGGAAATCGTGTATTAAGCGGAGATTAAAACAATCACTCTGTAAAGGGACGGAAATCGTGTATTGAGCGGAGATTAAAACAATCAATTTGTAACGGGACGGAAATAGTGTATTGAGCATAGATTAAAACAATCACTCTGTAAAGGGACGGAAATCGTGTATTGAGCGGAGATTAAAACAATCACTTTGTAACGGGGCGGAAATCGTGTATTAAGCGGAGATTAAAACAATCACTCTGTAAAGGGACGGAAATCGTGTATTGAGCGGAGATTAAAACAATCACTTTGTAACGGGGCGGAAATCGTGTATTAAGCGGAAATTAAAACAATCACTTTGTAACGGGGCGGAAATCGTGTATTGAGCGGAGATTAAAACAATCACTTTGAAAAGGGACGGAAATAGTGTATTGAGCGGAGATTAAAACAATCACTTTGTAACGGGGCGGAAATCGTGTATTAAGCGGAGATTAAAACAATCACTCTGTAAAGGGACGGAAATCGTGTATTGAGCGGAGATTAAAACAATCAATTTGTAACGGGACGGAAATAGTGTATTGAGCATAGATTAAAACAATAACTCTGTAAAGGGACGGAAATCGTGTATTGAGCGGAGATTAAAACAATCACTTTGTAACGGGGCGGAAATCGTGTATTAAGCGGAGATTAAAACAATCACTCTGTAAAGGGACGGAAATCGTGTATTGAGCGGAGATTAAAACAATCACTTTGTAACGGGGCGGAAATCGTGTATTAAGCGGAAATTAAAACAATCACTTTGTAACGGGGCGGAAATCGTGTATTGAGCGGAGATTAAAACAATCACTTTGTAAAGGGACGGAAATAGTGTATTGAGCGGAGATTAAAACAATCACTTTGTAACGGGGCGGAAATCGTGTATTAGGCGGAGATTAAAACAATCACTCTGTAAAGGGACGGAAATCGTGTATTGAGCGGAGATTAAAACAATCACTCTGTAAAGGGACGGAAATCGTGTGTTGAGCGGAGATTAAAACAATCACTTTGTAACGGGGCGAAAATCGTGTATTAAGCGGAGATTAAAACAATCACTCTGTAAAGGGACGGAAATCGTGTATTGAGCGGAGATTAAAACAATCAATTTGTAACGGGACGGAAATCGTGTGTTGAGCGGAGATTAAAACAATCACTTTGTAACGGGGCGAAAATCGTGTATTAAGCGTAGATTAAAACAATCAATTTGTAACGGGACGGAAATAGTGTATTGAGCATAGATTAAAACAATCACTCTCTAAAGGGACGGAAATCGTGTATTGAGCGGAGATTAAAACAATCACTTTGTAACGGGGCGGAAATCGTGTATTAAGCGGAGATTAAACCAATCACTCTGTAAAGGGACGGAAATCGTGTATTGAGCGGAAATTAAAACAATCACTTTGTAAAGGGACGGAAATTGTGTATTGAGCGGAGATTAAAACAATCACTTTGTAACGGGGCGGAAATCGTGTATTAAGCGGAGATTAAAACAATTACTCTGTAAAGGGACGGAAATCGTGTATGGAGCGGAGATTAAAACAATTACTGTGTAACGGGGCAGAAATCGTGTATTGAGCGGAGATTAAAACAATCACTTTGTAACGGGGCGGAAATCGTGTATTGAGCGGAGATTAAAACAATCACTTTGTAAAGGGACGGAAATAGTGTATTGAGCGGAGATTAAAACAATCACTTTGTAACGGGGCGGAAATCGTGTATTAAGCGGAGATTAAAACAATCACTTTGTAACGGGGCGGAAATCGTGTATTAAGCGGAGATTAAAACAATCACTCTGTAAAGGGACGGAAATCGTGTATTAAGCGGAGATTAAAACAATCACTTTGTAAAGGGACGGAAATCGTGTATTAAGCGGAATTAAAACAATCACTTTGTAAAGGGACGGAAATCGTGTATTGAGCGGAGATTAAAACAATCACTTTGTAAAGGCACGGAAATCGTGTGTTAAGCGGAGATTAAAACAATCACTTTTTAAAAGGAGGGAAATCGTTTGTTTCCCTGGGATTTGTTCAATGAGAGGAGGGGTGGACAAACATGAAGGCGGGGGGTCATATTCAAGCCATAAACTGAAAATGCCTCTCGAAGCCTCGAACTACGAAGCCGGCATTTTGCCGGCTCTCAATACGAAATTTGCTTCCAATGTTGGCCGGTATTGTCGTACTACTCTTTATTATACTATTTTTAGTTTTAAAAAATATCTCCAGATAAAATGTGGTCGGATATAACCGCGCGACCGTGGTGCAGTTGACATTTGAAGTACTACGTGCTCTCCCGTCGCCAACGCCTTAAAAGAGTATCTGGTGTACCATGGACAACCATGCTGAACCTGACTCCTGTGCATCAAACCAAAGTTTGTGAAGGTTCTGTGAAGTTGCGCGCCCTTCCGCCGGTCCAGAGCGCCCCTAGTAGTCTCGTATGTAGACGACTCTGGCTATTTACCTTCCACACATTTTATTGAGGGGGATGAGGTCACGCAAGTCTCCTTAACTTACCCAAGTTCCTTCCTAAAGGCAAGTCGCTGTAGTTACCTCTCCCCGTCCTAGCCTCCTTTCCCATTTAAGGGAAAGATGAAGTAAAAAAATGTTTGGAAGATGTATAGACGCAGATGAACATTCAGGCGGTGGGGCCTGGAGGGCACGCAATTCTCCAGATGTCACCTACAGCATGGTTTCCCCATGCCTCGCCTGTTACCCCGTTTCGGATTGACCACATGCCTTATGTTGGTCAATGGTAATCGTCAAAATGGTCGCAAGTGCCTCTTTTATCTATTGACAAGTCTTAGGACTCGAACCCACCAACACAATACGATGGTTTATATCAAATTAATTATAGCCATGGCGCTTCTTACTTAAGAACGATTAACGGGTCATCTAAATACAGGAGGTGCCAGATTCCCCGAGGGTTCTTATTTTGAGACATTCTTTCAACTCTGCTCAACAACAGATGAGATTTAGAGCTCTTGGTAGCCGAGTGGATTCGGCGTCGGTCCGCTAACGTCGCGCTAACGGGTTCGATCCCGGCATGAACGGACACATACGTCAGCACACGAAGAGGTCTGGTTACCGATTGGTGGACGCGCTGTGCTCACCCCCTTTGTGGGTGGGTAGATCTTACACTTCTCCTCACAATTACAACACTGCTTTCCTTCCTCTCCCGTCTTCGCAGCACAACACACACCCTCTCTGTTCCAAGGAATCCTGACGATGGTTATCTATATCTACATACCTCTGACGGGCCCTTCTGCCCGGGGAGACGAAGGTTCCACCTCAACGCGATTGTCATACTGACCTTAATGTCTATTTCATTATCCGGTGGGGATCAGTCTGGATCAAGGCAGTTTGGCGAAGTACTACTATAGACGAGATTTGCTGTAGCACGGCCCCGTCGTCACCCAGCAAGATTTTCATCGTCATTATTATTTACTTCAAAATAAGATACAACCGACGAGGGCATCCGCGAAGAAAGTACGTGAAGGGAGGGTCTTAGAGAAGACGGTGAAGTTAGTGGAAGTGAAAATCTGTAAAAGCTATTTATGCACAATAAAGAGGATTCATACTCTAAATAGTAAATATTCACACAACTACAGAAATGTAAAAATCAAACTAAAGAAATCCAATCACAACAGACCGGTTGTAATTATCTTACTACAGAATCCCTATTACTGAAATCCAACCAGAAAAAAACAACTGCCGAAATCCTCCTACATGAATCCACCTGAAACGAACCAGAAATCCTTCTCCACAAACCCACCTAAAACAAACCAGAAATCCTCCTACATGAATCCATCTGCAACGAGCCAGAAATCCTTCTTCTCCAGAAATCCATCTGAAACGAACGAGAAATCCTCTTACAGAAATTCATCTGAAACGAGTGAAAAATCCTCCTACAGAAATCCATCTGCAACGAGCCATAAATCCTCTTACAGAAATTCATCTGAAACGAGCGAGAAATCCTCCTACAGAAATCCATCTGCAACGAGCCAACAATCCTTCTTCTCCAGAAATCCATCTGAAACGAACCAGACATCCTCCTACAGAAATCCATCTGCAATGAGTCAATTACAGAAATTTCACTGTCGTTTGGTCCTGTCCACGATTGTCTCAAGTACCTTCACAGCTTCTTCTCAAGATCTCACCCAAGTTTGCATCAGTGGAGTGTAGGGAAGGGAGGCGAGCTCTGCTATTTCATAGGGCCCCAAGTGAAGATAAATTAGCACCTCTGCCAAAAAATAGTACCGCCCTATATGATCAAGAACTATGTTTAACTAAGAGACTACCAACGCTCACAATGGCCACTTTTTTATGTGCCGGAGAGCAGTGGTCTTCTGCCTGTATAGGATATTTTTATTATTATTTTAGGAGCCCATCTGGCGACTACCTACTTGGGCATAGGTCGACGTGCCTGTATGGCAGAGGAAAGAGGGGGGTTGCAGGGTGACATACAGGAGCGAGCTCTTTTGCACCGAGGGGAAACTTTAAAATTGTTTTTTACTTTTGATGAGAAATGTTTTCGAATTTATTTTTTACCAACTTTACTTTGAAAAGTTGTGAAAAGTTAGTAAAACGTCATTAAAAACAAGTTTCAAAATAAAAATTCTTATTTTGCATATTAATTTTAGTTCATAATCGGATATTGGAGGTGCAAAATTGTCACACGGGCGCGCGTGCACGCAACGCACGCACACAATATATATATATATATATATATATAATTTAAAATCACATGACACGTGATTTAGAGATGTATTTAAAGGCCCAAGGTAATGGAAATTGGTAACACAACCCGGAAAAACACTAAATAGAATATTACATGAACCAATAAAAGCTCAAAAAGGAAAATGTCTAGTCTCTCACTGGATAAAAACCTACACTTCTTTATTCAAAAGGCTTCTTGAATCAACCTTTTGGGGGGTTTAGGATGGTAGCTCTGGCGATGAGCGTCATGGTTATATAAGCGATGAGCGCTTAATGACACAGGTTCAAATCCAATCGGAGCTTATTATGAATAAAATCCATTTGATGCAATCGGTTCAGCACAGTCTGATGGATATGACACTCCAACAACTTTCTCAAGATCAGGGCTGCTTGCAGAAAGTTCAACTTTCAATACTGCCACTAAAGACTTGCTGTAAAGTGTTGATGGTCGGCCGGAACATGGTTAATCGTCAAGGGCAAGCAACGTCTGTACCATCTTGAGACCTCCACCCGACTGACCGTGCCCTATCTTTCAGTATCGCAAATTTCCTTCACAGAAACTCTTAGAGAAAGGTTTCGCTTGTAACAGTAGCGAATTAAAACTCCAATTCCACTTTCTTCCAAACTCATTTCTGTCAGTTGGGACTTACTCAAAGAGAAATAAAGTGCACAGGAGCGACAAACAACAGCAGCGTACGGAGGCTGATACTAGAATGAGTAAGGCACCTAACCTAATGTTGATGTTGCTCCATAAAACTTTGTTTTCTTTCTACTTCGTAAGCGAGTCAGGACTTTAAGGCCAACCATATATATATATATATATATATATATATATATATATATATATATATATATATATATATATATATATATATATATATATATATATATATATATATATATATATATATATATATATATATATATATATATATATATATATATATATATGATGATGATGATGATGATGATGATGCTGAAAAGAGCTGATGTTATAAACCAATCTGGGTAATACAGTTCTGAAAAAATAGTCTTAATCTTAACAATTTCTTCGTCTAAATAAGAAGGATGAGATATTCTATATGCTCTAAGAAACAGAGTAGATATTACAGATTTTTTAACAGTATTATCATGGAATGAAAATAATGTATATATCAGTTCATTTTGCAGCTAGGAAAACTTACTATTGTAATAAGCCTGTACGTTCTAATAAATTCAACAAATGTATAACATTGTCAATTAATGAAAACAAAATAAGTTAAATATCACCCAGAATGGGACATTCGATAAGAATGCGCCGAACAGTCTGGGGGACGACGCAGTCGTCCCAAGAGGGCGCTAGGGAGCGCTTAATCAAATGGCAATGCATCACACGAGTGTGCCCGATTCGGAGACGACAGAAAACGACATGAAGCCGTCGCGGCATTGGGGGATAGGTCCATGGGAACAATCGTGGCGCAATGACACGCAACTTTAAGTTCCCCTGGACCATCTCCCATCTTCTTTGCCAAGCAGTCCGAAGAGCTGCCCGCATTCCTAGCATGTAGTCTGTGTGTGGAAGAGCGAAACACTGGTCCGGTCACCCAGCCCTAGCGGGCTCTTTGGCGTCCTCATTCCCCGCAGTTCCTACATGTCCAGGAACCCAGCAGAAGGTAATCTCGACATCCGCCCGGCTTGCCAAAACCATGGCGTCACGGATATCGCGAGCCAGGGGATGCGGAGATTCCAATGCCCCGAGAGCACTCAGGGCGCTTTGTGAGTCGCTATAGATCACAATCCGGTCTCCGAACCGGGCACGTCGCGTAATCTCCCGTACCCAGTGGTGTATTGCCACCAGCTCGGCCGTGAAGACAGACGCAGCGCCTGGTAGAGCCCCGCTAACTTCAACAGAGGGGATACGGCGTGGAAGCCGACCCCCTCTTGGGACTTGGAGCCATCCGTATACACTGGCACGGTTCCAGCGTGACACGATGTGTGCTCCAAAAAGGTCGAACGCAATACTCCCGGCGCAGTACAAGCTTTGGGAGCAGAGGCGTGGCGACAAATAGACAAATGTGGTACCCTCCAGGGTGGCATCCTGGGCAGAACCAGGGGCGCCACCGGCCAGAGAGCTATACCTAGCTCTTGGAGTTTCCTAACCCTAAACCCAAAGGGCTTAGGGTATGACTGGCGTCTCTCGGCGGCATAGGCACCATCGAGATCAGCTGCGGATGCTGTGAGAGCTGTTGGCGACTGAGGGAGGCGCCGGGCTCGCGCTTACAGGCGAGTGATGCACTGCACGCGGCGCAGGGCGAGTGGCATCTCCCCAGCATCGACCAACAGGCTCTCAATGGGGAAAGTGCGGAAGGCACCGGTCGCAAGGCGAAGGCCGGTGTGGTGGATCGAATCCACCTTCCGCAATAAACGCTCGGCTGCGGATGCATAAAACTCGCATCCGTATTCGAGCTTTGAACGAACAAAGGATCGATAAAAAAGTAGGGCAGTAGCCCTATCAGCGCCCCAAGCGCTGAACGTCACGGACCGAAGAATGTCAATTGCGGGTACAAGAGACCCTAAGGCTGCGAATATGAGCCTCCCAGGTGAGACGTCGGTCGAATACAAGACCAAAGAAACGGAGCGACTCAACCACATCCAGGCGCACCCCATTAAGAAACAAATCTGGGTCGGAATGAAGCCGTGGATGGCGGCAGAAGTGCACCACCTTAGTCTTGGCCAAAGAAAACCGAAACCTGTGCGCTTCGGCATAGCGAGAGACGCGGTTCAATGCCTGTTGGAGTCGACGCTCCAGAGTTGGCAGCTGGGCCGCGCCAAAAGAGATCGAAAGGTCGTCCACGTAGAGCGTAGCGAGAACATCTTCCGGCAGCACCGAGGTGATGCCGTTGATGCTCAGGGCAAAGAGTGTGACACTGAGGACACTTTCCTGCGGGACACCCTCTTCCTGCTCCTTTGGGCCGAAAAGGGCTCCCCCCACCCGTACGCGGAATCGACGATCTCGCAAAAATTCAGATATAAACATTGGGAGGCGTCCCCTCGCCCCCATCGTGTGGAGAGTCTCCATGATACCGTATCGCCATGCGGTATCATAAGCCTTCCCCAGATCGAAAAAGACCGTGGCGTAGTGCTGTCTACGAAGCAAAGCCTCGCAGACGGCATTTTCTAGTCGGAGCAGAGCATCCGACGTGGAGTGGAACTTGCGGAAGCCGCACTGTGCGGAAGACAGATGGCCTACGCTGTCCAGGAAAAAGGCTAATCTAACATTTACCAATTTCTCCATCAACTTGCACACGCAAGAGGTTAGAGAAATGGGGCGGAAACCGGTCGGAGTAGAGTGATCTCTTCCCGGTTTGCGAAAGGCGAGCACAGAAGCGATTCGCCAAGAGTCTGGGAGAAGACCTTCCACCCAGATCCTGTTGAACAAATCTAACAGAAAGGGCATGCCTCGATCACCCAGGTGTCGAAGCATGGCGTACGGGACATCGTCCGAACCATGACCGGTGTCCGCGCACGAAGCGAGAGCGGAACGCAACTCGCTCACAGTAAACTTGTCGTTGAAAGGTTCTCCGCCTCTGTAGGTAAAGTCCAGCCGGCGGCCTTCCGCGACATCACGACGTGCATTGAATGCTGGCGGAGCAGCATCCCGGCTAGAGAATGCGGAAAAAGCGGTCGCTAAGGATTCTGCCACGGACGCGGGGTCCGAGATTGCGGTCCCATTCTCCTGGAGAACGGGAGGGGGGCCTGCGAGAACTTGCCCCGAATCCTTTTGACTCGCTTCCACACCTAAGCTAAAGGGGTCTTCCCGTTAAATGAAGACACGTATGACCGCCAAGAAGAACGGCAGGAGTGCTTCGAAATATACCGCAACCTAGCCCTAGCCCGACGAAATTCAGCGACAGTGAAATCGTTCGGGCGGCGCTTATAGCGCATGTAGGCATAACGCTTCTGTTTGAGGGCCGTCTCACACTCGGCCGACCACAATGGGAGTAGTCGGCGTGCAAAACGGCCAGACGTCATAGGAATAGTAGTCAGGCCCACGGCGATGAGGTTGCCCAAGAAGAACTCAACGGCCTCATCTACCGACCTAAACTCCTCGACTGAGATAGAGAATTCAGTCATTTCCTGAAATGCAGGCCACCGCGCCCGCGCCAAGCACCACCGAGGAGGGCTCTCAGGCGGCAGTTGCCCTGAAAATGATATTTGAATGGGAAAGTGATCACTAACATGGAGGTCATCGACCACCCCCCAATCAAAATCAGGCTGTACATCCGAAGAGCACAAAGATAGGTCAAGGCAAGAAAATGAAGCGGTTCTCGGACAGTGATGCGTAAACTCATCCACGTTTAGGACACCCATCTCAAGCTCTTCGATCAGATCGGCACGGACTTGTCTCCTGGGATTTATTGAGTAATCTCCCCAGAGAGGATGCCTGCCGTTCAGATCTCCAAGCAAGAGATAGGGCCTCGGCAACCGTGCCACGACGTGGCGGAAGTCCCCCGCGTCGAAGTCAGTTGACGGTGGAATGTACGCAGAAATGATAGTATACCTCCTATCCAGGTGCAGCTGCACAGCCACTGCCTGAAAGGAGGCACCGACTCAGGGAGCTTGTCACAGTCGAACGTGACGAAGAGTGTAGGGGTGGGTCTCGAGGCCCCTCCCTGATTTCTCATCACACGTTCGACCTTGACCGCTCCATGGTCGGCCAGCCCTAGGGTGATGTCCTCAATGGAGTAGTCAACGAGTTCCCTCGCATAAACTACTACTTTCACAAAGTTCATGGTAGAGTGCGGCGTCACACTCACCGGGGTGCCATGAAGTGTCCGAAGAGCACTTATCTTGGCCGCCTCGGCGGGATTCGCCGCATTCGCCAGAAGGCTCCCGTCCGAGAAACAGGTCACCTCCATGTCTCTCTACAAATTGCACTAGCTAATCCTCTCCTCTGATGGATCATGTTGCCCTTGGATAACATGGTGCCATCAGTTGTGCGAATAACGAGGAAGCGTTTGAAGCCAGCGGGCTCGAAAACGCCAGGTAACCTCTGAATCAGGGGTCCCGATGTCATCGAGGCTCCGCCCTGTGCACTTTTGGTCTTAGTCAGGGGCTCCGCAACCAGAGGGGCAGAGAGGCCGGATGTGCTGATCTCAGCTTAGGCGCTTGCCAGAGTGGCAGCAGACCCATCCGTCCCTGCAGCCCCCGCGGATGGAGAGGAGCCCCGAGTCTTCTTTGTCTTCTTGGTCTTGGTCTTTTTCTTTTTTGGAGAGGAGGGCGGGGAATGACCTGCTTCTCACCCCCACCGGTAGAAGCCCCTAGGCCAGATGTACCGGCCTCAGCCAGGTCCTTCTCCAAAATGGAGAAGGTCCTGGTGGTCGCAAGGGCATCATCCGGAGGAGATTCCTCCCCTCCTTGTACTGCCTCAGAATCCCCAGCCGCTTGAGGAAGACCTTGCATAGGGGCGGATTCGGGTTCGGTGCTTGGCGCCGAGCCCAGATTCCCCCCATGGAAGGCCCTACCCTCTGAGGCTGAGTTTCCTCAAGGACCATGTCTATCAAAGGAGGGGCCCCAGTTGGCCATCCCCTCCCAGGACATCGCAGGTCCCCTTGGTAGCGTCATGAGTCTTTTGTGGGGAGGCACAGGCCTTGACCCCGGCAAGGTTTAATATTCTTGCCAGCAGGTCTTTTGATGGAAGCGACCGAAGGGGCCTGGCTTCCCTCTCCCCCCTCAGGGGGTTTGCCCTACCAAGCCGCTTACACGAGGGGCGGTCGGCAATGGGCTGCCCGCTGGCTTTCTTGGCAGTCCCTTTAGAAAGCAAAGGAGGGACTGCCGCTGGAAATAGGGAGGTGCCCGAAAGCACCTCCAGAGAAGGAGGTGAGGGGGAGTCCCCTACACCCGTAGGCGTAGAAGAGGAGTAAGCCTCCTCTCCGGTTAAAGAAGTATGGAAGGTCCCCTGCGCAAGCACAAAGGGGGGGGAACCTCCATTTTCTCGGTGGAGCTGCCCAAGGGCGGCTCCGTTGATGTTCTTGGGGAAGTTGGGGGTTGTTGTTTTTTTTCATCATTGGGCATGGTGACCCTATTTGTGCTACGGGACGCAATAGCTCATCACCTCTTGCAGTTGCCCGCAATGCAAGAGGTGCTTACAGGCCTGGCAGAGCTAGGCGCCGCCATTTCAGACCACCCCTCCCGCCTGGTGGCCTGGCAGTCCATCGGCATGGTTGCTCCACCTTAGACACGGCGTAAAAAAGATAGATTTTGAAGACGAGAGGAAAAGGGATGTGAGGAAGGTATGGGTGGGGATGAAGCAGGTTGTTAAAAACCAACCACCTCAGACCGGAGCTCAGGGGTTAGGGAACATTGTCCCCTCCCTCCTCAGCCCCGATCCAGGACGGTTGGCCGAGAAGAAGATCAGCATCTACCCTGTGAAATTAGAGGCTGACCAGAGAAAGTAGTGGGAGAGGTTGTATGAAAAGAGAGGAAACAAGTGTTTTGAAGGAAGGAAGAGGGGCTAAGCTGGGGCCGGACGGGGTGCTGAGTCCCGTCAGCACGGCGGCCAGGATGGCAAATCGCCGCGCCCCTTACGGGGAATTTCTCCATCAGCTTGCACACGCAAGAGGTTAGAGAGATTGGGCGAAAACCGGCCGGAGCAGAGTGATCTCTCCCCGGTTTGCGAAAGGTGAGCACAGTAGCGATTCGCCAGGAATCTGGGAGGAGACCCTCCACCCAGAACCTGTTGAACAAATCTAAGAGAAAGGCCATGCCTCGCTCACTCAGGTGTCGAAGCATGGCGTACGGGAAATCGTCCGGACCAAGGACGGTGTCCGCGCACGAAGCAAGAGCGGAACGCAACTCACTCACAGTAAACCTGTCGTTGAAGGGTTCTCCGCCTCTGGAGGTAAAGTCCAGTCGGCGGCCTTCCGTGACATCACGACCTGCATTAAATGATGGCGGAGCATCATCTCGGCTAGAGAATGCGGAGAAAGCGTTCGTGAAGGATTCTGCCACGAACGCGGGTCCGAGATTGCGGTCCCATTGTCCTGGAGAACGGGAAGGAAGAGGGTCCTGCGAGAACTTGTCCCGAATCCTTTTGACTCGCTTCCACACCTCTTCTAGAGGGGTCTTCCCGTTAAGTGAAGACACGTATGCCCGCCAAGAAGAACGGCAGGAGTGCTTCGAAATATACCGGAACCTAGCCCTAGCCCGACGAAATTCACCGACAGTGAAATCGTTCGGGCGTCGCTTATAGCGCATGCAGTCATAACGCTTCTGTTTGAGTGCCGTCTCACACTCGGCCGACCACCACGTAAGTGGTCAGCGTGCAAAACGGCCAGACATTCTAGGAATAGTATTTAGGCCCATGGGGATGAGGTTGCCGGAGAATAACTCAACGGTCTCATCAACCGACAAACTCCTCGACTGAGATAGAGAAATCAGTCATTTCCTGAAATGCGGACTACCGCACCCGAGCCAAGCATCACCTGGGCGGGCTCTCGTGTACATATATACAGGGTATATATGTACACGACATAAACCATATATATATATATATATATATATATATATATATATATATATATATATATATATATATATATATATACGACATAAACTATACAGGGTATATATGTACACGACATAAACAATATGAACACGACGTGAACCATACAGGGTATATGTGTACACATGAACCATGCAGAGTATATATGTACACATGAACCATACAGGGTATATGTACACATAAGCCATACAGGGTATATATGTACGACATAAATCATACTGGGTAGATATGTAACGACATAAACCATACAGGGTATATATGTACACATGAACCATACAGGGTATATATGTACACATAACCATACATGGTATATATATACACGACATAAATCATAGTAAATATGTAAAAACACGACATGAACCATACATGGTATATATGTACACATGAATCATACAGGGTATATATGTACACCACGTAAATCATACATGGAAAATATGTAAACATGAACCATACAGGGTATATATGTACACCATACAAATCATGCAGGGTAAATATGTACGCCACATAAACCCTACATGAACCATACAGAGTATATATGTACACGTCTATCCAAATGTGTACAGCATTCAGACACTGGGAATTACTTCGTTTTCCTCATTATCTTGATCCGAGGGCCACTTGGCGACTTCTTCCCAAGGTATAACTCGAATCGCAGGGCACTTGTAATCTGATCCTAGTGACCCCCCCCCCCCTAAACGGTGTCCCTTAGGTGCCGGAACCCTCCAACAATGTTCCGCGCCACAGAACCATGATTCGCGACCGGGACAACCACCCCTCAGTGTACTGACAAGTGGCCGACTCCACCTTCTCTTGTGGGGACAAACTTCACAAGTCCCCTTGGGGAGAGAGGGGAGCTCGTATCCCTCTCCATCTCCCCTACCCCATCTTTTCTATTTCCTCCGCCAAGAAATACAAACATTACTTATTTTTTCGCTTCGAAGAAATCGAAAGGCGAGCCATCATTAAGTAATAATTGGATGTTAACAAATCATTAATGAGAAACTGAGACGCAGCTCTGAGGGAGAGCTTTATTCAAGAGACTCGTCTCGGTAGTGGTTGGTTTCGATCTTCAAACCAAGAACGATGCAAGTCAGTCTCTTGAGGAATTAGTGTCGTGAATAGTTTCTTCCGAAGATCTACGTCTCAATTCCTTATTTAGAAACTCGATACTGAATGAATCATCTCAATCATTAATGAAGCTACTAATAAAATTAACAGTCGACTGATCCTGTTCGTTTTACACTAAAGCTCTATTCACAGTAAGGGTTCGGCTCTATTTACAGTAAGGGTTCGATCTTCTGTTGTCTTGTAATTAAACTCGAAGTTCTTGATTTTTTTTTTATAGATTAATGACGTTGCTTCCAGATGTTTCTTTTCCCAGCCAAATCTACCTTGGCGCTCAACCTGATGGTGTATTTAATGATCTTCCTAGTTTCCTAACTTGAAGTGGACTAATATTTATGATACGGGTATTATTGATCTCAATAGGCCTCCAAAACCAATCGAATGATACGAGATTTGTTCCAAGAGTTTTAAGAGTTCGATTGAAATCTAAACCTTGGTTCAATGATTTGTTGACATGATTTGATGGTGAAATGGGAGACGTATGATCTAGATTCTAGGGCCACGTAGTATTACAGAATTATGGGCCAGCATAAACGCAAAGATCCATTCGAAGCTAATTAAAAAAAAGAGGGGGGAAGGATAAAGGGCAGAAGTTTAGGATAGGTAAAAAAAAAGAGGATAAGGATAAGGAATTAATTTCACAACTATTATTTCTGAGAGGTAGTGTTTTCAACGACATTCCGAGGCGTTATTTCAATTTTGCGTTACTTTATTTCTGAAAGGTAGTGTTTTCAACGACATTCCGAGGCGTTATTCCAATTTTGCGTTACTTTATTTCTGAAAGGTAGTGTTTTCAACGACATTCCGAGGCGTTATTCTAATTTTGCGTTACTTTATGAGAAAAGATCTTTTGCGCTATCGCAGTGGTAAATCTTTTACCTACTAGTTTGAAACCGTTATTTCTAATCGGCATTCGGTTATCTAGCTCAAATATTGAATCATAATTCATATTAGGGAACCCGCGTAGTATTTTAAATACATCAATAAGATGGCAGCGCAGATGACGATCTCTGAGTGTAAGTAAATTAAAGTGCCTCAACTTTCCTTCGTAGTACTTTGTATGTATTTCTAACTTCAGGAATTAATTTCGTCGCTCGATGCTGGCGTCGTTCCAATATTACAATGTCATTTTACATGTCTGGAGACGAGAATTGCTCCGCAATCTCTAAATGAGGTATTACAAGCGCTTTATAAATGGGAGGAATAATATCCTTCGATTTGAACACAAAATGTTTGGTTATGTATCTTAGAAACTTATTGGCTTTTTGTGACACTACAGTGCATTGTTTCGAAAATTTGAGATCATTAAAGATTAATATACCTAAATCCTTTTGTGTGTTGACTGTTTAAAATTTGAACACACATATTGTAGTCTCTAATAGATTATCATAACCTACATATGTACAAGGGCCTACATTTGTCAACGGTGAATTGCATCTACCATCTTTTCGACCACTTTATTACAATATCCAACCCTTTTTTGTAGGTTTTTACAGTCACTAGGATTTTTTGCCCCAATACCAAGTTTCGAGTCATCAGTAAAATATGAAATTTGACACAATTAATTCGTGTGAAGATCTTTTAAAAAGCGAGCGACCACGAGGAAGGGCGCGAGTGACTGATCGAGACTCACGATGAACTATTTCCATTGATAGCAACGTTTTCCAGACATTTTTCAATCCATTTTAGTACGCTGACCATATTCCCAGTGCCTTTACTTTATTTGCATTGTCTTTACTTTATTGCCTTGTCTCTATTGCATTTGCCTTAACTTTACTAAATTTATTTTGTATTTGCTACATTTTTACCATGTCTACACTACATATGCATTGCCTATACTACTTTTGTAGTGTCTAAATTTCTATTGTATTTACTTCCTTTCCATTGTCTAAACTACACTTATATTTTCATTGTTTTTGCTTCATTTCCAGTTTCTTTACTCTATTACCGGGCTTCATTTGATTTCCATTGTCTTTGTTTTATTTTCATTTTCTTGGAATATTTTTGAAGTTTCATTTTCTACGGGGGGAGGGGGGGGGCACTCTACTTTCGACATTTTTTCTTGATTTTTTTAATTATTTTTTCTTCAATAAATCTTTATTTTTTATTTCAATCGCTTTCATACACACCATTTATTACTCGGTGTAATCTCCTTTCACACATCTAATTTCCGCCTACCTCGCTACATACTCATTTCCTTCTCGATATCCCCAAAAGAGAGGCCCGTCAGGGGTTGTCACCTTTTTTTTCCTAATGGCCATCCTGGCAAAATACCTGCATAGACATAGCTGCCGTAAAAGGATTTTTTTTCATCCTGTCAAAATTCGTGGATAGACATAGGCACTGTAAAAGGATATTAACCTAATGGTAAGGTATATTAAAATATAACCTAAAAAAATCAACAAAAATGAAATAAAAAATACTAGAGCAAAAACCCAAAGAAACTGAACAAAGCAAAATTAAAAAGAAACCATAAAGCAGAAAAAAGATGCTCCGGTGAACGAGCCAAAAAGTTAACTAAAATGTAGGCAAGCATCATCTAAGAACTGGTAGAATCCACTATCACGTGTACACGAAACCGTCCCGAGTAAAAGGGACAAGCGGTAATGACCCAGCTCGTCCAGGAACAGAGACAGGTAACCTGGGCGACGATCACCCAGACCGGGACATTCGACAAGAGTGTGCCGAACATTCCTGGGGACAACGCAGTTGTCGCAGTAAGATGCAGGGGAGCGCTTACCAAATTGCGGTGCCTCCCGCGAATGTGCCATATTCGAAGATGACCGAAGCGACCTAAAGCCACCCAAGCATTAGGAGGTAGGTCCACGAGAAGAGATGCAGCGCAATTGCGCAATTACGCAATTATCGATAGCAACAGCGCTTGGTAGAGGCATGTCGACCTCAAACAAAGGGGACAAAGGATGTAACACCAACGCCCTCTTCGGATTTGGAGCCATTCGCGTACACTCGCTCGGCTCAAGCGTGACAATAAGTGTCATCAAAAATGTCAAATGGAATACTCCCAGTGCTGTAGAAGCTTTGAGAGCAGGGGTATGGCGAAAAATAGTCAAAGGTGGTACATCCATGATGACGTCTTGGGCTGATAAAAGGTGCCACATGCCTAGAGCTACGCTGAGCTCCGGAAAGCGTTTCTTCACCCTAAAACGAATGGCTTAAGTTTGATTAACGTCTCGCGGCTGCATGGGCATCGTTGAAGTCGGCAGTGAATGTAATGAAAGCCGTTTGCGACGAAGAAAGATGCCGGGCCCGCAGGTACAAGCGCAAAACGCACTGTACGCGTCGGTATCTCGCAAGCAACGACAAGCAGGCTCTCAATAGGGACCGTGTGGTAGGCACCAGCAGCCAAACTGAAACCGGCGTGGTGGAGCCAGTCAACCTTCCGCAATTTACACTTAGCTGTGGATGCGTAAAACTCGCATCAGTTGTAAAATATGAGGGAACAAAGGAACAATAGTGTTCATGAGACCCTAAAGCTGCGGATATGAGCCTCCCAGGTGAGGCGCCGGTTGAAAACAAGACCAAGGAAACGGTGCTAATCTACCACATCCAGGCGAACTCCGTTTAGGAACAAGTTCGGTTCGTGTTGGAGACATGAAATGCACTTCATTAGTCTTGACCAAAGGAAAATGAAACATGTGGACTTCGGCAGAGTGCGAGATGCGATTCAAGGCCTTGTTGGATTCAACGTTTCAGAGTTGATATCTAGGCCGCAACAAAAGATCGAAAGATCGTCTACGTAAAGCGTAGTGAGAACGTAATCCGGCAGCATCAATGTGATAACGTTGATGCTCAAGACAAAGTGTGACACTAATAAACACTTCCCTGTGAGACACCCTCTTCTTTCAACATTGGGTCGAAGAGGGTTCTGCCCACCAGTACGTGGAATTGATGATCTCATAAGAACTCGGATAAGAAGATTGGTATGTGCCACCGCGCTTCCATGTTGCGTAGGGTCTCCATAATACTCTATGGCCATGCGGTATCACCGTAGCTGTCCACGAAGGAAGGCCTCGCACAGAGAGATTTCCGGCCAGAGTAGAGCATCCGACGCAGAGTGGAAATTACAGAAGCTGCAATGTGCAGAAGACAAGTGATCCCGGGTGTCTAAGAAAAAAGGCTAATTTCTCAATCAACTTGCACCGCAGGATGTTAGAGAAATTGCTATTCGCCAGGAATGTGGGAGCATATTCTCAGTGCATATTCTGTTGTGCAAATTTAACAGAAAGGCCATGACTCGCTCATCTATGCGCCGATTCAGAGCATACGGGATACCGTTCGGATCAAAAGCGGTATATGTGCATGAAGCGAAAGCGTAAAGCAACTCTGCGTAAACATGTTGTTGAAGGGTCCTCTCAATAGGGGTCGTGTGGTAGGCACCAGTAGCCAAACTGAAACAGGCGTGATGGAGCGAGATAAAGTCCAGTCGGCGGCCTTCAGCGATCTGACAGCATGCAATAAATACTGGCGTAGCAGTATCACGTCTAGAGAATGTGGAGAAAGCGGCCGTGCAGAGCTCTCTCACAGACGCGGGGTCCAAGATTGCGATCCCGTTCTCCTGGAGGGCGGGAGGGAGGGGCGGCCTGAGATAACTTGCCCCGAGTCCCTTTGACTCGCTTCCAAATCTCTGCAAGACAGGTATTATTGTTAGGTGAATACACGTATGTCCACCACGAAGAGTGTAAGGAGTGTTTAAAAATATAGCGGAACTTATCCCTTGTTCGACGAAATTCCCCGATGGTTAAATCGTACAGGTAGCACTTGTAGCGCACGTAGGTATGTCGCTTCTTTGTGAGGGTGGTCTCGCACATGGCAGACGACCATGGAGGCTGACGGTGAGCAAAACGACTAGACGTTCTAGGAATGCAAGTTAGGCCCAAGGTGATGAGGTTACCGGAGAACTCTACAGCATCATCGACCGAGCTAAACTCCTCGACTGTTACAGAGAAATGAGTCATTTCTTGAAATATAAGCCGCCACTCTCGCTTTAAGCACCACCGATCTGGTTTCTCAAGTAATAGTCGCCCAGAAAATAATATTCGGATATGAAATATGAGGTTGCCATAAAGTTGATTGGCCACCTCATACGCAAAATCAGGCTATACATCCAGAGAGGTCAGGGGCAGATGAAGAAAGAAAAATGAAGCAGATCTCGATGAGTGGTGCGTAAACTCATTCGCATTGACACTTATCTCCAACTCTTCGATCAATCGGTCAGGAGGTGACTCCTTGGATTGATTATCTGGTCCCTTAAAGGGTGTCACTACCATCAAAATCCTCTCGGAGGATAAAGGGCCCAGGAAACCGTCCTACGACGTGGCAATTGTCCCTCGCGTCGGATCGGTGGTGTTCTATTTCCGTCCATTCTCTTTTAGTACTCCCACAGTAATCGGCCAACCAGTGAGTATCCCACCTTCCTTTGTATCGCTCTTCTATGAAGTTTATATATTTTGGTGAGACCTTTTACTTTGTTCATCACTTACGTCACTTAGATTTTCAAGTTATTCATCTAGATGACTGTTGAGGATGGGAACCTTAGACCCAACTTGATGTGGAGAGGAAGAAAGATGATTTTAGCCCAATCTATTAATGGTTGATTTAGGATATTTTTCTCAAAAATTTAATCATGTTCTCATCGGCCAATGCTTTTCCTTAGGTCTACTTTCCTAAAAACATAAGCAACATGGTTATTGAGGGTATACTCTTTAGGACCATGTAAAAAGCTATTTAAGATCCACACAGATGGGTCCAGTTGTGTTCATCATAATTGATTGACTTGAAAGCGTTTGGTTTGTATTCTCGTTTAAGATATACACAATGTCTAATTGAAACTGAACACTATGAATTTCCATTGTGAAAAGACAATTGGGTCTCTTCATTCAACTGTCTAAAAATAATCGGCATTTATTCGGGTCGTAGGGTTACACATCTATTGCATTTGACAAATCCGACACATCATGACAAACTAAATTACTGTAAACTGTATTGTAAAGAAATATTTTCCCTGTTACGGTAATAAGTTGCTTTAGCACAATGTTCGAGTAAATTCTATTCATTCATTCGTGAGTCAAGCAGTTCAGGTGATTCTGTTGAAATTCACTAAATCTCTTTAATTTGACCTAAGTAAAGCATTGAGGCATGGAGATGGAACCAGGCTCTTCAAATTCCGCGCCACAATCTTGATTATCACTACCACTTGTCCCCCTCGTCCTAAAGAGAGAGAATCTCTCGTAAAACCCGGTACAGACATTTTATCTAAATGGGACAATGGGCAAAATGCAGAATCCAGGCATAGGTAACAGTTTTTGCTTAACCTTTTTTTAATTGAAACCCTCCAGGCGCGACCAGGCAAAAATAACAGTCAACCACGTTGGTTTTCGGATCTCTCCATACCAATGGAACGCCAAACATCAGTATTGCTCTCCTTCCCTCGGTCCACTGTCTTAAATTTCAACACGAAAATTCCATACTTTATTTTAGCGCCCACAGCCTGTCAAGGTCGCCAAGTTTTAAGTAAAAATAAGCGAAATTCACCTTCACAAAATCACTTATACATATTGATCCATTGACTGTACACTTGAAGTCATGGCATACATAAGAAAACAACTGGGCTATTCCAAGACTTTCTACGAGCAGAGGACAAGATTTGTAATACGACAAATAAAGATATAAATAAGTTCACACACTCTGATTGACTGAAGTTGGCTATCAGCCACACAATCATACAATGCCAAGAGTCAGAAACACCAGCACGCCACATCACATAATGTTGTGGTATGACCTAGAATATATATATATATATATATATATATATATATATATATATATATATATATATATATATATATATATATATATATACTCGTATATACACACTCTAAATGTAATGTAGATCGATATACTAAGGAAGTAAAAACTATCCATGCTCGTTAGCGAAACTTAATCTCTCCCATCCTGTTTTTATGTCTCCTGACCAGGTTATTCATAACTTTTCTAACCATGAATTAACTACTCGAGAGGTCTTTTTACTCACTTTAGGATTAAATTTTAAACTTACAAATTTTAAGCCAAGTTTTGTAGGCTTTTTTAAGTATATGGAAAATTTTATGTACGGGATAAAAAACCCTATTTTCGGTAAATCCTGCTCTTTAAGGAGAAATTCTCTGTATTATCGCATGAAGTCTTTTCTCTCTCTTGGAAACTCAAATTCTGCTCCTTATTCAAAATTGTATGTAACTGGTTCCTCATTGGGGCAACTTTATGGATTACCAAAGATCCATAAAGAGGGAATAACCATTGCGACCGCTCTTGGCGGGTTTCGAAATAGCGACATTTTCTCTTGCCAAATTTTGTGTTCCACTTTTATTAAGGTTTACATATAATCAATACACAGTTAAAAAAAATAGCTATGAATTTTCCACTGAACTGCTTCAACTCAATGGACATGGTTATATGGTAAGTTATGACGTAATGTCTCTTTTAACAAATGTTCCACTTGAAGAGGTCCTCAAAATTATTTTGGATAAAGCTTTCCCTTCTGACTATACATCCGCGGTGTTTCATGGGTTCAATCGCCAACAATTTTCCCAGTTGTTACTCCTTGACTCTAGAGAAAATATATTTAATTTCTATCGTTAGGTGGATGGTGTTTCGAGGGGGAGTCTCTGTGGACAAACCTTGGCTAATGCCTTTATGGTATCCTTGGAGGATAGGCTCTTTAAGTAATGTCCCTCCTCCTTTAGGCTGCTTTTTATAGGCGTTTTGTTGATGACACCTATGCGCTATTTAAATCTTAAAATGAGGCTTTAGGTTTTTCCAATTTTTTAATACACTTCATCCTAATATAAAATTCAAAATGGAGAGAGAACATGAAAACTCTATTTCTTTTTTGGACATTCTAATTAAAAAAACACCTACTGGTTTCTGCACACCCATCTTTAGAAAACCATCATATTCTGGATCAGATTTAAATTTCTTTAGCTTTTGTGACAAAAAATTTAAAATGAACAGTTTGTATATTTTGATACAAAGAGCCATCCGGCTTTGCTCCTCCTACGCTTTAATGCACCTTGAATTTGACGTTCTAAGAAGTTTTTTCGTGTCCACCTCCTTCCCCCTAGATTTGGTTAACAGAGTCATAGGCAAAATATTAAATGACTCCTTCCATCCAAAGATTGCAAAGATAGATGCCCCTTAGGACTTGCGATATTTTCTCCTACCTGATCTCGGTCCTCTGAATCAAGAGGCTTCAAGACGGTACCGAAAAATTTTCAGTTATTTTCTGCAAATACATTTCCGAATAACCTTCATTAACAATTTAAAAATAGGTAATTTCTTCCGCACCAAGGATTTAACCCCGGCTTATTTGCGCAATAGTATTGTATACAAATTTTCTTGCCGTAGATGTTCCCAGGGAACATATATTGGTAGTACTATTCGCTCGTTACACTCGAGGGTTTGCGCACACCTTGTCATTAGTTGCCGAACAGGAAAGTCTCTCGCCAGGAAGGAAGTTTCGCCAATCAGAGATCACATTATAAAGTGTAGGGTTGATGCCGGCATCAATAATTTTGAGATTCTGGGCTCTTATCCTAACATCACCCAGCTCAGAATTCTGGAATCTCTCTTCATAAAAACGCATTCGCTCACGTTAAATTCAGACTTGACCTGCCACCCATTATCGGTAATAGCCACAACCAACCAGCTTTAGACCTGTTAATATCCTTCCGACAACAAACTACCCAAAATCGTGTCCGGTTTTGGTAAATTCCTTAGTCATTCCCTTGACTCGCTGACATAAGTGTGAATTTGTTCTTTTCCTTTGCTTTGAGCTTATCTGTATATGTACTTGTAATTATTAATACTTTTAATTTTGCAGGTTCATTATCTTAATTATTTGCTTTTGATTTGCATTTAGGTTTAAGTTAACATTTGTTCGCCTCATAAATTGTGTTTATCCCTTTAGCCTGATGATGGATTACGTAATCCCAAACTTGGAATAAATAAGAATGTCACTGATGGTCGTATCCTTCCTAATGCAATTATATATATATATATATATATATATATATATATATATATATATATATATATATATATATATGAAAACCACTGTTATTGGAGCATAAAATTAATTAGTATCATTAAAACGGCTATTAAAACGGGACTAGTTTCGATATGTAGTTTACCATATCATCTTCAGCCGTTAACTAAGAGAAATTGACAAAGAAATCTTAAATATTGGAATATACAATAATAGGCAATTGACATTAATCTGGAGGCTTTAGCTTTAGGTGATTAACAATATCCTTTAGAATGAGGTTTGATATATAGGGGCTACATTTATGCTGGCCTTCTGACAAATTGAAATTTGGAATTTCTTTGATTAGTAAGGATTCAATTATTTTTCTTTTATTATAATCACTACAATGGTAAATTAGTTGGGCACTAGGGAAATCTATTATATGATTGGCGTTTTTTACATGGTTAAAAAGACTGGAAGCATTGCTCGCTGTATGAATGTCCACCCTATGTTCATATATGTGTTTATTTAATGACTTCTGGTCTCTCCCACGTAGAAGGAGGTGCAATTTGTGGCTTTACACGGGATTAAATAGATGCCTGCATCCTTATTTTGCGATTCTGGCTTGGTTGAACGGAAAGATTTTTCGATAGTTAGGGGATATTTAAAGGTGGATAAGTTGGGATATATAATGGAGTTTAGTCTGTTGAGCAAGGGGGGATATGGTAGAGATAAGCAATTCTTTTTACATGTAAGATTATTTTTGGGCTGGGGACGGTAGAATATTGCCCTGGCTTTAGATAGGCTCCCATCTATACAATAGAGTGGATATTTTAATTCGATGAACATGTATGTTCTGAAGGTGATCTCGTCTTGTAAAAAATAAGGGTCACAAATTCGAAAGGCTCTTAAATACATAGATATTACAATTGCTTTTTTTTATTTTAAGATCATGACATGAAAAAAATATATATAGGAATTGGAATTAGTAGGTTTCCGGTATACCGTAAAAGTTGATTTATCATTAATTCTTAAGACTTTTACATCAAGAAATGGTAAGCAATTGTCTTTTTCCCATTCAACCTTGAGTTTTATAGCGGGATGGAGGTTGTTAAGCTTTGTCAGAAAATTATCAAAGGAGTCTATTTGATTTAATGGCCATGTGGAAATCAAATCATCTACATACCTATACCATACAAAATTTGTATTGGGTTTAATAGTTGTGAGTAGGGAAGTTTCAAAATGTTCCATGAACAGGTTACAAAGAATTGGGGATAACGGGTTGCCCATACTAAGGCCATATTTTTGTCGGAAAAATCCCATGTCACTCTTGAATACATTATCTGTAACGCACAGTTTAACTAGTTTGACAATTTTGGTTTTGGGTAATGGGAGGTTTAATTTAGGGTTATCTAATACGTTCACTAACACTTGAAGAGCTTCACCAACAGGGACATTGGTAAAAAGGCTATCAACATCGAAATTGACAAGGCGACTATTTTTTATATTGATTTTCCTAAATTTCTCAATAAAATCGGACGAATGAAGTAAGTGGGAAGAAGACGTTAATCCAACTGCGTCAGAGAGAATAGACACCAACCATTTGGAGAGTTTCTATGCATGTGAGCCAATATTTGATATATTAGGACGGAGGAGGGTTCCAGGTTTGTGAGTTTTTGGCAATCCATATATATGAGGAAGGGATGGATTAATAGTATTGAAACGATGAAGGTGATCATGATTTGTTCGTTTTAAAATTTTTGATATAAATTGGTTGAAAGCACTCGTTTTATTACATAATGGATTTAAAGTTAATTTCTCATATGTGTTTGAGTCACTAAGTAAATCAGTTAACTTTTCGGAATATGAAATTTTGACTGATTAGTTTTATCTGATTTTGTAATACAATATTTTTTGTTTGAATTAAGTAATTTAAGAGCAACCTTTAGGCTCCTAGGAATTTCTAAATATTTTACGTTATCACTATGGGATAAGGTTCCCGCAACAAAACCATTTATGAACTCGGACTCAGAATTATTACATTCACAAAACTTATCAATGGAGACTCACAGTGTTTGAATCACAGTGTTTGAACGCAAATGAAAGGCCAAAACCAAGAATTGTTTCTTGGTCGGAGGTAAGCTTCTGGGATGAGAGATTAAGGACGTTCTTATTCGGGTTGGAGGATGTGTTCCACAGGCTATTTTTAAATAGCCATTCTAATTTCTTCTTCATTAGCCGTGACACTTCACTTGCGCTCGTGTGAAAGTTTGTTGAAAATTGCCCCTCCTTCTACGGGGCAGAGACCAGGTCATTAAATAAACGCATATATGAACTTAGGGGGGACATTCGTAGAGCGAATGTGTATTCCAATATTTCAGTTTTCTTTGTCGATTCCTCTTAGTTAACGGCTGAAGATCATGTGGTAAACTACATATCGAAACTAGTTCCTTTTTAATAATAATAATAAACTTTATGCTCCAATAACAGTGGTTTTCTTGTATATTTATTTACTCGTTATTGAGTGAAACAGTGTTTTCATATATATATATATATATATATATATATATATATATATATATATATATATATATATATATATATATATATATGTAAAAATCTTTCAGGAACGCGAAAGAATAATGAAATGAATCCAGAAAACCGCAAAAAAAGAGAAAAACAAGATCATTTTTCTTCGGAAGTGTTATTTCCTAATTCGCATATATATATATATATATATATATATATATATATATATATATATATATATATATATATATATATATATACATACATACATACGAGGGGCGGTCAATAAGTTTTGCAATTCGGTTATAAGGAAACGAGATATAAGGAAAAGTGTTTTATTATTTTTCAATATAACTACCCTCGACTTCAATGCACTTGTCTCTTGTCACTTGTCACTTGTCCCTGAGGCTTCGAATTCCCGACAACCAGAAATCTCCAGACTGCTCTTCAATCCACTCCTGGACGGCGAGCTGGAAATCTTCATCATCCCCAAACCGGCGTCCACGCAGTGCAGCCTTGAGCTGGCGGAATAAAAAGTAGTCGCTAGGGGCCAGATCTGGACTGTAGGGGAAATGGTTGAGCTCCTCGAATCCGCACTCACGCAGGGCAGCTTGTGCAACTCTGGCCTTGTGGACTTTGACGACGTTGAAGTCGATCATGGGGCGTGAGGTTTCTAGGGACCCAACGGGCAGAGACCTTGGTCATGGCCAAATTGTCGTGGATGATGTTGATAACACTCCCATGCGATATTCCAAGTTCTCGCTCGATTTCTTCGACCTTCACCCGTCGATTTTCGAGGGTCATCCTCTCCACACGGGCCACATTGTCCTCGTTGGTCACGTCTGACGGGCGTCCTAGACTGGGGTCATCTTCAAGGGACTCACGACCATGGCGGAACTCCCTATTCCAGCGAGCAATGGTTGCATAGGAAGGGGCGGTGTCGGTGTACACTGCAACCATGCGTTCATGGACCTCTTTTGCATTCTTGCCTTCCTTGGTCAAAAATTTGATCACTGCGCGGTACTCAACCTTCTCCATTGTTGAAAAATGTGTGACTGACGATCTGCGATCAGCTACAGCTTCTTAAATAGACGAGGCAGGAGCGTGCGGCTGCAGGTCCTGACTTGTCATAACTTGACCTAACACCTCCACAAACAGCCATCCCCCTTCCTCTGTTTTGCCCTACCGATTCGCAAAACCTATTGACCGCCCCTCGTATATTATTATTATTATATATATATATATATATATATATATATATATATATATATATATATATATATATATATATATATATATATATATATATATATATGAGGAATTAAACCACATTCTCCGAAGACAATTTAATTCAGAACAGTTTCGGTGTATCTCACACCCTTTTTCAACTGACACTGGTCAGAAAATATAAGAGAAAAGCATAACACAAGATCCCCTCTTTTTTCCCCCAATCCCCTACTTGTGGCTAATCTGGAGGGGGGGTTAGGCCTAAACATATTGAAGGGCTGACATTTTACTATTTTATTTATTTGCGATCTTATTACAGGATTAAAAGAAAATTGACCCTCAGATAGATTTAAATTAGGAACTGACGATATCAAGCTCGATTCTACGATTCTTCTCTTAACATAGTTAGCCGATTTAAATAACATTTTACTTCCATTGAAATCGATCGTATGATTCTTGTCTCTAACATGGCAGAATATTCAACTACTTTCGCTGCCCACTCTAATGTCTCTTTTGTGTTCGTACAATCTCTTGTCTAGATTTCTCCCCGTTTCCCCTATATAAACTTTATGGCAATCGTTGCATGGTAATGCATATACTCCTATGATATGATGTTTTTGGGGTTTCCTGGCCATCATCAATTGGTTTAAGGAATTATTATATTTAAAGGCTAGATTAATACCCGCTTTTCCAAATATGTCCTTTAAACTATTTAAATAGTTTAAAGGACATATTTGGACATATTTTTTTTTTTTTTTGGGGGGGGGGCAAAAAAAAAACAATTAAAGACGAAAGTAAGATCAGAAAGGGAGATTAATATGGGAGGTCAGGAGTAAAAATAGAGAGGCAGAGAAGTACACATCTAATAAAATGCACAACCATACATAGAAATACACGTCCATATATAAATGCTGACGTATATATATACAAGCCAGGACTTAAATTGAAATTAGGGAATTTATTGATGAATGTCGATTCAATAACATTCCGCATCTTTAGCATGACAAATGATTTGAGCCAATCGATGGTTAGGTTGTGACATGTTTATATAAAGAACTGTTCTCTTCTCCACGTCGGCAATTATATTTGTGTTGGGATTTACGTTTTGGCAAACATTTATCAGATTGTTCAAAGTGATATTAGAACAATCTATACATGTTACGTAATATACATTGCCGATGGCAGAAGGAACATTCTGCACTAAAAGATTAAATGGTATTTTTATAGTTAAATACAATAGAGATGCCTAATTATTTTAAAACAAGAGTGAGGGTAGCAAAAGCTGGATTAAAAGGATGGTGAGATGCAAAATAGTAAAAAAACTAACTAACTCAAGACATTTATCAAGAAAATGGGGAGGATAGCAAAGACTGTTCTATATCAATTTTTTTTTTTAATTTCAGTGTCTAAGAATTCAGGACTAACCACGCGAACCATGCGAAGCTTGGTTAGTCTTCCATACGCGGTAGGCGGAGAACTTCAGTTCTTCGATGTTGCTGTGGCGGACCTTGCCCTCGCCATCCGCCCACACGATGTAGTCGGGCGACTCCGACGGCCAAAAGACCTTCGACCAGACGTTCATGTTCGACTCCTACCACTTTTGCACGGTCTAGGTCGTATGGGCCGGGGCACCATCCTGCTGAAAGACGTATCCACCTTCTTCTTTCTCACCCAGGGCAGGACTTTCGTAGCCAAGATATCCCTGTAAGCTGCCGCAAACCACACCGGCGGCAACTTCTCGCCATTCGAAGCCACGACGCTAAGCATCATCACGGAGACCGGGTACTTGATCGTGGACACGAAGCGGACCTCGGAGACTTCCTGGCCGAAGCTTACTAAGCGATCGCTCTGCATTTTGATGACCGGATCGACCGTGAATGTTTTTTCATCAGAAAAATGAGAATTCGATTGCCATGACTTCAAGTCGTTGAGAAGGAGACGACAGCGCTGCCGATGTTGGTCTCGCATACGATTGGTGAGCAGAGGCCTTTCGACGCACCTCAAGCTCTTGCCGCCCTCCTCCTTGAAGGCCCTGGACACCTTGGCCACTGAGATGTTCTTCTTCTTCGCGAGCGGAGTCATTTTGAGCTTCGGAGCACTGTCGAAGGCCTTTCTCTCAGTCAAACGGTTGACAACTTGAGGTCTGCCTGAACGAAGTCGATCTTTGGGGTCTTACCCGATCATGAGTCTCTCCGTGACTGTGTGGACGGTCATCCGGCTGACGTTGAGCCGCTTGGTGATATCGGACTTGATGTGGCCCGCGCGCAGGAGAGCAGAGGTCTCGAAAAGACGTTTTAATGACACGTGCTGGAAAAGTAGAACTTTAAGTTTGTTTTACACAACTAATTCTTTCACACACGTAAGTAAACCTCTCGAAATATAAAAAAACAGTGTAACAGAACTTTTGCAAAAAACCGGTATCATTATATTAATAATACGCCATTTAGTAAAATACTAAGTAAGGAAAACATATTTTCAAAATATTAAAACATTTGCGTAATACATATTATTATGATGCATATCATCATTACTAACTCTATAATTTAAGAAGGGGATTTTTTTTTAGTATTTGAATAATAATTTTATCTTAGTTTGGTTATGACTTATGTTTTTTATCAAAGTTATTT
The DNA here is from genome assembly GCA_963969495.1 of Ceratothoa steindachneri. Taxonomy (NCBI): domain Eukaryota; kingdom Metazoa; phylum Arthropoda; class Malacostraca; order Isopoda; family Cymothoidae; genus Ceratothoa; species Ceratothoa steindachneri. Next base: position 165,052,801 of record OZ018320.1, read on the forward strand.
CGAATAATTCTTTTATAATATCAAAAAACAAAATGGTGATGTTCAGAAATAAATATAAGTATCGAAATTTTGTGAATTTTTAAAAACCCAAAGAATTACAAATGGTGAAGTTCAGAAAATTTATTTTTATATATCTTCTTCTATAACTATATTTAATCAACGTGATATTTTGAAAGGGGGGAAATTTAGTTTAGAGTTCCTTTTTAAAATTATTATAATTGGCAAAGTTCAGAAAATTTATAAATTTAACCATGGCTGCTTTTTTTTAGATTTTAAATTTTAATTTTAGTAGCGAAGCACAAGTTCCCTCCGTATGGGGGAGTGGCGAAGCCATTGCCTGGTTTATGAATAATATAAGTTCTAAAAAGTTTGATTAAATATATTAAATTCTATAAATCTATGAGTGGTGCTTTAAACTTATGGCCAACGGCGATATCTCCTACACAATTTACCTTCCGCTCTCTTCACCACTTTCTGTACAGATCTCTCAGTAGAGCCTTTTTACAGATGACCTCGTTGGTTCTCGCTTTAAGTTTATTAGGAAAAAGAGAACTTGTTCAGAACAGCTTTGATTCCTCTCATGGCGAGACGTGCTTTAATCACGAGAACTTTGTCTTTCCGTCGAATTAATTAAACTCAGTCTGTATTTGTATGCCCTTAAATTACCCTCAGCTCGTATTTACTTACGTAAAGAAATAGAGAATGGCTCAAATTGTCGCCCTGTTTTGTTTATTCCACCGATTGATTTCCTGTTTGCCTCTCTTTCTCTCTCTTTTATTTCGCCTTTATCACCGTTCGTAGGTATCCCTTCTTCCCAAACATCGGTTCTGAGCTTCCCAAATAGTCTCATCTTTGCATATTACATCTTCCACGCATTGTACCTTCACCTAACTTCACCATTTCCTTAAAGTATCTCTCTTAAACACGTTGATTACTTACACCGCATTGAGAGTAAGTCTTTTATCCCATTTATCGCATTTCCCCAATAAATAAATATCACGAACGACTCTCCCCCCACCCCACCACCGTGTATAGCCTTAAGTCACTTTTTTCCCCTCACCCTTCCATGGCACCAAAGGGGTATTAGCGATATTTGTAAAAAGCCGAGAGTCACTTTTTCCCCTTCGCCCTTCCAAGGCACCAAATGGGGTATAACTGTGATATTTTTTAAAAAAGCCGAGAGTCCCAGCATTGTAGGCGAGGGGCGTCGAGGGAGGTTATATAAAGATTAGTAACGGTCGGGGCTAAGGTCGGACGATACGCCACTTGTCACAAATAGTAATCTCTTTTAGATATTCCGGCAATATTTTCTATTCCCCTAACTTTGACATTTTATAAGATCCTCTTCTCATACCTTTTTAGGCAAAGATGCCTTCATTAATTTTCACTTTCAAGCTTCAATCGTAAAAAAAAAGAAGAAAAAAAAGGTCATTAATCTAAATCTATGTTGGCGGCAGGAGTGAGATTTAAGTCCTCTTTGGATGTAATCCATTAACTTGAGACTAAATCTTCGCCTCGTTTTTTTATTGTTGTTTACCTCTCATGTATTTGTTATTTTCGTCTTTTTAGTCACGGGCAACTCTATATCTATGTCGGTCGGTCGGTGTCCGTTTTGCTTCTTCTTTTTTTACGCAATAACATCATAACTATTCAGCCGATTCTAACGAAATTTGAAACCCTTAGGTTGTTTTATATTCATTCTCTTTCGAATGATATAGTTGCCAAAGTCCTCCCAAGTTTAGCCGTGGAATTATTTGGCAATAACTTCATAACTATTCGGTCAATTCTAACGAAATTTGAAAGCTGTATGTTGTTTTACATTCTCTTTCGAATGATATAATTGCCAAGGTTATTGTTTTGTTTTAAACATCTTATTTTGTTATTTTCGTGTTTTTTTTTTGGTTGTAAACTTCTTGTTTTGTTATTTTCGTCTTTTTTATTGTAAACCTCTTTATTTTTTTTATTTTCGCCCTTTTGCTGTAAACCTGTTTATTTGATGTCTTTTTGTACATGTTTATTTTTTGTTTTTAGTCTGTTTATATAAACTTATTTAAATGGAGTATTTCGTCTTTTTTTGTTTTACACCTGTTCATTTGCTTTTTTCTTCTTTTTTTAAACTGTTTAGTTGATGATTTTTCTTCTTTTTTTGTTGCAAATCTGTTTATTTGTTGTTTTTCGACTTTTGATGTTAAACCTCTATTTGTTATATTTTCGTCTTTTTTTTAACCTGTTTATAAATTGCTGATTTCCCTTTTGTTGTAAATCTGTTTATTTGTTGTCTTTTGGTGTTTTTATTTAAACTCGTTTGTTTTAGTTGTAATTTCGCCTTGTTTGTTTGCACCTGTGGTCAAATTTTGGTCGGGAAAATATATAAGAAAAAGGTGAAACCAATCGGAAAATAACTCCAAATTAAATGTTTTGTTTGTTTTTTTAAGAGTCCATCTGGCGACTGCCTGCTATGGCAAAAGTCATCGTAATTAACGGAAAGCCTAATATGTACTAGCTATATTAAAAAAAAAAACAAGAAAATAACAAATAATAAAGATAAAAAAGGAAAGGATAAGATACAAGCTAAAAAACAATAACAAAAAAAAACAAGATAAGCAAAAACAAGGAGGAAGCGCGCTCCGCCGTCGGGGGTAGCCCCCCCCCCCCCGGCACAGTCAAATAAGGTGCAGGAGGGTTTTAAAAATAAAAACGAAGGCTTCCCTTCATAAAATGGGCGCGTAAGAGTGGTGGAGTTAGGAGATATGAAAATGTGCGGTGTTAGGAAGGACGCGCAACTCTCCTGCGCCAAAACATAATAAACCTCAGTCTTCAACCAAAATACCACCCCCACTACTATCACCAGCTGCAGGAGGGGCTCAAAATGGTACTATAAGTACTTGTGAAAATGTGTACGTGTAAAGTAGCTCCGCTTCACCGGGCTTATGAGGAGCGGCCAGCACTGCTCTGAGATTCTTCACGCCGCATTCGGGACGGACGCAAGTTACGAACCCGACACCCACCTGAAAATAGAAAAATAGGGAATTATTAAAATAAAATAATACCTCTACTCACACATAAACACACCATATGCACACATACAAACGCATGAGAGAGAGACAGACAGACTGATTGATGGCGGAAATAATGACAGGAAAAAGCCTCATAACAGATGGGCAGATTATAATTAATCAATGGCCAACATCGTTGTAAGAATGAATACGAGATAGATCAAATTAATGAGTGACGCCCAAGGTAAAATTATTCCACGTAGATTATTCCGCGCACATAGATTTTATTTTAATAGAATCAAGGAGTAACTCAGAAGGGATTCCACGCATGTATTTAGATATTTTTAATAATAAGGAAACAGAAATGTGAATGAGCTCATGGGACTGGAAATCGGAGGCTTTAGGGAGATGCGATTGATATATAAGATTGAGGAATGGCGTTCAAACAAAGATATTTCGCACAGAAAGAGGTAGATGTGTGTTTGTGCTTTGATTTTTTTGTTTTCCGGATAAAAGCTCTTAGGTAGAAGAGAGATAAGAAACAGATAAATCGCACAATTACTAAATGCGGGATATTTTATCTTTCATCTCAAGTTCGCGCAACTCTCCCGAGCAGTCGCCCATTTTCAAAGGTCCCCAGGGATGGAGGAACCTGATACGATACTCGTTACCAGAGGAGAGCCATCTGGCGTCTTCAAAAAAATACTAATAAAACCCGTATTAATCCAGGCGAATAAACTACCCTCACTGCGGGAGGAGGGGCTAATAGCACAAAGCATTCCCATATGAGCGCAAAAAGATCCGTGTCCAAACATAGCCCCCTTTCCCACTCAAGGGAGACCTGACTGTCGTGGAACTAGACTAAGTTCACTCTTGCGCCTTTTATTGTTCCCCAAGTAGTCTTCTCTTTTCAACCCCCTCTAATCTAGATACCCTCATCGTTTTAGGGGTTTTTAAAATAAAAATAAACAAAGTGAGGCTCTAATTCGGTGCCTGCCTGCGGCAAGATGCGATCTTCTGGCTGTTTGGCGGTCACGCTCGCGAGGGCTACACGTGCCTTCCCTCGTGAGATGAGGGGACGGTAATGAGTCCCATTACGAGGGGAGGCAAGTTTGCTGGCCACATGTCTCCTCGTCAAAAATAAATGGTGTTTCGTCCCACAGGCACCGACCACCGCGGGCACCCTTTCGCGCCATTTTCGCTCGAGAAATGGCGCGCACGCGGACCATCGCGATAGCTTTGGTGACTCTATCAAGAGGCTATTACAGCGGAGATTTGATGAATAGCTGAGAGATTAGAGATTTAGAGACGTGAGATTCGAGATTCAAAGGCCTGAGATCGTGATCACAAGATTTAAAGACGCGAGAGTGTTAAATTAGAGACGTGAGTTTGTGGAATTAAAGATTTAAAGACGTGAGATTGCAAAATTATACTAAGAAAATTTCACTTTTTTTTTTTCCTAGGTTAAAAGTGTTATTTCTCAGTTGTTCGTAACTAAATTAAATGGAAAGAAGTCAATTTTGATCCCAAAACTGCTTTTGTAGGTAGGGCACTGAATTTAAAAATTTGCTCATTTCGCAAATAATAATAGGGTATTATTAATTTCTGGACAAAATTGAGAATGTATAAAAGTCTGTAGGCTTTCATTTTTTTCCAAAGTATGGTAGAAAATTGTAAATCTTACTTTTAAAAAAGCATTGGAATGTTTTAGAATAACATTTTTTTAAGGAAACATTCCAAAATATTTTAGATTGAATGAGAAATTTATAGAATTTAGTAAAATTTTATGAAGTTTGAAGAACGTTTCAGAACTTCGTAGAATCCGCCCCTGCAAACTTCTAGAATCTTTTGGAATATTACTTCAGAAATATTCATAAAGGGATTCACAGATATGCTATCATTTCAGCTCTAGCTCCATAGAGTTGAAAAAGAAAATGCATCAAGAGGCCGCAATCATTCTCCAGATGAGCAAAAGTTCGGTGTGACACCATCTATGAGAATGTGTGAGGCTTACAAAACATACTTTGGCTTACCAGTTGGGGAACATGACAAACCCTTGGCACCTAAATTTGCTTGTAAACATTACAAAACAACTTTGAGAGGTAAGAAAATTGTATATTGCAAAGAGTAAAATATTAAATGTCACAGGTATTTAAGCTATTATGTTTATTTGTGAGCCAAAAGAGTAATGACCTATATTTTTTTTTACTTTTACAAGATGGTATAGAGGAGAATAAAGAGCTATGAAGTTTGCCATTCCTAGGATTTGGGCGTGAATCCACTGACCACTTAAGCATGTTGGACCCTTCCAAACGTCGAAATGGCAAAAATGCAACTACTATTTCCTATCCCGATCTTCCATCCTCTATTGCATCAGTACTACACAGTGTTGGTCTGCTACTGCTCTATTTGATGCAATTTTAATTCTATGTAACCCAGATGAGTGGAAGCTCTTCATTGACAGCTCCTCAGAGGGATTAAAGCTGTACTTCACCATAATTTAAATAAACAGCCATCCCTTCGCATGGCTCGTTCAGTATATCTCAAGGAGGACTACAACAGTATCAAGCTCCAGCTACAAACTTTGAATTATAGGGGTGTGGCTGGGAAGTCATTGTAAACTAGACAATGGTAGCATTTTTGAGGGGTCTCTAGGGGATTTTTACCAAGTTCCCATGTCATTTCTGCCCTTAGGAAAGTAAGAATACAACAGCACATTACCACAAAGGATTGAGTTTTCTGTTGGAAGACATAATTTTAAGTATGATAAATTAAGAGACCATGAAAAGATGTTGTTCCTTTCATTGCATTTAAAACAAGATATCATGAAATTTTACTAAAAAGGAAATCGAAGCCTGGAAGAATTTTGTTTCGGTGTGCTAGGTTTTGTTTTTTTTTAATTTTAAAAGCTCATCTGGCGACTGCCTACTTGGGCATTAGTCGCCGTATTAAAAAACATGCCTAGTACTAGGCTACTTCAAAATAAAATTGAAAACGACAAAAAACAACCCAAACCCAACACCAAAAAAAAGGGGGAAAGGAACGAGCAGTAAGCAAGCTCCTTCGTCGGGGAAAGGTCTCCCGGCGCAGGAGCGTGCGACCTATAAGTGAAAAAAAAACAAAAGCAAAAAAAAACAAAACAAAACGAAACAAAAAAAATAGTTAAATAATAGGGAGAAGGCCGGCCACCCCCCAAAAGTCAATAAGTCAACCAGTCAATGTGCACGCACTCATCCCGAGTACAGGGGACGGGCAGTAGCGACCCAGTCCATCTCGGACCGGGACAGGTAACATGCGCGAAGATCACCCAGACTGGGACCTTCGACATGAATGTGCCGAACAGTCTGAGGTACGACGCAGTCGTCACAATAGGGCGCAGGCAAGCGCTCCATCAAATAGCCATGCATCACACGAGTGTGTCCGATTCGGAGACGACAGAAAGCGACCTGAAGCTGTCGAGGCATTGGGGGATAGGTCCATGGGAACAGTCGCGGCGCAATCGCACGCAACTTTAAATTTCCTTCGACCGTCTCCCATCTTCTTTGCCAAGCAGTACGAAGAGCTGCACGTATTCCTGCCATGTAGTCGGTGTGAGGAAGAGCGAAACAACTGGTCTGGTCGCAGAGTCCTCGCGGACTCTTTGGCGCCCTCATCTGCGCGCTCATTCCCCGCAATTCCTACATGTCCAGGAACCCAGCAGAAGATAATCTCGACATCCGCCAGACTCGAGATAACCGTGGCGTCACGGATATCACGAACCAGGGGATGCGGAGATTCCAATGCCCCGAGAGCACTCAGGGCGCTTTGTGAGTCGCTATAGATCACAATCCAGTCTCCGAACCAGGCACGTCATGTAATCCACCGTACCGAGTGGTGTAATGCCACCAGCTCGGCCGTGAAGACAGACGCAGCGCATGGCAGAGCCCCGTGACGTCAAACAGAGGGGATACGGCGTGGAAGCCGACCCCCTCTTGGAAATTGGAGCCATCCGTATACACTGGTACGGTTCCAGCGTGACACGATGTGTGCTCCAAAAAGGTCGAACGCAATACTCCCAGCGCAGTACAAGCTTTGGGAGCAGAGGCGTGGCGACAAATAGCCAAATGTGGTACCCTCCAGGGTGGCGTCCTGGGCAGAACCAGGGGCGCCACCGGCCCTAGAGCTATATCTACCTCTCGAAGGAATTTCCTGGACCTAAACCCAAAGGGCTTAGGGTATGACTGGCGTCTCTCGGCGGCATAGGCACCATCGAGATCAGCTGCGGATGCAGTGAGAGCTGTTGGCGACTGAGGGAGACGCCGGGCTTGCGTGTACAGGCGAGCGATGCACTGCACGCGGCGCAGAGCGAGTGGAATCTCCCCAGCATCGACCAACAGGCTCTCAATGGGGGAAGTGCGGAAGGCACCGGTCGCTAGGCGAAGGCCGGTGTGGTGGATCGAATCCACCTTCCGCAATAAACGCTCGGCTGCGGATAAATAAAATTCGCATCCGTAGTCGAGCTTCGAACGAACAAAGGATCGATAAAAAAGCAGAAAAGCAGCCCTATCAGCGCCCCAAGCGCTGAACGTCACGGAACGGAGAATGTCCATGGCGCGGGTACAAGAGACCCTAAGGCTGCGAATATGAGCCTCCAAGGTGAGGCGTCGGTCGAATACAAGACCAAGGAAACGGTGTGCCTCAACCACATCCAGACGCACCCATTAAGAAACAAATCTGGGTCGGAGTGAAGCCGTGGATGGCGGCAGAAGCGCACCACCTCAGTCTTGGCCAAAGAAAACCGAAACCTGTGCGCTTCGGCATAGCGAGAGACGCGGTTCAATGCCTGTTGGAGTCGACGCTCCAGAGTTGGCATCTGGGCCGCGCCAAAACAGATCGAAAGGTCGTCCACGCAGAGCGCAGCGAGAACATCCTCCGGCAGCACCGAGGTGATGCCGTTTGTCACAGTCGAACGTGACGAAGAGTGTAGGGGTGGGTCTCGAGCCCCCCCCCCCTGTTTTCTCATCACACGTTCGACCTTGACCGCCCCATGGTCGGCCAGCACTAGGGTGATGTCCTCAATGGAGTAGTCAACGACTTCCCTCGCATACACTACTCCTTTCACAAAGTTCATGGTAGAGTGCGGCGTCACACTCACCGGGGTGCCATGAAGTGTCCGAAGAGCACTTATCTTGGCCGCCTCGGCGGGATTCGCCGCATTCGCCAGAAGGCTCCCGTCCGAGAAACGGGTCACCTTCGGCTCTCTACCAATTGCACTAGCTAATCCTCTCCTCTGATGGATCATGTTGCCCTTGGATAACATGGTGCCATCAGTGGAGCGAATAACGAGGAAGCGCTTGAAGCCAGCGGGCTCGAAAACGCCAGGTAACCTCTGAATGAGGGGCCCCGATGTCTTCGAGGCTCCGCCTGTGCACTTTGGTCTTAGTCAGGGGCTCCGCACCCGGGGGGGCAGAGGGGCCGGATGTGCCGGTCTTGGCTTGGTCGCTTGCCAAAGTGGCAGCAGACCCATCCGTCCCCACAGCCCCCGCGGATGGAGAGGAGCCCCGAGTCTTCTTAGTCTTTTTCGTCCTTTTTTTTGGGGGGGGGAGAGGAGGGCGGGGAATAAACCCGCTTCTCACCTCCGCCGGTAGAAGCCCCTAGGCCAGATGTACCGGCCTCAGCCAGGTCCTTCTCCGAAATGGAGAAGGTCCTAGTGGTCGCAAGGGCATCATCCGGAGGAGATCCCTCCCCTCCTTGTACTGCCTCAGAATCCCCAGCCGTTTGAGGAGGACCTTGCATAGGGGCGGATTCGGGTTCGGTGCTTGGCGCCGAACCCGGATCTCCCCCCATGGAAGGCTCTACCGTCTGAGGCTGAGTTTCCTCAAGGACCATGTCGTATCATAGGAGGGGCCTCCAGTTGGCCTTTCCCTCCCAGGCCATCGCAGGTCCCCTTGGCAGCGTCATGAGTCTTTTGTGGGGAGGCACAGGCCTTGACCCCGGCAAGGTTTAGTATTCTTGCCAGCAGGTCTTTTGAGCGAAGCGACCGAAGAGGCCTGGCTTCCCTCTCCCCCCTAAGGGGGTTTGCCCTACCGAGCCGATTACACGAGGGGCGGTCGGCAATGAGCTGCCTGCTGGCTTTCTTGGCAGTCCCCTTAGAAGAAAAGGAGGGACTGCCGCTGGGAATAAATAGGGAGGTGCCTGAAAGCACCTCTAGAGAAGGGGGTGAGGGGAAGTCCCCTTCACCCGTAGGCGTAAGCCTCCTCTCCAGTTAAAGAAATATGTACGGTACCTGCGCAAGCACAGTGGAGGGGGGACTCCATTTTTTCGGTGGAGCTGCCCGAGGGCGGCTCCGTTGATGTTACAGGAGAGGTTCCAGGTTGGGGTTTTTTTTATCTTCATCATTGGGCATGGTGACCCTCATTTTTACACGGAACGCAATAGCTCACCACCTCTCCCAGTTGCCCGCACTGCAAGAGATGCTTGCAGGCCCGGCAGAGCCAGGCGCCGGCATTTGGGACCACCCCTCCCGCCTGGTGGCCTGGCAGTCCATCGGCATGGCGGCTCCACCTTAGACGCGGCGTAAAACTGAGTGTGAAGAAGAAAGGAAAAGGGATGTGAGGAAGGTATGGGTGGGGATTAAGCAGGTTGTTAAAAAAAAACATTCCGAACCGGAGCTCAGGGGTTAGGGAACATTGTCCCCTACCCCCTCAGCCACGATCCGGGACGGTTGGCTTGAGAAGAAGGTCAGCATCTACCCTGTGAAATTAGAGGCTGACCAGAGAAAGCTGTGGGAGAGGTTGTTTGAAAAGCGATGAAGTAGGGGAGAAATACAGGCTATCTGAAGGAAGGAAGAGTGGCTAAGCTGTGACTCCAAGGAAGTGGGTGAGAGGGAGCCCCCTGCACCCGTAGGCACTGGAGAGGAGTAAGCCTCCTCTCCGGTTGAAAAGTTATGTAGGGTCCCCTTGGAAACCACAGATGGGAGACTCCATTTTTTTCTGCGGAGCTGCCTGAGGGCAGCTCCGTTGTTCTTAAAGGGGAAATTGTGAGAGATTTTGGTTTTTCTTAGTTTTCATCCATGGGCATGGTGACCCTTTTTTTTACGGGGTGCAAACGCTAATCACCCCCCGCAGTGGCCCGCTCTGCGAAGGGTGAGTACAGTCCTGGCAGAGCCAGGTGCCGCCATTTCGGACCACCCCTCCCACCTGGTGGCCTGGCAAGTCAATCAGCATGGCGGCTCCACCTTGGACGCGGCGTAAAATGGATAGTGTTTGAAAATAGAATGGAAGGAGAGGTGAGGAAGATGCGGGTGGAGATAAAGCAAGTTATTTAAAAACACACCATCCCAAAATGGAGCTCAGGGGTGAGGGATCATTGTCCCCTCCCTCCTCAGCCCCGATCTGGGATAGTTGGCTGAGAAGAAGGTCAGCATCTACCCTGTGAAATTAGAAGCTGACCAGAGAAAGTTGTGGGACAGGTTGCCTGAAAAGCGAAGAAAAGGGCGGGGGGGCACAGGCTGTCTGAAGGTAGGAGAAGAGGCTAAGCTGGGGTCGGACGGGGTGCTGAGTCCCGGTAGCACGGCGGTCAGGATGGCAAATCGCCGCGCCCCTTACGGGGTGAAAATAAAAGAAACAAAAAGAAACAATGTTTCGAACTTAAAAGAAACAATTAAAATAATGAAACAATGTTTGGAACTTAATAAAAGAATAAAAATATGAACAATGTTTAGAACTTAATAGAAGAAACAATGTTTGGAACTTTATAAATGAAACAAAATAGCTTTTACACCCGGACCTTAGCTTGACGAATGATGGATGATCCACGTAAGCTATAATGAAATGTCTTGAAGGTGAATAATTATTTCGGAGTCCTTTAACATGGGAGCAAAACAAAACATTTCTATGCTGGAGGAGAAACAACGGCAAATATTTGGTCAAACAAGTATACGATAACATTGGTGCATATTTTCCTCTAAATAAATAAATTTGTAGTGTTGTTGTTTTGTTTTTTTGCCTTTTCCAAAACATCTTTTAACTACCCTAATCTTAACCTCGCAATAGCCTCGAATTTAATTCGTTGCGGGGCCTGTTCCGAAAAGCACCCAAACAACCCAACTTAAAAGCCTTTACAAAAGAGCTTAACCTAAAAAACCACCCTATGAATTATTCTAACCTAACAAACAGCCTCCCAAATGATAACTGTGGTCACACAAACATACAGACCCCTTCTCCCCGCATTACCTCTTTCCTCCGAGCAGACGTCAAAATCATCAATCCGGAGGAAACGATAGAAGTGGCCAACGCATCTCCCTCGCAAATTATTGGAAGCGAATAACGATTGGGAGTCTCGTCATTCATTCAGCGAATAGGGAAAACATCGTAAAGAACAAAGAACACGACACGTAACGCTGAAACTGATGGGGGTGGCTGACCAACAGTGCTCGTATCTTAGAGAAACGTTCCACGCGAATATATAAAAACATTAAGAAAGATCCTTCTAAAAGATTGCTTTGCACCCATTCTTTAAAGGGTTTCTGTCCGCACATATTGTCACAGACAACTTAGGGTAAACCGTTCTAGTATTGAATGCTTTGAACGTCACCTTTAAGGTTTTAAACACATACGTGTGACATCTCACTATACAACGAGACTAAATTAATTATTAGAAACTGTGTACCATATGACCTTGTTCATCTTCATCATCATCATCATCATCACCCCTAACTCTATAATTTAAGAAGGGGATTCTTTTGAGTATTTGAATAATAATTTTATCTTAGTTTAGTTATGACTTATGTTTTTTTTATCAAAGTTATTTCTAATAATTCTTTTATAATATCAAAAAACAAAATGGTGAAGTTCAGAAATAAATATAAGCATCGAAATTTGGTGAATTTTTTAAAACCCCAAAAATTACAAAGGGTGAAGTTCAGAAAATTTATTTTTATATATCTTTTTCTATAACTATATTTTAGCAACGTGATATTTTGAAAGGGGGGGAAATTTAGTTTCGAGTTCCTTTTTAAAATTATTATAATTTGCGAAGTTCAGAAAATTTATAAAAATTTAACCTTGGCTGCTTTTTTAGATTTTATATTTTAATTTTAGTAGCGAAGCGCAAGCTCACCCATTGCCTGGTTCGTATATAAAAGTAGATTAAAAGTCCAAATCTTAAAAGTAAACTTACATTTTCGCTTGTTTTGAAGTTTAAGATCGGTTGGATTAGATAGGTTGAATAAATTAGGATAGGTAGATAGTTAAGGTTATTTAGTATAAATTGGCCTACCTAACCTACTTAACCCATTACACCTCTCCATGTTTTAAATTTACAACCAGGACCCCATCTCCGTTTGGTTAAGCAATTGTATCATCTGACTGCAAAGTACCGTTTCAGCGACATAGCTGGCTTGAGATGCACCACTTCCAAGCGGGTTCCCGCGTCTCTCTGAGAAATGTGGCGCTCAAACAAAAAAAACAAAAACAAAACCATAATTTGACCTAACCTAATTTAGGTTAGGTTCGGAATCTGCATTCCTATTTCCCATCGGATTTAGCATTTTTATTATATTTTAATCATTCTTCTTTATCGTAACACATTATTGCATCTTTCATTTTTTTAATATATAGTGTATACGTGAAAAGAGAGAGTTTAAGTCGGTACTTGGAGTCAGTTTTTAAAAACTAAAAGTCATGAGTCACTTTTTTTCCACTAAATCCCTATCCGAGAAAATTACCAAGCACCAACCTTTAAATAATAATAATGATGGTCATAAAGGTAACGATGACCTTAAAAATGGGATCCTCTAGACCAGGGCTGAGAGGCACGAATCAATTGCACGGAACCTCCCTCCCCATTTGCAAACGCTGGACCTGATAGGAGCTCCATAGATAGTGGTGGTGGGCGAAATACCACCACTAAGATAGAACTTGTCATTTAACCTTCTAGAAGCCATTAAACTAAAAATACATACAAGCTAAAAATATTCCAAAGGAAAATAACATATAGACAAGCTCAAGCACTTTCGTGTGTACATCTGGAGCGTTCAAAGCATAGGAGATAAAGGAGAGGAGCGGCTTCGGAGGAAGACCTTCGATTTGTTGCCTTTACGGCCTATCCGGATCTGGCAAAGGTTTCCAGTACAAATCTCCCGAGAATTTACTCTTGGTCTATCTTTTTCATATCAGTGCTTAATGCTTATTTATTAGGCCTAAAGGCAAGAAATCTTTTTTTATCGGGATTTTTTTGAAATGTGGAAAAAATCTGCACGGCTCACTTTTTTCATCTAAACTTGTTCTAATAATTTCATTTTCTTTACTTGTTTTTACGGGCCAGTAGCTATTTCCTCCTGCTAAAGATTAAAATTAAAAATCTATTTTTGAACTAGGATAAAACCTTGGAATATATGAAAAAAGTAAAAAGAAAACAATTTGTAATTCTTTTTGTTTTTAAAAATTCCCAAACAATCAATAATAATTTATCTTTTCTTAACTTTACCATTATGTTGTTAAAAATTTCCATAGATATACCCATCGATTAACTAATGTCAAAAGTTTGGACCATGACTATCCTCCCCCTCCCCCCCAAAAAGAATTTCAAACTGTTCAAAAAATTGCCTTCCTAAAATATAGTGTTATAGATTAAAAAAGAAAACAGCTATTTGTAATTTTTTTTGTTTTAAAAAATCCAAAACAATAAGCAATATTTTTCTGAAATTCATCATTTTATTTTTAACAAGTCCAATGATAAAATATACTCCTAAAGTCGCTGTTCTCTTCCTTAACAGGAAGAACTTGGTTACACAGGCACCCCTGCGGGGGTGTGGCCTACGGCCTTATTTGCTAATCTTAACCGCTTTTTTTAATCCCCTTTATAGACTTTTTATTTTAACACCCTGAACACCCTTTTCTTCTTCATCTTCATCATCTTCTTCATCTTTATCATCATAATCTTCATCTTCTTCTTTATTTTCTTCATGATCTTTTTAACTATTTCAATCCATTGAATTTCCAAAACACCCGAAGTCATTTGTCAACTAAGCAAAAAAAACATTTATAAATTTTCAAAAAAATCTCCATCTTAAATTATAGTTATGGATGAGTAAACAAAAATGGCAAAACTTTTGGCAATGACTATATTAAAAAAAAAATTCAAAACTAAAATAATCGCTTTCCTAAAATATTCCACAGATAAAATATAATCATCGATAAAATAATGTAAAAAAAATTTGGCCATGACTATATCCAAAAAAATTCAAACTGTTCAAAAAAATTACATTCCTAAATTATAGTGTTAGGGAGGATAAATCTTACCCTTAAAAGTTTAAAATTGGACAAAAATTGAATTGAGAAAAAATTTAAATAAGCTAATGAAACTTTGTACAGAAATAATACTTATATAACATTTAAAAAACTATTTTACAAGGAATTAAGAAATTTAATTAGTCTGCGTTGCAGAACAATTAGAACTCACCCTGAGCTCTGCCAAAACTGTTTTTAAAGGGAGATTTCTATTATCCAAGGCGGCAAGCTGTCTCTGTAACTGGAAAGTGCGTGGTTTTGCATATTCGTGTTTGCATTAAGTGGTTACTAACTTTTAGGTACTAATGTTCATAGGTTTAATCTATTGCAAAATAAAAATAGATGATATTACTTCGGTCTATTTCGCCCCTGTTTCAAAAGTGCTTGTTATTAAGGCTTTGATAGCCTCCATAAATATATAAATATATTAACATAGAATTTTTCAGGCTAATCTGAAACAATGTTGATAAACACTAATTTTCAGTTGTCATTTCTGTTCAGAATGCAAATTTTAGCACCGATTTTTAATAAATTCATTTCTGCTCGAAATAATTTCCATTATAACATAAAATTTACACAAATCAATTGGGCAAAATCTATTTATAAAAAAAAGTTATGAAATCTGTATGTTTTGATGCTTTGTGAAAATGTAATTTAACATCATTTAGTTTACTTTTGAACAATAGTGCTTCAATAATTTCAGTGAATGGCCTCTTGTATTATTAAAGTTCAATCCTGAAATATTATAACTTGTTGAATGAAATATCTTGGCATTTAGTAAACAAAAAATCAAATAAATAGGTTTAACCTCAAATAAAGCTTAGAGTAATGTTTATAAAGACTAAAATTTCTAAAAAAAATATCATCACTTCAGAAAAAAAAGAAGACATTTAGAAACCAAAATAAAGTAATTATGTAAATGTTATTGCTTGAAATATTCATTTTCATTGATTCTCTAAGTTCGTAATCAGGTAAAAAAATATTAGTTACATAGTTACAGGGAGCCAGCAAGGTCTAATTAGTCCACTCAAAGGCCAGTCCCATTCTATATTAGTATGATAGTAGTCCTCCTTTGGACATTGTCGCCACGATGCTCACTCACGCGACATTCGATTCACAACAGGGTTCCTTATTTAAACAATATCATTGTAGAGGAATTACAGCATAAAGCCTCCCGGAGGGCCAGGCGGACGTATACATTAAAGTTTTCCCCCCCTGCGGAGAAAGCAAGAGAATCGAGCCACATGTGGAGAGTCGTAGGAAGGTTAGCCGGCGAATAACCGTCTAACTGCCTACCCTGTTTGATCTCCCCGCCGCATAGGTAGTCGGAGCGAGCCGCTGGGCTAAGGTGACCACCAAAAGGCCCTTAAACAGCGCTCAAAAGATCCAATTACCTACGAGATCCGGAGGCCCGTGGTTAAATCGCCAAAAAGCGGTGCCAGTCAAAAGGAACACCAAGGATGGTGACGGTTGGTGGCGTCTCTAATTAACAAGCCCACTTGGGCACCGCAGTGCCACCCTCCTCACCCCTCTGCGGCTTCGCCCCTTCCCCCTTAGATGGGGCGGTCGCCAGCCTATAATAAGCCCCTGAAGGAAAGAGAAAAGATTATTCGAGGAGAGACGATAAAGGATCAGTTCGAGAAGATTGATCCTTCCCCCAGTGTCGAATTAACTTAAAACGTCACGTTTTGTATCGGTAACAGACCGAAACATCCTGTACAGACTTAGAAGAAGTCTGACTGGATTACCATTCCTAGTGCCAAACCAGGAATTTCGGCAGCAAGAAAAGAACGATTATTTCGGTGCCAGCCCGAAGCATCCTGCACAGGCTTAGTAAGAAACTTAGCAGGACCAATATTCCTAGTGCCAAACAGGAATTTCGCAAGTAAAATAATAGAAGAACCAGTCACCCTCGAGTGACTCTCAAATGGCGATCTTAAGGCAGAAGAATTAGACATCGGAGTCCCTTACCTCCATTTCATTTCGAGGAAAATCTACCATCGGCCGCTTCAACACACCGAAGCGCGAGAAGAGCCATCTAGTGACATCCGGCAACCCCTGATCCTTTCTTTCATGTAAGTTAGAATGACCATTTATATTCGTATTGCTTTAGTATGAGTCAATTACGGTACTCAAATTAATTCAAGTATAAACAAGTGTTAGTGAACCCCGTCATATTTACAAGTAGAAGAGTGTAATTTAATTTGATGTTTAACGCTAATTTAAAAGGGTCACTATAAAATAACTAATCGGCAATTGGTTTGTTTACGTGGAGCCTACTATTTTTTTGATTTGGTCAAGAATAGATTCTGTAATAGGCTCAGTTTTAAGTATGGTTAACCGCGTTAAACTTATTAGGTGAATATAAATATTTTTACTGTTTGTTTTTGTAGTTAATTGATAAAGTTAAAATATATGTTTATTTTAGGATAATTCTGGTGTTTCAATGGATCCTTTACGTGTTTAACGGGTTCTCTCCTTAAAACGGATTAAACGCTGTGACACTCTCTCAACAATAAGGTAATTAAAAAGTTCACTCAGCTAATATTGAAGTATTGTTGTCTTTCATAATTAATAGGACCAGACCTGCTTCCTTAAAACAACAAATACAATACGATGATACGGCAATCATTATTCGTAAAATAACTCAATTTTGTTGTTAAAACAATTCACACTACTAGCATTTACAACCTCCGCGGGCAGTGCGTTCCATTTATCGATGATTTTAATGGTGATTTTTTTTTTTTTTAGCTATGTTCATTTGAAACCTTCGTCCTTTCAGTTTAAAACCGTTGGTCGTACTCAAATTTCTTTTCATAATTTACTTTTTCAAATTTATTTAAAATTTTGAATACTTCGATAAGCTCACCTCGCAATCGCCTGGTTTCGAGAGTTGGTAGTTTTAGTATATTTAATCTTTCGACATAAGATTTATTTCTAATCGAGGGAAATGGGCTTAGTTTAGTTGTCCGTCGTTGAATTCTGTCCATTTTATTAATGTTTACATGTTTATAAGATGACCAGAATTGTATCGCGTATTCAAGGTGTGGCCGTACTAAACTTTTATATAGAGGTATGATTATATTTTGGTGTTTGTAGTGAAAACCTCTCACAATAAATCCAAGCATCCGGTTCGCCTTCTTACACGCTTCGTCACACTGTTTGTTAAACTTAAAATCCTCTGAAATCCGGACCACTAAATCTTTTTCTTCGTCTACGGAGATAAGGTTTTACCACCCATTTCATAGTTAAAACTTGATTTAACTATTAATTAGGAAAGATTATTTAAAGTGTCATGAAAATATAATAGGACAACAATAAAATGGTAATATATGGAAAATATCACAGATGTATACCATTCAGTTTCTTAAATAATAACGCTTACATAAAAATACAAATTAAGAGCGAATTTCGAAACAATTAAGTTCAGTAATATGACTTATAATTTATAATGTTAATATTTCAAATGTACAAATAATACTAAATTCTAGCCTCTGTTGTAAATAAAAACGACGTATAAAAGTTACTAATAACCTGAAAAAAATAAAACTAATATAAAATATACTTTTAAAGAAAAATCTCGATTTAGTCATGAATGTGAGTAATTTATATATATATATATATATATATATATATATATATATATATATATACACACACATACATACAATAGGGGACGTCATTGAGCAAGGCAATCACGAAACAGTCTCGCCTCAAAATTGCACATGAAAATATTTTCAAAAATTGGCCCTCGTGGGCTTCCCATCCCAACACCTTCAATTTGATGATAAACGAGAATTGAGGAGAGACTGTTCCGTGATTGCCCTGCTCAATGCCGTCCCCTACTGTATATATATATATATATATATATATATATATATATATATATATATATATATATATATATATATATATATATATATATATATATATATATGAACAAGAAGCCTATTGGTAGGTATCCCTTTCAAAGAATAGCTTGATTACCGTTGCCCGCCTGCCTTTTGAAATATAAGTGGAGTCAGTTTACGAAGAATTTCTCTCTTCGTCGCGCCATCCGGCGGACCTTTCCTTTTCCACATATTTTGGGCAACGGAAAATTAACGAGAGAAAGAAAACTACAAAATTTTTAAGTAAAAATATGACGCCAATCAAATCAAAGAACAAACACGTTAGGTCAGAATAACTGCCTAACATAAATGAAAAAAATTTAAATTCTCTTTTTATAAGATTAGTCCGATAAATTAAATTTATAATGGAGCAAATTTTATTAATTATGATGAATATTTTAAATATACATTTGCCTACATTGAAAATGATTTGCGAGAATTTGATGATGGCCGCATCAACGGAATTCCATTCAATAACATTGGAAAGAAAATAAATGATTTCGCGTTAGAACAATCCATTTCGCAATTTGATGTAGATAGGTGGATGAAAAGTGCAATGGAAAGTCTCCTTTTTTCCTACAATTGTATTTATGCTTTCAATTCTATTTTCTAATCCCTTAGTGGTTTGTCCTATGCCAATACAAAACGCTTTACAGGGGATCCTATAAATACAAGATGCTTCCTTTGTGGGGAAGAATTTTTAATAACATCTTTTAATGGAAGTATTGCCAAAAACATTAAAATATTTCATTAACTTGTGTAGGTTAATGGGAGAAGGGTAAAAATATCGCACCAAGTAAACACTTATTTTCATAATACAACCGTAGCTAAAATGCATTTGAAGTTTTAGGAAATTAGATAACTGCAGGGCCGTAAAGTTTTTATTTGCATATCAATATGAATAGAACAGTGAAATTAGGAGAAATAAATACCAATAATGTATATATGCCCCGAACAATCAACAAGATTAACCAAAATAAAAGAAAATTGGCAAAAGATGTAACATCAGCAACATATAACAAATAAGTAGATGAAGGAAGGTCTGTGAAAATTGCAGTAGCACCAAACTGATAGAGGAAGCTCAGTGGCCATTTGAGAGTCGCTTGGCAGTAATGAGAGCATTTACAGTCTACTTCGAGGCATGATTTCAACGAGGTGCGACGCTGGCACATTCATCAGTGAGGATTGCCTTCAGTTTACTCATTGGAGGCTGACTGAGGACGTCTTACGGCCTCTTTCAGGTCCTTCCAGAGGTTTCCCAAGGAATCATATCGAGAGACTAAGGTGGCCAGTCCTTCACCGTGATATTGTTGTCCCAGGACCACTGTATGGTGGACACAGACTTGTGACATCGCTCATTGTCCTGCTGGAAAATCATATTTCGGGCATCTCTAGAGAGGTCTTGAGCTAAAGGAAACATGAAATCTCTCAAAACAGTTTGGTACGTCCCTGAATTCATGGTGCCATCGTAAATGGTGAGACGACCCACCTATAGTCGTCATACAGACCCAACCATTACAGAGCGGCCACCATGCTTTACTCTTGGTAGTATTTACTTTCGATTCCATTGTTTCCTCAGCATCCCTGGGACTCAAATGTTACCTGGGGTCTAAAACAACTGAAAAGTAAACTCTTCAGACCATAAGATACATCCCACTGACGCATGGTCCAGTTGCGGTGAGCACGTGCGCAAGCTAGTCAACGTTGCTTCTGTAGAAGGTTGATCAGAGGCTTCCAGATGGCTTTACATGACTTCAGGCATTGTGTAATCAGTCTGCGACGGATTGATCTGAGGGATGCATTAGCCTGGCCGCGTTCTGCCCATTCATGTTGCGGCTGGACTGCGGTTTTCTTACGGTCCCGAAAGCTAATGCGACGCTATCAAAAGAGGATGTGCGGAAGGCATCGGTGACGAGACGGAGAATGGCGTAGAGGATCGCGCCAACCTCCCGCGATTCACGGGCAGCTGCGGATGAGTAAGTCGCATCCGAAGTGAAACTTTGAGCGAACATTTTTGTTTTTTCCTTTCAGAGCATATCTGGCGACTGCCTACAATGGCATAAGTCATCGTAATCATCTTACAGCCTAATGCTAGGCTAGATTAAAAACAAATAAATATGCAAAGGATACAAAAAAAAAAAAACAAGAATCCCCCCAAGCAAATAACAAAGTCAAATACTAAAGAAGCAAAAAAAAAAGGATGAAGAAGAATCAGGCTCTGGCGTCGGCGAGAGGTCCGCCCTCCCCTGGCGCAGGATCATGCGACCAACACCAAAGTATCAAATAAAATGCAGGAGGTTACCCTCCTCCAAAAGGTCAGATAGTTTCTCAATGAGGGGACCCCAAGTAATCGCGGCTCCACTCGCCACACTTGCAACTTTGGGGGCCGGAGGCGCCGATCCTGGCCCGGTCGCTTGAAGAAACGGTAGCGGGGACCTGTATTTTTGACCTCCATTGGGGAAAGGAAGGGAGCGGGCCTGCCTGTCTGCTCCCATCAATATCACGATCCTCTGACCTAGGCGGTGTCTATGAAAGGCCCAAAGGGCGACGCCTCTTACCCTTCTAAAGGGGTTGAGGTGGTTACCTGACCCATCGTGGAGTAGGGTGACGGTAACTGAGTCGGTGCGTTCTCTGCCGCGCCGTGGTCTTTATGGTCCCATGAAAAAGAGAAGATTCCCCCTCCCCGCAAGTGGAGAGCCTCCTGGAGGCAATTTTCCAAAAGGGAGTGAGGTGGATTTCGATTTCGAGAGGAGGATATAGTCAGAAATTGTTCTTAAATTTGTTATCCAACACACAGGTAATTCTGAATTTTGTGACCACTAAGTAAATAAAAAATGGGGGTGGTAGGCTATATCTCAGGTTTTCGGAGTTTCTAGGTCTCCACCTCGGGTGCTTTAATGATTGGTGTTCGAACCTATGCAGCGACACAAACCGAACAGAAGTTGCCGAGTGGACCGGTCGATCCCCAAGAGACGCACCTTTCAACTAGGCAGCCAGAGAGGCAGGGCGACAGGATTTCCTTACTAGGTCGTACTCATCGTCAATGTGTGGGCCAAGATCTGAAGATCTATTGTGACAGACCCAGACAAGGCACCCGAGACTTTTCGTTGGCCTGGCAACCAAAAGGTCAGTAAAACCCGCTCGCCATAAGCAGTACAGCCTTATGCACTCGAGAACGGCCTCAAGGTGGTCAGCACATTACGCCGATCTTCCCATTAATTGTATGCCAACGCCCAAGACCCCTCAAGTCCTGGTATCTTGAGACCTGAGGGCGTTGTTTATAGAGGCGCAATTAAATTTTTCTCACACTTTTTTACGGACCTACAAAGGGTAGGAATGCAAAGGACCTGTTTAATTCATGAGAGCCATTTCGCACCTTAGTCGGAGCACCACAGTGCGTGAGTAAGCAATAAATGCAACAAAGCCCACAGGGGAAAATAATACGAAGATTCCAAGTACTTTCGAACTTTATTTAGAGAACTATAAGGGTAGTTAGTTAGTCAGCGCCAATCCTTCCATGATACTGGGAGGATCCCCGACTGGATAATGAAATTCAGATAAGGTCAGTATGACAATCGCTGGTCGGCCCGAGGGCGCCAGGAGCCGGTCATCCTTTGGGGAGATGTGCCAGGAAGCATTGTGTTTTGATACCAAACAGCGTTCAAGTGGAAGCCTTCGTCACCCCTTGGGCAGAAGGACCTGTTTCGCGTGAGGTATGTGGATATAGATACCCATCGGCAGGATTCCTTGGAACAGAGTGTATGTGTGTGTTGTGCTTTGAAGGCGGGAGAGGAAAGAAAACAGTGTTGTGATTGGCTATGCGTGAGGTGTAAGATCTACCAACCCGAAAACAGGGTGAGCACAGCGCGTCCACCAATCGGTAGCTAGATCTCTCCGTGCGCTGACGTTTGTGTCCGCTCATGTCGGGATCGAACCCGTTAGCGTGACGTTAGCGGACTGACGCCGAATCCACTCGGCTAGAATGAGCTCTGACTATAAGGGTACTTCTGCTTTCACTATGTTCCGATGAAAAGGAGAGTTCTTTGAATTCCCCAATCTCTCTCTTTCCTTGCCCTGTTTAATATCGGTACTTCAGTAGTTTCACAACTTTGCTCCTCTAAGTATGGAAATGAAAATAGAATAAAAATAATTATTTATTAAATTTAAAAATAAATGGAGTATACCAAAAATTATCGGAATAATGAATTATAATAATAATAATGACAGTATTTTATTAAAAAACACCAGCAAAGATCAGGATCTTCTTCGCTTATATAAATAATACAAAGGATGTTCTACAGAGCTCTCTCTATTAACTATTATAAAAGAGTTATAAAATATGAGGTCTCTCACTAGAGTAATCAAGTACCTCTTCGAATGTTGGAAGCTAAATTTTAAGTGATTCTCGTGTCATATTAATAGAATATATACCCTCCCCTCCCTCCCTCTCCTTCTCCAAAGCGAGAAACAATAATGATTTAAATTTCTCCTTTCAACATCTGAAAATCGTTTATGGCCATGTTATGGTCGCTTATAATTAGGTATCTTGTAGGGCAAAATTCGGAGCCCAAATCAATAAACATTTACTAAATTTTATTGAGTCCATTCAAATACATATTTATATAGGGTCTTTCAATAAGGCCGCTCGATTTTTAAATATAAATAAAACAAGTAGTGTGTGATATATGCACTCAATTTATTTTAAACTAGAAAGTACATTTTATGGCATTGAGTGTGGAATATGACATCGTTCAAATGTCCGCCGCGGCTTCGCTTGATGGAACGTATTCGGGAGGCCCAATTTTTGATGACTTTGTCGCATAAATCTGGCTGAATTTGCTGGATGGTGTTCGTTATGTTGACTTTGAGGACATCAACTGTTTGCGGATTATTCGCATAGACTTGCGATTTAAGGTAGCCCCAAAGAAAGTAGTCTAATGGCGTTAAATCGCAAGATCTCGGTGGCGAGTTGACGTCGCCGCCGCGCGAGATGACCCTGCCCTGAAATCGCTAGTGCAAAATGTATATCGTGGCGTGCGCAGTGTGGCACGTAGCGCCGTCCTGTTGGAACCACAGGTCGTCAGTATCCATATTAGGCATATAATCCAGTTGAGGCCACAATAAGTTGCTTATCATCGATCTGTAGGTCTCGCCGTTGACGGTTATGGCAATCCCATCTTCGTTCTCAAAAAGATACGGACCGATGATTCCGTTAAACGAAAATCCGCACAAAACAGTGACTTTGTTGGGATGCAATTGGAGCTGGTGTATCTCATGTGGATTGTTTTCGTCCCAAATCCGACAATTTTGCTTTTTCACAAATCCATTGATCCAAAAATGGGCCTCGTCGCTGAAGATGATTTTGGGGGGGAAATTTGGGGCAACTTCCAACTGCTCTATAGCCCAATCAGCGAACACACGACGTTGTCTATGGTCGTTTACCTTAAGTTCCTGGGTAAGTTGGATTTTGTACGGGTGCAGACCCAAGTCCCTACGCATAATTATCCAAACTGAAGTCGCAGAAAGGCCATGTTCGTGTGAACGACAGAAATTGACTGCCACGGATTTTCACGTACACTCAAATTTACGGCAGCGATGTTTTCAGCAGACCTTGCGTTTCGGCGACGTACGGGTGTTGGCTGATTGTTGATCGACCCTTTTGCCTCGAATTTGGCCACCAAGCGTGGAACAGTGGCCTCGGCAGGACGATTGTGGCGAGGATAGAAATCACGTAATACGTGGAACGTTTGTTGAACGGAGCATTGATTTTGATAATAACATTTGATGATTTGCACACGCTGTTCAACGCTATAACCTTCCATCGTGACTTACCAAGTACCACTGAACAGTTCACAGTGAGGTTTCCAGATGTCGCTTTAACAACATGGCTACTATCGACTAACAAAGCTCGAGCGTCCTTGTTGTAACAATATAATTTTAACGATCCATTCTGGCGGCCGCCGAGGACAGCTCTAGAAATGATATTTGGGACAACATTAGATATATATATATATATATATATATATATATATATATATATATATATATATATATATAAAGTGAAAATCACATGACCCATGATAAACAATGGATGTAGCTAATAACTCAAAGAAATGAAAAGTGGTATAACAACCCGGAAAAACGCTGAAGTATATATTACGTGAACCATTAAAAGTTTAAGAAAAGAAAATGAGATAAAAATAGGGAAAACTATTTTAACCTCTATATGGAGGTGAATAAAGGAGTTGGATTTGAATCTGTGTCGTCAAGCGCTCATCGCTATCGGAACCACGATGCTCATCGACTGAGCTAAATATCATAGTGGATGTGCACACAAACATTCATACCTAACATAAGGTATACACGAACATACAATATGAGAATTGACGGCATGTTTTGTCCGTTTTTTCACCACCTACTCCATTTCGTGTCGGGGCGACCTTCCTCAATCCACCCGTCAGCCTATCAGCGACATCCTCATATTTCGGGACTAAAAAAGGCAGAGAAGGAGGAAGAAAAAGACTAACAGGCAAAATAGGACTGAAAAGGGGATTAACAGGACAAAAGATGACTGAAAACGAGTAAAATGAAAAAAAGGAGTGAAAAGGACTAACAGAAAAAAAAAGTTCTGAAAAATCACTAATAGGACAAGAGGACTGAAAAGGACTAACAAGATAAAAGTGGACTGAAAAAGCACTAAGAGGACAAAAAAGGACAACAGGAACAAGAATAATTGATTTCTTCTTACGCCAGTTGCTAAGGGTAGGGGAAAGACGGTGGAGGACAGACAAGAGGAACTCAAGGCCCGATAGAGCACTTCCAGTCCAACGAAATAAAGAAAGGGATAGGAATAATTAGGCACACAGTGCTCTCTTAATAATAGTATTGTTAATAATACTATACTATGATACTAATAATAACAAATGGGTGGGTTCGCGTTCGATAGGGCATAGAGGGGGGGAGGCAGGGGTTAATGGCGTTGATGTTCGCCGACCCCAATTTGCGGAAAAGCGATAAATGTTCACGAATTATTATTATTATTACTATTATTAACTAAAAACAGAGGAAGCAAATTTAACAATGGCATATTCGTTTGCGATTTAAAAACGAGGTTGTTAAAGTGGTGAAGTTAGCTGAAGTGAAATTTGAAACAAACGCCAAGTAGACTACTTGAAGCACTAGGGAATGGGGAGGGTGCGCAACTCTCCTCACCTGACTTCACAGTAAAGAAAGATCGCTAGGTACATTTCGGTGATTCGCTGCCCTTGTCACTAAGATCGTTTTTTTTTTATACACGCAGGAAAAAAGAAATACTACATAAAAGCGATGTTTCAATCACTGAAACCCTTCAGGCTTAAGAAAAATCAAAATAACAATTTATTTATATGGAAGGGAATGAAGGAGAATTAAAATGGGAGGTAAGGAAGTCATATAAACCCTGGTTGTAATCTTCAACATAATTTTGTGCGTTGACCAAGGCAAAACACACACTCATGCATACATGTAGCCCACAACATTTGTACTTACATTCCGCATGTAACTAAGCAGTGAACAAGCAAGTGCAATACGAGTGTCATTCTGCTGGGGCGGATGAACATGTTTGAGGGTTCGGGAGAAACGCTGCTACAGGGAGCAAACAGAAGCCCCAAAGCAACTAATCAAACTTCCAATACGAGCATCCATCGTGTCAGCTACATTCCCTCACGCAGATATCTTCCCAGGAGTTGGGGGAGGGGGGGATACCCTTCATTGGCAAACTCCACAGCCATAGCATATCTGCTATCCCCTATAAAAACGCCACTTCAAAGCCTTTAGGGCACGTTTGTTACAGAAGCTTGGATCAATGGGACGTCACTTTGTCGACAGTTCCCCCGAAACTGGGTTGCCCGATCGGCTTAAGCTCCTACAGGAGTCGAAGCAGTCATTCGCTCAAGGACAAACATAAACCCTTCGACTCGAGCACCAACACACCGAGGAACGACCGTGACTCACGAAAGCTCCCTCGTACTTCCATGCATGCAGTCATTTAGCTCACCTTTATCGAATTGCTGTTCACGACTCAAAGGCTCACAAGGACGGTGTGAGCTGTAGCATTTAGGCAGCATGCTACATTTGGCATCGAGAAGATTGCGTGCCTTCCGGGCTCCAACGACCGGAGAATCTATTGCTATATATATTCGACAGACGTCCTCTACCTTTGTAGTATTTCATTTAGTCATGGTGATGCCCGCACATCCACCATTGTAAGAAAACAGAGTCAAAATGATAAAGGTTTGCTCCATTAATCCCGGTTTAATGCAGTTTTTATCAGATATTTGCTTATATTGGTGTGCGTGTGGTATTTTTTTTTTAAGTTTAATCAAAATAAACTCATACAAAATTATAGAAAAGAGAGAAACAAGAAGAAAAGAATATAAACAATGCAGTTACATAAGTAAAGTTAACGAAAACGAAATTTGGCCAATATTGCGAGCAAGAAAATACAAAAAATTGGGAACCCCCAAAATGTAAACAATACAGAAGAAGGTACAAGGAGATCAAGATGGCCTACAATTTGATAAATGTGAATGCTGTGAAGGTATAGAGGAAACATTATACAACAAAATAGAGGGAGATGAAGATATCTTATGGTTCTGTAGAAGGTGTAAACCAACAGTAAAGAAACATCTGATGGAAAATAAAAAGCTCAAGGACGAAAATGTTAGAATGAAGGTGGAGTTACAAGAAGTTAAAGTTGACAATGAGCAAGTTCTGGAAAATGTAAAGCAATTTGAAGAGGTAGTGGAAAATATGGTTCAGGATAGACAAGTGAGTAATAAACAAAAGAATAGTACAAAAGATGATGCCACAAAGAAGGATTTATAAATGCTTAAGTGGCAGATAGAGAAGATGCAACAAAAGACTGATAATCTAAATAAAAAAATGGGAGGAAAGGGAAAAAGATCTAGATACGTACCTATATAGCAAAGTTTTTGAAATTATTAAAGAAAAGGAATAAAGATAGAAGAAAAAACCATAGTGATATTTAATATAGAAGAACCCAAAATGAAAAGGAGAAGCATGATCGTGAATTAGCAATCTGCCTGGATATCTTTGCAAATGAAATTGATATGAAAATAGACGAATCAGAAATAGTAAAAATAGCAAAGTTAGGAACAACGGAGCAGGAGGGAATAGGTGGAAACAATAGACCCAGATGCATGCTAGTAAAAGTGAAATATTCAATGAAGAAATGGTAAATCATGAAAAAAAAAAATGAAATCCACAACAAAACCAGCATACAAGAATGTGTTTATCCAGCTAGACCTAACACGTAATGAAAGAGAAAAGGAGAAAGAGTTGAGAGAGAAGCTAAGAGAAAAAGAGAACAAGGAGAGAGGGAATGGTATATTAAGAGAGGTCAGTTAGTGGGGGGGGGTTTTTTTTGAGACAAATAAGAATAGGGAAAGGTACACTGTCAGACTGCTAAATATACAAGGACTTACAACCTCTAAGAGTGTAGAGCTGGGAGAATGTTAAAAATGGGAGAAAACGAAATTATATGTATTACGGAAACACAACATAAATACTCAAAGATTAACTTGGCAGAAAATGTCGGCAGTCTGTCAAGTATGAGGAATATATCGAAAGAAAGGAGGTGTATGGATGACATTATATAGAAAAGATAGCAATATTGAAATTAAGAAATGTCCGCTAGAAAACCCAGACATACTAGAGGCATATATATATATATATATATATATAAATATAAAAGGAAAAACAATCGTAATATTCTTAATGTACTGGGATGTGAGAGAAGTGAAAAGGAACCAGAAAATTGTGCAAATGCTAAATATTAGATTAAATATACATGAAAATGAAAAAAATCCGATTATAGGTGACTTTAATGGACATCTTGGATATATAAGTAAACAAAAGGAAAATGCAAATGGCAGGCTCTTAACAGAATTAATTGAAACATGAAACCTAACCATACTAAACTGTGACTAGAGAAGTGAGGGCCTGAATACCAGAGTACAAGGAAATGAAAAAAAAGTGTCATACACTTTATTTTATGTAACCGAAGCCAATATAGAGACTTTATAAAAATGTAAGTAGACGAAGAGAAGCCATCTTTTGATTTATCAGACCACTGCTTGTTGACTGCTGAATTTAAATATGGAACTACCACAAACAAAAGAATGTACCAGGGGCATAAAACCATAGAATACTATAAACTAGGAGATGAAACAACAGAAAATGCATATGTGAAACAGTTCGAAGAAAGCATTAGAAATAGGGGAGATGATGGATTAAACATGGAGGAGTTTGAGAGTCTAATGAAGGAAAGTGCAGATAGAAATTTGAAGAAAGTCATCAAGAAAAGATACACAGATAAAGCAAAAGGAAAAACAGAGCAGATTTGGTTTAAGGAAGAAATGAGAAAAGAGATATCAGTAAGGAGGAAATATAATAGAGGTCGGAGAAATGCTAAGTCAGAACAGGAAAAGGAAAAAATGATAAACTTTACCAAAAGTGAAAAAGGAAAGTGCAGAATATGATAAGGAAAGGAAGAACACGAAAGGAAAATCACAGAAGAGAAGAAACAATAAAAATACAAACGAAAATTTATGGAAAAACATAAATAAATTATAAGGAATCCAAGAAAGAGAAAGGAAAATACAAAGAGTTTACACAGGAAATGAGGACATTATGGAAGATAAGTTAATACCAGAAGAAGTAAAAAAAACTCTGGGATACTATCTACAGGAAAACAGAAAATATGATAGAGTCAGCGTGGAATGATAAGATCATTAAAAGCTACAAGAAGGAACAATAAAACAGATAAAATGGCTGTACTATGAGAAACCAGTGGAAACCATTACATTTCCAACATAATTAATGGAACATATGGATATGACATGTGAAGTAGTCAGGAGTAATGTTGAGGGGCAGGAAGTAAGAGAATATAAGAAATATGACGATGAATATCAACTGATACCAACCAATCTCAAAGAGAACTATGACATGACAAAGATAGTTATGACCGATGAAAAAATAGTTAAAATGAGGGCAATAGATTTTAAAGTAAAGGAGGTAAAAGACTATATAAGAAATATTAAAGGAAATAAACAACCAGGACTAGATGGGTTAAAATGAGAACTTTACAAATGCCTCATAAGCAGCGAGACCCGTGTATAAATGAAATATTGGAGAAAGGAAGGAACCCCGATTCATGGAAGAAGTCTAGGACGGTACTTATATCTAGTAGGGGAATCGATACCCCACCCTCACAACTGAGCCACTGGTCCTTAACCACAACGTCCTGGCATAGGTGGCGGGGTAGCCTGACCACTTAACCTGCCCCCCTCTCTCCCCTCGTCTCGAGAACCTGAAAGGCCACCCAAGACCACAGAATGCATTCATCCTCGCAGGTCGGACCACGGTGAGCCTAAAATGGGTTAAAACAGCAAGATTTTCCCTAAGAGTTGATATTCAATTTCACCGCATATGCGAAATTAGAGGAGCGTCGTCCTAAAGCCAGAAGCTCCCCTTTAGGGCTAGCTGAAAAACGCCCTGAGAAAAACCGTTAGATGAGGAGACTTAATGCAGCCGTCCATATCAACCCCCCTGCCCCTAACCCCAGTGAGGTGGCGAAGTATATATGCCAATAACTTTGGAAAAACGTGGTAGATTACGTTAGTCATCAAGACGACGAAGACCAGCGAGAGGCCCGCTGCCAACAGAAGGGACGCTGAAGAAGCTCATCCAGAGCCAGTTCCTGGTGGTCACACCGAATTTAGAAGCCTGTCAGAGGTAGATTGTTAGAGAGATCTAGACAGCGAAAACCAGCAAAGAGCCCGGGAAACCAACGAGAGGGACTTAGAAGAAGTTCACCCGGAGCCAGTTCCTGGTGATCACACCGAACTTTTAGTTAACTTGGATTGAGAAGCAAGTTCAACTAACTCTCGTCAGAGAACCCCCCTATCCTGGTGTATCCTAAAACACGGTGATAGTCCTCGCCCTTGAGGAATACCCCAAGGTGAACTCCCTCGAGCACTCCCCTTCGTGAAAGGATTCTATCGTTTGCTCATCGCTTGCCAGTGCGAATTATTCCCCAAAGTAACCCGAAGATTAGAAGAAACATACTTTCCCTGTACCGCGGTGAAATCATTTCCTCCAGAAGGCGTGCATAACTTTATCTGCTACACGCTTCGAGGTCCTCTGCAGCTTTAAAGCATTCCCCCTTCTGACCATCTGGACGCCTTGGCCACGCGCCGGGCCAGAAACAACATTCTTGAGGCGACATAAAAATTTGATGCCAAGGTCAGGCTCAAACCCGATTCTCGTGGAATCTCGAAAGGTATTTAAACCCCGGTATCTGTTTCGTTGAAGGTCAGGTTGCATTTAATATTAAAGTGAGCTGTGGGTAACCATTACTGTAAATTCTATTGTGTAATTTAGTAAGCCTCACTTAAATTTGTTTAATTCATTTCTTGGTAGTTTGTGTTAAATTTCAATCTTGGTCCATGTTTTTAATTAAAGGTCTAGTTTTCTTAGAAACATCTTTTATTCAATCCTTGAAACGCTGAGCAGGGCACTAGCAACCCTCAAAGATTAACGTAATAATAATAATCAAATATAGCACTCTTAGAGAGAAAACTTTATCACGGAGTTTTGAAGTACGTAACAAACCTATACGTACGAACCCCATGACTCGGTCCTTCCTATACCACGACATACCTAAAACTGCAAAACCTAAAATAAATGAATTTAGACCTATAGCCCTGATCAACGTAGGATATAAAATATTTATGGGGCTCCTAAAAAGTAAAATTATAGAACACTTATACGAAAATGGTGAGATAACTGACCTACAGTCTCGCTTTACTAGAGGACGACGAACGGAGGACGATTTATTTTTGCTTCAATATTGTGTACAACATAGTAAATACTAAAGAAAACATTAATTATAACAGCAATTGATTATAAGAAGGCATTTGACCTTGTAAATAGAAAGGCCCTTGATCGAAAGTCGCATCCATTATAAGTATGATAAGATAATTATAGATATCATTGCAAAATTATATACATGAGACTCAACAACATTATATATAGATAATAAAGCAATACGTGATATGGAAGTAACGAATGGCATCAGACAAGGCTGCACAGGCTCACCACAGCTATTCCTGATGGTGCTTAATATTATAATTAAGACCATAATGGGTATGGGTATAGGATTAAAAAAATAATAAGGGTATATATCCCATCTCTGTTCTTTGTTGATGATGGACTCCTTATCACGAACTCAATCAACAGAATGAAAGAACTAATATATATCCTCAAGAAAGTCTATAAGCAGAGTAGCCTGGAAGTAAATGAAGAAAGGTATTGTTTGATATTTAATAAAAGCGAGAAATCGGAACAGATATCGGAGATAAAAGTGGTACAAAAGATTAAGATAGCGAGGTGTAACTTTGTGCGTCAATAGACTGTTTCAAGATGCACAAAAGTTTAAAGATTGACCAGGGAAGAAGGTTAGCCAATATAACAACTTCAATAATAGAAAGAGCGAGCAATGAAATGTTAAGGGGAAAAAACATACTGGAAGAGTGTTGCTCTTCCTAGCATACTGTACGCTGCAGCTCTAAGTTATTCACCAGCAGTTACACTTCAGGGTGAGGTAGGCACATCATCTATGCTAAACAGAGTCATAAAAACTAAATTATGTTATATACAACATATTCAGAAAAGTGATAATGCCTTGTTGAAGGAAGTATTCGCAGAACGCTATACAGAGAAGGCTGATTTGTGGATAAGAACAGTAAGAAAATATTTAGAAGTCATAAAAATAAGAAATTTGGGGAAACTAGATAAATTGAGTAAGGAACAGATATATGATAAGATAAATGATTATGAAAATATTAGGTGGAAGGCAGAATTCAAGCAAAAACCAACCCTAGAGATGTATAGTAGGTATGAGACAGGGATCAATGAAGAGAATTGGTATGACAACACCTATGGGTCAGTTCTCTTATATAGATGCCGTACGAACGCATTAAATCTGAATTGGAGAGCAGCATTTACAGAAGGAAGCACACAGTGCTTGATCTGTAATGAAAGAGTAGAAGAAACAGTGGAACATTTTGTAAAAAGATGCGAAGGACTAAAAGAAATAAGAAAAAATTTCATATCGGATAATGAAACAGTGAAAAATATATTGAACTTTGGTGAGAATAAAAGTCGAGAACAAATGATTTACCGAAATAAAGATTACTTGAATAGAATCTGGGGCTTCAGAGAATCTATAGAAGAGCATTACCAAAACCAAGGGAACCGAGTAAATTTAGATTAGAAATACAATATAATGAAGAAAATATATACATAATATGAGTAAATACACCACAGCACAGAAGGAAGAAAAATAGCAAAAGCTCAGCGTAGATGACAAAGCAAAGCTGAGCTTCTTTCATCAGATCAGATCAGAACGCCTCCCCGTAACAGGAGCCGACAATCGGCTTGGCAAAAGCTCGTGGAATATTGCGTCAAAGGCCTTTTTAAAATTCGAGCATTTTGACTCTTCTCTTGGAAAAGAGGATTTAGGAATCCCAATATGAATAATAATCCGAGCCCATTTCAAATTCTAGATCTCTATTTGTTTTGTTGTTTTTTTAAATAAACGGTGTGCCGTGGTTTCTCCACGAATCGAGTCGGGAATGAAACCACGAATGACGTCGGAAATAAAGATCACAAATGACGGAGGGAATGACGTGAAAAGGGATATCTGGTCGGATACGCTAAGCATTGACATTTTTGAAAGCCATGCTGACTATTTCTCATCGGACGATACATTACAATTATTTATAAATTTAGAATAAAAGTTAAATAAAAACTGAGTGTATCACCCACCAATTTTTATAGAAGGGTGAAAGTATTGAAGTTAGTGGACGTGAAAATAGGTAGAATGGACAGACCCCGACTAAACATGGAGTACAACAAAAAAAGTGGAAAACTAGTCAGCCTGAAGACGACCAGAAGTCTCCCTCATGGTATTGGCCATGATGAGAAACCCCCTCGGTAGGGGTATGGAGTCTCTTGGGAGGGGAGTTATTTAGGTAGCACTCATATATCAACCAACGATAAAATAAGTAATAATAATGAAAATAATAATAATTAAGTTTTTATAAACAGGGTATTGATAAGAAGCGGTCGGCTCTATTAAGAAGCCGTTCGCGGACCCTCAAGTTTAACCTGGTTTTCGAAATATCGCCTCACGCCCAGATCTCATGTTCGCAACCGACTATTAATTAATTAAAACCTGTGTAGTATCAGTAGCAATATCAGAAACAATAGCAGTAGTAGCAAATATGCTAGTAGTAATGGGAGTATTAGCAATTGCATTCGTAACAAGTGGATTAATAGCATGAGCGATAGTAACAAAAGCAGTCGTTGTTGTTCGCGAGCATCGGGTGACGCGAGGATGTCGCAATTGGGTTTGTTGCGAGCGAAGGCGGAGGAAATTCGACGCCTGGGGCGCAGTTGGGCGTCGTGCCTTCGGTGCCCCACCCCACTACCCCTGCTCCTCCCCCCACAGTATTCGGCCTTGGACAGAATTAGGACCCCTTCCGAGTCCTTGGAGCACCGAAAACGCGCGTTATGCGCTTTCCATACATTTTCACCCTCCCTAACTTCACCACTTACGAAGTCCTTATCAAAAATTATCTGCTAATGCCCTCGCTGATTTTCTATTTAATAAAAGAACCCCCCCCCCCCACACACACACACACCTTACAGCCTACTAACAAGATTTTTATATTTAAAAGAGAACCAACGAAGGCATTCCTTCATTCTGGCTATTCAAGAGTTTGGTAAGTAGTGAAGTTGGTGGAAGTGAAAATGCGCGGAAGGTACAAAATCAGAATAGCCTAAAGAGGAGACTACTTGGGACCTAAATTGGTAGGGTTTGTAATCCCTTCATCTGTCTGTCCCTC
Source organism: Ceratothoa steindachneri (assembly GCA_963969495.1). Lineage (NCBI taxonomy): Eukaryota > Metazoa > Arthropoda > Malacostraca > Isopoda > Cymothoidae > Ceratothoa > Ceratothoa steindachneri. The sequence continues at coordinate 165,086,931 of OZ018320.1, forward strand.
ATCTCACTCTAACCCCACAGAGGAAATTCCCTCGTTGGTTAGCTACCTCATATTCCATACCTATCTACACTCATACACCTCATCTTCGACAGCTACCTACACTCAGTCATCCCCTTCCCCTCATAATGGTAGGCCCCCAATACGCGTATTACACACGATTCACCTCGCTTGCTTTCATGCCCCCGGCACCCCTCCAAACATTAGTTCGCTTCCATCTAAGCCACAGTTTCAAGGTCGACCTTCTTCTGCCATTACACACCTCTTTTTACCAATCATTCGGGAAGTTTGGATTTTTGCTTCATCCCTAAAATCGATATCTATCACATATTTCCACTTACACTTTCTTTTCACACAACTAAGGGAGAGCAAACACCTCATCGACACAGCATCTGCCAAACTTACAACTTCCTTACTCATTTCCTATCAGCACCATCATCATTCTTTCAATCATCAACACTCCATAAATTCACTCGTACATTTGACCCTCATACACACCTAACAACTTCCACACACTACGGTGATACAGCTGAAAATATGGGCGAGAGGGTTCGTGTCACAGCTTCCTCCAGTGTAACTTCACGCATTGGTACGGTCACGTAGTAACCTATGATCGGCAGCTGACATTTGTCTGTATTCTCACGCCCACCATAGGTATTAACACTGCAGTGTAGTAGCTGACCACATGACCACGTGCTCGGAAAGGCATTCTCACTCTCATCAGAGGTATTACACTTTCATTATGGGTATTACCCTCTCGCGTTAAGTATTGCAGTACCACCTGGCCCCCTGAACATGGCCTCGGAGGTTATTGTGAGAGAGATGTTAGGAAGAGCAGAGAAACCGAATCCAGTTGTGCAAACGAAGAAACGAAGGACTGATAAGCAAACGCACGGTGTCAGGATCCAAAAGAGATCCATTACAGAGTTGGGAATACAAAGATAGCACGGCATCTCTCCACTCTAAACATACTTTCACGCGAATCAACCGGGTGGCACGCTGTCCAGCGTTGCCCCTCTTCATGGGCTGCCGGTTCATGCAAGTGCCTCAATCTTGCATCGCTAAGGACATCACACTTCCATTTAACTTCAACTTTCAAGACACATGAGGACTAAATGCCGAAACAAAAGTTCACTAAAGGTAAGCACCACCCTTTCGACTCAAGCAACTATATATGTACTCCTCACTCAATCCAGCAACTCAACTAACTCCATGATTGAACTTACTTGATTTCGTATACCCCCATCGGCTTACTTACTACTCATGACTCTAAGCAATCACGACCCTGGCCAATTAACTTTGACTGCGAGAATCCAATCACGGTATTACGTGGATTCACAGGAAATCACTAATCCAGAGGGCGACCGACCCATCGAAACGGCAGAATTCTGTCAGTTTTCAACTCATTGGGGCAAACATCACCCCTATCTATTTTTAACTTATCTTTCTTCTTTAGCAATTAAACTTTTTATTATCCAACCGCTTTTTTTTACCCCCCAAATATATATTTTTATAAGGAATGTATGTTGTTGCACACCTATCATTCAACAATCGCAATTACACCAACTTTTTTAACACCAATTTATGAACCACTACACCAAAAGTCTTGTGCAAATGCTTTAAGTGAGGCAAAGCTGCACAATTTTAGACCCGCCTCCAACGCACACACACCACATCTTCTGAACTCAAAACAGGCAACTTTCACACACTCGCGCCAATCATAACTCAGAGGTGATTTTAGCCATTTATGGGGCTCATTTGGCGCCAAAATAGCCGCCTAGGAAGACTGTTTAGCACATTCCATTAATTGCTGCCCATCACAGAGCCCGGTGGACGGTGCAAATGGCACCTGTCATAGAACGAGCCCCACTTCGGAAACTGGTTCCTCGAAATGGGGTCATACAGTGGAGCCTAGTTTCAGTGGAGAATCTCAATGAATATTAACGGAGAGTCTCGGAATTAAAACTAATGAGAGGAGACAGAAATCTGAGTAAGGAAAGAAACATTTTTATCCATTTTATAAAAGGAATTGAGAGATACAAGAAAGTAGAAAAATAATTATAGGGTGGAATAATAAAACATCAGGAACAAGTTCGTACAAAACGCACAGTCACTCAAAAATACGAACACGTAACCGAAAAAACAACAAACGTAAAAGGTGCCAATGCAACTTGACCCAAGCATGCAAACGAAGGGTGCCCACAATCAAGGTCATAGGCGACCAAACAACTGTGGGACAACACGAACTATATAAAGATACACGAGTAGGAAAAAGCGCGCGTACACATACGCACAAAACGAAGCCACGAAGGCGCACATGAAAAACCTGGTCAGAGGTGTACACATGAAAGAAAACAGCTCGAATTTCGGCACTCCCAAAGAGAGCCAAGAAGGCACGCGTGGGTGAGCATTGACTGGGAGAAGAAAAAAAAATGAAATAAAGTAATATAAAGATAATAAATAATCCCACTACCTTAAATAAATATAAAAATAATAAATAATCATAAATAAACTTTGGCATCCCTACTACCTTTCCTGTCGGTTACTCTCCCCTTAATATCCGTCTGAAAACGTCTCCGTCAGATTACAAGAAATTGCCCTTTCCTTAAAAGACCCTTCTAAGGGAGCGACCACACAACTGGTCAGGGACCACAAAAGCCCCGGGGTCAATCCATAAGCACCTTTAATTCCGCCTCTCCCCATCAAATCACATCACAATAATGGGAGTGGCTCGGGATTTCAAGTCACAAAGGCGGTCGTCACTGAGATGTGCGTTATACGATCGCGGAATCCGGTAGATTAGTCACGAACAAAAAACAACAACAAAAAAACAGTCGATACTGCCCCGTAGATAATAGGAAAACCTCTTTGTCAACAAGATCATGAATAAACAGATAAACTCAATTAAAAAGAGGCTTTAAAGAATTTAGCCATTTGGGGGCTCTAGTTTAAGCGAGTTTTTGTCGCAATTGTTTTTCGGGTGGGGTGGGGATGACATTCCCCACCCAGATTGAGATTTAGGATCGAATCTACTGTAGAATTTAAACCCTAAACTTGTTAGGGACCTAAATTCTACTTTAGTGGAAGGTCCCGTTTCTACAAATTTCTTTAACAAATTTCAACAATGGTTCATTAATGTTAAAATTCATTTTTATTTTAATATCAAATGTAAACAAAATTATATATTTTTTATAACGAAGGAAAATCTCTCGCAGAAAGTTTGCAAGGAGATACCTGTAAAGAAAGTGATGAAGTTGAAGGAAGTGAAAATGAATGGAAGATTGGAAGATATATACCCGCAGATCCTCTGCTAGCGTATGCCACACCTAACGCATTGCAGAGGCCAGAAGGGCGTGCCATTATTCCATGTGTCAGATACTTCGCCTCGGGAATTTGTGACTACAAAATTGTGTAATCCAATGAAGGAAATGCAATAAAAAAATGAGATAGCAGAAATCTTGATAAGTTATTTATTATTATCTTTACAGAGAAAACTAACGTGGTCATCTCGGTTTACAAAGAAATTGATAAAGTTAGGGAAAAAGAAAAGACGAAGTGATCCCGAGGGGCTAAAAGAGGAGACTACTTGGGGGGGAGGGGATTGAATAACTCTTCACCTTTTGGCACCAAAGACCCAGTGACAAAGACTTATTATCAAATGAGTGGCAAAATACCCCCCCCCCCTTAAATTACAACTCACTTTACCATCTCGAAAAAAAAAATCCCACAATTTTGCCAATCAGGATAGGAACGGTGGGAAATAGAAAGCCCATTACCAATCAGGTCAGAAGGATTTTACAGTGGTAATCCCCAACATTCCAGGGACTAAATAAGGGACCCGAACACCGGAACTTATTTTAATTAAATTGTTAACTCAGATAAATGTGAATGTCGCCAATACGTTAAATGAGGAACGAAATGGCAGGAGGGTTATTGGGTGGGAGGGGTTAACTCCCCCATGGAACGAAGGGGATATGAAGGTTGGGGCTAAATACCCTCCTTACATAACAGTAGAACAAAGGGGTGGGGGCGTATTAAATCGAGGGTGAAAATGCCCCATACATTGTATGGAAATGAAGAGATGGCAGTTTACACGAGTCCATAGATTACAGGAGACCAAAAGGATGGGTAATCAAAATAGGGGTCTAAATTCCCCCATACTTTACAGGGTAAGGGTCTGGTAACGGGGGATATCTAAATGGGGATTTTGATCCTGGGGTATGGAGGGAAGTTATACTTAAAACTAAACGCAAAACAACGAGGGCATCTTAAGCAGAAAGTATTTATTAAAAAAAAATGGTCCGACATTCTAAGTATGAAAATCACCCGCGGGAAAAGAAAACGTATTTTCCTACGGGTAATCCAGTATCTTTGATTCAGCCGATATTAGAGAGCGTCTCCATTCTATGGCTCTATATTGTTTGAACGATGACTCATGAGTTAATCGCGGATCAAAAGTTTCTGGAAAAGTTTTCGAAGAAACTGGTAAAATTAAGGTATGTGGAAATATGTCCAAGATAATTAACCTCTAAAGCTATAAACAACACCCGGGGACGGCTCGGTTAGTCTATAAAACTTCATTCAATGACAAGAGAATGATCAAAAGACAGTCCCAGAGTTGTACCGAAAGATGACAATAATTATCAACAATTTTACAGAAGATAATTATAAGTGATAAAGATGCAGAAATTGAGGGAGCAAAGAAAAGAAAGATGAGTAGAAGGAAGAAATCAGGATGAAGTGCGATATTTTTTTTTTTTAAGAGCTCATCTGGCGACTGCCTACTTGGGCATTAGTCGCCGTATTAAAACTGGCCTAGTTCTAGGCTACTTTAAAATAAAATTAAAGAGAGAAAAAAAAACAACACCCCAAAAGGGGGGAAAGGAAGCAAGCTGGTGCGTCGGGGAGAGGTCCCCCCGGCGCAGGAGCGTGCAACTAAAGGAAAAAAAAAAAAACAAAAAAAAAAAAAAATGCAAAAGAACAACAAAACAAAACAAAAAAACAAACAAACCTTGCTTAAATAATAGGGAGAAGGCCGGCCTCCCCCAAGAAGTCAACAAGTCCACAAGTCAATGTGCACGAATCTGTCCCGAGCACAAGGGACAGGCGGTAGCGACCCCGCCCATCCCGGTACTGGGACAGGTATCGTGCGCGAAGATCACCCAGACTGGGACATTCGACAAGAATGTGCCGAACAGTCTGGGGGACGACGCAGTCGTTGCAATAGGGCGCAGGCGAGCGCTCCATCAGATAGCGATGCGTCACACGAGTGTGTCCGATTCGGAGACGACAGAAAGCAACCTGAAGCCGCCGCGGCATTGGGGGATAGGTCCATGGGAACAGTCGAGGCGCAATGGCACGCAACTTTAAGTTCCCTTCGACCGTCTCCCATCTTCTTTGCCAAGCAGTCCGAAGAGCTGCCCGTATTCCTGCCATGTAGTCGGTGAAGTGCGATAAGGCTGCTTTTAGAAGCGACCTGCCTCGATGCTTAAAAGGCCTTTAACGTATTTAATATTCTTACCAGTCTTAATTTAAGGAAGTGAAACCTGAACACAACATAAAAAAAAGAATAAAGGCAACTCTGCGAAACATGGAACGATAAGTGTTAGGAATAACATCCAAAAACCCTAAAAGAAATGCTTGGATAAGAATATAAACACGGGTGATAGATATAGTAAAAAGAATAAAGGTTCTGAAGTCGTGATGGGCAGAATACACCGGTGCAGGAAACGACGCGAGATGGACAAAAGATATCTTAAACATGGCATTTTTAAACATAAGAGACCCGGAAGGCGATCGCGCAGGTCGCCAGATGAAATTCGCTGGAGGGCAGAAATGAGACACATTCGATCGCAGGTCCCTTTCACCAGATGGAACGGGAAGACGAGTCTCGGGGTTTAATAGAAATGTCCAAATGAAGTCCTTATCTTTTTCACATTGGTTGAGCTTCTTTTTTTTCCGCGTGGATCGAAACAATATTTTTGAAAATAATTTTCCGCTCGAACCAAAGAGGCAGACCACTCAAATCCAACTCATATGGTTCTTGGTACGGAACACCCAACCTCTCAGTCTCGAAGAAGTTTATCTTCAGATGTTGGAGAGCATTTGACGTCTGTCAACGCCAAATGGAAAATATAATAAGCCCAAACGGGTCTTTATCGTCTGCATTCGACAATACCTTGCTCAAGTTTGTGCCAAGTATTATGTCAAGGGGAAATCAAAATTTATTTTTTTATTCATTTAATTTTATGTATTCTTATTCAATTTTTCATTCGTTATTCATTTATTTATATGTAATCTTGTTTAATTTTGTATTTGTATTTATTTATTTATTAGTATTCCTGCTTAATTATTTATTCGCATTTCTTCATTTATTTATATGTATTCTTATTTAAATTTTCATTCGTATTCATTTATTTATGTGTAATCTTGTTTAATTATTTATTCGCATTTCTTCATTTATTTATATGTATACATGTTTAATTTTTCATTTGTATTCAGTAATTTATTTATATGTATTCTTTTTGAATTTTTCATTTGTATTTATTCATTAATTATGTATTCTTATTTATTTTTTCACTCGTATATATTTATTTATTATTATTCTTGTTTAATTATTCATTAGAATTTTTTCATTTATTTATGTATTCTTATTTAATTTTTCACTCGTATTTAGCCATTTTTTATATGCATTATGTTAATTTATCGGTTATTAGTTAGGATTGGGATCCTATTTGAGACGGGTCAACTTTGGTCGCAGTTCTGTGACTCATGGTTCATATTACACGTTAAACAGTAGGGCCCTACTGAAATAGGTGCAAGACAGAAGCCATCGGAGGTAAAAACTCCAATCAAAATGTAGTTGTTAAATTGATTAAATAACAAGGTCAACATACCTAAGTCGCGTGCTCTCAATTCTCTGACTTATGAATCGACCAAATAGTTACGATGTCATTGCATAAAAAAAACTCATTGAAAGTAAAATGGTTACCATCCGACCAACGACCTACGAACCGACACAGTAACTTATAGAGTCGCACACGACTAAAAACAAAACAAAACTACCTGATATCTTTAGCGCACGAAGAAAGTTAAAGATCCACATTCCGAGGGGCCAAAGGTTTTCAGACACGCCGGAAAACATTAGTAAATTAGATAAATAAAGGGTCGTAAAGTTTCTAGATAGATATAAATATGAATATACCATTCAAATAAGGAGAATTAATAACAATAAGTTATATCTACCTCAAACAATCAACAAGAAATAAGAAAATACAAAATTTGTCAAAACATATAACATCAGCAACGAATAACAGATACCCAAATGAAGCTCTGAGAAAATTAAAGCACCATCAAACTTATACAAGAAGCTCAGTAGCCATTTGATTCACTTGTCGGTGATTAGAGTATTAATTCTTCAAGGCCTGGTATCCACGAACGTGCGACACCTGAGGGTTAAGTTGCTGGACTACTCCTCGGTCATGAGTGGCTTCAGTTGCTCATTGGAGGCTGGCTGAGAACGTTTTACAGCCTCTGTCAGGTCCTGCAAGAGGTTTCCCATTGGATTCATATCCGGAGACTGAGGTGGCAAGTCCATCACCGCAAGAGTGTTGTCTAGGAACCACTGTATGGTGGACGCGGATTTGTGACATGGTGCTTTGTCCTTTTAGAACATCAGATTCCGGAAATTTATGGAACGGTCTCGGGCTGATGGCAGCCTGTAATCTCTCAGGACAGCTTGGTACTTCTCTGAATTCACGGTGCCATTACAAACGGTGAGACGAGCCATCTCTAAACTTGACATGCAGCTCCATACCAATACAGAGCGGCCACCATGCTTTATTGTCGGCACCATGTATACTTGATTCTACCCACTGCTTCCCTGGACTCCTGCGCACACTAACGTTGCCTGGGGTAGAGAAGAAGTGGAACGCGGCCCTTTCGGACCCTAAGGCAAGTCCCTACTGACGCCTGGTCAAGTTGCGGTGAATACCTGCCCAAATCAGTCAACATTGCTTCTGCTGAAGGTTAATCAGCGGCTTCTGGGTGGCTTTACATGACTTCAAACCTTGTGCGAGCAGTTTGCGAGGGGCTGTTCCGACGGATGTATTAACCTGAACACCCTTTGTCCATTCATGTTGGAGCTGCACTGCGGTTTTCTTAAAGCCTCGGAGGCTTATGCGACACACATACCTGTTGTCACGTTGCGTACTGAACCTGTTTCGTCTGTAACGAGGTCTGTCTTTGATGTTCTCACTTTCTCGGATCTTCTTCAATACTTCTGCAATACCGGAATGTAATCCGCAGATCCTCATGACGATTTGACGTTCATCGTACGTATCAGACTTCTTTCCTTAACGTATTTTCGCCATTATTATATCATTATCAAATGCTGTTGACATGGACTATCATATTAATCAACAAATATAATCTGTTATATTAAAACATTTTAACTGTAACATACACCATACCGATACCAGGATTTTATACATTTCAATAGCATTGCCATTTTAGATACTTGACAGAAAGTTATACAGAAACATGTACTTTTATTTTGTTTCCCAGATGTATTGGACAAATGCATGCAAACCTACGCCAACATATGCATAGACATACCCAAGCACTAAAGAAATTCGGTATATACAAGGTGTCCCGGAAAAAAGTTAATCGTAATTTGAATTAGTATAACTCAAAATCTATTAGAGATTTTTGAGTTCTGCAAAATAAATCAAATTTAACAACTATTTATCTGTCGATTCTGTAAATTTCATTAAATTTCCTTTTACGATATTGATACACTAATGGGTTTAGTGGTGGCTATCAAAATTATGTTTGCGCAAGGAAGTAAAATAATGAAACTTAATAGTTTAAAATCAACAAATATATTTAAATCCAATTTTAACAAAAACACCTCTTCATATGGGTAATACAAATTCATTTTTTAATTTTCTAAGTATCATTTCTTTCCAAACACAGTTGCGCCTTTGATCGCATTAATTGAACAACTTTTTTGATTAACTTGTGATTTTCCTTAAGTCTATTGACTTCACGTGTGATACTATCTCTTAACTGGTTGATGCTTTGTGGTGGAGTAGAATACACTTAATTCTCTTGATATCCCCATAAGAAATAATCGCACGGTGTTAAGTCATGGGATCTTGGGGATATTCAATTGCATGATTTAGCGCGACAATGCGGTTGTCAAACGTTTCCCTTAGTTTTGTTCTTACAGCAAGCTGTCTATGAGCTGGTGCGCCGTCCTGAATCCACCAAAGTCTATTGAATTGATTGACGTAAATCTGGCGGAGTTCCGGGAAGATCCTTTCGTTGATCATGCTCAGGTAGGTAGCACCATTCAAGTTATTCTCGTAAAACAATGGGCCGACAAGATAGCCATTCCCGCATATTCTGATCCACAGAGACACTTTCTGCTGACAAATACGTGTGTCAAAGTTGAATGCTCGGGGGGGGGAAAGGTTCAGCCGCACATATTCCAGAATGTTATGTCTATTTACCTTTCCATTCATAAAAAAGGCTGCCACGTCACCAATCAGAATGATTTCCAAGAAACGAGCAAGTTTATGGAGAAGCCATTCGAAAAATTGTCTACGACGAGGAAAATCAGTTTCAAGAAGCTGGTGTCTTGCATGCATCTTATAGGGATGCCATTTTAAGTCATGTTTAATAATGCGGTTAAATGATGACTTTGACAATTGTGACCCATTCTTTCTGATTGATACATGTCGATTTTTAAGAAGCGTCATCTGAACATTTTCGATATTTTTTGTTGTTCTTATGGTTCTCATACGACCCGAACGACCTTTATTTAGATTTAAGCATGTTCCTTCATGTTGGTAATTGCGAACATGTATCCAAATTGTGGGCTTGCTTGGTGGGTGCCTACCTGGAAAACGTTGTTCAAATGAATCTTGTACTTGTTTAATACTGCCAGTCTTAATAAAGTTTGTGACTACAAATACGCGTTGATCTTTTGTTAACTGCTTGATTAAAAATGTTCTATGGAAGTAAACTTTAACACAGAAACGCTTTGATTTGCTTAGTAAGCAATAATGACGAGAACATACCACAGCGTGGCTGAAAACCACTGTAAAATGGCCTAGGCTTTGCTTGAAGAATCGCACTATGACCTAGGCTACCTAGGCTCCCTACGCTTCTCTTGAAAGTGCACGGTGGCCTAGCCTTCCTAGGCTTCGTTTCATTATTTTAATTCCTTGCGCAAACATATTTTTGATAGCCTCCACTAAACCCATTAGTGTTTCAAGATCATAAAAGGGAATTTAATGAAATTTTCAGAATCCACAGATAAATAGTTGTTAAATAAAACACTTTTGGCAGGACCCATAAATCTCCAATAGTCTCTGAGTTATAATAATTCAAATTACGGTTAACTTTTTTCTGGGACACAAGGTATATATATATATATATATATATGAATATGTACCACGGAAGGAAACTGCATAAAAAGCAGATTGGAGTTAGTACTTTCGTCTATTCGACATTTTCAAACTCAATGGTAAGAAAATCCGACTTATCTGATAGCATTAAAATGTTGAACTCATAGGGAAACGTGCTTTGTATAAATACTGGGTGTCTTATTTTTCTTACCATTGAGTTTGAAAATGTCGAATAGACGAAAGTACTAACTCCAATCTGCTTTTTATTCAGTTTCCTTCCGTGGTAAATATTCATATTTATAGTTATCACGTGCTAACTTTCGTGATATTTCCCATATATATATATATATATATATATATATATATATATATATATATATATATATATATATATATATTTATATTACTTTATGAGTGGATTGTAATAACTGTAGAAATTTGTCTAAATGCTTAATTTACTAAATGCACTAAATGAACAATTTAAATAATTATTGTAAAGTTTAGTGATATATAAAGGTTTAGATAAATAGAGCAAAGAACAAACCTTAACACTAAGCGGTGAAATGTTTTAATTGATGACTATTTGAACAACAATATTGAGTATGGTTTGGTAGGTTGTGGTTTTTATAAAATAAGAAGAGGAACGGACGAAATATCTGAATTCGAAGTTGTTTTTAAGGATTTAATATATAGTGAGTCTACTATCCTGTGCGTGGTTAGACATTTATTGCTGACGATGATTTTAAACTTTGCCATTGTTACCGATGTCCTACAATATATTATGGTCTCTAATTAGGGAAGGGATTTGTTTAGAAATAACAGACCACCCTGTCCTATGGCTAGTTCCCATATGCAAAGAGAAATGGGCTCCCAACGATTGAACAGTATTGACCTCGTGGAAAAACATGGTCAATATATATATATATATATATATATATATATATATATATATATATATATATATATATATATATATATATATATATATATATATATATATATATATATATATATATATATATATATATATATATATCTTACATTGAATTTCCTTTTTTTTTTCTTTAGGTTGATCCTCCGCTTTTATATACTTTTTTATTATAAGGTTGATAATGGCGAAAGACGAAACTAGTTCTGTTCATGAATAAATCGGATTCATAAATTGTGGTTTAGTTTATTATTATTTTTTGCATTTAATATCTATCTCATCAATAGCTAACACACACACACACAATATATATATATATATATATATATATATATATATATATATATATATATATATATATATATATATATATATATATATATATATCAGTGGCGACTCCGGCACTCGGGCTGTTTGGGCTTAGCTCGAGTATAAATTTAGTAAAGTGAACGTGTATTTGCAAGCTGATTTAATTTTTGCCAACACTGACTTCAAGTAAGTAATTGCAGCCAATAACTCGGGCTCTATTTATTGAGCTTGGTTGAAGTTCATATATTTTCGTTCAGCGTCTGGTGGTTGTCTTTGAGGTGTCCTGTGTCCAAAAATATCATTCGTCGCAGACGTTCTCTTGATATCGTTCACACGCGCTTGACTCGGGCTCAGAAGTTACAGCCCGAGTTGTTATCTATAATCGTAGAAATTAAAAGTAATTAAAATTCGAAGTTTTCTTGAAACAATAAGATTTCTATAGAGATTAGGATTTAAATTCCAATCTATGAAAGTTTTCCGCCCTACAATATTCTTAAAGGAACGAAAAATTATCCAGCAACTCTGGCTAATACAAAGGAGCCTGTTAGGTGTAAAAGACTAACTGGCATTTCTTGTCAAAAGTACAGTACAGGTGAAAATCAGATCGGTCTCTGGCTAATGTTTGCTGTGCACACCGCTGTCATTATTTGATTGCTGTCATTCTGTGCGTCTGTGTGTAAACATCAATTGTGTTTTGCAGGGTTGCTTTATTTTTACCCTTAACTTAGAAATGGAGAAGGACATAGCGCTAGATATAACAAATAAGCCATTTGGGAAAAGTATTTTGAACGACTTGGATAAGAAGAAAGAGCTGCACGACAGGATATTATACGAGTTCGCTATCAAACCAAGACGACTGGAGTTCGTGTATAAATGAGGTGAGTAATTTTTTTTATTAAAACTATATTTCTGTCTTATTGTTAAATATCAGTGCACATATAAGTCTGCGGTGTGTATTACGTCTCTTACCTTTTTTTATACATGTATCATGCGAATTTTTTCCTTGGAAATCTTTGCGAATTACGAAATAACATTTTTTAGGAAAAATTATCCTGTTTTTCTGTTTCTTGCAGTTTGCTGGATTCATTTCATTTCATGAAAGATTCATACATTATATATTCGCCGCGTGTTTACCTCAACTCTCCTTTGTCCTTTGAATTCCCTATTAATTTCTCTCTATTTCATAGTCCCGATCGACCTTGCGAAGTGTACCTTAAAAGCTTGTTTATTCGGAAGATTTTTTGTCTTCCGCGTAGACGAGTGGTCTAAGGGACGGTTTAATTGAGATCAAAGCGGTTGCTCGCTGCCTCAGTGGGCACGGTTCGAATCCCACCACTGTACGGAATTTTTTCGGATTAGGAAATAACATTTTTTTCTTGAAGAAAAATTATCCTGTTTTCTGTTTCTTGCGGTTTGCTGGATATATATATATATATATATATATATATATATATATATATATATATATATATATATATATATATATATATATATATATATATATATATATATATATATATATATATCATCACTAACTATAATTTAAGAAGGGCATTTTTGAATAATAATTTCATCTTAGTTTGGTTATGACTTATGTTTTTTATCAAAGTTATTTCTAATAATTTTTTATAATATCAAAAAACAAAATGGTGAAGTTCACAAATAAATATAGGTATCGAAATTTTGTGAATTTTTTAAAACCCAAAGAATTACAAATGGTAAAGTTCAGAAAATTTATTTTTATATATCTTCTTCTATAACTATTTTAGCAACGTGATATTTTGAAAGGGGCGAAATTTAGTTTCGAGTTCCTTTTTAAAATTATTATAATTGGCGAAGTTCATAAAATTTCTAAAAATTTAACCATGGCTGCTTTTCTTAGATTTTAAATTTTAATCTTAGTAGCGAAGCCATTGCCTGGTATATATACATATATATATATATATATATATATATATATATATATATATATATATATATATATATATATATATATACATATATATATACATATATATATACATATATATATATATATATATATATATATATATATATATATATATATATATATATATATATATATATATATATATATATATAAAATCATAGGTGTGCGGTGAATGGAAGCAACGGAAGCAATTCTTTCCCTAATAATTAATAAGAATAAAACCTATGGAAATGTGATTTCTTTTTATGTATGTATATGATTACCAAACATAATGAATTCTACAAAAGTATTCCATCCTTACTTCTTTCTAATAATGACCGAATCACTTTGTCTGACATATTATTATACTTCAAAGCACTTCCTCACGCGCCGAAAAGCGAGCATAAACATAACAAGGATTTTGGTTCCTTTTATCAGAAATATTTTCAAAGGCTGAAATTTATATAATAATGTTTCTTCTTTTTTTTTGGCAAACTGTTTATAATACATGTTAAAACTATTGATGGACCTATATTTAAGCTCTCTCACATTTAAAGGTGAAGAATGTAAATAAAAAATTGTATTGTAAGATATTATATTTGAATATGGAAGCAATTCATCTCTAGTCTTCCCTCAAAGAGCAAACGAATTTGAATCTTATTGGCAATTAACCAACACTTAGTCAAAGGTAAACTATACAGATTCCTGTAGTAGGCTTGTTTTTTTCATTAGATTCTGTCTAATTATTGAAGTATCTCATTATTATTCCTGAATCAATTTACCAAAATTAAATAACAGATTTATCGTATCCATAATACCATATTTTAAGAATGGGATTTTTTGAAGGGGTTGACATTTGGAAACGCAACGGCCACTCGCTGCCAATTTTGATTGTCAAATTCAGTTTGGACTAATTTAGTGGTCTTTTGATTTTTATTCTTTTAATGACCACGACGCTCAATTAATCGGAGCTGTAAGTACAATGAGCATGGGACAACCACATATTACGGGATGGCTTCATGCACCTGGGCAGAACCATTCACCCAACTCTCACTTGTGGCTCCAAGTAGCTGCTAGTCTATGGCCTCACCCAGGGCAACCATCATGGCTGATGGGCTGAACCAAGTGGGGGAGCCATAGGGTTTATTGCTCCTATGGCATGGAGTCTTGCAAACTCTGCCGAATTAAGTCTCAAGCAGCAAATTGAACCTATGGGCATAAATTTTAGGCCTTTGGTGAGTAATCCGCCAGCCACCGTAGAAAAGGATTCGAGCCCTTACTAAGTACTATCCAAGTATAATCATGGAAGAAAGCCAAATAAATTGGTGGCGCTCCATGGTTACCGAAGTCCAGGTATCCTGGAATGTCGGTAGGTATGTAATTACTTGTGCTACTTTTTTCTCTTCGGTAGTGACCTAAGTTTTTTTTATAAGTTTTTATCCAAGTTCATTCTAAGAGTTCCTTTAAAGTTTGAAAAAGTTAAATGGTTAAGTTCAGAAAAAAATAAATATGATTTGTCGAATGTTCGTAACTTTTTTTAAAAAAAAACAAAGAATTACAAATAGTGAAGTTCAGAAAATCTATTAAAATTTTGGTTGGCTGCTTTTTTTCTTTTATTTTTTTCGTATATTCAAAAGTTTTATCGAAGTTATTTCTAAATAGTTTTTTAATTTTAATCTTTATCATGGGAAAATAGCTCCTGGCCTCTAAAACGAGTAAAGCAAAATGAAATTGTGAAAGCAAATTGTGATGGAGAGAAAAAAAGAGAATCGTGAAGAGTTTTTCCCGTAGGTATTTAACCCTTAAAGACGAGTGCAAATTCTAATACTATTTCAATATGGTTCGAGTGGTTATAGGATACAAACACGTGAAAAAAAATTTAATACTATACAAACAAAAAATGAGATTAACAAGCATGATACACTTTAACAATTACGTTAATCGTTCGGCAATTGAGAATTGAATTTACGAAGAATGATATTGTTTGAGCCGTACGAGGCACAATAATTACTCGAGAGGGGTCGAGAGGAGACTATGAAGTGATTTTTGCGGTCGGAGAGGGTCGCGCCTCTTCGACGAAGAAAAAGAAAATATAATGGATTACAATTTTCTGGAGGAGACCTCGAGTAGACGCTCGGGGGAGTATTCTTCTCGGGAAAGCGTAGCTAAGCGCATTATTCTTGACCGAGCCCTTCGTCCTTGACCTCCGTCGTTCCGAATAATGGTTTGTGACTGGGAGCCCTTAGGGTGCCGGAGTGTCGCTCGAGAAGTGCGCGTCGTCCTTGGAAGATTCAATGACCTCTCAAGATGTTGCGTGAGTACTGCGTGAATCTTGCTTGCGTGAAAGCGGCGTGGATACAGCTCGCGTCCCGAATACTCAAGAATATATACGACTCCGCCGGAAGCGATTCCGACTCTGTCCCAAAGACACGGCGGCAATGGTTTTAGCGCCATATCGGTAAATGGTGTGCCGGCTCCAGTTTGACTTCGATATCTCCCCGGAAGTTTACCGAAAGGTTCCAATGGAATGTTCTTCGTCCGTGAGATACTCCTTTTCTCTTTGTCTATATATATATATATATATATATATATATATATATATATATATATATATATATATATATATATATATATATATATATTGTATATATTACGTATTTAATTATTGGATAAAATAAGCATTATTTATATCATTAGTCGAGTGTCCCTTTCCTGTTTTATAATTAATTCTTTGAAAGGAGGAATATACCTATACCGCTGTATGTGGCAAACGGCCTTTGATAAACCATCAGAAATTATCAAAATCAAGTTTAAATTATACGAGAAGTGTAAACTTATATTCATGTTTTATGGAATTTAAGATGTTTATGCTCTTTTGTTGCAACTTTACACACCAACATAAGTTTAATCGCACATTCCATTGCGAGTCGTTAAAGCCACGCCGACTTCTTGCGCCGAGGGAGATATCAAAGTTGCCTTCGACACACACACACACACACACACGCACACACACACACACTCTTTCTCTCTCCCTTTCTTCGTACTGTATTTTGAGTGACGTGTGTAACCTCTTTACTCTCAATTACAGCAAGCCCCCACCCCCACCGACCGCAATGTGCACCTTTCAAGGGGAAGTCAGGTATAACACAGGCCACCATGCCGTAGCTGCCATTTGGAGGTTACGTGCCCTTCCAGCACCAATCCTACATAGGATCTGCGGCTCTATATCTTCCACATATTTTCACTTCATCATGGCCATTACTGATCTTTCCCTAAAACATATTTGCAGGTGATACCCTCGTTGGTTTTCGCTTTAAATTGGATTCCTCCCAAAACTTCCCCGCATTCATTGCCTCTTTCCACTCACTACACTACCAAGATACAACCTCAGATTTCCGATCAGTGGGCAATATATTTTTTTTTTTTACAACTACAGCGTTTGGAGTCAATCACCAAACGTACCACCACAGCTTAGTAGATGAGAAGTACCATCCTAAGGTTTGTGCGCGCTGCCGGCTTCAACACCCGCAGTTTGCCCTCAAGGCCCGAATACCTGCAAGAGTAATTGCTGTTATACAGCCTCGGCTAAAAAGTATAACACACCCCTTCCTAGCTTTATATATTTAACATATTTGATCAAACTTTTAGAATTTATCATGTTATTCATAAATATGTATGATAATAATGTGTATTTTGTTAATGTTTGAATATTAATTTAAAATTCTACTAAATAGCGGGCAATTAATAAAATGGCATTTTCTAAAATCAGAATAAAACAATATTTCTTATGTTACAGCTTAAATTTATAACTATTGTGTATTCAAAATATTTTTTAAATAAGTAATTTGACTAAAACTAAAGAACTTACGGAAGCAGAGAAAGCAAAAATCCAATTTTTCCATAGCCAAAGGTTATATCACAAGTAGAATTGCTAAAAAAATGAAATATTCAAGATACGGTGTCCAAACTAGTATAAAACGATTCCGAGAGACCAAGAGCTTTGTATCAAGGAAGAGACGTGGCAGAAAACGTATTAAAACAGCTAGATGGGGCATCTATTTAATCGGTCTTCATTACATAACCGCCGAAAAATACCTTCTGAACTTGATGGAGAGTTCAATGAAGCTTCGAGTTAAAAAAGTATCATCCTGAAGAGTTAGAAAGAAACTTTAAAAAATTAAGGGCTAAGAGGAGGCAAGGCGAGAAATAAGACATGGATATCTGAGGTGAACAGAAAAAAATGGCTTTGGTAGACCAAAGATAAAAAAAATTGAACACATTAACAATGGTCTAAATTTATCTGGTCAGATGAAAGTAATTATCAAGTAAGAAAAACAATTTTATTGTTGATGCTTCCTCACCTGTAATTTATGTAATTCTATTTAAATATATCTTGAAAGAAAGTTATTGAAAAATTGAACTTTTTGTAACAATTTTGCAGATTTTCTACACACTTTTACGGGTCACCTTTGTGAGACGAAGAGTTGGAGAGGCATTTCAACTTGGTTGCGTGGTACCAACTGGCAAGCATGGAGTTGGTTCTATCATGATATGGGGCTGCATGTTTCCATCAGTTAGGGGAGATGTTTTTATGCCAGAGAAGAATGAACTCTACAACATATACCACCATGTTGTGACAAATTTTAGAGCTACAACACAAAAATATGAAGTTATATTTCAGCCGGTCAAATGCTCCATGCCATATATTCAACAAGACTAGGAATTGGCTTCGACAAATAGTGATCAGCCTTATGGAATATCCCTCACTGAGCACTGACTTAAATCCGATATAACACCTGTGGGAAGCACAATGGAAAGTAATTAGAAACACCACAAGTACAAATTAAAACTAATTATGAATAATTACAAGCTGAATGGCTTAATTAAGAGCGTGCGTCAGAAATGTGAAAAATGAATGAAATATATGCCACAAACCATTAAATAATTATATATATATATATATATATATATATATATATATATATATATATATATATATATATATATATATATATATATATATATATATGCAGATACACCCACAAAGGAAAAGTGAAAAACTATTCCTAGGGTTTCGTCTTTATTCTTAAAGACCTTAAATAGTGGAAGGGGGGATTAGACTACCCACCTCTGAACCTTAATTAGGGGAAACAAAATCCTGAAACAAATCCCCCCTTCCACTATTTAAGGCAATGTATGTCCAGCCTCCTGTTTATTCCTTGAAAAGGTCCTTGAAAAGGCCTTTAAGAATAAAGATAAAAGCGCTTGGAATCGTTTTTCACTTTTCCTTTGTGGGTGTATCTGCATAACTTTGACTCACGTGCACTTTGTGAGCTTTTTTCATATATGTATATATATATATATATATATATTGAGAAAAATTATGCGGTTAAAAGGCTTTTTTTGGCAAACACAGTCTTCCTCAAAGCCCTAGGAAGGAGCTCTTCTCACATTCACATTCACACACACACACACACACACATACACACACACATATATATATATATATATATATATATATATATATATATATATATATATATATATATATATATATATATATATCCATAACCCTATATTTTAAGAACGAGATTTTTTGAAGGTGTTTGAATAAGATTTTTTCTTTTAGTTTGGTTGTAACCTTAGTAGAAGAAGAAGAACAACAATAAGAACAACTACAGAACTACAGAATCTAGGACCAGCAAAGACCCTAAGGTCCGCTCGAGGCTAGTCCGCTACACTAAATCAAAAACTACGATACACCCTTATCTACGAGTGTATCTCTAACATGCTTTTTTTTTTTTAATACTATCTACTGCACACACTTATCTACATGTGTACATTATCGTGCAATTTTAACTAATCAAACTAGGGGTCGGGGGAGATAGAAAGTTTTTCTTCTCATCTTCCGCAGCCACTCGACTGCTAGTGGTGAAAGGCTAATTTAGGGATAGAGACTACTTATAGGATAGGCGGAAAAGAAATGGGACATCTAAGCTACACATGCAGAGAATCGCCGGCATCATTTTTAGTCATCATAATTTCATATCCTTAAACCTCCGCTCCAAACTCTCTCTCTGCAAGGACGTTTAAATTCACAGTGCTCAACTACGTTATATTTAAACTATTCAAATGCACGTCGAGACGATTTTTGAACATATTAACCGAAGTGCTATCTACTACGTGGGTGGGCAGCCGATTCCAATTTTGAGTAACTTTAAATGTAAAATAGTTTTGGGCTATACTAGTGTTAAAACGCTTGTTCACTAATTTTAACCCGTGCTGACGAGTATTTCCCCTATGATCCAGTTCGAACAGATTGCGAAAGTCAACGTTTGAGAAACCCTTTAGTATTTTAAATACTTCTATTAGCTGGCCACGTAATCTTCTGCGTTCTAGCGATGGCAAATCTAAAGCCCTGAGCCTTTCCTCGTATGATCTATTCCTCAGCTCTGGAATTAATTTCGTAGCCCTACGCTGCACTCTTTCTAATTGTGCGATATCTTTCATTAAATATGGAGCCCAAAATTGAACAGCGTATTCGAGAAGTGGCCGCACAAGGGATTTATATAAAGGTAAAATTACATCCTTAGATTTGAAGGTGAAATTACGCGCGATATAACCCAAAACGCGATTTGCTTTTTTACACGCATCCGCGCATTGCTTCGAGAATTTAAAATCGTCTGAGACTAATACTCCCAAGTCTTTTTCTAATTTAACCGCGTCGAGGACTTGGCCTTTCATGGTATATTCTACTCTTAAATTATGGAAACCCAAGTGCATTACCTTGCATTTGCTTAAATTAAATTCCATTTTCCACTTGTCCGCCCAATTGGCAATCGAGTTTAGGTCCCCCTGCAATTTATCGACATCCGATCTTACATAGGCACGATTGCCCAGCTTCGTGTCGTCCGCAAATTTCGAAATCCGACTAAGTATGCCTTTATCTAAATCGTTAATATAAATTAAAAACAATAAAGGGCCTAAAAAAGAGCCCTGCGGTACCCCACTACTATCGCTGGCCCAATCTGAACATTCCCCATTTATTACTACCCACTGCGAGCGATCTTTCAGCCAATTTCTAATCCAGTTTAAAATCTTACCAGTCACCCCAATCGCTTTAACTTTTATTAATAACCTTTGGTGGGGGACGGTGTCGAACGCCTTTTTAAAGTCTAAATATATTACGTCTACAGCTTTGCTTTCATCGTACACGCAAATCATTTTATGGAAGAATTCGAGCAAGTTAGTCAAGCACGATCTCGCACGCCTAAATCCATGTTGGGTATCGTTAATCAGCTTATTTGCCTCGAGGTGGCTCACTATTCTATCTTTAATTACAGATTCTAAAAGCTTCCCAACTACCGAAGTTAGACTAATAGGCCGAAAATTCGTTGCTTCAAATCTATTCCCCTTCTTAAATATAGGTGTAACGTTTGCTCGCTTGAAATCCAACGGAACTACGCCATCCTCTAATGAGCGATTGAAAATTTCACGCAATGGCTTAACGAGTTCATTTTGAAGCTCCTTTAAATGAATTGGATATACCCCATCGGGGCCCGGAGATTTCGACTTTTTCATTAGCTTAATAAATTTAAGGATTTCCTCAGAAGAAGAAGAAGAAGAGAAGAAGAAGAAGAAGAAGAAGAAGAAGAAGAAGAAGAAGAAGAAGAAGAAGAAGAAGAAGAAGAAGAAGAAGAAGAAGAAGAAGAAGAAGAAGAAGAAGAAGAAGAAGGGTGTTCAGGGTGTTAAAATAAGGAGTCTATAAAGGGGATTAAAAAAGGCGGTTAAGATTAGCAAATAAGGCCGTAGGCCACACCCCGCAGGGGCGCTTGTGTAACCAAGCTCTTCCTGTTAAGGAAGAGAACAGCGGCTTGTGTGTGTATATATATATATATATATATATATATATATATATATATATATATATATATATATATATATATATATATATATATATATATATATATATATATATATGCCCTTTCTATTTTTTTAGGAACAATAATGTTCTAGGCAATGCTGTTAGGTAAAGTAAAATAAATAAGAATTCCTTAATCCGGTAGAGAGAAAAAAAATTAGAGAGGGCGAAGCTCCACAGGCAAAATTCACATTTTCTCCGTTTTCTGTTGAAGTTAAACGTTAGCTTATACAAAAGGCTTCTTCAAATTTCTCTTTTTAGAGAAATGGATGGTTGCCTTGTCCTATATGTAACGCTCCTGAAGGAGGTTGAGTAACTCCCAAGAGACTTCTCTAGCTGATTAAGAAATTCTTATTGGGGCGTTATTATTCATTTATAATATATATATATATATATATATATATATATATATATATATATATATATATATATATATATATATATATATATATATATATATATATATATATATATATATATATACTGAATTCATTTTACAAATGTGTAATTGGATTATAGGAATGATTCCATAGGGGGCTTTATACTTACGACAAAGGACGAGTGTTCCGCCCATCAGCACCTCTCCCATCCTCACCACTTTCTTCACAAACTTCTACTTGAAACGGCCTCGTTGCTACAGCGCTTTATATTCAAGGGGGGGGGGATTTTTATTTATCTTCGGCAAGAGACGTTATACTAAGGATTACGCCACGGTTAACAAGCACTATTCAATACTGATCAGAACGACCACCCACTTGCTTAAAGTGGTAGTACCAGATATCTGGTGTGGCCCAACTATTCAAAAGGCACTGGATTTTATTAGCCGACATCTCGAGGTGTGTTTGAGGAGGGGGGGCACGCCCGGTTAGCGGATTCGATTCTGAACAAAAGCCGAGAAAATAATTCAGTCATTGTAGGGAATTCTCTCCAATCACGCCATATTACCGAGTCTGACACATTCGTGCACGCAGGTCCAGCCACATATGTTATAAAACACACACACTCATATTTTAACTGTCTCCTTTACATCATTCGCGCACAAAACACATCACTCTTCCGTCTCTCAAAACCAGCCATGGAATGGGGCCTCTCCGTTGAGCCACGAAGGGGCCCAACGCTCACTGGTTCGGGGCAGTACCTCCTGTTGGGGGAACGGGACGCACGGGTGTACCATTGATTGTGGTACGAATCTTTAGGTGGATTTCATGATTTGGTTGGAAGACTCCGTCGAATGAAAACCGCAAAAAGTAAGAAACAGAACAAAGGCAAGAAAAAAAAAAGGAAGCAGCTTCACGACTTTAGAAAAGAAGGAGTCATCTGACTCACAACATGTCAACTTTGGAAGTCAGGAGTCAGTGCATTTTAAGCTTTGAAAAAAGTCGCGTGCCTAGAGTCACTTGTGCTTTAGAAGCAAAGTTAAAGAGTACTGAACCATGAACTTCAACATTTGAATAGAAAACCCAATTACAAGGCGATGAACTTCACAAGCCTTACAGCAAGCCCTAGAAAAATGATGGGCAAACATTAAATGCAAATTGTACGCAAAGTAGATTAGTAAAAACGTCAATTTCTAAAAGGTTTTAGTGGTTGTTCTTAAAACTATGAGGCAAAAAGCAACAAAGGCATTTCCGATAAGTAAAGTTTATAACGAAAATATTGTAAAGTGAAAGAGAGAAAAAAAATGTGTGAAACATAACCTTACATACATCTGGGGGATTGAAAGAAGAGAGTAAGGACACTAAGTGCACGCAATCCTCAAAATGTTAGCTACAGCATGATTGCCCATGCCCCCTTCCCCGCTGCTCTCTTGTGGGGTTAATAAATTCCAAAGAGGGGGGGAGGTGCCTCATGAAGGCAGAGGAGGGTTTCATTAGTTTTTGACATGAAAAAAAATCAACAGGAAATAACTTGGCCGTAAAATGACCGGATTTATTTGACAAGGTCGCTTCCTACACTCGTTCGCGACCCGAGAGAAAGTCATCTTCGATAAGAAGAGGGGGCTTAGGGCTTTTGCGAAGTGAAAGAGGTGGTGTGTATGTTACGAAGAAGATAAGATCAATGAGGCAATGTGCGTTTGGAAGAGAGGTAATGGGGGATGAGAGGGGATAAGGCACGAAAGAGTTTTGTGATGTAGTCAGGAAGCCATTTTATCAAAAGAAAGCTGGATTGTACCAGTTTTCGGTTGTAATCTTGCGTAACATCTTACTCCTTTCAATATATTAGCCCTTTCTCTCTTTTTTATTCTTATTCCTCATCGGCGCTGACTTTCTTTCATTATTCACTCAGATAAGTTTCCATAGTGGCAAATCTCTAAATAACTTCAAGTCCCGATTTCTTTGGTGAGACCGACGCGTCTTCGAAGCAGTTCCGCTCCGTTCGCCTGCCTCTCAATGAAGCCAACTACGACCATCGAGGGGGGTGTGAGGGAAAACTGTCCCCGGCTCCAAACTTATTTTAGTGGGCGTTATATTTATACGCCCGCAAGGGGGTGGATGGTGCAGCAGGGGCAATACCCCTACCCACTACAACTGAAGCCTGGAACAGCGACAGGGCCTCCCAACCCGTGACCAAGAGAAAGCAGTGCTCTCTCTCTCGGGTCAACTTTTGCTCTTCTTCTCTCACTATCTTTTCCACGCCTGTTTAGACCCAGCAAAAGGGTCAAAGAGGGCATTATACGTTAATATACATATATATTAACATTATTGCAGTAACGCAATTAATTATGCCGCTTAAAGGCTATTTTGGGCAGTGTTCCTCAAAGCCCTCTGAAGGTGACACTTGAAAAGGCCAATCGAAAGATAGTTTTTAGGCTATCTGAGAGAACGTTTAAGTGTTACCTTCTCGTGTATGTGAGAAGAGCTCTTTCCGAGGGCTTTGAGGAAGACTGTGTTTGCCCAAAATAGCCTTTTAACCGTATATATATATATATATATATATATATATATATATATATATATATATATATATATATATATATATATATATATATATATGTAATTGGGAATCTGATACGTAGTAGGAATATGAAGAACCGGGAGATTACACTAATCATTTATTGGCCGGACCTTTCGGACCTTCACTAGGACCATCTTCATCGACTCTGGATTAATGAGAAGGGGAAGAAATATTAACGATAACAATTAAACAGTTAGAAACATGTATTATATAATGGCAAAAAAGCGGGGGAAGGCAAAGTAAATCAATAAAATTGACAATTATTGAAATGAAAGTAAAAACAGAAGTAACAATATATAGAATTAATTGATACTATCTGGTGTAATTTTGAAAAATAATAGGAAGAAGTGAAGTTTTAACATAAACTGACTTGAGTAGTATAAAAAATTAAAGGTAACTGGAATAAAAATAAAATATCCTATTATATTAAACAAAAAAACGAAAAAAATGTGAACGAATTAAACAACTAACCTTTATAGTAGGATTTTTGAAATCGACTAACTAACGATAGAAAAACTACTGAGATTTGTTCGGTTGGTCGGTTGGCTAGTTAATGTATTGGAGTGTTGGTTGGTTATATAGTGAATAGTTTAATTGAGGAGGAGTAATTATTTAGGTTTGGATTTATTTTATTGATGTACAGTGATTCGAAGATTTTCAAATCGAGAGAAGTTAAGGCTGAAGATAAGGTGGTAAATGAATCAGGATTAAGAGGATGATGGTGATACTCAGAGTGTTGCCTGATGGAAGAGGCTTCAGGTTTAGAAATGGGAATACCAGTCCTATGAGACAAACCTAAGTGCTTTGCGATCCTGCATTTAAGTTGTAAGCCAGTTTGGCCTACATAACGACTGTGGCACGTTGTACGTGTATAATTGTAAACTATACAGAATCACCAGCCCAAAGGAATTGGCTCCTTATAAAAAAAAGGAATTCAACGATACAGGGTTGGAATTGATACAAATAAATTGGCATTGGGGGAAATAATTGTTGAGGGTAGAGAGAAGGAGTCTGTTAAAATTGAATGTCAGATGTAGGCCAAACTGGCTTACAACTCAAATGCATTATCTTAATTTACACTATGTTCTAGTCATGTTGCTAAAAAAATAATTATACCATAAAAAAGTGCATAAAATTTGTAATAAAATGATATACAAAAGCAAAAAATGCGAATTTTGAACGAAACGTGAAAAGTAACTCAAGAAAAAATGTATTATCCCCTTAAGCGCGTGTGAATGATGCCGAGAGAACGTCTGGTAGGAATGATATTTTTTGACACAGGGCACCTCTAAGACGACCGCCAGACTCTGAACGATAATATATGAATTGCGACCAATCTCAATAAATGGATTCCGAGTTATTGGCTGCAATTACTTACTTGAAGGCAGTGTTGGCAGAAATTAAATCAGCTTTCAAATACACGTTTACTTTACTAGATTTATACTCGGGCTAAGCCCGAGTGCCGGAGACGCCAATGGTCTGAATCCACAAGAGACGTTTTTCTTTGTGTTTTATTGGTTCGTTTTTCTTTGTGTTTTATTGGTTATGAACCGCCTTTTTGGCTTTATTCCTAACGGTAGAAAATTTCCTGAGAGCCCTACGTCTCGTTTCTCTCTAGACGGAAGGAGCCCAAGCAAATTGAAAAATGCCTTTGCTGCTAGCGTGAGAGGTTTTAGTCACTTTTCTTTTGATTTGAGAACGTCTCTGGGTATAAGAATTCGAAATTCTGGTTGAACTCTTTTTCCTTCTTGGCTAAATGGAATCTCCACCAAATTTCTCCACACGCTTCAATTTGTTGAAATTTTCAGAAAAAAATTTCCTTTACCTAATTCCTTCTTGATAAGAATTCTTCTCTCCTTGAGAAAGTTACTTTTTCCTGCCATTTGATCGGAAAAGCTTGTTGCAAAAGATGCCAGAAGGTCGTTGTAATCAAATTTCAGACAATCTACTATAATGAAGAAGCACAACGTATTTCCTGTTGACGAGTGCAGGGCGTTTTCTTAAAAGATTTCCATGCGTACGTTGCAGCTGTTGACAGTATAAATTTGCAATCCACCAGTTCTCTTAAATCATCTTCATCATCACATGTCGAATATGCACTTTTAGTCTAGTCCGTCCATTTTAGGGCATAATATTTTAGTTTCAATTATGATGCACACTTGTTTACTGTTGATGTAAGAATGAGCGGTGAACGCTCTTTCTAAACAGGTAATTTACGGTTAGGGTTAAAACACTGAAAATTCAAAGTGCGCCGTTATATTTTGCTTCCAATAAATGGAAATCACTTATGACTCAACCTGATCATGCCGGAGAAATGATGATGTGAGTATCTGCTAAATTGTGCTTATTACATTAATAAACGTATATTAAACAAAAGATTTTCAAACTTTTTCCCGCAAAATGCCACTAAAGAGACTTTGCATATAATTTCTAGACACATTTAATTTAATGATTAATAGTTTTAGGTAGTACGGTGGCTAAGCCTTTGTTGGCTGTCACCATGATGGGAGCTTCAAAAATCATGATACTAGATGAAGCTTATAGGGTAATATACAGCCTTCCTCCGGCTTTTGTACCATCTTACTCTCAACCCGATAAAGGGAGCCGACCAAGAAAGGGGTGATGGCGAGAGTAGAAAGTGTGGGAGTAAAGAAAATGAGTGTTCTGCCATTTTTAGCATTTCAAACGCTATCTTTATGTTCTCCATCGTGTGATGGCACTGTGCATTCATTGGTTGGCATTGTTGTGATCCCAATCAATTTATCCTTTAATAATTAATCATGCCATGCAAAGGGTTTCGTTGGATTGACATATTCGGGATGAAATAAATCTTTGCTTCACTTCGTGGACAAAATAGCCTATTTGGGGGTCACATCATTAAATGTTTAATACTAGTAGCAAGTCACGAGGTTGAGAGACCAAATAATGAGAGCAGTTTCGAATAGAGGTACATTTTAAACTGGTTTTTTTTTTAACAGCACTGGCACTATTACAAACCTAGCCCCCTTTCCTTGCCGGTTTCTATGAATATAAGAAAACATAAAAAAATCCCCATAATTATCCCAAATCTATTGGTTTACGTGTTAAATGTGTCATCTACGTATCTCAACCGTTGGAGGAGTTTATCAAATTCTCATGTTGAATTATCAGAATCTAGGTTCTCGAGTAAAGAATGTCATCTAGGTCTTCGTAGAAAGAACGTCATCTACGTTCTCGAGTAAAGAACGTCAACGATGTAACTCAACTAGGTGATGATGAAGCACCAAGTTCTCGGTTTCAAGATTTTAGTTATCACTCGGACCTGGAACAAAGTAGCTCGACACAGCAACCATTGGTGGAAGGTCTTGTTTTCAGTTAAATTATGATACGCATCTTGTATTATATAACTCTTAATGACCCCTCATCGAGAAAACCTGCAAACCAAACTTTTTAAATGTCATATTGACAAGGGGACAAGCGCCCCTGTGATTTACGGGCCTTTTCTTTGCCCATGTTCCCTTAAGCCAGTGTGCATTTCCGTGCGTTTCCCCCTGTCTAATTTCCTTCGTATGCTTGCACTTAGGGACGAAGAACCCTTCACTGCGTCACTTGAAGATTTTATAGGTTTGTTATTTCATTTTTGGTCAGCGGTTAATATTTTCCTTTCTTTTTCCTCATCTGGCTCTCCTTATCCAGTTACACCACTGTCTACACTTTTGACACACACATACATACACATCTTTTCCTACATTTACACGTCTTGAACACACAAAAAGATATAAAAATGACACGGTATAAAAGATCGGAAAATGTGAGCAAACCATTCTATGCATGACGTTTGAAAATCCTAAGAAGAAAAATTTGACTGACATGAGACTGTCAGCCTGACGCAGGTATGTAAAGCAGTCTGTTATCTTAATGTAATAATGACAAACGCCTGTATACACACATACGCACACAGACCTGTACATCCAGACGATTTCTTAGCTAAAAATGAAAGAGGTGAGGAGTTTGTGAGGCAAATTGAGTTTGGACTCACTCGGGAGCGGATGGAAGTGAGGGGAAAGTGGGGTAGGACCTATTCAAGGGTCATCTTCAATATGCTAGGCGCCCCCCGGATGGGCTCGCTCCCACTAGAATAAAAGCGGCCCCTAAACGCTGTGTCAGGCATAGAAGGAGACCCACAAAAAGGATTGACATATAGCAAGAGGTAAAACGTGCCGTTGCGCCTCGATGCCAGGGCGAGCCATTTTGAAGAATAAAGGAGTCAGTCATTTGATGGAGTGATCTATTGGAGTGTTGATTAACCAATAGATTAATGGTGTTAAATGATTGATTTACGGATCGATCAATTTGTGTTAATTGACCGATTGATTTATTTAAGGACCGGCCTATTGTGGGTGTTAATTGAGTGCTCTATCCATTGATGGCTTGGTCGATTTATTTGATTGGCCGATTGGTAGTTGATTGATGTATCGATTTTGTAATTGATTGATAAACTGGGGCATTTCACTTAGTGGAGAACGAATAAGGAGGTGGGGGCGCAAGAACATGTAGGGTTGCCCTAATAACAAACCTTGTAACTCTAGACGCTTGGGCCTGGAGGGCACGTTGGTAGCCTCCAGGTAAAAATACCAAAGAGACCATGGGCTCGCTACTAAGATCTTTTTAAATTAAAACAAAAACCAACGAGGGCCTCCCCGCCAGAAATGTTGTAAGGAGAGATTATGCAGAAAGTGAAGATAGAAGTGAAAATGTGTGGAAGACAGTCACAGATCCTCTTACAGAGATTCGGGCCAGGAGGGCATGCAACTGCAGTCGTTAAGGCCGGGGCAGAAGGCTTCAGATGACCCCCTCTTGCGGACTCAACAGTACAAAAGTGAGATTTCTCGCTACGAACAAATCGATCAAAGGGGCGGACACCCTTCTGGCGTCCGCAAAAAAATGAATAAAAAAAGCCTATCTGTATTCCAATTGCATAAAAGAAACTTTAAAAAGATCTGCAAAGTAGGCTCTGGTGCCTGAAGTAGGCCCACCTCTCTCAAAGGCCTGAACGCTCCCTCGGCCTAATTCGCTCCCTTCCGCGATGAGGCCGTCTCGTCGCTGCGGCACGGGTGCCACTCCAGGGCAATCAAGCCCGTACTTTGCTCGGCTCCCTCAAAGCCACTCACGAACAATCAATTTGAAGAGTTAAAAAAAGAGTAAATTGTTCCTTCCTGCTTTGAAATGGCTTCTCTTTTTTTTTCCTTTTCTCCTCTCGCGGTTTGCATCGACGAATTTGCCTTGACCATTATCCTGAAGTGAAAACGTCCGATCCGGAGAACCCGCAAATACCACCCCTAGCCCCTCATGCAGAGGTAGGCCTCGGGGGATGTTACGTAAAAAACAAAGGCAAAAGAACTCTTCAAGTGAGGTTAATTTGCCTTAAAGCTGAGGGAGTTAATGACCTACCTCTCAGTAATTGGGGAAGAGGAACACGATCCTTCGACTGGCAAAGACAATTTAATACGGTAAAACTATAAACACCAACGAGAAGGCACCTCCACAAGAAGAGGCAAATTACTTTTAGTCTGGTTGTATACCAACTCTTCACACCGTACGATGCTTATCTAGGTGAGAACCCAAAGCTACAACTGAGGTCCAAATCAGAGGTTACTACACGGGATCGCTTCAAGTGAACTGAAAATATTTGGCCCCATGCAACCACTAACCTTACTTAATCAATGAAGCATAAGTTTTCACAACGTGGGGAGGGTTTTTAACACTAGTTGAAGCACTATCTCTTTCAATTTGTCCTTAATAAATTACGAGCTCTATATTACCTTGAAACAGTTAGATACCCTGTATTGTGACGTGGCACTGATAATGAACGTTCAAACGAGTGTGCTAATGACTGGCCACTATGTTTCCCCTAAGCCACTAAGATTTTATTTTTCATCCTGAAGATGCCAATACAACAAAAGCCTTGGTATGATCTTAATAATTATCAAAGCATAAAATAATTGGAATAAAAACAGTGCCGAGCAACGAAGGCAATTTCGGCAACACTCTATGGAGAAAAGGCAAGAGAGATGATCAGTGATCGATAAGTTGAAACTGGAGAAATATTCAGATCCCTGTACGAAGGATTGCCATTTAAATCGAAGCAATCCTTACATAAATGGTTGCAAATTATAGAGAAGTTATACTTACATAAATGGCTGTTATGTATAGAGAAGTTATCCTTACACAAAGAGCCGCCATTCAAATGATGAGAGATATCTTTAGGCAAATGAATGCTAGTTGAATGGAAAACTATCCTCATATAAAGGGAAACTATCCTAGCCCAAAAGGGCTGTCAGGTAAAGGAATGTATCCTTAAACAAATGTCTACCATTTAAAGGGAAAATATTATTGTATAAAGAACTGCCATTAAGGGAAGATATCTTTGCAAAAGGGGTATTATTTGAGGGGAAAGCTATCCTTGTACAAAGGGATGTCATTCAAAGGGTTGTTATACTTCCGCAAATGTCTGCTATTTAAAGGGAAGCTATCCTGGCAAAATGGGCTGCCAATGATGGGGCAGTGATCCTTGTAAAAAAGACTGCCATTTAAAGGGAGGTTATCATTCCGCAAAGGGCTGTTATTTAAAGGAGTTAATCAGTTAGCCAAGAAGCAATCTTAAGTGACCCCAGCATAATTAAAAACGAGGAGGCCAGCCTCTTCCAAAAGTCAGTCCACAGGTCTGTGTACAAGGGAAAAGAGGTAGCGACTCTGCTCATCCCGATACCGGGACAGGTAAGGTGCGCGAAGATCACCCAGACTGGGAGATTCAACAAGAATGAGCAGAAGAGTCTGGTGGAAAACGCAGTTGTCACAATTAAGCACAGCCTAAAATTTATAAATTTCTCCACCAATTTGCACAGGCGGTAGGTTAAAGAGATTTGGCCCAAACCGGCCGGGGTAGATCTCCCTTGAGTTTGCGTTAACGAGCAAAGTTGCCATTCGGCACGAGTCTGGAAGGATACCCTCTATCCAGATCCTTTTGAGTAAATCTAAAAACAAAGTGCCATGACTCGCTTACCCCGGTGTCGAAGTATGGCATGGGGAGATAGCCCGGTCCAGTGGTGTTGTCCGCGCACGAAGCGAGAGCGGAACGCAACTCACTCAATGTAAACCTGTCGTTGAAGGGTTCAGTCGGCGGCCTTCCGCGATATCACGACGTGCATTGAATGCTGGCGGAGCAGCATCCCAGCTAAAAAGAAGTCGCGAAGGACTCCGCCATGGACGCAAGGTCCGGGATTGCGGTCCCATTCTTCTGGAGAACGGGAGAGGGATCATACGAAAACTTTCCCCAAATCCTTTTGACTCGCTTCCACACCTCTGCTAGAGGCGTTTTCCTCTTAAGTGAAGACACATAGGTATGCCCGCCAGAAAAAGCGGCGGGCATGCTTCGAAAATACCTGACCCTAGCCCTAGCTAGACGAAATTCGCCCACAGTGAAATCGTTCTGTGTGGGGTGGATGGGGGAGGCGCTTATAGCGCATGCAGATACGAGGGGTGGGCAATATGTTTTGCGAATCGGTAGGGCAAAACAGAGGAAGGGGGATGGCTGTTTGTGGGGGTGTTAGGTCAAGTTATGACAAGTCAGGACCTGCAGCCGCACGCTCCTGCCTCGTCTATTTAAGAAGCAATAGCTGATCGCAGATCGTCAGTCACAAATTTTTCAACAATGGAGAAGGTTGAGCACCGCGCAGTGATCAAATTTTTGACCAAGGAAGGCAAGAATGCAAAAGAGATCCATGAACGCATGGTTGCAGTGTACACCGACACCGCCTCTTCCTATGCAACCATTGCTCGCTGGAATAGGGAGTTCCGCCATGGTCGTGAGTCCCTTGAAGATGACCCCCGTCCAGGACGCCGATCAGACGTGACCGTCGAGGACAATGCAGCCCGTGTGGAGAGGATGATCCTCGAAAATCGACGGGTGAAGGTCAAAGAAATCGAGCGAGAACTTGGAATATCGCATGGGAGTGTTATCAACATCATCCACGACAATTTGGCCATGACCAAGGTCTCTGCCCGTTGGGTCCATAGAAATCTCACGCCCCATGATCGACTTCAACGTCGTCAAAGTCCACAAGGCCAGAGTTGCAAAAGCTGCCCTGCGCGAGTGCGGATTCGAGGAGCTCAACCATCTCCCCTACAGTCCAGATCTGGCCCCTAGCGACTACTTTTTATTCCACCAGCTCAAGGCTGCACTGTGCGTGGACGCCGGTTTGGGAACGATGAAGATGTCCAGCTCGCCGTCCAGAAGTGGATTGAACAGCAGTCGGGAATTCGAAGCCTCAGGGACAAGTGGCGCAAGTATATTGAAGTCGAGGGTAGTTATATTGATAAATAATAAAACCCTTTTCCTCATATCTCGTTTCCTTATATACGAATTACAAAATTTATTGACCACCCCTCGTATAAAGCCTCTATTTGAGGGCCGTTTTACACTCGGCTGACAATCACGGAAACGGTTGGCGTGCAAAACGGCCAGACGTTCTACGACTAGTAACCAGGCCCACGGTGCGGAGCTTATCGGAGAACTCAACGACCTAATCTACTCGACTGGGAAAAGAGCAATTATTCATTTGCTGAAATGCGGACCAACGCGTCCGTGCCAAGAACCACCGGGGTCTTTCATGCGGCAGGGGGCCAAAGAATGACACTTGAATGGGAAAGTGATCACTACCATGGAGGTCATCGACTATGTCCCACCCAAAATCAGCAGGTGCATCCGGAGAGCACAAAGATAGATCAAGACAGGAAAATGAAGCGGTTGTCGGGTAGTGATGCGTAAACTCATCCACATTTAGGACACCTATCTTCAGATCGTCGATCAGGACAACAAGGACCTGACTCCTGGAAGTGATCAGGTAGTTTCCCCAGAGAGGATGCCTACAGTTCAAATCCCCGAGCAAGAGAAAGGGCTTCGGCAACCGTGCCACGACGCGGCAGAAGTCCCGCGCGTCGAAGTCGGCTGACGGTGGAATGTACGCAGAAATAAGAGTATACCTCCTATCCAGGTGCAACTGCAATGCTACTGCCTGAAAAAGAGGTATTTAAAGCAAAGAGAACAGAAACATCGTGCCCGATCTAAAACGCGCATCTTCCTACCCGACCCCCATCCCGTGGTTATGGGATCGCAAAACCCTTATAGCCCGGGAAGGTGGGCAAGGGGGCACGCGATCAGCATGGTCTCAAGCAAAAAGATAGCTAACGGAGGACGGGAGGAGACGAGCCTTCGCAGCTCATCCCAGTTAGTCCGGAGTCCGCGGCAATTCCACTGAAGGAATGCGCCGTCTAGGCCTAGCTCGGATGAGATGCGGGGAATCTCTTTGAAGAGAAGACCGTCACGGGGATGGTCGTACGCTTCCGGAGGCAGACCTCAGGGTGTTGTTGGCCGAACAAGGCGCTGTCACATTCGAAGAGTTACGGGAGAATGATGGGCTTGCTACGGGAGTCTTTATCTCCCTCCGTCTTGAAACCTTCGGGGGGATGGGGGGTGCTCCTTTAGAGGCTCCACCGCCCCCGAACCACCCAGTGAAACCTTGGGGGGGGGGTGTAGTAGCCAAAGCTCTTTCGGTGCTGTCCTCCTTTCGGAAGGCAGCTTTAAGAACCTCGGGACCACCTTCAGAGGTGTTGCCCCCTGTGAGTCTAACGACTTGCTGGAGGTGTGTGTTCATTTCGCTTTACGAGAAACGGTCAGGCTGGAAGAGGGGGGGGGGAGTCCTTGTTTTAGCCGAGGCTGGGGTGAACCTTTTGTGTCGTCAGCTCTAACAGGAGAGGGCCTAGGGGGACTAGAACTCGTACAAGGGTTTCGAATCGGCGCGGAAACGAGCGTACTCGTAAGCCAGGAAGGTGCCTTTCTTAACATTGAAGCATCAGACGTCCCAGGAAGCGCCAGGCACGCCTGGAGCAAGTTCTTAGCCTCGCGAAATGAGAGACGATCCGTAGCCTGAAATGCCACGATTTCTTTCTCCAGGTTTTTTTTTGTTTATTTTGAGAGCCCATCTGGCGACTCGCTACTAGGGCAATAGTCACCGTACTCACGACAGAGCCTACTACCAGGCTATATTAAAAAACACATGAAAATGTGTAGGTAACAAATAACAAAAGTGAAAAGAAAGACAAAGTTTAAGCACAGGCTAAAAACAACAACAACAACAAATAAAAAAGAAAAGAAAGCAAAAAGGCAACGGGAAGGAAGCGCGCTCCGGCGTCAGGGGGAGCCCCCCCGGCGCAGGAACATACGACCTACAAAAAACAGTCAAATAAAGTGGAGGAGATACTGAAGGTCAGCCTCCTCCAAAAAGTCGTATCGTCCAAAAGTCTGTGTGTACGAACCAGTCCTGAGAACAAGGAACAAGCAGTAGCGACCCGACTCGCCCAGGTACCGGGACAGGTAGCGTGCGCGAAGATATTCCAGACTGGGACATTAAAAAAGAATGTGCCGAACAGTCTGGAGGACAACGCAGTCGTCACAATAAGGCGCAAGCGAGCGCTCCATCAAATGGCGAGTGTGTCCAATTTGAAGTCGACAGAGAGAAACTTAAAGCTATCGCGGCATTGGCAGGTAGGCCATGGGAACAGTCGCGGCGCATTGGCACGGAACTTCAAGTTCCCATCGACTGTCTCCCATCTTCTTTGCCAAGCAGCACGGAGAATTTCCCGTATTCCTGCCATGTAATCGGTGTGAGGTAGAGCGAAACGTTGGTCTGGTCGCCCAGTCCTGGAGGACTCTTTGGCGCCCTCATCGGCGCACTCATTCCCCGCAATTCCTACATGTCCAGGAGCCCAGCAGAAGATAATCTCGACATCTGCCCGGCTCGCCAAAACCGTGGCGTCACGGATATCGCGAACCAAGGGATGCGGAGATTCCAATGTCCCGAGCACTCAGGGCGCTTTCTGAGTAGCTATAGATCACAATCCGGTCTCCGATCCGTGCACGCCGAGTTATCTCCCGTGCCGAGTGGTGTAGTGAAACCAGCTTGGTCGTGAAGACAGACGCAGAGCCCCCTGGCAGAGCCCCGCTGACTTCAAATAGAGGGGACACGGCGTGGAAACCTGCCATCTCTTGAGACTTAGAGCCATCGGTATACATCTTTCTCCATGAGACACGCACCACATTGCTTCGAAGAAGCGGGGTGCAGCTCTCCACAATTTACACACTTAGCCTTAGAAGACAGGGACTTATCGTATGCGGCCTTAAAGCAACTAGCAGCGACTTCGGGTAAACGTGACTTTGCACATCTACATGAGCAATTCGTATGGTCGAAGCGGTGGTAGTAGTAGCTCTACCGCGGCAGTGGCATGAATGCCTTCACACGGTAGCGATACGAACCGACAAGCACCGACTCAAGGAGCCCGTCACGGTCGAACGTGACGAAGAGGGTATGGGTGAATCTCGACGCCCCTTTCCCTCTCATCAGTGGAGCGAATAACCAGAAAGCGTTTGAAACCAGGTAGTCTCTCACTGAGTGTAGAAGTCTGAATACCGCGTACATATGTGTACGCAGAAACACTCCGACACAAAACTGCACGCCTTCTCGTATCCCTAAACGCACCTCTCACCTCGAAATTCTTCGTCGCCCTTTTTCGCACCGCCGTAAAATCCGAGATGACTCGAAGCCGTGAATGACATATCGTCAGCCCAAAGATGAAAAAAGGTCTTTCGCGCGATGATACGGATTTTACGAGAATTCGATTCTCTCTATCGATTTTGCTCGTGAGAGAAATAAAAGGAAGACTTCTTCCTGGAATCAGGCAGAAGCCCTTGGACCTACGTCGATTTTGTGTGCAACTCGATCCACATAAGAAACCGTTCGCCCGCTGCAAGGAAAGAGCTTCTCGGGGAATTGGTTGTTGCCGTCACGGTACTTGTAGGTGACAAACTTCTCGCAGCCCCCCCCCCTTCAGAGTCTGAGGTTACACAGGACCTCCCTCTGCGGATTACCCTAGACGTAGCTAGGTAATCGGTTTTGGCT
Source organism: Ceratothoa steindachneri (assembly GCA_963969495.1). Classification (NCBI taxonomy): domain Eukaryota; kingdom Metazoa; phylum Arthropoda; class Malacostraca; order Isopoda; family Cymothoidae; genus Ceratothoa; species Ceratothoa steindachneri. The sequence goes on from OZ018320.1 coordinate 165,123,379, forward strand.
ACCCACTCCAGGAGCCGAATAATCGGACAGGTACCTCGAGGAAGAAGTCCGATTGAGTCACCGCTTGGCTCACCTTCGTGATCCGGCAAAGGATCAGTATATCACCGGTCTAGGATTACCCTCTCATTTGGTAACCTCGGACGGCTGGACTAGATGCGATCATCGTCACCAGAAGAAGATCTTTACCACCACCCCTTCAAAAATACTTACGAACTCAAAGGTATCGTTAATTGAATTATCCCCTCCCCTAACTTCACCAGTTTATTTGTGAACTAGAATTCCCATCCCGAGCCCATACCCACAAATATTAGAAGTGCTTACTTAATTCAGTGTTTAACTCGATAATAATATTCCCTTCGTTCTATCTGGTGTTAAGAAGCAAACATCCCAGTGAGTAATTTGCAAGTAATCCCCACGACATTTTGTACTTATTTATTCAGTGCAAGATTAATCCTATTTATATTTATATACGCTGTAGCTTATTTCAAATTCATGTACATTAAAGATTATTTTTGCATATGTGTGTTTAACTAATTTGGACGATCCTTTGGCAATTATTAAGCAATCCACTCGGCTTAAATCTCAATATTACACCGACCCACCCATGGTTGGCTTATACTGAGTGGAAAACACACTCAGGGGATCATCATCTTAGTTTTGATCAAAAGGGTACGCACCGGGGTTATTCTTATTCACCGAAAGTGACTAAGGTAGGTGTATTGGATACGCTTCACCTCCGCTTAACCTCAGTGCGGTAATAAAATATATGTCCAGGAAGTGGGACTGGGATTACCCACTCACTAAACCTCGAGACTGAGGGTCCCCGACGTAATCGAGGTTCGCTCAGCACATTTGCGACTTTTGTCTTAGGCTGGGCTTCCACACCCGAATGTGTCTAGGGACCAGACGTGCAGATGTTGGACCTGGCCGCTTGCTGAAACGACAGCGGATCCGTTCATCTTGGAGCCCCCGTGGAAGGAGAGGAACCTTCAGTTCTCTTCGTTTTCTTCTTACTTTTCTTTTTGAGAGAGATGAGGTAGGGAATGAACCTACTTCTCTCCCCCGCCTGTCAATTTTGGGTCGTCTGCCTGCACTCTTGGTAGTCCCCTGTGATATTGAGATTAGAACTGCTGCTGTTAAGGATAAGGAATCACTCGAGGGCGCCTCCAAAGAAGAGGGTCAAGGAAAGTCCATCGCACTAGTAAACCTAAGAGAGGAGTAAACCTTCTCTTCGGTAGAAGCGGGTTGGAGGCGCCCGTAAAAAAGTACGGGGGGTAGGAACTCTTTTTCAGAAGTGGAGCTGTCCGAGGTTGGCTCCAAAAAAGACACAGGGGAAGCCCCTTTTGGCGCATGATGAAGCTAAGAGGGGAGCCTCTCCACCGCTGGAAGGGGTGCCTCGATTTTCCTCGTCCTTCCTAACACGTAGGGAGGGCAAGACCGCGCTTCGAGACAGATCTCCATGCGCGTTTCCACTATTCTTTTTTACATGTCACAATAGTTGAGAAAGAAAAGATCATATGGAAAGATTAAGAGAAAAGTCTCCATATGATCAGAAATTCCACATCTCCTCATTTACACATAATCGGTCCCGGTCCAGATTTGATGGGCTTTCTCAACCCAGCCCGAAATTCAGGCAAAATTGTCATGGAAATTTAACAATTAAGGATGGCGTAGCCACCTTATATGTGTAGTGAAGGAATGTGAGGAGAGTCGACGGCCCCACGCACCCCGTACCTAATACTTGCCCTAGACAGATGGGGTTTTCGGCCCTCGCAGCAAGTAGGGACCTCACGGCATACGCTGCACCTCGAAAAAGGCTCATAAGAGGACGAAAGGGCTCCGGGCAGCAAGAACCTCTGTGGATAGGAGGGCAAGTTTCGAAAGGGTAGGATGTTATGTAATTAAGATAGAGGGTCGGTGATCACCTATTATTATCATACCCTGGTGCTAGGTGATTGCAGGATGGCATGCAGTCCACCAAAGCACCATGGCTACCGGACCAAACTATGTCCAGGCGGGAAGAGTCCTCCTGGTACAAAGTGCAGGTAAAATGTTTGAGGGGATAGTCGTAATAGTACTAATAAATAATAATACTATTAAATACTATTAATAACCTATACTACTACTAATAATAATACTAATAAATAATAATACCAGAAATCGTAATACGCAATAATTATAATGCGAAATAAAAATGAATAATTAAAAGTAATATAAAAAATACTAAGAATAAGAAATAATAATAAAAATCATAATCATAAAAATAATGCTAATAATAATATTAATAAAAAAAGGGTAAAGTAGTGGTGCATGGGCTCGGGAACTATGTCAGGACACTCAAATTATTTTGGATTCAGGAATTTGGAAGTCGGGACCCTCTTGCAAGGCGCACAGCACCTTCTCCTTTGTCCTGAAAAGGAGGTGCCTTTGAAGGCTAACGAATGACGCAATTTGGCACTGCCTTCAATTCGCCCACTGCAAATCCATTGGGATTACGACCACGTACCCAAGATCCAGCCCCAGACCCAAACCCAATTAAATTGTGTTAGTTTATAAATTCATTTATCTGGAATCGAGTTACAAATTCGGGGTATTAAATTAAGCCTTTGTTTTTGCGCAGGTGGCTTCTCTCTCTCTCTCTCTCTCTCTCTCCTTTGAGGGGGCGGGCCTACTTCAGGCACCAGAGCCTAGTTTGTAGATGTGTTTTTTAAGTTTTTTTTATGCAATTGGAATACAGATACCCTTAACTTTTGGCCGCTGCAATTTAGAAGAGAGTTTGTTTATTTCTTCATAACTTACGAAATATTTATTCCATTCACTTGAAATTTTCACAAAAGATAGATATTAGATAGATCTAAATGTGTGTATAATATTTAGTCTGAATGTTTTGTTAAACTTCAATAATGAATATTTAAATACATTTGTTCTTACTCACCCTTATATTATGGACGCTAGTATATATATATATATATATATATATATATATATATATATATATATATATATATATATATATATATATATATATATATATATATATATATATATATATATATATATATATATAGGGTCTTTCAATAAGGTCGCTCGATTTTTAAATGTAAATAAAACAAGTTGTGTGTGATATATCCACTCAATTTATTTTAAATTTGAAAGTACATTTTATGGCATTAAGTGTGAAAAATGACGTCGTTCAAATGTCCGCCGCGGCTTCGCTTGGTGGAACGTATTCGGGAGGCCCAATTTTCGATGACTTTGTCACATAAATCTGGCTGAATTTGCTGGATGGTGTTCGTTATGTTGACTTTGAGGACATCAACTGTTTGCGGATTATTCGCATTCACTTGCGATTTAAGGTATCCCCAAAGAAAGTAGTCTAATGGCGTTAAATCGCGAGATCTCGGTGGCGAGTTGACGTCACCGCCGCGCGAGATGACCCTGCCCTGAAATCGCTGGTGCAAAATGTCTATCGTGGCGTGCGCAGTGTGGCACGTAGCGCCGTCCTGTTGGAACCACATGTCGTCAGTACCCATATCAGGCATATAATCCAGTTGAAGCCACAAGAAGTTGCTTATCGTCGATTTGTAGGTCTCGCCGTTGACGGTTATGGCAATCACATCTTCGTTCTCAAAAAGATACGGACCGATGATTCCGTTAGACGAAAATCCGCACCAAACAGTGACTTTGTTGGGATGCAATTGGTGCTGGTGTATCTCATGTGGATTGTTTTCGTCCCAAATACGACAATTTTGCTTGTTTACAAATCCACTCATCCAAAAATAGGCCTCGTCGCTGAAGATGATATTTTGGGGGAAATTTGGGGCAACTTCCAACTGCTCTAGAGCCCGATCAGCGAACACACGGCGTTGTCTATGGTCGTTTACCTTAAGTTCCTGGTAAGTTGGATTTTGTACGGGTGCAGACCCAAGTCCCTACGATTAAAGTCGTTACTATGCGTGAAAAGACGGGGAAACAGAGTCTTTTCACAGATAGTAACAACTTTAATCACGCGATAGACTTCCTACACGCCAAACTAATCTACCCATATAAGGATTTCCGCAAAAGAAAGGTCATTGAATCGACCCTTATAAATGAAATCCCCAACTTTAACCTTTCGGATGGGCAATCTAAATGCAGCCCCTACGTCAAAGATCTAATCTTAAAAGATATCTTTAATAAAGTTAAATTCAGGCCCCCTGATTAGGAACTCCAATTGGATCTCTGTAAACTATATATATATATATATATATTGTACGCTTGGTGTGACGACATGTATTCTTAGTGTTCGACTGAGGCTGGCATGACAAACTCCATGCCAAAACTGGTCTCGAGATAATAAACTACTACGCTCCTCCACAGTGGTTTTATTTACATATATATATATATATATATATATATATATATATATATATATATATATATATATATATATATATATATATATATATATATATATATATCAATCTCTTTTTTTTCTTGGGGGGGGGATAGTCGGAGCATAAATTAGGCATTCAAAATGACTTTGCTTCAGCGGCTACCATTCGCTTTAGCTACCCAGGTTTGGATCTCACGTTAATCAGGAAGACCGCTTTTCTGCATCTTAGCAACCCCAGGTAATCCATCTCCTGTTTTAGTTAGCGCGCTGTGAACAGCCAATTATTACTACTATTAATGTTATTATCATCATTATTACTATTATTTACTTCAAACTTAAAAGCGAAAGCCAACGAGGGCATCTCCCCCAGAAACTTGGTGAGAGAGGTTGTCAAGAATGTAACGAACTGAGAGGAGTGAAAATTCGTTTAAGATACATACCCCGAATAATCGCCCCAAGTAGTCTCTTCTTGAAGACACCCGGGCTCCGTTCTCTCCAAACATTTCCATTCATACTAACTTCACCATTTAATAATTTCCAATCAGACACTTTGGACCAGATACCATCGTTCAGTTTCGCCATTTCTCCTTTTTTTTAATCATTAAATTTTCCCCCAGACATTCCCATATCATCATCAACATTATTCTTATGAACAACTTTCACGACAGTGTGATCGGCGCGCATCATCGGCAATTTCAATAAAACCCATTTGGCCGGGAGACAAAATGGAGGAAGAGGAAGCGCGAATCTCTGCTCTAATTACGAGCGCGAATGTGGTGGTGGTGGTGGTGGTGTTGTTGGAAGACGTTGTAAAAGATGGATTGGGTGAATGATGGTTGGTAAGGGAAGAGGGGTGGGGGGCAGGTAGAGGGTATAGTGTATGAGAGACACATGGAGGGCACCTACATGAGACCTCCTCACATGGAAAAAACCCGGAATGGATGAGATACTACAGCACATAACATCCCGTCAGCACATAATACCCCATCAGCACATAGCCCCCATAAACACAAACCACTCCAACAGCACATAGCACCCCATCAGCACGCAGCCCCATACAAACTACCACATCAGCACGTAGCCCCCATACAAACTACCCCAACAACACATAGCCCCATACAAACCATCTAAAACAGCACATAGCCCCCAAGAGCAGATAGCACCCCAACAACACATAGCCCCCATCAGCACGTAGTCATCACATGGGGACTAGCACCCCCATCATCACATAGCCTCCATACAAACCACCCTAAAATCAGATAGCCCCCATCATTACATAACACCGCAACAGCAGATAGCACCCTATCAGCACATACCTCCCATACAAACTACCCCTCAGCACGTAGCCCCCATACAAACCACCCCAACAGCACATAGCACCCCATCAGCACAGGGCACTCCTATCAGCTCATAGCATCCCATTAACACATTAAGCACATAGTACCGCATCAACACAGCACCCAATCAGCACATAGCATCCCATTAACACATATCAGCCAATTAACACATAGCACCCAGTCAGCACATAGTACCGCATCAACAGCACCCCCATCAGACATAGCATCTCATTAACACATAGCACCCCGTTAGCACAGCAACCCATCAACATAGCACCACAGTGCTCTGAAGGGTCATTCTACTCTGATAAAGTGACAGGGGGGGGATGCATAGGGTGGGCATAAAGGGGTGGGGGTAGTCTTGAGGGGCAGTGATACGCGCCCTCCTTACCCTGTGGCGTAGAGGTTACATTTGAAGGATGAATTAATTTGCCCTTTCTAATGGATCAATTGCCCCCGGAAAAGAAAGCAGACGGGTTTGGGGTACACCGATTCTTGGGGCTCTTTGCGGCTTATTATTTTAAGTTAAAAAAAGAAAACTAACGAAGGCATCAACAGATTTTGAAGAGATTTCGAAAAGTGGAGAGAGTGAAGATGTTTGGAAGATTCATTCCTTGAGGGAGGTTTCTTGAAATGGTAGGGACTGGTTCATGTCGAAAAGAGGAAACTACTCGGGAAAGGCGTTCTTAAAATAAATTCGGAGATATAAGGACAAAAGCTCATAACTACGGCACCCTTTTAAGGTACAAGGGATTCAGATCCGTGCCCACCTCCCTTCCTTGGGGCGCGTGGGTTGTCGGAACAAGGTCTGGCCCACACTCGCAGCTTGATGATTTTCCCGCACGCCCCAAGCTCACTACGCTCTCCTCCCCCAAACGGATACAACCACACAAACTCCGCCACCAACTAGCAGAAACAAAAGGTTCGCCAGCACGCGCCCATCAACCGCCATCTTCCCTTGCCAACGTCGAGGCAGGGCGCCAGTGCTATTTATAACGGCACGCGGAACGCGAAAAAACGACTCGACGACCGCAGTCATTTGGTCCCGCCATCGAGAATTTATCAAACGACTCCCCACGTATTTTTGTGGGCGCGCCGCCGAGGCTTTTAATAAAAGGGCATTTGTCTCTCTTTGAAGAGGCCGCCTCTCCTTTGCCCACTGCTGCAGAGCCCCTTCTTACGCAGGCACGACCTCACGAACACCTGGCGGCAGTGCCACAATGCCCCCAAATCGGGCATTCTCGTGGTATGACCAGGTGTACGCGGTTATACGCACACTTGCCTACTGGCCGACCAAAATTAAGGCTCCACCTGGAGATGGTTCTAAGAGTGCTTTAAATGCACAGTTGCTAGGCCAAGGAATATTCAAACACGGCTACAAAAATATACTTTAATAGGACTAAAGATTACATATACATATAGGGCAAGTTAGATGGCAATGCAATTAAATAGTGACTGTTCTCGTCACAATAAAAAAAATAACATTAAGCCATATAACACATTGAGTATAATAAAAAAAAACAACCCATTACTAAAGACACACTAATACAGAGAATAATTATACTACACTTCAAACAATTAGCCTATATAATGGGTTGAGGAATAGGTTCTTGCGGTTTTACCAAATTTATTCATTACCATTAAAAATTTTAGAAAAACTTCATTTTTAATTGATAACAATATGCAATTATAATCAATAATGTATTCTCTGTTGTTATTTACGACTTCTTCTCAACGCTCAACTAGTTTTTCGATGCCTCTGCAATAAAAATCTCTGGATTTTGACTCGAAGAATTCTCCTAACCAGGTTCTTAATTCCACATCAGTATTGAACGAAACGCCGCGCAAATGGTTGGAGAGCGATCGGAACAGATGTCATATTGGCAATGTGAGGACGAGCATTGTCGTGTTGCAGAAGGACTCCGTAACGTCGATGAGGTCGCTTTTCACGAATAGCTTCGGCGAGTCGATACATTTGCTGAACGTAGAGTTCTGCATTGACAATCTCGTTGTTCGCAAGGAGCTAATAAAGAATGATGCCTTCACAATCCCACCACACATACAGCATCGTCTTTCGTGGATGAAGTCCTAGCTTCAATCGGGGAAGTGATTTTTTTTATTGGGGCTAAGCCATTGTTGTTGATGGTTCATGTTGACATAAACACACCACCTTTTCGTCGTCAGTGATGATGCGATGAAGAAATCTGTCCTTATATCCACGAGTAGCATGGTGACGAGGATTTTCATTAAGGTCGTTCAATCGATCTTCATCCAACTTAATGGGGCGACCAGAACGTTCTTCGTCATTAAGATTGAAATGACCGTTTTTGAAACGTGTAAACCACCACTGAGCTGTCCTTTCTGATAAAGCATTTTTTCCGTACACAGCACAAATATCGCGACGAGCTTTGGCTGCGTTTGCATTGGTTCCTGTCTCGATTGAAAATGAATAACAACAAGTGTTGAAAATGCGCCTTTCTTTCAACTTGAAATTTCATTTTGAGGGTACAGAACAAAAATGAAATTAACACAACTATTAAATAAACCGCAATGACTTATTACTCAGCTTCAAGACGTAGCCTAAGCAAAAACCTAATAATCTACGCTGTTAAGAGACGTAGCCTAACCTTTCAAATTTTGCTCTCATTATTTATTATTGTTTCTTAATATGTGCACAAATCACGTCAACAAAACTTAAATCAACGCAACATTAAAAAAAAACGCAAGAACTTATTCCTCAACCTAATATAAAACAAATCAGCAAACATATTTACAAGGAGATACGCTAATGGTATCTTTAATTTATAGCAATAAGGTATTCTAGAGGATTTCTACTTAACCTATCCGCTAAACAATTTTGAGTACCCTTTATATACACAATACAGAATTAATATTCCATGAGCAACAGACTCCAACGCATTAGTCGTCCATTTTGAATCTTGAAATTACGAAGGTACGACAATGCCTTATGGTCACTCTCAATTATTAATTCGGTTCCTATAAGTTACATTCTAAAATGTCGAATTGATCATACTATAGCTACTGCCTCGAGTTCAATGGTGGCGTAAGCCTTCTCCCGGACTGACAACTTCCTGCTCGCATACGCAACGGGTAATCCACTTCCATCATTTTAATACTCCATGAGGGCGCCACCTATACCATCATGAGAGGCATCAGTACGAATCCCAAACTTTTTGTTCGGATTCGGGAGTCTCAAAATAGGAGCAGAGATCAGTTTCTCCTTCAGCTGGTTAAAGCTAGACACTGCAGGGGTAGTCCAACTGACAGGATCGGGTCCTGTTTTCTTTAACATATCATTAAGGGGTGACGATATAGTGGAGAAATTGGGAACAAAGCGCCTGTAAAATGAAGCGGAACCCAGAAATGACCGCAGCTGCTTCTTTGTTTCCGGGGAAGCGGCATTTCAGCTATAGCTTTAACTTTGTCTTCTTGAGGGACAATCTGGTTCTTTCCGATCTTAAAACCAAGATATTTAATCGTATCATAAGCGAAATGACACTTCGACTGGTCTATCGTGAGTCCGTGAGGTCTGCACAGTTAATTCTTCTATTCCCTCAAACGGTTTAGGAATCCTTTTTTCTTCCTTCTCTCACAGGAGTTGCAAAGAAAGGCAATTCTTTTGAGCTTCAGCAAACTGATCATTGCTGGATAACTCGACGTCCGGGGTTGACGAGGAATTTAAAGGTACTGGGGTAACGGTATCTTTCGCAGCTTGGGCCCTGCCGATCACTGGTTGCGCGATGGGTTTTGGGGAGAGCTACGCGCTCTGTCCGATAAGAACAGAACAAAACTTCATCGGCCCATCCTGTGAAATACTGACACTGTATGTAGCACTTTACCACAGGGAACTTACTGGCACGACCTAAAACGTCGTGAACGATCGCAAATTTCTTATGCTGGGGACTTACTGGGGGCAACAGCTTGTCCGAGACTACTATGCCCGTGCAACCAGTGTCTCTTACAAGGGTTGACACTCGGCACCCATTTATCGTGCCCTTCTCAAACTTGAGCACACCGGGGGAGCTCTTATTGAACAGGAAATTTACCTGTTGTTCCGAGTGAGAGGGAGCAGGTGGTGACTGCGATGACGAGGCAGAAGAGTTAGGGGGAAGAGAAGCGGTTACCTGATGGACCTGTTGATTAGGGGTGGTCCTTAGCTGCGAGTTCTGGGCGCAGTTATAACTAAGGTGACCAGGGGTGCCACACGTAAAGCATACGATGGGTTTACGCGGGCAGTGAGACGACGCAGAAGGGAATGTTGGAGGCTTTACGTCTTTTTGTTCACGCTGAGGATGAGGCTTGGGCTGATGGGGCGCCTGAATCTTCACGAAGCTACCATTATTCTTAGTATGGAACTTACTGGGCCCAAACTTATGTTTGGGGGATGGGGGGTGACTCTTCTTGATCTCTTTGGGATATAGGTCGTGGCTAGAAGCGTGAAGGTCGGTTTCCTCTATACACTCTTTAAACGAAAAAGCTCTTCTATCTGTTACGAATGCCTTCAATTCTCTGGGAAGGGTAGCCATGAGTTGACCCCTCAAAATAAAGTCGACTAATGACTCATAGTCGTTAGTCACTTGTGAGGAGTCCAGCCAAAACTGTAAATTGCGGCGAAGGGCGGACCCAAATTGCTTAAACGTTTCTCCCGGCTGTATCCTAGCCGAGCGGAATCTGACCCGATAGAACTCCGGATTCATATTTAATAGCAGAGAAGAGCTCTGCTTTTAGAGTTGAATAATTCAGAGTTGCTTCCGAGGGGAGAGAAATGAAGATTTCACGCAATCGAGTGTTTAAGAGAGAGAGTAGACAGGCAACTCCATATGATTCTAAATCCCAATTGTTGACTTCGCATTTGTTTTCAAAGTGGGTCAGATAAGAACAAAAATCTTCTCCGTCTTTATACGTGGGGTTTTAACGAAGGTCGTTGTGGCTGATGGTTACGTGATTCCACATAAGTCATTTCGACATGATAACGGCTTAATTCTCTCTCATGCTGTCGTATTTGTTCTCTCTCTTCTTCTTCTCTCTGTGTTTGTTCTTTCCTTTCTTCTGCTTCTCTCTGTGCTTTCCTTTCTGCCCGTTCGTTTCGTTCATCATCTTGAACGTAAGCGATTAAATCCTTTCCTCATAGTCCTAGGATCTGTCCCTGCTTATGAAAACGATCAAATGAAGACATCCTGAATATGCTGCGTTCGTCTTTCAGCACACGAGAAAGCTTACCAGAACAAGTGAGGCTCTTCCTAACAAATCTAACGTACTTGTAATCAACAATTATCCCCCCCCCCCCAAAAAAAAAACTTACTAAAGGTTGCAATTAATTATGCACACCGGAAAAAGAAAATAACTAACGATGGAACCTGACTCAGGAATGAGTCTTCCGGTAATCTTACTACAGCAAAACCAAAATTTGGCGGCTATTCTTGTCGTTTAATTAGTGGTATCTTGAATCATGTAAATACGCTAAACTTGAAAAAATATAATTGCCTATTAATAAAAAAAAATTGTCCTATTATTTTTGCTTGAATATTCCTGACACTTGCAATGTATGGAGTGGAATTAATGATCTTTAAGTAAATAGCAAAAGATCGGTTGGGTGGAATCTTTTACAAATCCAAAGACCTGATGCCAGGTTTATGTCGTGGAATGACCAGGTGTATGCGGGTATACGCACACTGGCCTACTGGCCGACCGAAATTAAGGCTCCACCTGTGGATGGTTTTAAGAGTGCTTTAAATACACAGTTGCTAAGCCAAGGAATATTCAAACACGGCTACAAAAATATACTTTAATAGGACTAAAGATTACATATACATATAGGGCAAGTTAGATGGCAATGCAACTAAATATTGATGGTTCACTGCTAAGATGATTAACCCTATCAATTAAGTTTGAACCGAGGGATAATTAATTAAGTAATGATTTTACAATTATGCACGTTCTAGAGCAAAGGGAATCCCTGAGGTTCAACTCGGTAAAGGTTGGAGGAGCGTGACGAAGCGGGGGTTAAATCCCTTTTACTTCGATGTGCGGCCAGTAGGACCAGGTAGGTAAGTTCGACCTTGAACTTGTGGTTGTCTCAAGGGACGCTCAATTCAACTTCGGGAAACTGCAGTTGGGGGCCTCTTATCATTAAGAGGCAAACGGAGGGTGCTTCAGGGATGGCTTTTCCGATCCTTAAAAACTATCTCCACCACTAGCTTTTCCCTGGCTCTTCGACAATCAGTCAATTATTCTCTGGACGAGAATGTAGTCGATTCCCTCTCGACTAACGAAGACGTTACGGCTGAAGTACTGGACTGCGGCTTCAGACACAACCTGCATGTGAACTTCGAAGTCTCGAATATATACTCCAAAATTATCTAGACGGGGAGAGAGAGATTCATCGCCAACAGACTTCCTTAATTGCCTTGGGTCGCGATAAGGGCCCATAGCGAGAAGTCGCGATGCCCATTTAATGGTCTTTCCATTGTTCAATTTTCGCAGTATATAGGGCGGACGAATTTAGAGCGGTCAACGGCAAACTGGGGAATTCAGGAGGGGGGGAATTCCTGCTCTCTCTCCTTATTCTCCCAGAGCCACCAACAAGCACGCCCAAGTGCCGGTTGAAACCAGGGATGGCAGATGGTTTAGAGAGTTTATAGCATATTTTCACTCAAGGTTTGGCATTTTTTGACAAAAGAATATTAGATAAATACTATTGGGGGGGGTAGGGGGGAATTGAAATGCTTTTATAATCTATTGGTCGGTGAGGGGCGACAAAAAATGGTTAAAAATGGTATCATGTAGAAAAATGGATAAAAATGGCATCATGTAGCTCGTTAGGGGTACACCCGCGCCGCTAAAGACAGTACAGTCATGGGCAGAAATTTTGAGACTACTATATTTTTTCATATAAGAAAAATAATAGAACTAATCAATGTTGTATTTTGTTTTAGTATGTGTGCATCATAATTTGAAGGTGAAATATACAAATAGTTATAGTTCAAACCACCTGTATTAATAAATACAGAAAATTGATTCGTGAGGTCAATATTCAAATGCTGTCCCTTGTTCTTCAGGAGTGCTTCAAGTTCAAATGCTGTCCCTTGTTCTTCAGGAGTGCTTCAAGTTCAAATGCTGTCCCTTGTTCTTCAGGAGTGCTTCAAGTCGATATCTTGACTGATATTTCTTCATTTTTGTTCAATAAACACCGCAACTTCTTACAATTGGATGGCTTCTGCTTATCAAATGCCAGTTTGCTTATCGCCCACAAATTCTCTATTAAGTTCAAATCTGACGAATTCCTGGACCAAGATCCAAAAGTTCGATGTTATTTTCAGCCATGAAGTTTGTTATTGCTTGTATGACAAGGTGCGCCATCATGCTGAAAAATGCAGTTATCATCCTCAAATTGGTGCTGAACTACGGCGAAAAGGTGCTGATGAAGCACGTTTTGGTACCATTTTTAGTTCATGGCCTTGTTCTTGGGCAAAATTGTTCGTGTTCCAGTTCCCTTAGATGAGAAGCAGCCCCAGAAATGGAGTGTATTCGGATGCTTCACCGTGGGTACGAGACTGAAGTCGTGAAAGCGCTCCCCTTTTCTCCTCCTAACGAGGGATCTTCCAGAAGCTTAAAACAAGCGGAAGGGTGATTCAACAGAGAATATCACTTTGCCCTAGTCTTCAACAGTCCATTCTTTATATTTACTACAAAAATGGAGCCTATTCTCAAGGGTTTTCTTGGTGAGATGAGGCTTCTTCGCAGCCCTCCTCGACCTGAGCGAGACCTTTGTCAAAAAGTCTCCGCTTCATTGTGCGTGCTGAAGCGTCGACACCTGCTTCTTTCCAATCGTGAGCAACCTTGGCACTCGAGCCAACATGGTCCTTGAGCTGGGACTTTATCGAGTCAAGTCACAATTCATGTCATTCTTGACTACGCCAAGGAAACAAGGAGAGATATGCTTCATTCATGCTGATATTCATGCGAACGGGTCGATGGCAACCACACAAATATATTTTGCTACAATTCAATGTCAAAAGTCGCCACTAACCATCATTCTTTTTCACATTGGCGTGCGACTGAACATCTAGCCTACTTCCTCCATTGCTCGGCAAGTTTTCCACTCGCGTTTCACCATAACTTCACATAGCTCAAAGAGCATTTATTTTACTCTGCACCAGGGGCGGATCGTAGCTAAAATTAGTGGGGCGGCTGCATCAGACTTTTTTTAACATTGTTTTAATATTGTCTAAAGGGAAATAAACATATAAAAAGAAAATTTATAGATAAACTTGATAAAATCCTAAACAGAACAAAATCAAACATTTTTTACTTACTAATAGCCTAAATTGTTACAGTTCAAGCTTGATCCATTCATTTAAAAACGAAATCCATTCTTCTAGTTTTAATTTGCGCGTAAAGATTAATTATTTTCTCTTTGATCTCTGAATGACTACTGGGGAACTCTTTCTCCATTGAAAGCAGTGCAAGTGCATTTAGTCTTTCAGAATTCATAGTGCTCATTATAAGTGTTTTATTCTTTTCAGGTTGGAAAAGCAGCATTCTGCCTCTTATGTAGTCATGGGAATTGTCAAGAGGATTTTATCAGTTTCGTAATTTCACTAATAACATCATCTAGATTATTTTTCAAAATAAATTTCAGAAGCTCAATTAATTAATAAAAGAACCGAAAAAAATGAATTAAATTCTACACTTTATCACATTCAAGAATATAAACACGTTTTTAAGCACGAAACACCTTCCGCCAGCACACCAGCGTCGGCAATTCGTGAGCCACATTGCTCTCTCTCCCTTGCATACAGCTTCCTATCTAGGACATGTGAGCATGCGCACAACAGCCAAACACCGCATCGCTGGAACTGTGAAGCGCACAGTTCTGTACAAGGACTTTAGTATTTTTTTCATAAACTAGGGGATGGCTACTGACATTAAGCTTAAGGATTATATAATGTACAAATATAAAGAAAGAATTTAAGAAAAAAGGACTTATTATATTGAATGTTATCGATAATATCGAGTGGAAATAGGGGATGCTGCAGTTCCGCAGTACCTATCCCTGCACGTTCGCAAACTTTGACCTACATACTATGAAAAGTATAATCATATCAATTCATATATATATTTACACTTTTCACAGTGCCTAAAGTAAAGCGAATAATTTCAGTGCAATAATAGCGAATTCATTCTCTTTAGCAATTTCCACTGAAGTGAATAATCCCATCCTTTATGTTGCTATATCATTTCGTCTACGTAATTAATATCGCTAAATTAATTATTTACTGTAATAAAGCACAGAATCCAATCTCTTTCCTTGCGACCTTCCAGAAGAAAGAGTTTAAAAAAGGACTAGGCTCTATTACTAAAGGTTAAAAAAGGCCTAGGCTCTATTACTAGAGATTAAAAAAGGCTTAGGCTCTATTAGTAGAGGTTAAAAAAGGCCTAGGCTCTATTACTAGAGGTTAAAAAAGGCCTAAACATTATTATTACAGGTTAAAAAAAGGTCTAGGCATTATTACTAAAGGTTAAAAAAGGCCTAGGTTCTATTACTAAAGTTTAAAAAGGCCTGGGCTCTATTACTAGAGGTTAAAAAAGACTTAGACATTATTATTACAGGTTTAAAAGGCCTAGCCTCTATTACTAGAGGTTAAAAAGGCCTAGGCATTATTACTAAAGGTTAAAAAAGGCCTAGGCTCTATTACTAGAGGTTAAAAAGGCCTAGGCTCTATTACTAGAGGTTGAAGGTTAAAAAAGGCCTAGGCTCTATTACTATAGGTTAAAAAAAGCCTAGGCTCTATTACTAAATCTTAAAAAAGGCCTAGGCTCTATTACTAAATCTTAAAAAAGGCCTAGGCTCTATTACTAAATCTTAAAAAAGGCCTAGAAATTATTATTACAGGTTAAAAAAAGGTCTAGGAATTATTAATACAGGTTTAAAAAGCCTAGCCTTTATTACTAGAGGTTAAAAGGCCTAGGCATTATTACTAAAGGTTAAAAAAGGCCTGAGCTCTATTACTAGAGGTTAAAAAAGACCTAGACATTATTATTACAGGTTAAAAAAGGTCTAGGCATTATTAATACAGGTTTAAAAGTCCTAGCCTATATTACAAGAGGTTAAAAGGCCTAGGCATTATTACTAAAGGTTAAAAAGGCCTAGGCTCTATTACTAGAGTTTAAAAAGGCCTGGGCTCTATTACTAGAGGTTAAAAAAGACCTAGACATTATTATTACAGGCTTAAAAGGCCTAGCCTCTATTACTAGAGGTTAAAAGGCCTAGGTATTATTAATACTGGTTAAAAAAAAGGCCTAGGCATTATTACATGTTAAAAATGCCTAGGCATTATTATTACAGGTTTAAAAGGTTTAGGCATTATTTATACATCTTTAAAAAGGCCTAGGCATTATTACTAGAGGTTAAAATATGTCAAGGCATTAATTAATAGTTATCTTTCAACAGCTTGCAGCAAATTTGGAACTATTTAAATATTTATAATAAGTATTTTTTGTCTTCTAAAAACGACTTTAATTTCTTGACAAAATACTTAAAACATAGGTTGTTAATATTTTTCAAAAAGTTCTACACCATATGTTACTGAAATTGATTAGCAGAATAGAGGTGGATTCAGCATTGTAAGGAAGATATGTAAAACCTCGATGATGACTCAAAGCAAGAAAGGCCCCTTCAACTTGGATTAATGAAGTAAATGTAGTTGCAGAAATACAATTCATTCGATAGCTTACGAAGCTTAAATCTCAATAGGTTTGGTTTCGATTTTACACCATCTTAACCTCACCAAGTTATCTGTTCGATGGAAGATAAAAGCGTTGCGCAACGCCCATAACAGGTTGTTTCAATGATGAAAAATAGTTAATCCAGATGAACAAAATTGGCTGGGACTTGGATTTACTAATAAGACCCAAAGAGCAAAATGCTGTCGAAAAGGTAACTAACTACCAATGGATCAACTGGTTCTGTCACATTCAAAGCCGAGAGGTCCGTACAGAAAGTTATATCGACAATTTGGAGGGTTGAAGAAGGCGCCAATTTTGACAGACTTTCCTGAATAACAACGATCGATCACATCTACTTATCAGTACTACAGTTTTTAGAAAAATGAAAGTGAAATTACTGGAAAAAATATGCATCGAGGAGTATTCTTTTGCCAGGATTACTCACCAGCTCATCGAAGGTTTGTCGTGCTACTTTGGGGGAATTTCGATGGGAAATCTTACACCCATCCGCCTTACAAACCTCATCTTGCCCCGTCGGATTTATTTATATTCTCCAGAATGAGGATAAGGTCAAAGGAGCTCGGTTTCCGTCGCTCACTCATGCAAAATCAGCACTGAGGGACTAGAAAAATGGAAACATCGCCTCCAGAAGTGTATTAATGCAACGGAATGTTCCTGAAGGGATGAAATTAAGAGAAGTGAACATTTGTAGAAGCCACGTAGACTATTTGGGACACACTCGGAATGAAGGGTACTTGACTCTTAACCAATTTTCAAGTGCTTTTTTCCCCTACCCATTCAACCGATATGTTACTGGTCCCATTTAAGCGGACTACCCCAAAGGGATAACGAAACCGACATACAAATCAGAATGACAATAATTACTGGCAAAACCAGGGAGGTGGGCGATCATCGTTAGGGGTGAAAGGGCAGAAAAAAAAAACGGTAGTACAGTCCCCGCCATCAGCCAGTGAGCATTTAGAATCCTTATACAACACAAGAGAGAACTATCCATTCAGCACTTCAATGCCAAGGGAGTAGTGAACCGATTACTCTTTTTAGCATATTTAGATTCCTTATTCACCCAGTCTCGATCTCACATCCTGCTCATCAACACTTACAAACACACTAGCAAAAATAAGTTCAACAGTGAAGGTCAAACAAAGAATATTTTCGGCACATTCAAACAATGAAATTTAATACTCGAGCCAGTTTAGGCTGAGAATTTCTTTTCGGAACATCAGCGAATTTCTGAAATTGACAGGATTTTAAAGCAAGACGAATTCCTTGGAAACACATACGAGGGTGTCTGAAAGGAGTCCAAAATAACAGCTGAGACCGAATGTTCTCGAGTGTGCCAACGCCTCCAAGCGAGAAAGAGGTTTGAGAGGTCTGCATTCATCAAAGGAAGCTTTGAAATAAAGCCGTTATTGTTTTCTTTATTTAAAAAAATAAATCTTTTTTAGTCGTGGGAGACTCTACATCTGACTATGTCGGTCGGTCAGTCCACATTTTGCTTTTTTTTTGTATTAATGTAACTATTCGGCTTATTCTAACGAAATTTCAAAATTATATGTTGTTTTACATTCTCTTTCGAATGATATATTTGCCAAGGTCCTCCCAAGGTTAGTCCTGGAATTATTGAAAGTTTTGAAGGTCGTAAGGTTATAAATCAGAATAAGTGAGAGCACGCGACTTTTGGTTAGTAGACCTTGTTACTCTACGACTCAATTTTAACAGAATTTCACTTTTCTGTTTTCATGCTTTAAAGAATATGAGATTTTGAAATCACGAATCAATTTAAGCACATTAGGTAATCCCTTGTGTTTTCCTGTTTTAAAGAATACGAGATTTTGAAATCATGAAATATGAGCATATCTCGCCCTTGTATTTTCTTACTTTAAAGAATAAGGGGGGTTTTTTTGTTTTTTGTTTTTTTTACTTCACGAGCAAATTTGAGCATAATTTGCCCTTGTGTTTTCGAATCAATTTGTGTTAATTTCGCCTTTGTTGTTTTCCTACTTTAAAGAATACGGTTATTTTTAGTTCAAGACTTAATTTTAACAGATTTTGCCCTTGTGTTTTCCTGTTTTAAAGATTACGAGATTTAGAATTCACGACTCAATTTGAACACATTTCACCCTTGTTTTCCTGATTTTAAAAAATAAAAGTTTTTTGAGTCCACTACTCAATTTGGCCATATGTCGCCTGTATTTTCCTGCCTTAAAGAATTTTTTTAAAGTTTATTTCAATTTGAGCACATTTCGCTCATATGATTTCCTGCTCTAAAGGATACGACCCTTTTTTAGCTCATGTCTCAATTTGAGTATATTTCGAACTTGTGTTTTCCTGCTTTAAAGGCTACGAGATTTTTCAGTTCACGACTTAATTCGAGCATATTTCGGCCTTGTGCCTTGATTTAAAGTTTGTTTTGTTTTTTTAGTTCAACTAAATTTGAGCACATTTTGCCCTTCTGTTTTCATGCTTTAAAGAATGCGTGTTTTTGTGTTCACGACTCAAGCTGAACAGATTTAGTTAGCCCTTGTGTTTTCCTGTTTTCGATCTTGTAAGAAAACGAGAAGCAAATGTAACGGTCCCTTACTCTTGACTACTCTTACGAGCAAAAATTCCGAGCCTTGTTTCATGTCGACGTGTCAGGGTAATCCCCATCTTCAGGAAAATACAGATCTCAAAAAGGCACATAGTAAAGTGACACTTGACTAGGGTTCTTTCCTTAAATCAGTGGTCTCGACGAACTCCGCCTCTGAAGGGGGTTTTCCAGTGGTCTCAGCGAACTCCGCCTCCGAAGGGGGTTTTCCAGTGGTCTCGACGAACTCCGCCTCCGAAGGGGGTTTTCCAGTGATCTCGGCGAACTCCGCCTCCGAAGGGAGTTTTCCAGTGGTCTCAGCGAACTCCGCCTCCGAAGGGGGTTTTCCAGTGGTCTCGACGAACTCCGCCTCCGAAGGGGGTTTTCCAGTGATCTCGACGAACTCCGCCTCTGAAGGGAGTTTTCCAGTGATCTCGGCGAACTCCGCCTCCGAAGGGAGTTTTCCAGTGGTCTCGGCGAACTCCGCCTCCGAAGGGGGTTTTCCAGTGGTCTCGACGAACTCCGCCTCCGAAGGGAGTTTTCCAGTGGTCTCGGCGAACTCCGCCTCCGAAGGGGGTTTTCCAGTGGTCTCGACGAACTCCGCCTCCGAAGGGGGGTTTCCAGTGATCTCGACGAACTCCGCCTCCGAAGGGAGTTTTCCAGTGCTCTCGGCGAACTCCGCCTCCGAAGGGGGTTTTCCAGTGGTCTCGACGAACTCCGCCTCCGAAGGGAGTTTTCCAGTGGTCTCGGCGAACTCCGCCTCCGAAGGGGGTTTTCCAGTGGTCTCGACGAACTCCGCCTCCGAAGGGAGTTTTCCAGTGGTCTCGGCGAACTCCGCCTCCGAAGGGGGTTTTCCAGTGATCTCGACGAACTCCGCCTCCGAAGGGAGTTTTCCAGTGGTCTCGGCGAACTCCGCCTCCGAAGGTGGTTTTCCAGTGGTCTCGACGAACTCCGCCTCCGAAGGGAGTTTTCCAGTGGTCTCGGCGAACTCCGCCTCCGAAGGGGGTTTTCCCAAAGAACCACCACTCCGTGGATCTGTAAACTTTGCCTAAGTTGTGCGAGCGTCGGGTGTTGAGTGGAGCTAAGTTTGTTTATTAATGGCAACGGGTGCAAATGTTCGTATCGGTGAGGCCGGTTCGAGGTTTGTACGCGATTAGTTTCGGATGGTGATCGTATCGGAGCCTCGTGAGGGCGACTCGTTCGTGACGAGGGGTCAATGTTTCTTGGAGTGGGGTGGAGGGAGGGGAGTCAATGTCTGATGGAATGGCATTCAGAAGCCAGATTACGGAGTGGCGGAATCCAAAGAAGATCCCAGGAGTTACTTCTTCCTTTAAATTATATCACGACTAAAGTTGTGATACATAAACAACCTAGGAGTCGATGAATCATTCCATAGGAATTTATCTAATAAATGATAATCTCCCCCTCTTATCTCTGCGCCAGCGCGGATCAAGACGGAACCAAGTTTATTCAGGAGTCGGTTTTCCTTTATTTCAGAAAAGAAGGATCCTAGGATCTTATGGATCCTACAGAGGATCGAGCGAAGCGTGCGCTTGAAGAGCGCCATTATCAGGAAAGAACTTTTAAAGGTAAGGAAACAAGACGAAATTGTTAGCGTGATTTGAGGTTCAGCAATAATGTTTCCTTTCCCTCACACCCGCAGGGGGATAATAAGTGAAGCTTTAATCTCGAGGAGTGCGTGCCCTCCAAGCCCCAACACAAGGGCAAATCGGGAAAAACTCCGTAAAGAAATTCCTTCTCTTAACTATAAGTTTTGACTATTTAGATTTGTTCTCGCACTTACACCGCTCTCCTGGAAGTGTCACTGCTTTCACATTCAACAATTACACCCCGCGACGTCCCGTTTTGTAGTGCATATTACCTCACTGTGTGTGACGTCACTCAGTGAGGTGATGCATACTACTAAAACCTAACCTAACTTAAACCGAATAAAACACAAAAATCAGCATGACAATAACTAGCAAGCTCGAAGGAACCAGGGGGTTGTTTCCTTTAGGGAGAGAAGTAGTATGCATCACCTAACTGTGACCATTACTTTAGTCTTGTTCATGCCTGTTCTATGTTGACTTTAATAATGACGTTTTGTTGATGCTTTCAACGATTCCTTTAATAACAATGAAAATAATGAATCTTGTTCATGCCTGTTGAGACCGGTAATGGTCAGACACTAGTACCCCTCTTTGTTCACCTTCTCTCGCTAGGAATTGTCGTGCTAATCTTTGTATGAGTTGTGGGAGACGTCACACATACTAGTCCGTTTTATTACCTCCGCGTTTATTGCTCACCCATAGGCGAGGCAATTGCAGTATACCTATTTATTGCAATCATTCCTATCTAAGTGAGACAATTGCAAGCAATCCTATATATTGCAATTTTTGCTATTTAGGCGAGAATAGTGAAATATTTCTTATTTATGCGAGGCAATTGCAATAATTCCCATTTAGGTGAAATAATTACAATCATTCCTATTTATGCAAGACAATTGCAATATTTCCTATTTATGGGACAGTTGCAATTATTCCCATTCATACGAGACACTTATAAACATTCCTATTTACACAATACAATTTCCTATTTATTAAATCATTCTTCAGTGCACGCTACAATTGCAATTATTCCTATTTATGCGAGACAATTGCAATCAATCATATTTATGCGAAATAATTACAAGCATTCTCGTGTATTGCAATCATTCCTATTTATTACAGTCATTTATATTTATGCGATACAATTACAATCATTTCTAATTACTATTACGATCGTTCCTATTTAAGCGATACAGTTGCTAAATTTTATATTTATTTCAATCTTTCCTATTTTTGCGAGATTATTGCCAACCTTGATATTTATTTAATTCATTCCTATTTAGCCGCTCAATCATGATCATTCTTATTTATGCGAGATAATTGCCAACCTCATTTTTTTTTACAATTATTCCTATTTATGCGTTACAATTACGATAATTCCTATTCACGTGAAACAATTGCCAACTTTCATATTTATTTCAATCATTCTTATTTATTACAATCATTCCTATTTATGCGAGACAATGACAATCAGTCCTATTTATTTATTTTTTCAAGTAATCAACTGTACCCTATGACGTCCCATCCCATTCATTCAGTTGCTTCCCTATCTCGAAATCTTCTGCTCGGGATATTTATTAATCCAAGACTATTTGGGGTATTTTTGAGATTGCAAATGTCATCTTATTCTGTTTATTTTTTCATTTACGTATGCATTTTTATTTTTTGTTAAATATAGACTTAATATACCCGTGTACTCATTTTCCCTTAGAAAGAGCAATACAATTTCTTCGTTGGGCAAGTCTTAGAATAGTGTTAGATTTATAGACCCATAAACGATTCAATTTAAATTGAAACAAACCTCCCATCCCCGACAAAGGGGTATCAAGTTTGTACTTTTAAGTATCAGTGCTCTTTGTACGAACTTGTCCCTACAAGTTGATAAAACAGTTCCCAAATCCAGTGTTTCGGGTTGTGGTGTGTAGCTGCAATAATGTTTATCTTTAACTTTGATTATTATTTCTATTTATCCATTTTCATTATTCATTAAATGAAAATTTCATCGTCAGTTATTACAGTTTCCTTAATTTTCTTAATTAAAAAATATAAAGGGAAATAGAAATAAGGACTTCCCTTCCCTTCGCAGGGAAATAGTTATTTGTCGAGAAACGTGAAAAGCCAGATAATTAAGAGCTGACGACGTCCGCTTTGCCTCGTCCTACTCCCTGACTTCCAATGGCTTGAAAATATCCGGTATCTGATTGTCTGAAGAGGGTTTAGCTTTTCCCCCTCTAATCATTTTACCCTTATTTACTATCGTGAGGGAAGAATTTCCTCTTTCTCCCCTCATTCAGCTTGTTTCAATTTGTTTCTTCCCTTCCCTCCAACTTCCGCTAAGATTAACATTAGCTTCCTTTTCTCATATTTCCGAATAATGGCTAACAGCGAACTTGAGGTCCTACCAGCCATCGGTTATTTAGGTACCACCAGCCTAGTGTACTAGTAGGCCTCTAATTTTCTCCGAGGGTGGGGGTGGGGGTAAGTCGCATTCTAATATAATTTAGGGTGGAAACCTGATCTCAAAACTCGAAAGGACTATTTGAAATGGGCCTACTTTGAATTTAGACCCTCCTCTCCACACGCACACAAACCTCCGCCTCCCCAAATCTACCCCAGTAGTAGGGGATTTTAGTAGGAGAAAATAATAGGAAAGTGAAAATGAAGAGTAGAATCAAAGACAGGTCCCTGGTGATAGGCTATCTCTGGCCTTCTTTGCGTTTTGACATGTTTTTTGTTTTGAGTGTATATATATATATATATATATATATATATATATATATATATATATATATATATATATATATATATATATATATATATATATATATATATCATCACTAACTCTATAATTTAAGAAGAGGATTTTTTTGAGTATTTGAATAATAATTTCATCTTAGTTTGGTTATGACTTATGTTTTTTTATCAAAGTTCAGAAATAAATATAAGTATCAAAATTTTGACTTTTTAAAACCCACAGAATTAAAAATGGTGCAGTTCAAAACATCTATCTTTATATATCTTCTTCTATAACTATATTTGAGTAAAGTGATTTTTTGAAAGGGAAGAAATTTAGTTTAGAGTTCCTTTTTAAAATTATTATAATTGGTGAAGTTCAGAAAACTTATAAAAAAATAACCTAAGCACCCCCCGTAGGGGGGAAGGGCGAAGCCATTGCCTGATATATATATATATATATATATATATATATATATATATATATATATATATATATATATAATGAAAAACACAAAGTATCACGTGAGGGTGGCAAATGAATGCAATATCCCGCAGGAAAAAATGAAAAGGTGTTTCCAAGTACTTTCGAACTTTATTAAGTACCTTATCAAGGATAACTACAAGAAATAGTATTATATTAGAGGTAATATAATACTATTTCTTGTAGTTATCCTTGATAAGGAACTTAATAAACTTCGAAAGTACTTGGAAACACCTTTTCCTTTTTTCCTGCGGGATATTGCATTCATATATATATATATATATATATATATATATATATATATATATATATATATATATATATATATATATATATATATATATATATATATATGACATTCAAGCCTTTATAGCAGAGGTTTTTGGTACCCACTACTATGGTGAAGATTTCAATGGTTTATTTTACGCACGGATTTTGCGTTGTTTTATTTTGTTTGTTTTTTTAATTTATGGTCGGTTGATCGCGCTATAATTGGGGAATTAGTACTTAACTAAATGTATTTTGATTTGTAGTGTTGAGTATTGGAATTCTATGTGAACATTGGATTTATGTCATTGTCGATTTTGTAAAAGATTTTGCGTGTCTTATATCATCAAAGTCCATGTGCAAACTCGGGAAGGAGGCGCCGGTGTACGGAGTCCCAGATCTTGTTTGCTCTTCGGTGAAGCTCCACCTTTATGGGGGTCAATCCCAGTTCACCATGGAGCTCACCCTGCCTTCTCATATCTCTCCTTCGGGTTCTAGTTATATAGTTATAATATAGACAGCCTTATTTTGAACCCTTTGTAGTTTAAGGACTTGGGTCTTGGGACTCGCGTTTATAGGGACCAGGGGGGGGGGTACAGAAGTTTTGAGCGAATGCATGCGTTATATATCTTCAGTTTATTGGAGGAACTCAGGTTTAAAAATCGCAAAAATTCCCCCAAGTCCCTCCGTGCATTCGCTGTATTTCTAGCTAGGTGACTCCCATATCCACCAGTCGTAATCCAGAGTCCCAGAATTGTGCCCTCCGTGCAGTATGGGATGTGTGCGAGGGTCCGCCGGAAGAGTGGAATTATCTGGTACTTTGTAGCATTGGTGGATATCTTCCATCTTCTCTCGAAAGAGTTGATGTTGTCGATTTCCACAGCCGTACTCTGTGCCATTTAATTCACATTCCGATAAAGTGTCGTACAGGTCATCGTGATGTCGTCTGCAAATTGGACCTCCAATGAGCCTTCTGTCAGAGGTTGGGAAAGGTCAATTCTGTAGATGTTATAGAGCAAGGGACTGATACACCTGCCTCGAGTGCCATTGAAGCCTTTAATGTGCACAAACGCTTTTCTTTCTATTACGTAATCGCATAGTATCCTTTCAACTATGGGGTCGAGGTCCAGTTGTAAGATTTTGTATTGCAGGCCTCTCCTCCATACTTTGTCAGTCAATCCTGATGTTTTTAAGACCGGGGCAGTGGCTAAGTAGACACACGCCGTTAGATCACGTTCAATAAGTTCGGAGTATACCCTAAGTACGTTGCTTAAACTCATACACTAACCAAGATTGGTCGCATGACGTTTCAGAGATACCTTAACATTTACCATTGATACTAAACAAAATAGAACCCAAGCGATAATAATTTGTGAACAAATAACAGGAAAAGGGAATCAAAGTTAGACCCGGGCCTACATTGGAAAATGAACTCCTTTTTGGAGCCTCTTTTTCTCCTCACCGACAAATCCCCGAAGAAACAAAAAGATACTAAATCAAACACAGTAAGTTATTATTAACGACTTACAAAAACAACAGCTAACGCGCATAGCATAAACAAAAATATTAGCAATAAAGACAAATGGCTTGAACGCCAAATTATATGTTATATATATATACCTGTATATATATATGTATAAAACAACGATAAAAACAACAACGAAACCACAAATCAAAAAAATTTGAAAGCGATAGGCCTGATCACCAGGCTCTAGCATCACTTTGCACCCTACCACACTTCTTTCTCTTTTCACCACTGGTCTACTTTCCGCTATCTATTCACACACCCTTTCTATCCCCTCACCTGCATACTCTCACAAAGACAAATCCCCGGATGACTTTATGGTTTAGGGCAGGGAGCGGGCAACCTTTTCAGAGAGAGGGTTAAATGAGACCTTTGGGAGCAGGCCGCGGGCCGTAGTGACGAACGAAATCCCCAAAGTGACAGTATATATGGTCACTTTATTAGTGACGAACAAGGTGGCGGGCCAGAAGCTAGGACTTCGCAGGTCGGAGGTTGCCCGCCCCTGGTTTAGGAGATAATTTAATGCCAACACTTCTCTTCAACACATCCCTGCACTTAAGCAGCGGCCCCCTGGGTTAGGGGATGAACGTCATCTAGGGTACAAAGGCGAAACAATTTATTTGACTCGAAATTAGAGGGAAATACCAACGAGGGAATCTCCCGCGGTTTGTAAGGATGTGTAATATGGAGAAGATGGCGGAAGTGACTTACATGCCCACCCCCTACCTCTCTACTGCGAGGTAGGCGACGCGTAGGATGGCCACTTTGCTCCTTGGTTGGGTCCACGGGTCCCTAAGAGAGATGGTGTGTGTAATGCAAGTTTGTGTGAGGTTTGGGCCGACTATGAGTAGGTGTGTGATGTTGTCTGGGCTTTGGTTGCACCTGGTACATGTTGGTATGGGGGCGATGTTTATTCTGTTTGAATTGTTGTAGTATAGTGGAGTGACCTGACCTGTGTTGAGAGAGGATTACTTGGTGTGTTCTGTGTAGTGATTTCTATGATTCATTTAGTAAGGGGTGGGGGGCTCGTTTAGGATGTTTGGTGGTAGTGTATTCAAATAACTTTGGGTTGAAGGTAGTGTGGATGAGTTTGTTTAAGTTAAGGTTTGGTGGTGGGGGACGAAGGTTATTGTAAAAGGGTTGGAAGTAGTGTGCTGGGGATTCTTTATTGTGCCTGGGTGGTGGGGGCTTTGCTGCGATGTGGTGGTTGGGGTGGGGACAGGTCAATGCTCTGCTTAAGTGTTGGGTTGCAATCATGTCTAGGTGTATTTTGATTGGGTGTTTTTTTTTTTGTTTCAGCTTGTAGGGTACGGGGTGGGTGTGCTGCGTGTACATTCTGTGTGTTTTGGAATTTGTTCATGTGAAATTTACTTGGATGTGGTTGGATACCATGCTGGTGTTGCGTAGTTGAGGGTGGTGTGGATGAATTGTTTGTATAGAGTGGAGAGAGGCTCTTTCTGTTGTCCCAAATATAATATTTGATAGTGCTTTGAGGGCATTGATTTTGTTGTGTTGTGTGAGGCTGTAGCCTTTTTGTAATGTTTGTTGTGTGGGTTTTGAGTGTTATGTGGGTAGTGTGAGTACTAAGGGGGGGTAGTGGCAGGTGTTGTCCGTTTAGTCTGATTTTTGAAGGGAATTGTGCTGTGAGTAAGATGTCATCTGCCTAGATGTTGATTATTGGGGTTTGTGGTTGTGGGATGTTATGTGTGAATAGGTTGAATAGTAGGGGTGAGAGAATGGCTCATTGTGGGACCCCATTGTGGAGTGGTCGGGTGTAAGAGTTATGGGTTCGGATGGAGACTTTGGCCTGTATTTAAAAGATGAAATTTATTACACTTTTTGGAGAAGTTGGTGTTCAGGATTTTGTGTGCTGGGATATATTTTGGCACTGTGCCAAAGTCTTTGTTTATGTCTATTGCGGCAAGGGCTGGTTGAAGACATCGATTATGTGTTGTGTGAGGCTGGTGAGGAGGGTCGTGGTTGAGTCTGCTTTCCTGAAACCGTGCTGTGTCTGAGACATATCTGTATATTCGTGTTGATTCTTTATGGTATTAATTTTTAGTGTTTTTGATAGTGTGCACAGAATTAAGATTGGGTGGTAAGAATTGTGTTGCGTTGGGGGGTGCCTGGTTTGAGTAAGGGCTAGTTTCTAGATTGAGGGCATTGTGTTGGGGAGCCAAGCGTGGTTGAAAGTTTTGTAATGGCTGAGATCGCTATATTGCCTAGCCTAAGTACTTGAGATGGATGTTATCTGGGTCAGTCGCTTTAGAGTTTTGGGGCGATGTGATGGTTTGTTGGAGGTTCTCTGAGGTAAAGGTGAATGGGTATTTTGTCTTTGTGTGTGTGCGTGTGTGCTCTTGATTTTTTTTGTAGATTTGTCTGTTACGTCTGTCCGTTGGGAATAAGCTAATGTTCGAGGAGTGTTTCATGAGAATATTACTGTTGTCTAGGTGTTGCATTTTGGTTGTTTCTGGTAACTAGTGACTCATGTGTGGGAGCTGGGGTGGTAAGTGATGTGTGAATTTTCTTAATAGTTATCCACATTTGGGTTGAGTTTGCTTTGTGGTCTATTGTGTTGACGTATTAGGTGCAGTTTTCTGTTTGGTGTTTAGTGATGGGTTGGTGATGTGGGTGTTGCGTAGGTCGATGTGTTGTGTTTCTTGTTGTGAGGGGGCCTTGTTTTCGTTCAGAATGTTTCACTGCTTTATGCAATCTGCTATTTTCTTTGTGAAATTGGACTTGTATGTTGTTTTTTTTTGTGGCCGTGAGGGATGAAATTATTGCTTGTGTGTGTGATGGTAATGTTAATATAGTGTAGTGCTTTGTCTGGTGAGAGGTAGTTGTTTATGGTGAAATTGCGAAGTTTGTGTTCTATATATTGTGTGTAGTTTTGCCAGTCTGCTTTTTTTGTAGTGTAGATAAAGGGGTTCAGTTATTGTGTTTCATGTGGTTCTGGTGTGTAGGTGAGGTGAGCAGAGGGTTATGTCTGGGAAGATGCTATTTTGCGCGTGTTGGAAAGGTGGTCTGGTTCGTAGGGATGTGTGGTTGCATATGGCGAATGAGTGAAGTTGTTCTGCTATTTGGGTACCTCTGTTGTCTGTTGTTTGGGTTCTGAGCTAGGATGGGTGGTGTGTTAGAATCACCACAAATGAAGAGGTTGGGAAGTTATCTGAGTGGGTGTATGGTATGTGCATAGTTTGAAGGTATTCGGGGGGAAGGGGGAGTATTCTGGTTTTGGTCAGATTTCATGGTTATTTTCTTTCTTCAGTGCTTCCTTAGTTTCTTGTTTTGTTTATGTCTTCTTATTGATTTGAGTTGGCGAGTGTATATGTTTATCAGGTTGTATTATGCGTTTTTAATATTTTCTGTTTTGTTAAAACCGTTTCTTTTTCAGACTAATTTTTTTTATTTTGGTTCTATATAGTATTTTTGATGCTGGTTATGAAAACAGTTTTTAATTATTTTTTCTTCCCATTTTTGTGGTTAACTTTTTATTTTGAAAATACCTTTGTCGGCAAAAACGAGTCAACTCGTCTTCCTATAAACCATATTTTTTTTACCATATTTTCTTAATTTTTCTCAAAATTTTATTACCAAATGTAAAGAGAAATGAAAACCTATTTTTATTTTTAATTTTTATTACAATTGTTACCAAATATCTAGCAGTAATTATAATATGCATAAAAAATGAAATTTCTTTTTCCGGCATTTTATTATGAACAAAATCAATTGAAAACTGTAAGTTGTTAGCAAAAAAATAAAACAAATGAATTTTATTTCCACATATAAAAGAATAGTATTTCCTCAGAAATTTTCTAGATGAAATTATTTAGAATGGTACTTTTCAAAGCATGGCACAACACATAGAGCTACTTGGCAAACTTTACACATGTAGCGTGACTCTTTCCTGACTGGTTTCCCTCTATGGTCACGCTTCAGACTGCATACAACACATTTTCTTGTTGGATTTTTCTTTTTTTCTGTTGGTGGAACTTCCATTGGAAAATGACCTCCTGGCGTATGTCGCAAACTTCCTGGTGATGTCGAGGGTCTACCTGGTGATCTTCTTGGTGGTAAACCAGGTCCATACTTGCCAAATATGTATCGTATAATTTCCAAACGAAACTTCAGGTGTGTTAGGCTTTTTTTTCCTGACTGAGTGAATGCTTCTTGATGCAGGATGAAAGCATTCCATACTCCAATATCCATCAAATGGAAGAAAACTGTCTTGTAATATTTCTTACCCCGTTTCCTTGGAATGGGATAATCTACCAGTTGCTGGTCCACCTTGTCAACTCCTCCCATTGTATGATTGTATTCACATACAACTTTGGGTTTCTTACCAGGCCCTTGTCTTGTCTCAATGTCATGCATGGCTGGGCTGTGAATGGTTGATAGCATTGCAACATCCATTTTGTCTTTCCAACGAAGAGTCATTACCTTGCCTCTCTGAAAAGCTGCAACTTCTCCTTTCTTCAGTTTTTTTTCTTTTCAGTTCTTCTGGCACTTCTTTTCGATTCATACGTAGAGTTCCATAAGTATCAGTCTGGTTCATAACTAGAGCATCAGCTAATTGTGGACTAGTGTAATAGTTATCCACAGTAACACAATAACCTTTCCCAAATAAGGGCTTCATCAAAGATAAAACAATACGCGAACTCACAGGATATACATCATACTCTGGATCAAACTGTGTTCCTTTGCCAACATAAATGGTCATTTTGTACACATATCCAGTCTTTGACTCACACAACATGAAATATTTCACTCCAAACCTCCTCCTTTTCAGTGGAATGTACTGTACCCATTCTAACCTTCCTTTGAACAACATAAGGCTCTCATCTATACATACATCTTGCCTAGGGGTGTAACACTTCCCAAAGTTCTCACACAATGTCATGAATACATCATAAATCTTATACAATTTTGGGTTGGGGTGAGTTTGTGCATCATGAGTTTCATTATCTACAAAATGAAGATATTGCTTTATCTTACTGTACCGTTTCATAGTCATAAGCTGCCGAAAAATTGGTCTTTCAAGCAGTTCATCATGTGACCAGTTCATTTCTTCTTCTGGCATTTTCACAATACCCCCAAGCATTTTCATGGCAAAAAATACAAAAAGTTCAGCCTCTGTTACAGGGCGCCACAAGGAATCATCTTGCCCAGTTTGTTCAGCAAAACGATTAGTCTCTACGAGTACAGAGTAAATAATGCTTTTATCAATAAAAAGACTGAAGAATTCAAATGGACTCAGTTCTGCTGGGTTTTCATCAATCTTTATTCCAAGATTTCCTGTGAAAGGAAAACGTGGTGGTGGTGTATTCATACGCTCCTCTGACAACTCGAGGCTTCTCCAAGCTCTCCCCTCACCCCCCTCCTCACTTTTCGAAAAAATAGTCATTGTCTGATAAACTGGCAGAGTTATCAGAAGTATTCAAGCTTCTGAGGGAAGGTTCATATTCACTATCTTCCGTTGAACTAGACATTTGGGGTGTAACACTTGAAAATGCTACAAAAAAAATGAATTTAAATGTGGATGCAAACAACACCCATCCGACGACAATGGCTGTCGGAGCAAGTCTAGTAACAATGTCCTTGAAATCCCACAGCTCTACCCTATCGCCTCTGCCAGGCGTACGATTTGACGAGAATACTCGTTTCACACGTAGAATGGCTTACAAAGGCTTAAAATCGACGAGTATATACGTATGTAGCTGGTTTTTGAAGGTAAAGTTTTAGACGAGTATACTCGTCGACGACTGAAAAAAGAACACGTTTCTGCCGGGGAAGGGGTTAAAAAGCTTCGTTTGAATGAGTCCTTTTTGAGACTCAGGATGGCCGAGTGGATTCGCCGCTAGCTAACAGTGGTCCAGCGAAGCAGGAAGTTGTTCGCAACTCACCTACGCTACTTTCATTCTTTCTTTTTTCTTTGCCCTTTTTCCTACTCCCCTCTATCTACACAGTGAATGGAATGGAGTTGTGTAATAATGTTATGAGTCAGGAGACTCTGGAGGTGGAGGGGGTTAGTCTTAGGGTAGTGTATTGGTGGAAAGGGCGAAGTCTTCGTTATGGTTTAAGGTTTGTTTCTTTGAAGAAAATGTATGGAAGATAAACCCGCAGGTCGTCTTCAGCCAATGGGGCCGAGAGGGCAAAATGCGGGATATGGGACCAGGAGGGCACACAATCCTCCAAATGTCACCTGCAGCCTGGTTTCAGTGCTACAGCTGACACCCCGCTGCGGGTTAAATAAGGGAAAGATGTAGAGTGTAGAGGGAAAGGGGGGAGGGGGCCAGGCATGTTAACGCCTCGAACCGGAGCCAAGGATGGGTGCCCCCTCACTACAACTCCTGGCACCAATAAGGATGAGTGAGTATAAGTTGGTTGGCGACTAGCCTGCAAAATTAGTCATTGGCCAATCAATGAAGGTACGAAGGAGGCTTATAAAGTGAGCGTTGAAAAAAGGGAACGTAGAGATGTGAAGAAGGAATAAAGCTCTGTGTGTCTTGTTTAAGGGAATTTAAGACCCTCTTTATTGCTGTGACCAACACAGTGAGGTGATAAACGGGATTCATAGATATCCTAAGCGCTGTGGCAAATACATTTAAGAGATTTTCTTTTGTTTAATTTTAGGAGCCCATCTGGAGACAGCCTACTTGGACAGAAGTCGCCGTACTCACTAGAGCCTACTACAGGGCTATATTAAAAAAACAAATAAGTGAATAGCAAATAACAAGGCTAAAAAGATCATAGGCTAAAAAACAAAAAAGAAAACAAAGCCCGCCTACCCCCGGCGCAGGAACATTCAACCCACAACAGACAGTAAAAAAGTCGTGTAGCCCGAAAATCGGAATGCACGAACCAGTCCCGAGTACAAGGGACAAGCGGTAGCGATCCCGCTCGTCACGGTACCGGGACAGGTAACGTGCGCGAAGATCACCCAGACTGGGACATTCAACACGAATGTGCCGAACAGTCTGGGGGAGAAACGCAGTCGTAGCAATAAGGCGCAGGCGAAACCTCCATCAA
Source organism: Ceratothoa steindachneri (assembly GCA_963969495.1). NCBI lineage: Eukaryota > Metazoa > Arthropoda > Malacostraca > Isopoda > Cymothoidae > Ceratothoa > Ceratothoa steindachneri. Next base: position 165,156,072 of record OZ018320.1, read on the forward strand.
ATGGCGGTGCGTACCGCGAATGTGTCCAATTCGGAGACGATAGAAAGCCGCCTGAAGCCGTCGAAGCATTGTGGAGGAGTTCCATGGGAACAGGCGAGGCGCAATGGTAGGTAACTTTAAGTTCCCCGCCCGCGACTGACTCCAATCTTCTTTGCCAAACAGCCCGGAGAGCTGCCCGTATTCCTGCAAGAAACCGTGGCGTCACGGATAACGCGAACCAGGGGATGCGGAGATTACAATGCCCCGGAAGCACTCAGGGCACTTTGTGGGTCGCTATAAATCACAATCCAGTCTCAGAACCGGGTACGTCGCGTTATCTCCCGTACCGACCGGTGTATACCAACCAGCTTGGCCGTGAAGACGGAGTCAGCATCTGGCAGAACCCCGTTGACTTCAAACAGCGGGGATACGGCGGGGAAACCGACCTCAGCTTGGGACTTGGAGCCATCCGTATACACTGGCACGGTTTCAGCGTGAAACGAGGTGTGCTCCAAAAAGGCCGAACGTAATACTCCCAGCGCTACAAAAGCTTTGGGAGCAGAGGCGTGGCGACAAATATTCAAAAGTGGTATCCTCCAGGGTGGCGTCCTAGGCAGAACCAGTGGCGCCACCAGACCGAGAGCTATACCTAGCATATGAAGGAGTTTCCTAGCCATAAACCCAAAGAGCTTAGGATATGACTAGCGTCTCTCGGCAGCATAGGCACCATCAAGATCAGCTGCGGATGCAGTGAGAGCTATTGGCGACTGAGGGAGGCGCCGGGCTCGCGCGTACAAGCGAATAATGCAATGTGCACGATGCAGAGAGAGTGGCATCTCCCCAGCATCGACAAATAGGCTCTCAATGGGAAAAGTGCGGAAGGTAACGGTCGCCAGGCGAAGGCAGGTGTGGAGGATCGAGTCCAACTTACACAATACACGTTCGGCTGTAGATGCATAAAACTCGCATCTGTAGTCAAGCTTCGAACGAACAAAGGATATATAAAAAGGTAAGGCAGTAGCCCTATCAGCGCCTGGGCGCTGAATGTCACGGAACGAAGAATATCCATGGTGCGGTTACAAGAGACCCTAAGGTTGCGAATATGAGCCTCCCAGGTGAGGTGTCGGTCAAATACAAGACCAAGGAAACGGTGCGAGTCCACCACTTCCAGGCGAACCAAGTTGAGAAACAAGTCTGGGTCATGGTGGAGCCGTGGGTGGCGGCAGAAGTGCATCACCTTAGTCTTGGCAAAGGAAATCCGAATCCTATGCGCTTCGGCATAGCGAGAGAAGCAGTTCAATGCCTGTTCGAGTCGACGCTCCAGAGTTGCTATTTGGGCCGCGCCAAAAGAGATCGAAAGGTCGTCCACGTAGAGCGTAGCGAGGACATCTTCCGGCAGCACCGAAGTGATGCAGTTGATGCTCAGAGCAAAGAGTGTGACAGTGAGGACACTTCCCTACGGGACACCCTCTTCCTGCTCCATTTGGCCGTAGAGGGGTCCCACCAACCATACGCGGAATCGACGATAACGCAAAAAATCAAATATAAAGATTGGAAGGCGTCTCCTCGCCCCCATCGTATGGAGAGTGTCCATGATACTGTATCGCCATGCGGTATCATAGGCCTTCTTTTGATCAAAAAACACCGTGGCGTAGTGCTGTTTACGAAAGAAGGCCTCTTAGACGGTATTTTCCAGGCGAAGCAGAGCATCCGACGTGGAGTGGAACTTGCAGAAGGCGCAATGTGCAGAAGACAGATGGCCTCCGCTCTCCAGAAAAAAAGGCTAATCTAACATTTACCAATTTCTCCATCAACTTGCACATGCAAGAGGTTAGAGAGATTAGACGGAAACGGGCACAGTAGCGATTTGCCAGGAATCAGGGAGGATACCCTCTACCCAGATTCTGGTATCTAACAGAAAGGCCATGCTTCGCTCACCTAGGTTTCGAAGTATGGCGTAGGGACTATCGTCCAGACCAGGGTAGGTGTCCGCGCCCGAAGAGAAGGCGGAACGCAACTTCCTCCCTGACGTTGAAGGGTTCTTCGTCTCTGGAGGTAAAGTCCAGGCAGAGACCTCCGCGACATCACGAGGCGAATTAAATGCTGGCAGAGCAGCATCCTGGCTAAATAATGCGGAGAAAGCGGTCGCGCAGGATTCCGCCGCTGGTACGGGGTCCAAGACTGCAGTCCCATTCTCCTGAAGAACGGGAGCGGAAGTCCTTCGAGAACTTTCCCTGAATCCCTTTGAATCGCTTCCACACCTCTGCTAGAGGGGTCTTCCCGTTAAGTGAAGACACGTATACCCGCCAAGAGTGGCGGCGGGCGTGCTTCGAAATATACCGGAACCTAGCCCTAGACCGACATAATTCACCCCCAGTGAAGTCGTTCAGGCGGCGCTTAATCCGCATGTACGCATAACGCTTCTGTTTGAGGACTGTCTCACACTCGGCTGACCACCACAGAGGCAGTCGGCGTGCAAAATGGCCAGACGTTCTAGGAATAGTAGTTAGGTCCACGGCGATAAGTTTGCCGGAGAACTAAACGGCCTCATCCCCCTACCAAAACTCCTCGACTGAGACAGAGAGATCAGTCATTTCCTGAAATGCGTACCGCCGCGCACGCGCCAAGCACCACCTGGGCGGGCTCTCGGGCGGCAGCAGCCGAGAAAATATCGGAATGAGAAAGTCATCATTCCCATGGAGGTCATCGACTAACACCCACCCAAAATGATGGTGTGCATCCAGGGAGCACAAATATAGATCAAGGCAGGAAAATGAAGCGGTTCTCGGGCAGTGATGCGTAAGCTCATCGACATTTAGAACACCTATCTCAAGCTCACCAAGGACTTGACCACTGAGATTAATTGAGTAGTCTCCTCATAGGGGATGTCTACAATTCAGTCCTCCGAGCAAGAGAAAGGGCCTCGGCAACCGTGCCACGACGCGGCGGAAGTCCCCTGCGTCGAAGTTGGCTGACGGTGGAATGTACGTGGAAATAACAGTATACCTCCTATTCAGGTGCAGCTGCACAGCTACTGCCTGAAAGGTATCTAAAGCGAAGAGAAGAACAGAGACATCATAGCGGGTGTAAATCGCGCATCCTCCTGCCCGGCCCCCATACCGTGGAGGTGGGGTCGCAAAACCTTTATACCCCGAGAGGGTGAGCATTGGGCACGCGCCTAGCATGATCTCCCAGCTCCTCCCAGCTGGCCCGGAGTCCGCGGAAATTTCATTGAAGGAATATGACCTCCAGGCATAGCTCGCAGGAGATGCTGGGGCCGTCTTCGAAGAGAAGTCCCTCGCCGGAATGTGCCTACGCTTCCCGGAGGCAGAATTCCGAGCGCTGTTGGCTGGATAATGCACTGAAAGGGCTGTCGCCTTCGAGCACTTATCGGGGGAGGTTGGGCTCGCCATGCGAGGCTTTTCCTCCCTCTGCCTCGAAACCTTAGGCGAACGCCCCGGGGCGGCTTCGGAGGTGAGGGGCCCTCTTTTGGAGGATCCACCGTGTCCGAGCCACTCAGCGTACCACTGGGTGTGGGCCACAGAGCCGACGAAATTCCTTTAGTGCTATCCTCCTTTCGGGGGGCAGCTTTAAGAACCCCGGAAGATAACCTCACAACCATCTTCAGGGGTGTTACCTTCCTGTGAGTCTAACGACTCAGTAGAGGGGCGCGCCCGTTTCGCCTTAAGGAAAACGGTCACGCTCGGGAAAAGGGAGAGGAGCCCTGGTTTTAGCAGGGGTTGGATGTGAACACTTTGTGCCGTCTGCATTGCCAGAGGAGCGCGCGGGGTGGGTAGAACCCACAGAAGGATTTCGAATGGGCGCGGAAATGACCGTGCTCGTAGGCCTGGAGGGACCAGGAGCAGAGGGAGTCTTTCTTAACATTGAGGCATAGGACGTTCAAGGCAGCGTCGGGGCTTCATGACGAAGACTGTAGTGGTTGGTCTCTGGGCCCCTCCCTATTTTCTTATCACACGTTCGACATTGTCCGTCAGCTCTGATGTGATGTCGTCTAGGAATTAGTCCACCATTTCTCTCGCATAAACTACTCCTTTCACCAAGTTCATGGTAGAGTGCGAAGTCACATTCACAAGTGTGCCATCAAGTGTCCGAAGGTCACTAATCATGGCCCCCTCGGAGGGATTCGACAAATTCGCCAAAAGGCTCCCCTCCGAGAAACGGGGGACATCTTCGGCTCTCTACCAATCACACTAGCTAGAACTCTCCTCAGATGGATCATGTTGCCCCTAGCCAACATACTGCCATCAGAGGAGCCAATAACAAGGAAGCGTTTCAAGCCAGCGGGCTCGAAAACGATAGGTAGCCTCTGAATGAGGGGTTCTGACGTAATCGAGGCTCCGCTGTGCGCAGTTCTGGTCTTCGTCTGGGACTCCCCACCCAGGGAAGCAACGGGCCGGAGGTACTGATCTTGGCTTGGTCGCTTACCGAAACGGCAGTAGACACGTCCGTCCCCGCGGAGGGAGAGGATCCCATAGTCTTCTTCGACTTTTTCTTGTTCTTTTTCTTTTTAGGATAGGAGTAAACACCTTCTCCGGTCGGAGATGTTTGGAGGGTCTCCTGTGAAGGCACAGGGGGACCTCCATTTTTTCGGTGGAGCTACCCGAGGGCGGCTCCGACGCTGTTAAAGGGGAAGGGGAAGAAAGGTTTAATTAGATTTTCATCATCGGGCATGGTGACCTTATAGTTTACACGGGATGCAAACGCTAATCACCCCACGCAGTAGCCCGCTCTGCGAGGGGTGAACACAGAGCCGGCAGAACAAGCTGCCGACATTTAGGACCATACCTTTCCGCCCAGTGGCCAGGTAGCCATGGGCTGGGCGTAGAATCATCGATAGAGATTGAAAGGAGAAAGGGGTATGTGAGCAAGGTGTGGGTGGGGATGGAGCTGGTTGTTAAAAACCCACCATCTCAGACTGGAGCTCAGTGGTAAGGGAACGTTGTCCCCTCCACCCTCAGCTCTGATCCGGGATAGATGGGTGAGAGGAAGCTGGTCGGCGTCTACCCTGTGAAATTAGAGGCTAGCCAAAGAAAGTTGTGGGAGAGATTGTATGGAAAGTGAATGAGTAGGGTAAAAACACGGGCTGTCAGAAAGAAGGACAAGAGGCTAAGCTGGGAAGCTGGGGCCGGACAGGGCGCTGAGTCCCGTCATCCATTTAAGTGATAAACGGGATTCATACAGCCATCCTAAATGGTCTCCTAGATGTTTCTTAAATGTTCCCTTAGGGGCACTCTTCAGGATTTAAATGTTTCAGGATAAGCTTTGATATATGAAATATTGCCATTCTTGTTGTTTATTCGCGTACCCCCCCCACCTCCCCTTATTTCCAAAATAAATGTTTATTCCCTCCTCGAATTACACGAATGTCGTTTTGTCTCAACTTTCATGGGGCAAACCTCCCGAAAGCTTTGAGGAGAGGTTGAAAATGTGGTGAAGTTGGGGGAAGTGAAGTGTGTGTAGGAAATCCATAATCCAGATAGATCACTTGGACCAATGGGGACAGAGGAGCGTAAAACCATCATGAATCTAGGCCAGGGGCAGAAGAAGCTAAAACAACATTAGGTATGACAAAACAACAAGGCCCCCTCTGTAAAAGTTTGGGGCTGAGAGGGCACGGTAGGATAGGGCGTTGAGGCCGGATAGCACGTTAAGATTGGGGATCGACATCTCCGCGTGAGTGGGGATGTCGATCCCCAATCTTACATTCTCTTTCGAATGATATAATTGCCAGTCTCCTCAAGGTTAGCCCGGGAATTATTTTGTTTTGGCAATAACATCATAACTATTCAGCCGAGTCTAACAAAATTTGAAACCCTTATGTTGTTTTACATTCTCTTTCGAATGATATAATCGACAAAGTCCTCTCAAGGTCAGTCCGGGAATTATTGAAAGTTTTGAAGGTCGTAAGGTTATAAACCAGAATAAGTGAGAGCACGCGACTTTGGTCAGCAGACCTTATTTAATCGAACCCTACTCTTTTATAGTCCTGCTAAACAATAGTTTCACCATTCGAAATTTGTTTCCTTCTTAAATTTTATAATTCACTTTTTTATTACTTTTAAAATAAATAAAATGATTGTTTTTTTTAATTAAATAATTATGGTAGGAATCATGCTAGGGGAGCACCGAGGAATCTGTTAAGTAGTGAAGGGAGTCGAACCGAAAACAGTGGAAGATAGATAACCAAAGGTCCTCTTACAGGCACTGGTGCAGGAAAGGCGGGGGGGACTTTAAGTTTCGGTTCAGTTGTGTTGGGTGTAGCCCACTGCTCATTAGTTCATGTACATTGGGTGTGGTAAATCGCTGGATGGGATTACCAATCCTCTTATCTTCGCTTGGGAGGCTGCCATGTAGTGAGTGATCTTTTCTCTTATTATGGCGCAATTTTGTCTCCTAAGCCAGATGGCTGAACGGCCGGGTGAGGAGGCTGAACTACCTTTCTCACGCGCGGGAATCGAAGGATGGGATCATTCCTATCTTATAAGTATTGGGGGTTGGCGGGGGGCGAATAAGAGGAAACTAAAAAATAAAACATAAGGAAAGTAAAAAAGGATAAGCTAAACATTATTTAATAAATAAAACTTTACTATGTCTCTGTAAATTTGAGCATCTAGGGCGGGGATGCGTGTATTTGGCTTAGGGTTATCGGCTGCGATTGGTAATGCCATAGAATTCTATCCAACTCCAATTGAAAGTTTCAAGATGCCCGCTGTTATCCACTTATATGCTGGGCTAACGGTAACCGACTTATTACTTGGCGGAGATAAGGAATTTTTGTAAAAAGGGGGGATTTGGAGGTTTATTCTTGGTCTTATGGCCGCCTTTTGTTTTCCGGCAAGAGAAATCGCTGAATTACTGGCTTGTAGCATGCTCATGTCCTTATATCTGGCTATCGGTGTTAACAGCCTCAATGCCCTTGTATTCTCTCTCTCTCTCTCTGTCTGACTGTCCTTTTGTTTCTTTTACAAGCCCTTTTATCCTAACGAAAGATTAGGGGCGTGGCTCCGTTTTTCCAATCCGAGAGCTGGACGGAGCCTATTTGACCAAAGGGTATGAGCGTATATTTAGGGTAGGTGCGTGTACACCAAGTGTGTTCGAATTTGGAAATCTGACTGATATTTATCTTGCCAATATTCGTAGCAAAATAAGATTTCGTCTTTCGCGAGTCCATGTCAAAGCTGGTGTGTCAGACTTCCTCTGTATCAGATTCATTACTCGTATGAACAGCTGCTGCAATTCTCTTCCTTATCGCCGCGGGCAAAACCGTCGGCTCGCACCTGTTTTCTAATATGTGTCTGAATGTTTGTGTGTTAGCGTGAGAGCACAGCGATTTCATTGCCTAGCTGTTTTTCCATTATTTACAAGTATACATTTTGCTTTGCATTGATGCATTAGTAATTAATGACTAGCGGTTTAGCATTATTTATGAGTATACAATTTGCTTTGCATTAATTAATTATACAACGGAACAATTTTAATCACATTTTCTGGTGACTTAGATTTGTCTGCCAATTTTAATTCGTTTTTTCATGCTGATTTCAAATATATAATCCATTTTTACCTACATGCTTTAGTTATTCTGTAATTTCTATTTTCTCGTTTCCCCGAAAACTGCCCTCCGGACGGACAGACAGAGAGGGTGCCTGTGGAAAGGAAATACTTCACAGTACATTAGTAAGATAGTAATAAGTGTTATTGTGCAAAATATTGACATTATAGTTCTTTTTTTCAGCTCTCAAGTTAGAGTGATGGTTTCGTCAAGAGGAAATTGCGTTAATGATCCAGACACCTTCTGCTACATATGTCGCTGTTACATGCTAGTTCGTCAAAGGCGCAATATATCAAACTTTGTGATCCGCACTTATAAGGCATATTTTGATGTTCCTCTTGGCAATCAAGATAAGAAGTGGGTCCCACATGCTGTTTGCCATAGTTGTGTGGAACATCTTCGTGAGTGGACGAAAGGAAAGAGAAATGGTCTTCCTTTTGGAATCCCCATGGTGTGGCGAGAGCCAAAGGATCATGTATTGAACTGTTATTTCTATCTGGTGAATACTAAAGGGATTGGCAAGAAAAATCGGCGCAAGATCGACTACCCCAACATTCCCTCGGCGATCTAGCCAGTACCCCATTATGAGTCTTTACTAGTTCAGATTTTCAGTGGATATGCTTCCTCCGAGGATGAAAATGATGTACCTGATATGGACGGCCACGGAATGGATTCAGAGTCTGCAGATTCATCATCAGATACTAAAGAGTCATTAGCTCCTCACTGTTTCGATCAAGAGGATTTTAATGACTTGATACGTGATTTGGCGCTCTCCAAGAAAGCTGCAGAACTTTTAACCTGCAGGTTGAGTGAAAGACATATGCTTGAGAGTTCGGTACGGGTATCATATTACCGAAAAAGGGAGAGTACATTTGTTAAGTATTTCTCTGAGGACAAACAATTTGTATACTGCCACGATGTTCCTAGTCTGTTTACCGAGTTGGGACTTGGCACCTGTAGCCCTGCTGAGTGGAGACTGTTTTTGGATAGATCCAAGCGTAGCCTCAAGTGTGTCCTTTTGCACAATGGCAATGACTTTGGTGCAGTTTCTCTCGGTCACTCTGTCTATCTGAGAGAAACTCACGATGATATAAGAATGGTCATGGATTTACTTAAGTACCATGAACACAATTGGATCATATGTGTAGACCTTGAGATGGTCAACTTCCTCCTTGGCCAGCAGAAGATATATATAAAGTTTCCATGCCATATCTGTATGTGGGACAGTCGAGCCCGTGACAAACACTGGTTCCAAAAAGATTGGCCAGTTCGTAAGTCGAGAGAAGATCGTTTTCCCTCCACTTCATCTCAAACTGGGATTGATGAAGCAGTATGTCAAGGCGTTGGGCACTGACAATGATTGTTTTCAGTACATAGTATCGGCGTTTCCTGCTTTGCCATACGAAAAAAATAAAAGCAGGAGTATTTGATGGTCTCCAAATCCGGACTTCTGAGTGATTCTAGATTCGTGAACACCATGAATGAAAAAGAGAAGGCAGCCTGGCTCTCATTTTCTGCCGTTGTTCGTAACTTCTTGGGAAACAAAAAAGCGCATAACTACGAGGATGTGGTTACTAATATGCTTTTAGCATATCGTGATGTGGGATGTAACATGAGTGTGAAGCTGAATTTCCTAAATAGTCACCTCGACCGATTCCCAGAGAATCTGGAAGCCGTGAGCCACGAACAAGGGGAACACTTCGATCAGGATTTGATGACGATGGAAGAGCGCTACCAAGGTCACTGGGATAGACACACGATGGCGGACTACTGCTGGACTATTAGAAGAGATCAGCCAGAGAAGACTTACAAGAGAAAGAATTACAAACGCAAATTTGTGCCCGATTGAAATCAAGAAGAGGTCCTCCAGCCTGATGTACGTTCATTAATAAATTAGCATCTATTTGATTACAGTATTTGTAATCCTAATGTGTAATTCAAGTTTCTTCTCATATGTAATAAAATGTTTGTGCAAAAAAAAAACTGCTTTACTATAAATAACGCAAAAGGATGATTCAAAATTACTTCAGGGCATGATGATAGGCGTGATAAAATGAAAATTATTGTATAATATTAGTTATTGATATTACGAAAAATCTGTAGCATTTAGAGAGAATCTGATTTCAGATTTGAATTCAGTATGCTCGAATTAGGTAGGAAAATGTACTTTCGTCAATTCACCAAATGCATTGTTTTCCAGTGTTATTCATTAACAAATGACATATTTCATAGGGCCAACGGGGTGCTCAATTTTGATATTTCTTGTTAGCTCTACTCCACCTTGTAATTGGGCACTATAATTTCGTTGCTTTCATAAAAAACTTGAGGTATTGTTCTTTCTCTAGCAAGTTCGTACGGTGTTATTTTTTTTAAGAGGGAAAACAATGCTTATGCTTCTAAAAAACAAAACAAAGGATATCCTAACATTAAAAATGACACAGCCTAATCACTCGTGTAACTGGCCGTTCAGCCATCTGGCTGAGGAGACGAAATTGCGCCATAATAAGAGAAAAGATCCCAACAAAAGGAAACAGCGGGAAAATAAAAAGTAAACGGCAGTAAAACAATGGAAAGAAACAAAAGGAAACAAGAAAGAAAAGGAAACTGTCGTATTGGCTTCTAAGTCAGGAGCAGGACGAACGTACTGGTTTGAATTGTGAAGTTTGAAAATAGAGTTGAGAAATGTATTGCCTCTCGGGAAAATAAAAAGTAAACGGCAGTAAAACAATGGAAAGAAACAGAAGGAAACAAGAAAGGAAAGGAAACTGTCCTATTGGCTTCTAAGTCAGGAGCAGGACGAACGTACTGGTTTGAATTGTGGTTTGAAAATATGTAGAGTTGACAAATGTATTGCCTCTCCTAGACGAAATTCCCGAAAACGTGGTATGTTCTCAAGCTCGTCGGTAATCCAAAGTAGTGGTTTGAAATTTAAATGGAGGTGTTAGAAAAGTGAAAAGAGAGTTTAACATTTAACGTCGAGTTTCACGTTAACTTTCCCAAAAGAATAATAAATAATTGGCCTACTTACCTCACCGATAAAAGTTGATAGAAGACCTACCTAAAAAAATCACTCACCGATACAAATTAAACTTATTAGGCAAAATCGTGGATATGGGGATAACAAGTTTGAAGGTAAAGGATATGTAAGTAAGCAGTTCGTAAGAGGAGGTTCTAGAAAGGCAAGTGGAGGAGGAAGAAAGCAAGAACGGGATTTTGGATCTCAGCCGGGACAATGGATGCGTTCTTATCCCCCAGGCTTCTGCTAACATTCAAAAGGTGGAAGACAATGCCTTCGCATATTGAGGGAAGGGCCTAAGGTGGGAGGGAGAATTGTAAACGCACCCACACCAGAGTCGTGTCTAGTGACCTTACGGAAACGAACCTCGTAAAGATGCGCTCGAAAGAAAAGGGAACAAAACCACCCGCAACCAGGTTCAAAAGCTGAAAAGCAACGTCTTTATAAAGCCCGGTCAATCGGCATGAAAAAGAACATTCGAGGAACTTGTGTTAAAATAAACAAAAGATGGTAGATATACAAAGAGAGAGTAAAAGTAAAAATTCTAACAGCAGCAGCAATCAAAAGGAGACAAAGATCAAACAAGAAACCAAAGATTTTTTTTTTAGGAGCCCATCTGGCGAAGGCCTACTTGGGTAAAAGTCGCCGTACTCACCAGAGTCTACTACTAGGCTACATTAAAAAACAAATAATAAGCAAGCCACAAATAACGATAAAAAGGAGAGTCTAAAAAAAACAACAATAATTAAAAAAGCAGAAGAAAATAAGCAAAATGGCAACAAGGAGGGGGCAGCCCCCCCCCCCCCGGCGCAGGAACATTGCGACCTACAAGAAACAAAAGAAAAAGGATGCAAGGAATAAAGGAGAAACAAGGAAGAAAGTGGAAACGAAAAACAAAATAAAACGGTTTAAACACAAAAAGGAAACGAAAAGAATGAAACGCAGAGGGAAAAAATGAAACAACAAACAAAAGGAAATAAAATCTTATCACCGACTAAGAACAAAATCGAGATGATAAAACCGCGCGATTGATTACTCAAGACTCTCTGATATGGGAAAAGGCGCAAGCAAAAAAACAGATGGCAGTGGCACTCTGGCACTATCTCGCCGACGTGAAAAAGACTGGACGATGCACCGAGCACTAAATCATCACACACACACACACACACACACACGCATATATATATATATCCGAGCACTAAATCATCACACACACACACACACACGCATATATATATATATATATATATATATATATATATATATATATATATATATATATATATATATATATATATATATATATATATATATATAATATGTGGGGTTATCAAACCTGATTGATCAGGGGCATACTAGGTCACATGAAATTTGAAACCGAGAAGATTATTTACTAGAGTCCGTTTGTACGCGTATACATTTAGGCCGTAGCATCGATAAACAAATTTCAGCAAATCAATTTGCATATTTTAGGTTTTTTACACTAGAGTTCACATATTTCAAAGGTGGAAAAAGATCTTTGAGAAATGTTTGGAACACCCCTTTTTTTTAGCTTATTTTTTTTTTAATTTTCGAGCCAGAGTTGTTGGTTTGTTGTTATAAGTGTTTTCTAAATACATTAGAGTTGAGTTTAAACTGAAGGATAATGACAAACAAGTGAGTTCAACTTTTATTATCTAACTGATAATACTATTTGTCAACTGATACATTAAAATCATGTTTTGTCTCAAATGATGGTATAAAGTCACCTGATTTTAGTACAGCCCGAATGTAGCCATCTCTTCCATAAACTTCGCCAAAAGCTTCCGTCACCATTCGCAAACACCGCTCCAACACCTCGAGATCGGCATGGAATGTCAATAGAGAGTGGATCATTGACAATAATTTGCAGGTCCGCATTAGATAGATGCATTGTAAGTGGTGGCTCAAACATGCACTCCTCTTCAGGGGCAAGTAGATAAGGTTAGGTTCTTAGCAGTCTTATCTATTTTTGCTGGGCTGAAATCACGTATCTCTTCCTCATACACAGTAACTTCTAGGATATTCTTTATTTTGACAATAACTAATTTCCTGTTCTCCTGATCAACGTCTACCAGCATTGCCAAAAGGAAATTCTCAGGATGGGCCCAGTAGGAATTCCTTCGGAATGTTTGCCATGCTTTGGCTTCACTGGCGGGTTGGAACATTTGCAGAAGATTGATCTGTTCCAGATGTTTAGATCTCCCTCCGTGCATTTCGGAGAGAATTTGATGTGAAACCAGATGGAGCCATAATGACACACGACAAACTCTGTGAGGACATACAAGACATTATTAGGTTTTTCTGTTGCCACAAAGTCGACATATTCTGCTGGCAGTGGTGAACCATCTCGCATGAGATATTGGCCCTGGTTTCACATGTAGGAGATCATCGTCAATTACACAACTTCTAATAGCACTGATAATTCTGTACAGGTAAGCTTGGTCCCGACTAAGCTCATTCACATTACAGCTGGAAGAGGAGCTATTTTAGCAACACATTGAAAGCCATTTTGTGATACTGATAGAGTTTCACAGGTGGTTAAGGCTTTACCAAGTGGTCTTTTCCATTGAGTTCCAGTTTTTGTTGAACCAATAAATCTCCTACACAGGTGACTCAAAGGAAGCTCATTTAGATGCAAGTTGCAGATGATCCACTGTAAAGGACGATGTAATTGACATTCAAGCCCTATTATGGCTCCATTTTTCTATCCAGTATTAGTTGCCACGCTGTCAGCTTCCACTGCCTTTAACTCATCTTTAATATCATGTTCAACAAGCCATTTCATCAGTCCGTCTGCAATCCTGCGCCTGTTCCTCGTTCAATAGTTAGATGATCTAAATAAACCCTACCAGGTTCTCCTACCTTTGCCCAGAAACGTCTCATTCTTCTCAAACTCGTAATAATTATATCATTAATTGATCCAAGGTGACAAAATGAGCCATATAACCTAGTTGCATAACTCAGGAACCTTACGTGCTAGGACAAATCTGAGCACAAATTTGGAATCAGCGCATCAAACTTAGTTAGTTACAACATTTACTCAAGTAGCAGAGACAAAGTTAAAATTTTTTGGCTAGTGTTATGCACTATAGGGTCAGGTTTCTCGTTAAGTATGCAATAGATGTTCAGGTTTCTTGTCAAGTTTGTCTCAATCGTTGGTTATATTTTCTGGTTATGAGTTAGGTTTGATGAAAAAGTGACAGCCCAAACCACTTTACCTAACCTAACCGACAACTAACCAAAAACTAGACCACAAACCTTACGCAACTTTTTTGTTACGTATGCCAAGAAGAGAGAACCATCAAGCCCATCGCCAGATAGTTAGTGTGGAATGAAGTGTGCAAAGAAAGGTGGATATGGTGGAGGTGAAATATGTGGAAGGTACCTTTGTCCGAGTAGTGTAAAGGGGAGATTACGAGCAGCCTGCAACTCTCCACAATTAGCTCAACGTTCTCAATGAAGATCCATCTTCGGGGTTGGGGCAAGAAGGCCACGCAGCCTTCCATATACCAGCTAACCGCAATCCATGCATGCTACACATGATACCCCCCCCCCCCCTTTGGGGTCGACTATGAAGAGCGAACACAAACACGCAATTCACAATGTGGGAAGAACTGAAATCTGTACTTGTGCGCGTGCGCGCAAAAACTTAATGAAATGTACGAGTGTGCGTGGCAGCGGACGCATCACGACACGCAAATGAGCACATGTTTGGATGAGGCGTTGAGCGCCCCATTATCAACTGTATAATGAATGAGATGTAAGACATGCGACTCCAGTATATATATAAAGGCGAAAAATCAGACTAAACAAAATGAAAACAAAGAAAATAAAATGAAAGATATAAATATATGTGTAGTTCCGGAGGCAACTTTTAATCCCGGCGAACGACCGATTCTGGCGGTTTATAAATGGATTTGGCAACATTATTCGAGATATACATTTTAAATTTATATTTTCCTTCAGATATATTAAAGTTATCGACCTTGCCAATAATGATTGATTCAGCAATCCTCCCCTCGATATAATTGTTGAATTCAACCGAGCCAAAATAATTTATAAATCCAACATTGATATTGAGAGGCACCACCCCTTGAAATGGGAGGAGACCTATCACATATTAAGAGAACGGAGGCCTCCCTCTCCCCCACCCTTACACACACATTAGCCCTATTGCAGCCCCCGGCTAAGTCATCACATTTCTCACTCGAGCAGCAATGCCCTCGTTGGTTGAACTCCATTCAAACCCTTTATTTTATGGCCGTATGTGACGAATTCGCCACATAGAAAATAAAGGCTTATAGCTCGAGAAATTACATGTATGGGTGGAGTCTAGCAAGCGAGTGAGACGAGTACGACCCATGTTTTGTTTACGTTCACACGAGGGTTGCATTAGATTTGTGCGCCGTTTGCCACAAACGATTTACTACTTAATAGAAACGATAAATGTAATTAATATGCTTTTTTTTATTTTTTAAAAATAATTCAGAGCATATAGGGCTAAGGCTTCGGTGACCATGACAGCCAGATCTACCTCCTCATTATATTTAGGAGCCCTCCATCTCGCAGTCTTAATCTTTGGTAATCCTCACATTATGCCATAATATTTGGTATGCCAAATGATTTTAAGCGTATTATTTGGTAGGCCACCCTCTTGCCGTCGCAATATTGGGTAAGCAAGTCTTACAGTCGTAATAGTGAGTAGGCATAATACTGGTTAAGGCACTCTTTGAGTCCTAATATTGATTAGGCCAATCTTGCTGTAGTCATATTTTGGTAGGCTTCCGCCTCACACACATAATATTTTTTAGTCTTGATGCCATCGTAATATTTTGGGAAGAGGCTTACTACCGAAATAAAGCCTATTAAAAACATTCAAATTTCAAATGACCTTGAAAACAAAAGATTTGGCAAGAATCCATTGCGAGATTCTAATTGTACAATACTTAGTCCTTCATAACTCCAAAATGTCCCCTAGACCCAATTAGCGAGAGGGGGGGGGGCTGACACAAGTTGACCTCAAAACGGTAAATTCACGGGGCATTGGTCAGTCTGGGCTAGCATGTTTAGATGACGTCAAGATCGAACTCTGGTGTGAGAAATAGGCCCACTATGAATTCAATCAGACCATGGATTAATGGTTATAAATTGAGCTAGATAGCCTAATCAATAGCCTATAAGAGGCGTCTTGTTCCCATCACCCAGTTCAGCCCCACCTAGCATCCTCATCCAGAAATCTATCCAATCTATTCTTAAAACTCCCCAAAGAGGAGGACGCTTCTATCACGTGACGAGTGAGCCTATTACATTCATCTACTACTCGATTCGTAAACCAATTTCTACTAATCTCTTTCCCAAAACTAAACTTGTCCAGCTTAAACCCATTGCTACATGTCATATCCTGTTTACTAAAAATAACAACCTTACCTATATCTCCCCTATTATAACCTTTTACCCACTTGAAGACTTCACTCAACTCCCCTCGAACTCTTCTTCTTTCTAATGTATGAAGATTTAGTCTCTTAATTAAGCCTTTCGCCATAAAGTAAGATTCTCATCCCATGAATCATCTTAGTCATCCTTCTTTGCACAGACTCGAGCAAACCAATAACCATCCTATAATATGGTGACCAAAATTGCTCTGTATAGTCAAGATGAGGCCTAACTAATGCTAGGTACAGTTTCAGAATGACATCAGCACTCCCAATAAACCCCAATATCCTATTAACTCTATTCCTAACACTTATTTACTGGTTTCTAGGCCGGATGTCAGAACTTACTAGGACACTAGGTCTCTTTTGCATTCTTACCTTCCTAAAACTCTCTCATTCAGTTTATAATTGTTCAGTTAATTACACTTACCTATACTAAGTACACTACATTTGCTTATGTTAAATTCCATTTTCCATTTCTCTGCCCATTTAGATAGTATGGCTAAATCTTCTTGTAGTACCTCAGCATCTGTGTCAAACCTTATAATCCTACCTAACTTAGAGCATCGACCAACTTACTCAGGTCGCTACTTATACATAAGTCAACATCATTAATACAAATAAGAACAATGAGGCCCCAACACCGACCCATGAGGAACCCCACTGATAACATTCCCATAATCAGATTTATCTATCCTATCCCTTTGCTATGTCATTAAGGCACGACTGAATCCATCTAAAAGTACTTCCATCGATCCCCTGCGCTTTAACTTTATTCAAAAGTCGTAAGTGTGGCGCCCTCTCGAAAATCTTACTAAAATCCAAGTAAACAATATCGTAATTGTCATATCTATCGGCAGCATCGTACACCTTTATATAAAAAGACAGTAAATTAATCAAACACGATTTGCCCTTAGTAAAGCCGTGTTGAGATTCCTTAATCAACTTATATTTATTTAAATGATCCCTAAAAGATTTTGCCATTATAGATTCCATAATTTTTCCTACCACTTATGTCGAACTCACTGGCCGGCAATTGGACATTATCGTTTTATCCCCCTTCTTAAGTATAGGTATCACATTAGCTTTCTCCCATGCAGTGGTACAATGCAAGTTCCTAATGATTTTAGAAATAGGCATGATTGGAACTCACTTAACACATCTTTACATTCCTTCAAAATCCTAGGGACTCTCTCATCAGGACCCGGTGATTTACTAAATTGAATTCTATCTATTTCTTTTGAAACTATCTCCTTTGTAGTTAAAATATCCTCTAATTTCTCCTTCTCATTACCCTTGAAGATCAAGGTCTCCTCAGGTTCAATTAGAATATTCTCGAGTGTAAATACTCAAAGAAAATACTTATATAACATCCTAGCCATTGCATCACATCACTCATTAACTCTTCATCTGTAGTTATAAGTGGGGCTATTTTATATCTAATCTTAGTTCTGTAAATTGAAAGAAACCTTGGGGATCCTCCTTTGCCTTGTTTGTCACTTTACTTTCATAATTTCTCTTTGTCACCCTAATTAACTTTTTAATGTCTCGAGTTAGCTCAATGAATCTCTGCCTTAATTGGCCTTCACCATTTTTTTTTTATTTCCTATAAATGCCGCTTTTGATGCCGATATAATGCTTAATTTGATCAGATATTCATTTAGGGTCGACAACCTTGGTTCTAATTTCCCTATATGGAATGTTCATATTCTGTCCAGCAATTAACTGCTTAATCCTTATCTAACATTCCTGATTTAGACTAGTCCTCTCTACTAGAGGGTTATCTTCCCCCTCCGCTGCTCTCATTGACATCACATTTCCTGACCTGAACTCACTCGCTCGTATCCAAACAACCGTTTCCAGGTATCTTCTTAGACTAACTACTACAATCTGCTTTTCTAAAGTTTGAGATTTTAACCTTATTTATTCTACCGAGAACCACATTCTATTTAAACTTAAATATAATTTCGCAATGGTTTCTATTTCCCCACTCTCTGTATCGCTAATACTTTTTTCCTTATTTATTAGAACAAAATGCAATAAATCATCACCACTTAGTGGGTTTATTTACAACCTAAGAAAATTATCAACCACCATAAAAAAGAGCTTCCCAGTCTATATTTTTGTAATTAAAACCTCCCATTATACACAAGTGTTTACTTCTACATGAACGGTATATCTACCACCACAGAGGACACGAACTTTATCCTTTCCCTCCTTAACATCGTCACAATGACTGTGTTAGTGTCTATATCAATTGAAGTGTTTTCACAACATTGGTTTATGGTACATCGAATTCCGCATAAAATTAGTCTTGCCGTGACGTGAGATGTACCTACGTACTAAAACATCAACGTCGACCTCATTCGGTACACGAATACTTCACTCTTATCCTTTTTCAAGTAGTTAATGTGCTAAGGACAACTGTTCTAACCGTCTTTTTTTGGCCTATTGAATCTATCAGATCGCGACTTAGCAAAATTTGGTATGTTAATTTATTTAATATATATAATGCTATAATTTGGGGGTAATGCTATCTATCGGATAAAATGTGTACACAATCCTGTATTTATTTGTTTAATTATCCTTTTATAGCTGATTTGATCCTTTTAATTAGAGATAATTGTAAATTCAAGCTGGCGCTTAGTGATAAGCGGGTATCTACTCAAAGCCTAATCTAAAGTGATCGAAAACTTTTATCAGGAAGAGAGATGCGCCTTGTAGCGCAGTGTGGGAGGGTGGAACTTGTTCAGATGGCAAAAAATGGGAGAGTATTTATTTTTACTTTAAAAGGATGGCATCGTCGCTATAAAGTTGTTCCTAATAGAAGTTGTGAAGTTAGGGTAGGTGAAAATGTGTGCGACAACTTTCAATACCGAGACGCCACGAACAAAATCGGAACTAGAACCTCACTGAACGCTTGTTCGGGGAGATACACAAATATACTTGAAAAAATTTCAATGGTCTAGGATTTTCATGTTCCTTTTACCCCGCCATTTCCAATCTTCCCAAGAACTTGAAGGATCGAGAAGGTTTTATTTTTCACCCCCCCCCCCGATTCTGAATAGGCCGGATCCCCCCCCCCCTCTCGTTTTAACAAAGATCTGTATCCAGGCGCACCACCCACTCCTGTTAACCCAGTATCAATACTCGATAAACCCGCGTAGACGAAAACTGAAATCAAATGGCGAAGATGACACCATCCATCACCTATTCCAATTTGCCCCCCAGAACGGGGTAACATCAAACCCATCCTTCCGGGTCTTGTGGGCGTTGAGGGTCCTTTGTAGGGGCGACCAAGCGTGTGAAGACTAGTCGAAGCGTTCAATCAGATGGAAGGGAGATGAGGGGGTTAGCCGTCCGAATGGACGTTTCTATGGGACGCCAAAAGCGCGCAAGATTATTGGCGCGAAATTAAGTTCTCCGTTAATCCATCGGAAGCGGGAATGAGAAACATTTCTGAGTGAAAGTTTGCCATTAAGGGCGCCGCCTCGCATCTTCAAACAACACGATAGTTACCACGGTCTCAACCTCACCTTGCTCTTCCATACAAATGTGTGGCAGGATTTTAGCCCGAGTGGTCTAAAGGAGACTACAAGTGGCACTCAAGACTGGATGGTAGGCTCCGGCAGTAGGGTAGGGTAGCCCATAGTACGCATAATACCGTTTTGCGCGACTAACGCCCAGCAAAGGGAAAGGTGGGGGTAATGAATGCCCCTGCTACAAATGTAACCTGGAGGAGGTATACGCCCTTCCTGCCCCACTGCTCGCATTTAGCCCCCGTAAGGTCAAATTTATTTCACTTCGTCTGCGATATACTAGACTCGCTATTGCGCTTTAAATTCGAAAAAAAATAAATAACTGTGGGACTAACACTCAATACTTCATTTATCAATAACAATAGTATGATAATTAATATTAATAAACAAAAATAACAGTAATAATAAACACTCCCTAAGGCATAAAGGTTTCCAATTCTCTCGAATCAAATAGAGAGAATTTGATTCGCAGGATTTGCGACAATCCAAAAGACTTATAATTTAAGGTCAAATTCAGCTCCATTTAATCCGTGTGTTTGTTCAATGGAATAATAACAATAATACAATTTATTACTCACTGAAGAAGATTAAGTAAGGGTGTAATTCAACGAGGGAATGCTCATTCAGCTGGACAAGGGAGGGGGATGAACAGACAGAAGAAGAAACAGGAAAGAAAAGTCATAAAAAGACAAAAGATTAACGGGGCATTTAAAGTGCCGGGTACAAATTCGTAATTTTGAACTTAAGCCTTTTCGTTCTTTGTACTAACTTGTTTCTAAGAGCCTCAGTAAACGTACCCTTCAAGCCGCAGCGCTCGGGGCTGACAAGATTTGCCTCTTGCACGCCCAGTTAGTCCAGGGCCGGTGCTATGAATCGCGTAGCACACTTAGAGAATTGATGGTGGGGCCCCTACTCTACAAAAGTCAAAATGATGTGTTTATATTTCCTGTAGCATACTTGTTTTAACCCCCACCCTACCCCCCAAAATAAATAAATGCTTGATATATACTAAATAGTGAAAGACTATGAAAGTTTTAATATTAGGTTGAGGAATAGGTTCTTGCGTTTTTTTTAATGTTGTGTTGATTTAAGTTTTATTGACGTGATTTGTGCACATATTAAGAAACAATAATAAATAATGAGAGCAAAATTTGCAAAGGTTAGGCTACGTCTCTTAACAGCGTAGACTATTTAGGCTTTTGCTTAGGCTACGTCTTGAAGTTGAGTAATAAGTCATGCGGGTTATTTAAAAGTTGTGTTAATTTAATTTTTATTCTGTGCCCTCAAAATGGAATGTCAAGTTTAAAGAAAGGCGCATTTTCAACACTTGTTATTATTCCTTTTCAATCGAGGCAGGAACCAATGCAAACGCAGCCAAAGCTCGTCGCGAAATTTGTGCTGTGTACGGAGAAAATGTTTTAGCAGAAAGGACAGCTTAATGGTGGTTTTCACGTTTCAAAACCGGTCATTTCAATCTTAATGACGAAGAACGTTCTGGTCGCCCCATTAAGTTGGATAAAGATCGATTGAACGACCTTCTTCATGAAAATCCTCGTTAATCGACTAGAGAATTGGCTGTACAATTGGCGTGTGATGGGGAAAGTTTAAAAACTCAGTGCATGGGTTTCGCACGCTTTGAGCGAAAGCAACAAACTTCAACGCCCCACGATTGCTCGTCACAAGGCTACTCGTAGATATAAGGACAGATTTCTTCACCGCATCATCACTGGCGACGAAAAGTGGTGTGTTTATATCAACATGAACCATCGAAAACAATGGCTTAGCCCCAATAAAAAAGCACTTCCGCGATTAAAGCAAGGACTTCATCAACGAAAGACGATGTTGTGTGTGTGGTGGGATTGTGAATGCATCATTCTTCATGAGCTCCTTGCGAACAATGAGATTGTTAATGCAGAACTCTACCTTCAACAAATGTATCTACTCGCCGAAGCTATTCGTGAAAAGCGACCTCATCGACGTTACGGAGTCCTTCTGCAACACGACAATGCTCGTCCTCACATTGCCAATATGACAAAATACGCTATCCAAACGCTTAATTGGGAAATCCTTCCGCATCCTCCACATTCGCCAGACTTGGCTCCCTCGGATTTCCATCTGTCCCGATCGCTCTCCAACAATTTGCGCGGCGTTTCGTTCAATACTGATGTGGAATTAAGAACCTGGTTAGACGAATTCTACGAGTCAAATTCCAGAGATTTTTATTGCAGAGGTATCGAAAAACAAGTTGAATGTTGAGAAGAAGTCGTAAATAACAACGGAGAATACATTATTGATTAAATTGCATATTGTTATCAATTAAAAATGAAGTTTTTCGAAAATTGTTAATGGTAATGAATAAATTTGATAAAACCGCAAGAACTTATTCCTCAGCCCAATACAATGTAAGGCATTTATAAACACCCTGTTTATACACAGGTCTTTTAGAAAAAGACTTTTCGGGCTGTTTTATTTGTTAAGTCTTTCAAAATAATTTTAAAGTCGAGGGTTTTAGCAATGTCATTTTCTATGGATAGCATCGCCAAATTGTTGAATTCTCTCTTGTGAAATTGTTGATCGTAAGTGTTTTAATCAGTGTTAGTTTTGAAAAACACCCGATGCGACTGTTACATACATTGATAAGTAAATCATCAAAACACAAAAAAAAACATTAGGAAATGCAGTAAATCGATTGTTTACTACCAGGTATTTAAACAGAGCTTGAGGCTTAAGGACACTGGAGGGAAGAAAAGTTTTCAGAGCTTCAAGTTCTTCGGCCAACATATAGCAGCCATCCACGTCCTTAGTTATTTCGGTAACTACCTCTCCATCAGTGCTCTGCTTTATTATGATGGTCGTGGCGACCCCGTCCCCGGACCGATAGTGGGTTGGGGACCCTCACACCTATTCCAGGCCCTACCCCAGCTCCCCGGACCATCGGAGGAGCAGACCCGCCATCTCCCGGGGTCTCTCCCAGAGAACCACCGGGCCCAGGTATGTGTGTATCAGTGGGCAGTTAAAGAGATATGTGGTGTCGTGTATCTGTGTTAAGCATTTGGGGCAGTTTGGTGTTGTGAAATATTTTGTGCATGTATGACGTCAGGAGGGGTGATTTGTTTGTTCGTATCTGCGCTAGTGTTCTTCTGATCTGCTTTGTGATAGTTTGTTCTGAGTTGTGTATGGTCGGAGGTGGTGCACTTAATATTTTGGTGCGGGTTCTGTTTACCAAGTATTGTTATATGATCTGAGAGTGGATTGTTTTCTTGTTTTGCTTGATTGTGTCTTCTGTTATTGTGTAGGGTCTGTGTCTAAGTTGGTGGTGTAGTTGTTGTTGTTGTTGTTATCGAAAATGGTCTGTTTTTTTGTGTTGATGATTGGGAGGTTGTCTGGTGATGTGGTGGAGAGGATGATTTGTATGTTGCGTTTTCTGCCTGAGTTGTGATGTATGTAGTTTAGGTGATTTTTGATTGGTATAACGTTCGTCTCGTCGTGTAGATGTTGGGTGTTTGTGTCAAGAGTGCATCCTGTGGCAGTGCGGAGGGCTGTGTTTTGTATTGCCTGTAGTTTTTTGGTGTTGGTTTCTGAAATGATTGGAGACCAGATTGTGTTGTTGTATTCTAGTGCTGGTCTTGTGATGGTCTTGTGCGTTTCCTTGGTTTTGCCCCAGTGTGAAGTTGTGAGTGCCTTGATGACTTTGAGTGTTTTCGTGGCCTTGACTATTGTGTTTCGTATGTGTTTTGAGCATGTGAGTTTAGGGTCAAAAGTGAGGCCAAGGATCTTCGGTTCTTTTGTGGTGGGTAGTGGCATGTTTTCTATGTTTAGATTTAGGGTTATGTTGTATTCTGCAGGGTATAGTGTGAAGACAATGGTCATTGTTTTGGTGGGGTTTAGGTTTAGTGAGTTTTCTATTGTCCATGTGTGTATTTTGTTGAGGTAAGGTTGTATCTCTTGTGCAAGGGCTTCTGGTTTGTTGTGTGATGAGAGTATTGTGATGTCGTCTGCGTAGGTGACAATTTTTACTGTTTTGGGGAGATTGGTATATCTGAGGTGTAGATGTTGAAAAGTGTTGGGGAAAGTACTCCTCCTTGGGGAACTCCGGATTTTGTGTGTTTGTGTTTAGATTTTGTGTTTTGTATTTGGG
The DNA here is from genome assembly GCA_963969495.1 of Ceratothoa steindachneri. Classification (NCBI taxonomy): domain Eukaryota; kingdom Metazoa; phylum Arthropoda; class Malacostraca; order Isopoda; family Cymothoidae; genus Ceratothoa; species Ceratothoa steindachneri. The sequence continues at coordinate 165,179,767 of OZ018320.1, forward strand.
TGTATTGGAGTTGTCCCTTGATGTAGTTTGCTATGTACTTGATGAGGGTGGTGGGTAAGGTGAGTTTGTGGATCTTGTTGATTAGTTTGTGTAGGTGTGTACTGTGTCGAATACTTTGGACATGTCAAGGGCGACTGCTATGGTTCGATGTGGTGAAATTTTCTTGTTGAATCCATTTGTGATTATGTTGTTTATTGTGTGTAATGCTGTGGTGGTTTAGTGCATGGGTTTGAACCCACGTTTGGTGTGTTGTGTTTGGGGTGTTAGATGTGAACGAAATATACACACGAAAAAAATACACTTTTTCGTACTCGCAGCCGATCTTCATGTTTACCTTATTTTTGTTACTTTCCATTGTTTATGTGCTGTTTGTGTTTATGGCGAGGTTGTAAGTGTGTGTAAGGAAGTTTAGGGCTTTTTGACCTAAGTGTTTGAGGTGTTTGATGTTTATGTCATCAGGGTCGGTGGAGTTGTTGTCTCTTACTTGTTTTATGGCTCTGATGGTCTGTTCTGTTGTGGTTGTGAATTGTGGTTTGGGGAGGTTTTTCTAAGTCTGTCTATTTTCCTGTTTTCATTTTTCGTTTGGTGTATGGTTGTGTTTGTGAATTGTTTGTTGAAGTGTTCTGCTTTTTGTATTTTGGGGGGGCGGGGGGGGCTTCTTTATTATGGTGTCAGTTAATCTGGCGCGGGGCCCTATTTGATCAAATAGGCCTAAAACCAGCCCTGACCTAGTCTCAACTATCAGGACATTAAACACCAGTGAAGAAATCCCATCGCTACCACGACCCGAGGAGGGGCAAACTTGTACTCACTACAAATTGGTTCCACAAGGATTTAGATGTGCCCCACAGGCCCCAATATTCTATACGAAATATGCTATGACGCTCTCTTCCTCGAGGCTTTGAACGTGCACTGCCGGGCCTAACATTTAGAATATACAGGTTTTCCAAGGCTTTTGGCCTGCCCTACAGACCCCAACATTTTAGGAAAGGATTGCTATAGCATTACAAGGCATCTGTTGATCCTCTCGGGTTTAGACGTGCCCTACCGGCCCCCACATTTGGAATATACGAATGTACTATGGCATTATACTTATGCGTTCCTTGAAGCTAAAGACGTGCTCTACCGGCCCCGATATTAAGGATATACGATATTTGCTATGACACTTTATCAGTCCTTTTTCCCATCATTTCCTAACCATAGATTGGATAGGCTTAATTACCAGGGAAAGAGGGCGTTAAACACCTGCGGAAGAAACCCGTCTATTCAGGCGTTCTAAGAACAAATAAGCGCCAATTATCACGTGAAGGAGCCACTTGACTACGTAACGCAAAACTCCCCCGTTACCTACCTTTATCGAGGCAGCTTTGGGAGAGTTTCTCCCCCCTCCCCCATCATTCTCCTCTCTTAAGTGCCCCAAGTAGTCTCTTTTTTATTCCGTTTATGTACTTTCCACGAAGCCTCACTTTCCCCAACCTCGCCATTTTACGACCCAGAAACTTTATGGCGGAAATGCCACCATTTTTCGATTTTAACTTGGAAATATTAAAAGAAAATATTAAAGAAAGCCGCAGATGGGATCGAAATATGGTGCCACAAGTCGCTGCACCCATTAATGCGGGCATAAGTCAGTGGAATATTGAACCGTGAGTGGAGTTAAAAAGTGAGAAGATCGCCAACACAAACAACGAAATCAATTGGACCAAAAAGGTGTTTTGTTTGGCAAGTAAATGGCACTTCCTGTACGCTGCCGGGATAGGCGATTCTAAAGCAACGGTTTTTCCCTCGGACTTCATAGGCCATACCTGATGCCTCCCTCCACCCTCTTCTCCACGCCAAAATAGGGGGTTTTAGGACTGTCTAGACTGGGCTATTGGACAGAGCAAATCAAGGGGTTTTAGGATGATGGATTGGTCAAATGGACAGAGCAAATCAGTTTTTAGAATGATGGATTGGTCAATTGGACAGAGTAAATCAATGTATTTAGGGTGATGGATTTAATCTATTTGACAGAGCAAATCAGTTTTTAGGATGATGGATTGACAGAGCAAATCAAGGGGTTTTAGGATGATGGATTGGTATATTGGACAGAACAAATCAAGGGTTTATAGGATGATACATTGGTCTATTGGACAGGGCAAATAAATTTTTAGGATGATGGATTGGTCTATTGGACTTAGCAAATCAGTTTTTAGAATGATGGATTGGTTAATTGGACATAACAAATCAATGTTTTTAGAGTGATGAATTGGCTATTGGACTGAGCAAATCAAGGGGTTTTAGGATGATGGATTGGTCTAAGGGACAGAGCAAATCAAGGGTTTTTAGAATGATGCATTGGTCTATTGGACAGAGCAACTTAATGATTTTAGAATGATGGATCGGTCTATTGGAGAGACCAAATCAATGTTTTTTTTTATCAATATGGATGGTCTATTGGACAGAGTAAATCAATGTTTTTAAAATGATGGATTTGTGTATTGGAGAGACCAAACCAATGGGGTTTTTTTAAGATGAGAGAGCTTGAGTTCTTGGGTCACATCGTGTCAAGGGGGGACAGGGAAAATATTAAGGTGACAGGTACCTATAGCAGTCACAAGAGCAAGAGAGAGCCAAAGGGAAAATAATATGGAATAGCTAGTGAGAGAGTGATGTGGTTTATCAGCGGTGACATTATTTCAAGTCACGAGAAACGGAAACGAATGGTATCCCACGGTCGCCATCGTCGCTGGGGGCACTGCACATCGCTAAGTTAGAAAAGCAGTCTGCAAAAAGCTAATCAAGAGCCTATACGAGGTAGCCCCTGTTCCCATCACCCAGTTTAGTCCCACCCAGCATCTTAATCCATAAATCTATCCAATCTATTCTTAAAACTCTCCAGGGAAGACACATAATCACATTACTAGCCGAGAAAAATAATAAAGCGACACTTTGTTGTCTTTTTACAATTATCTAAGTCAAATTAGACTTATCAATTGGAAGGGCGAGAAGAAAAAAGATGGCGGTTTTTGCTACACACCACCCCACCACTCGGAGGACCTTAGCCCTACTCATCGACGTAGTGTACAAAAAAATAACAATGGGTTTTAGGATGATGGATTTGTCTATTGGACAAACAATAATAATGGGGTTTTGGGTGATGGATTGGTTTATTGGACAGATCAAAACAGTTAGTTTTTGGACAGGTTGGTCGTTTGAGCAGACCAAATCAGTGGGGGCTTGGTACTTACTATTTCTATCGGTTTAATGAATACAGTTACTCACTTGGCTTCGATGAGGCCAATGCCTCAGAGAGGTCCGATGCAATGGCGACCGTAACTTTTATTTATTTCATTATTTGAAAAGGCGAAAACCAATGAGAGGATCTTAAAGGTTTTCGAAATCGGCTCGTCCACAAGTAGCGAATTTGAGAGCGAGTGAAACTGCGTGTAAGTATATACCCTTATACCATATCAGAATCCTGGAGCCACGCAACTCTCCAGAATCTTCCTCCGTCCGGCAATGAGTTAAATGCGTCTTCCTACCTTTTCAATCGTAGATGTGATCTCCGACCGGATAATTAAAATCACATAAAGATCAGAATGACAATCGCTGCCAAACTAGATGGAGACAGGGGGCGGTACTCGTTGGTGGTGGGGAGGTGGACGTAGGACTGTAGTACTGTTTCGTCACTCTCCTAGCTATCAGGTAATCTTTTGTAGCCCAAAGGAGAGCCTCCCACACAGTTGCGCCTCAGGAGAGTGTGGAACTGCCACTTGCGATAAAACCATTGATTTGCAGGGGAAAAGGGGAGAGGGGCCACTCTCTTCGATACAAAATGGGATACCTTGGGAAGAGTTGTGCATCGTCCCTAACGCACCTAGTAATCTCCTCTTTGTATTATTCGGGTTAAGTAACTCCAGCATAATTAGGGCTGGATGTTAAAATGTATCAATGTCATATTTGAATCGTCATATTTGGTAGGATTTTTTATCAATCCTCATATTAAGTATATATGCCTCTAAATATCGTCATATTAAGTAGGTATGCCTCTATATATCGTCATATTAAGTAGGTATGACTCTATATATCGTAATATTAAGTAGGTGTGCCTCTAAATATCGTCATATTAAGTAGGTATGCCTCTATATATCGTCATATTAAGTAGGTATGCCTCTATATATCGTCATATTAAGTAGGTATGCCTCTATATATCTTCATATTAAGTAGGTGTGCCTCTATATATCGTCATATTAAGTAGGTATGCCTCTATATATCGTCATATTAAGTAGGTGTGCCTCTATATATCGTCATATTAAGTAGGTATGCCTCTATATATCGTCATATTGAGTAGGTGTGCCTCTATATATCGTCATATTAAGTAGGTATGCCTCTATATATCGTCATATTAAGTAGGTATGACTATATATATCGTCATATTAAGTAGGTGTGCCTCTAAATATCGTCATAATAAGTAGGTATGCCTCTATATATCGTCATATTAAGTAGTTATGCCTCTATATATCGTCATATTAAGTAGGTATGCCTCTATATATCGTCATATTAAGTAGGTATGCCTCTATATATCGTCATATTAAGTAGGTATGCCTCTATATATCGTCATATTAAGTAGGTATGCCTCTATATATCGTCATATTAAGTAGGTATGCCTCTATATATCTTCATATTAAGTAGGTGTGCCTCTATATATCGTCATATTAAGTAGGTATGCCTCTATATATCGTCATATTAAGTAGGTATGCCTCTATATATCGTCATATTAAGTAGGTATGCCTCTATATATCGTCATATTAAGTAGGTATGCCTCTATATATCGTCATATTAAGTAGGTATGCCTCTATATATCGTCATATTAAGTAGGTATGCCTCTATATATCGTCATATTAAGTAGGTATGCCTCTATATATCTTCATATTAAGTAGGTGTGCCTCTATATATCGTCATATTAAGTAGGTATGCCTTTATATATCGTCATATTAAGTAGGTGTGCCTCTATATATCGTCATATTAAGTTGGTATGCCTCTATATATCGTCATATTAAGTAGGTATGCCTCTATATATCGTCATATTAAGTAGGTATGCCTCTATATATCGTCATATTAAGTAGGTGTGCCTCTATATATCGTCATATTAAGTAGGTATGCATCTATATATCGTCATATTCAGTAGGTATGCCTCTATATATCGTCATATTAAGTAGGTATGCCTCTATATATCGTCATATTAAGTAGGTGTGCCTCTATATATCGTCATATTAAGTAGGTATGCCTCTATATATCGTCATATTAAGTAGGTGTGCCTCTATATATCGTCATATTAAGTAGGTATGCCTCTATATATCGTCATATTAAGTAGGTATGCCTCTATATATCGTCATATTTAGGTTATTTTGTGGGCCTCCTCCCGTTCCTAATATTTTATAGAACCTTGATCTTGCCACGTCACGTCACCTCTCAATCTTCGCAATATTTGGTAGGCCTCACACTACTGAGATTTGGTAAGTCTCGTTCTTCAACTAAATTTGGTAGGCTCCTTCTCGCACTTCTTCCTATTTGGCTATACTCAGGTTGTCCATTCGTTTTGTTCCCCTCGTTTTAGGCAAGAGGGAGATTGATCCCCCAAATTGGAAGATATTTTTTTATACAAAAACAATAACCAAAGCTACAGAGAAGGGTAGATGGGAGGGGGTGATGCTTGAGGCCCAACAAGGACGAAGTCTAATAAATATAACGAGTAGCATAAATAAGATAAGAAACTCACCAAATATGACGATTTTCAGAACAGAGCTTAACAAACATGGCCTACCAAAAATAGTGAGTGAAAGAAGGAGGCGTTCCAAATGTGAGGAGTGCGAGAGGCACACATGCGAAATATAAATAGGGTAAGGATGAGGTGTACCAAAGGAAAATAAATGTGAGAACGAGGCCTACAAATTCAAGGTGTAGGGAAAGGCCTACCAAATGTAGGGAGGATTAGAACGATACTTAATAACTGTGACTGCGAGAACGAGACCTACACAATGTAACCTAGATCATACCTACAAGGGCATGATCTCCTAGCTATCAGGTAATCTTTTGTGGCCCAAGGGAGAGCCCCCCACACAGTTGCGCCTCAGGGAGTGTGGAACTGCCACTTGCGATAAAACCATAGCTACAAGGGTATGATCTAGCTCTGCCAATTATTACAAGAACAAAACGAGAACTACAAAATGTGATGATGCAGGAGCGAGGCCTACAAATAAATGATTGGTACAAGAATGAAGCCTACACAAACTGAGTGAGAGAGTTAGCTAACTATATATTCGAGTCAGGAGTTTCTACAAAGTGTGACAAATGCGAGAACGAGACCAACCGAATTTTCCGGTTTTAAAAACGAAGCCTACCAATTTACACCCATAGACCCTGATGACATATCTGGAGGACAACCTCAGCCACCGATAACGGGGATTCGAGTCCCGACAAACCCGGGTATCGCTAAGAAACACGCCGAGTGACTATAAAACTCGAGTTTGACTGTTGTTAACGAGGGTGAGAACTCCTTTTGGAGTCGTAACTCGAAGAGGTTTAAAAATCGCTTCGATCATCACCTCCGAGCGTGAGGGTGGCCATGGCTGCACCGGGCGCCTATTTCGAACTTTTCGATTCTTGCAGAGATTGCTTACATTAGTGATTGCTTACCTTAGTGATTTATAAGAGGCTAAGGATCATAAGGGTTGCCTCTTCTCAATGAAACTTTTATGTAGTTATCATATCGGTTTTTAAAAACATTTATACTAGGTCTATTAACTACATAGTCTGGGAGATTGTTCCATTTTGTGACTACTCTTGAATCAAAGAAGTTGTTCCGCCCGCTGGTCCGGTGTCTGGATTTCAGTAATTTTAGGCTGTGATTCCAGGTTGCCTTTCGGGGCCTTTCGGTGATTTTCGGTGCCTTTCGGTGCCACTTGGAAGAACCTATTCGGGTTATGCTTCTCTTTTTAACGATCTGAGTGGTTCGGCAACCAACGAGGTAGCATCGTCGCAGAAAAATCCCAGTTTTTCGGGGCCTAGAACTATTGGAGGTTTTATTAACAAATCATGATAGATGGGAACAAAGCAATACCAGACGAGATTATTTTTAATTAAATAGCGCCCATCTGGCGACTACTTAAAAGGGCATAAGTCGGTCCATTTAATAGTAAGAGGCTACATTAAAATCAAAAGAAGTCAGAAACGCCAAACCGAAATATAAAACTCCAAACAAACAAAAGCAAAAATAAACTAATAAGAAACAAAGCAGAAGCAAGAAGAAAACGGGTTCCGGCGTTTGAGGGAGGCCCGTTCCCCACAGCGAAGGATCATGCGACCAATACCAAAGAAAGTCGAATAAAATGGAGGAGGCCACACAACATTCTTCAGAAAGCCAGATAGTCCATAAGTCTGTGAACACGAACCATTCATGAGTATGAGAGACAAGCGGTAGCGACACCGTTCGTCCCAGTACCGGAACAGGTAACGGGCGCGAAGATCACCAAGACTGAGACATTCAGTAAGGTGCAGGCGAGCGCTCCATCAAATGGCGGTGCATCCCGCGAATGTGCCCAATTCGAAGAAGGCAGAAAGCAACCTGAAGCCGTCGAGTCATTGGGAGGTAGGTCCATGGAAACAGCCGCAGCGCAATGGCACGCAACTTTAAGTTCCTTTCTGCGTCTTTTCCAAGCAGCCAGGAAGGCGGCTGGTGGCATAGTCCTCACGCACACTTTGGCACCCTCATTCCCCACAATTCCCAAATGTTCAGCAACCCAACAGAAAATAATCTCGACATCCGCACAGCTCGCGCAAACGAGCCGTGTGGATGCCCTGAGACCATCCAAAGTGCTTTGTTATGTCTAAAAATAACAATCCGCTCACCAAACCGAGCACGAAGCGTTATCTACCGTACCGAGCGGTGTATTGGAACCAGCTCGGCCGTGAAGACAGATGCTACGTCTGGTAGAGCACCTCTGACTTCAAAGAGAGAGTACTACGGCGTGGAAGCCGATCCAATCCTGGGACCTGGAGTCATCCGTATACACTGGCACGGATCCAGCGTGACACGAAGTGTGCTCAAAAAGGACGAAAACAATAGTCTCGGTGTTGAAGCTTTGGGAGCAAAGGCGTGGCGTGAAATAGTTAAAGGTAATAGCCTCCAACTCAAAGACAAAGAGCTTAGGGTAAGACTAGGGACCGGCATAGGCACCGTAGAGATTGGCCGCGGATGCAGCAAGAGCTGTTGGTGACTGAGGGAGTCTCCGGGCTCGCACGTGTACAGCACAGAGCGAGTGACATCACCCAGGTATCGAATAGCTGGCTCTCAATGAGAGAAAGGAAAAAGGCGCCAGGCATAAACCAATGTGGTGGATCGAGTCCACCTTCTGCAATACACGCGACACTGCGAATGCATAAAACTTGCATCAGTAGTCAAGCGTCAAACGAAAAATGATCGGTAGAAAGTAAAGCAGTAGCCCTATCAGCATTCGAGGTACTGAAACTCACAGAACGAAGAATGTTCAAGGCGCTAGTACAAGAGACACTAAGGCTACACAATTGAACCTCCCAGGTGAGGTGTCGGACGGAAAACAAGACCAAGGTGCCAATCTATCACTTCCAGGCGGACACAGTCTGGATCGGGGTGGAGCCGTGGATGGCGGCAGAAGTGCACCACCTTGGTCTTGGCTGAGGAAAACCGAAGCCTGTGCGCGTCGGCATAGCGAGATGCGGTTCAATGCCCGTTGGAGTCGACGCTCCAGAGTTGGCATCTGGGCCGCGCCAAAAGAGATCGAAAGGTCGTCTAAGTAGAGCGTAGCGAGAACATCTTCCGGCAGCACCGAGGTGATGCAGTTGATGCTCAGAGCAAAGCGTGTGACAGTGAGGACACTTCCCTACGGGACACCCTTTTCCTGCTCCATTTGGCCGTAGAGGGGTCCCACCAACCGTACGCGGAATCGACGATAACGCAAAAAATCAGATATAAAGATTGGAAGGCGTCTCCTTGCCCCCATCGTATGGAGAGTCTCCATGATACCGTATCGCCATGCGGTATCATAGGCCTTTCTTTGGGGGGAAGAGGAGGTGGGGAATGAACCACTTCTCTCCACCGCTGGAAGGAGTCTCTAGGCCGCGGACCGTCCGGCCTCAGCGAGATCCTTCTCCGAGATGAAGGTCTTTGGCTGTCATATGGGCAACGCTCGGGTAAGGAGGTCATTCCTCTCGCTGTAACCTAGTGGGGGCGAACCACGCGAATAAAAGCATGCATAAGGGGGTGGCGATCTAGGTTCGCAGTTTAGCACCGAACCCAGGTTAGCTTCCATCGAATATTCCGAAATAGGCGGCTGGGTCGCCTCCGGGACCATACCCATCTTAAGGCGGTGAGCATAGTTGCCGGCTCAACAAACCTCGTACCTGCCCTACTGCTCTAGTCAGTGTGTTTTCGTGTTTCACAGCAGGTAGGGACCTCACGGTATACGCTACTACTCGACTTAGGATCATAAGAGGACGAAAGTGCGCCAGACAGCCAGAACCTCTGGGGATATGAAAGAAGGTAGGAGGGTATGCAATAAAGATAGTAGAGATAGATGGGTCCACTAACGAGTCAGGTGGGTGATCACCTAGTATTATCATACCCTGGACCTAGGTGATCTTAGGATGGCATCAGTCAACCAAGTCACGATCGGTACCAGAACGTACTTTGTCCAAGTGGGAATTGTCCTCCGGGTACAAAGTGCGGGTAGAATAAGTTGAGGAGATTAGTCGTAGTAATAATAAATACTACTAATAACTTATAATAGCAGCTCCTCCGGATACCCCTGCGGGGGTGGACAGGACGAGTAGACACTAGTAGTAGACAGGCGGGAATACACTCGTAGCAGACAGGACGGGAACGCACTAGTAGCGGACAGGAGGGGAACACACTCGAAATAGACAGGACGGGAACACACTCGTAATGGACAGGACGAGAACATACGCGTAATGGAGAAGACATAAACACACTGGTAGCGGACAGGACGTGAACGCACTGGTAGCGGACAGGACATGAACGCACTGATAGCAGACAGGACTGGAACACACTCGTAGCGGAAGAGAAGGAACACACAACAGACCGAACACAGGAATAGACTAATACTGGACCGAAAGAGAACAAACTAGCAACCTGCCTGGAGCAAGTGGTTGAAGGAGGTATATCTTTACTCCGACCTGCCCTCCCCCTCCCAAAGGCTATCAAGTTCGTACTTCAGAACCCTGTGTTTGCAATATGAACTTACTTGTTCTTTTATGTTCTCCAATGCGCCTTGTCAGGCCCATTATTCATGGGTAGATGATTATAACACTTCCTTAGATTCAAATCTAAACGAATATTTCCTCATCCCTGTTTTCCCTCGTTCATGCCCCCCCCCCCCTAGCCCCCCCCCCCGCCTTCACCCACACCCACCTAGCCCCAACTATGGGAATGTTGAAAAAAAACTTCAGAAAGAAACAACCCACAAAATCGAATATAATGGACAATGAGAGCTTTTACCCGTCCTAGAAGCAATGGAGTCCAGCGCAAACGAAATTTCGGCTCTTTTATCGCTCTGTTTCAATTGATCGCAAATTGAACTCGAGGAAGTCTTTGTCTTTTATTTGATGCCTTTTCAATTGCAGCTAGAAAAAGATTTACCAACGGTTTCAATAAAGTTGCATTTTTTTTTTTAGGAGCCCATGTGGCGACTGCCTACATGGGCATAAGTCACCGTACTCTCCACGACAGCCTAGTACTAGGCTACTTTAGAATAACAACAAAAAAGCAAAAAAAAAAACAATAAAAAGAACAGGGCAAGTGGCAGGAAGCAAGCTCCGGCGTCGGGGGTAGGTCCGCCTCCCCCCGACGCAGTAACGTGCGACTTACTAAAATAACAAAAACCAACAAAAAAAACAACTAGTTAAATAAAGGAGAGAAGGCCGGCCTCACCCCAAAAGTCTATAGTCCACCAGTCAATGTGCACGAATTCGTCCCTAGTAAAAGGGATAGGCGGTGGCGACCCCGCCCATCCCGGTACCAGGACAAGTAACGTGCAAGGAGATCGCCTAGACTGGGACATTCAATAAGAATGTGCCGAACAGTCTGGGGGACAACGCAGTCTTGACAGCAGGGTGCTGGGCAGCGCTCCATCAAATGGCGCTGAGGCCCGCCAGTGTACTCAATTCGTAGACAACAGAAAGCAAGTTGAAGCCCTCACGGCATTGGGAAGTAGGTTCATGGGAACAGTCGCGGTGCAATGGCAAGAAACTTTAAGTTCCTTTCGACCGTCTCCCATCTTATTTGCCAAGCAGCTCAAAGAGCTGCCCGTATTCCTATCATGTAGTCGATGTAAGGAAGAGCGAAACGCTGGTCCGGTCGCCGAGTCCTCGCGGACTCTTTGGCGCGTTCATTCCCAGCAATTCCTACATGTCCAGGAACCCAGCAGAAGATAATCTCGACATCCTCCCGGCTTGCCAAAACCGTGGCGTCACGGATATTGCGAACCAGGGGATGCAGAGATCCCAATGCCCCGAGAGCACTCAGGGCGCTTTGTGAGTCGCTATATATCACAATGCGGTCTCCGAACAGGGCACGTCGCGTAATCTACCGTACCGAGTGGTGTATTGCCACCAGCTCGGCCGTGAAGACAGACGCAGCGCCTGGCAAAGCCGCGCTTACTTCAAACAAAGGGAAAACGGCTTGGAAGCCGAGCCCCTCTTAGGACTTGGAGCCATCCGTATACACTAGCACGGTTTCAGCGTGACACGAGGTGTGCTCCGAAAAGGTCGAACGCAATACTCCCGAAGCTGTCGAAGCTTTGGGAGCATAGTCGTGGCGACAAATAGCCAAAGGTTGTACCCTCCAGGGTGGCGTCCTAAGTAGAACCAGGGGCGCCAACGGCCCAGAGCTATACCTAGCTCTCGAAGGAGTTTCCTAGCCCTAAACCCAAAGGGCTTAGGGTATGACTGGCGTCTCTCGGCGGCATAGGGACCGTCGGAATCAGCTGCGAATACAGTGAGAGCTGTTGGCAACTGAGTGAGGCGCCGGTTTCGCGCGTACAGGAGAATAATGGACTGCACGGCGTAGAGCGAGTGGCATCTCCCCGCATCGACAAGTAGGCTCTCAATGGGGAAAGTGCGGAAGGCACCAGTCGCCAGGCAAAGGCCGGTGTGGTGGATTGAGTCCACCTTCCGCAATTCACGCTCAGCTGCGGATGCATAAAACTCGCATCCGTAGTTGAGCTTTGAATATGAGCTTACCAGGTGAGGCGTTGTCCAAATACAAGACCAAGGAAACGATGTGATTCAACTACATCCCGGCGTACCCCATTAAGAAACAAGTCTGGGTCAGGGTGGAACCGTGGATGGCGATTAGAAGTGCACCACGTTACTCTTGACCAAGGAAAACCGAAACATGTGCGCTTCGGTATAGCGAATGACGCGGTTCAATGCCTGTTGGAGTCGACGCTCAAGAGTTGGCACATGAGCCTAAAGAGATTGAAGCACGCCCTCCAAAAAGGGCGGTGGGCGTGCTTTGAAATATACCGGAACCTAGACCTAGCCCGACGAAATTCCCCGGCAGTGAAATCATTAGGGGGGCGCTTATAGCGCATGTAGGCATAACGCTTCTGCTTGAGGGCCGTCTCACACTCGGCTAACCACCACGGCAGTGGTCGGCGTGTAAAACGGCCAGACCTTATAAGAATAGTAGTTAAGCCCGCGGCGATGAGGTTGCTGGAGAACTCAACGGCCTCATCTACAGACCTAAACTCCTCGACTGAGATAGAGAATTCAATCAATTCTTGAAATGCAGAGCACCGCGCCAGCGCCAAACACCAGCGGGGCGGCTCTATGGCAGCAACGGCCTAGAAAGTAATATTTAAATGGGAAAATAATTACTACCATGGAGGTCATCGACCACCCCCAATCAAAATCAGGCTGTGCATCCGGAGAGCACAAAGATAGATGAAGGCAGGAAAATGGAGCGGTTCTCGGGCAGTGATTAATAGAGTAGTCTCCCCAGAGGGGGTGTCTACTTTTTAGATCTCCGAGCAAGAGAAAGGGTCTCGGCAACCGTGGCACGACGCGGCGGTAGTCCCCCGCGTCGAAGTCGGCTGACGGTGGAAAGTACGCGGAAATAACAGCTGCTGCATGAAAGGAGGTATCTAAAGCAAAGAGAAGAACGGAGACATCATGCCGGGTGTAAATCGCACATCCTCCCGCCCGGCATCCATCCCGTAGTGGTGGGGTCGCAAATCTCTTATACCCCGGGAGGGTTGGTAGGGGGCATGGGCCCTGCATGGTCTCCTGCAAAACGATAGGTAACGGGTAAAGGCAGGAGACGAGCCTCCGCAGCTCCTCCCAGTTGGCCCGTATGTCCGCGGCAATTCCATTGAAGGAATATGCCCTCCAGGCCTAGCTCGGAGGAGATGCGGGTCCTTCTTCGAAGATAAGACCCTCACAGGAATGGCCGTACGCTTCCCAGAGGCAGAACTCCGGGCGCCGTTGGCCGGACAATGCGCTGAAGGCGCTGTCGCCTTCGAGGGCTTATTGGGGGAGGTTGAGCTCATCTTACAAGTCTTTTCCTCCTTCCGCCTCGAAACCTTAGGCGGGTGGGGAGGCCCACTTTTCGAGGATCTACCATCTCCAAACCACCCAGCACACCACTGGGCGTGGGTGAAGGAGCCGAAGCTCCTTTAGTGCTGTCCTGCTTTCGGGGGGCAGCTTTAGGAAGCCTGGAAGATGGTTTGGCGACCAACTTCAGGGGTGTTGCCTCCTGTGAGTCTAACGACTCTTGGAGGCGCGTGGCCGTTTCGCATTACGGAAAACGGTCACAATGGGTGTGGACCCTTTGTGCCGCCAGCTTTACCAGGGGAGCGACTGGGGTGGGTAGAACCGCAGAAGGGTTGCGAATGAGCGCGGAAACGAACGTACTCGTAGGCCTGGAGGGGCCAGGAGCAGAGGATGTTTTTTTCAACATTGAGGCATAGGACGTCTTGGGCAGCGCCGGGTGCGCTAGGACCAAGTCCTTATCCTCGCAAAATGAGAGACGATTCTGAGCCTGAACGGCCTGGATTTCCTTCTCAAGGAGGAACGCACCACATTGCTTCGAAGTAGGGTGCAGCTCTCCGTAATTGACACACTTGGCCACACACGATTTGGACTTATCGTGTGCTGCCTTGGAGCAATTTACCCAGGTTTCGGGTAACCCCGACTTTGCACGTCGACAGGAGCGATTGGTATGGCCGAAGCGGTGGCAGTAATAGCACCTCCGCGGCAGTGGGACGAATGCCTTCATGCGATAGCGATACCAACCGGCACGCACCGACTCAGGGAGCTTGTCACAGTCGAACGTGACGAAAAGTGTATGTTTTCTCATCACACGTTCGGCCTTGACCGCCCCATGGTCGGCCAGCTCTAAGTTGATATTCTCTACGGAGTAGTCCACAAGTTCCCTCGCATAAACTACTCCTTTCACGAAGTTCATGGTAGCGTGCGGCGTCACACTCACAGGCGCCCCAGAGGGATTCGACGCATTCGCCAAAAGGCTCCCGTCCGATAAACGGGTCACCTTCGGCTCTCTATCAATCACACTAGCTAAAACTCTCCTCTGCTGAATCAGGTTGCCCTTAGCCAACATGTTTCCATCAGTGGAGCGAATAACCAGTAAGCTCTGTGCACTTGCACTTTTGGTCTTTGTCAGGGACTCCGCACCCGGGGGGTGCAGCGGGGCAGGACGTGCCGATCTTGGCTCAGTCACGAGTCGAGTATGGGGAGTCACAGGCCTTGATCCCGCTAGGTTTAATATTCGAGCCAGCAGGTCTTTTGAGGGAGACGACCGATTTGCCCTGTCTTCCCTCTCCCCCCTAAGCAGGTTTGGCCTACCGAGCCGCTTCAATGGGGAGCGGTCGGTTATGGGCTGCCTGTTGGCTTTCTTGGCAGTCCCCTTGGAAAGTAAATGGGGGGACTGCCGCTGGAAATAGGGAGGCACACGAGGGCACCTCCAGACAAGGGGGTGAGGGTGAGTCCCCTACACCCGTATGCAAAGGAGAGGAGTAAGCCTCCTCTCCGGTTAAAGAGATTTGGAGGGTCTCCTGTGAAAGCACAGGGGGAGGGGGGGACTACCATTTTTATCAGTGGACTTGCCCGAGGGCGGCTCCGACGATGGACAGGGGAAAATTAAGGGTTTTTTTTAATATCATCATTGGGGATGGGGTGACCCTTTTTTATTCACGGGAAGCAAACGCTAATCACCCCTCGCAGTGGCCCTCTCTGCGAGGGGTGCGTATGGGGCTGCCAGAAGTAGGTGCCGCCTTTTTCGGCAACCCCTCCCGCCTGGTGACCTGGCAGCACTTCGGCATGGCGGCTCAACCTTGGGCACGGCGTAAAAAAAAAAAATGATAGTGAAGTGAGAAGGAAAGGGGATGCGAGGAAGGTATGGGTGGGGGTGAAGTAGGTTGTTAAAAACCCACCATCCCAAACCGGAGCTCAGGGGTTAGGGAACATTGTCCCCTCCCCCCTCAGCCACGATCCGGTATAGTTGGCAGAGAAGAAGGTCAGCATCTACCCTGTGAAAATAGAGGCCGACCAGAGAAAGTTGTGGGGGAGTGAGGAAGTAGGGGAGAAACACTGGCTCACTGAAAGAAGGAGAAGAGGCTAAGCTGAGGCCGGACGGGGCGCTGAGTCCCATCAGCACGGCGCTATAAACATGCAAAGAAATGAGCAATTTCTGGAGTTTTAATCCGATAAAACTTGCAAAGTTGTGGCCATTTTAAGGATGGGAATCGAACTTCAGCAGAAAAGTTTGAAGTAGAATTGTTGGCTTTTGTTCGCTACAGCATTTATTATTTTTAAAATTATAATTGTGATTTTACATTTCTGGTAGGTCTTTACGCATAACATAAGAGCAAAGTGAAAAGTGTGTGACAATGTTTAGATGTTTTTCACTGGGATTTATTTCCATGTTAATAAGTTTTTCATACTTCATCGAGTTGCACACATTAACAAGTGACCGTTTTCACATTCGGGGATGTAAGAGCGTGTATTTATCTATACAGAGGGCACATCCAGGAGGGGATCTACGGGTGTGCCACATGTAGGGGTTGGGGAGCGAAAAAAATAGTTAAAAAAATTAATAGTTTAATCAATTTTAGAAAGAATAATGGACTGGCTTGAAAATGTTTAAGAATAAAACTAATATAATGTGATTATTTTATATTCAAATATATAGTTCTCTAAAAGACAGCTTAGGGCTTCAAATATTAGCCTTGATACTGATTCTATTTTTTCCGTTTATTTTTAGTCATTTCTAATTGCATACAAAATTTTCCCATTGAAAAATTCATAACAGAAAGTAGTTGAATTTCATTCTAAATTTAGAATGCAACCAACCGATACAATTTTAAACACGATGAGATGGTTCAAATACACAATCACACTTAATGTCTTTACAAGTGCATTTGCACACTACACAAAAGAGAAAGAACTATTCCAAAATTATTCGGTACCCGTCCCAAGGCTAAACAAAACCGGTTATTGATATCGCCATTTCATAAATGTTCGGTTGATTCAATATTTCTAACATTGTGGCATAGTCAGTGATTTGCCACCATATCCTAGCAATTAAATTGACTAATCATAAAGGCAAATCACTCAATGAGCCATAATCCTGGAAACAGTAAGGCACAAAATTAGGCTGGAGAGCGACATCCCTCTAAACCTAAAACCGCAAATATTTTATCAATGCCTCGTACAAATTTTAACTTAAGGAAACATTGACAATGAACACAAAAATCACGCCAAAACTGAGGACAAATCAGAGAACGATACAGGGTTAAGAAGGCGGAAAGCAAGCTCCGAGGTCGGGGGAAGGCACACCTCTCCACGACGCAGGTGCACGCGACATACACTAAAGAGTCAAATGAAATGGAAAAGGCCAGTCTGTTCCAAAAATCAAATGGTCCATAAGTCTGTGTGGACGAACCCGTCTCAAAGTACAACGGACAAGTGGTATCAACCCCTAGTGCCGGGACAAGTGGTATCGACCCCAGTTGTCCTAGTACCGGGACAGGTTACTTAAGAGATCACCCAGATTGGTCTATTCAGTAAAAATGTGCAGAACAGGCTATGGGGATAACGCAGTTGTCGAAGTAAGTTCGAGGGGAGCGCTCAATTAAATGGCTGTACGTCCCGCATTTGTGCCATTTCGAAGACGGCAGAAAGCGACCTGATGCCACCGAGGAATTGGGAAGTAGGTCCACGGGAACAGGCTGATGTGATTCCTGCCATGGAGTCGGTGTGAGGAAGAGCGAAACGCTGGTCTGGTCGCCCAGTCCTCGCGGACTTTGGCGCGCTCATTCCCCGCAATATATGCCTGTCCAGGAACCCAGCAGAAGATAATCTCGACATCCACCCGGATAACGACAACGGTATTGTTAAGAATACCACGAGCCACTCCGAGAGCCCTGAGAGAGCTTCGTGAGTCGCTAAAGATCACCATCCGGTCTCGGAACCAGGTACGAGGCGTTATGCCCCGTACTGAAGCCTGTATTTCAACTAACTCAGCTGTGAAGAGAGCCCCGCTGATTTCAAACAGAGGCAATACGGTGGGAAAGCCGTATTCCCTTGGGACTTGGAGACATCCGTATACAGTGGCACGGATCCAAGGTGACATGAAACGTCACCTAAGTCACTGGGGCCGGCATGATAGGAAGAAAGGGAGAGCGGGTGTGCAGGCTCCAATCAAATTCACGAACAGAAGGTCTAGAGGTATCGCCGTACAGCCCCGGGGGCGATGACGCCTCTTACCCTTCTAAGGGGGTTATGATGGGCAGCCTGACCACAACGGAAAGGGCGGGAACCGAGGCGGCGCGTCCTTTGTTTTGCCGTGTTCTTGGCGGGACCCTGAGAAAGCAAAGGGGCACCGCCCGGAGACAACTCTACAAAAAGGGTTAAGGGGGTAAACCCCCGAACTAGTCAATAATGGAGAGGAAGAAACACCCTCTCCAATATGGAAGTCTTGGAGGGCCCCGAGAAAGCACATAGTGGGGGGGGGCGACTTTCTTCACAGAGCTGCCCAGGGGCGGCTCCGAAGATGGAAAAAGGGGAACGACTTTGCCACAATCTGTATGAGAGCCCCTCCACCGGTCAGATGTTGTTGTAATTTAACTCCTCGCCTGCTCCTACACCAAGGTCGGGCGAGGATTTAAATAGAGAGAGGAGCGGAGTCCGAAGTTCTTACAAACACTTATGTAGACTTGCCAACACACGGAATTTCCTATACTTGCGACCACTAAAGAAAAAAAGGTGTCGGTGGGCTGTACCCTGCGTCCAACAGCTCCCGCCTATCTCGTCTCGGGTTTTCGAACTTGTTAGGGTTCCACCCTGGTTGCGTTTACAGTGGTTTTCGGTACTTGTACAGCGACCAGAAGTTGTCCAGTGGCCGGTCCTCCACTAAAAGTCGCGGCTCCCAAATGAGCAGCCAGAGAGGCAGGGCGACAAGGCGGATCTCCTTAGTCGGGCGTACTAATCCTCGACAGGACGACAAAGATCTGCAGATCTGTTGTGGCAGAACAAGAGACTGGACCCGAGACCCTTAGTTGGCCTGGCAGGTAACAAGGCAGTAAAGCCAGCTTACCACAAGCTGTACAGCCCTATACACTAAAGAACGACCAAAGGAAGGTGGTCAGCCCCTTATACAAAGGGAAGTGGTTATTGGAGTAAAAAACTATCTTCCCATTATTCGCGCCCCAACACCGAGAATCCCTCAAGTTCTAGTCTTTTACGACCTGCGAGCGTTGTTTTTCGACGTTCCAAAGTCTCTCTTCTGACAAAGCATAAGATAGTTGGTCAAATCCTTAAGCCGAGACAAAGGAGTGAGGGGATAATCGTGAAAAAAAAGGAATGTTAAGAAGAAACGACGTGAAAGCACAAGTACAACTTAAGTTGTCCTCGGGCCGGGAGGACCAAGTTTAACAAGCAACACAAGGTACCCCCAGAGTCCAAATTCTCTCGTTTGTGTGTAGTTAGTTGTAGAAAGGGCTGGAAGATGAGTTGAATATTTGAAAATAAAGTGTTAAAGTTTGATAAGAAGAATTAATTTGAAAAGAGGCTGCACGAGGCATGCTGAAAGGGATTTGATTGATTTGACAGTACGTGCAGAGGAACCAAAGTTTCTTGCAATGTAAATTATTTGAGAGTACAAAGTTGAACCACTACAAAATAATGAAGCTAAGCACTCACATTATTAGTGTAAAGAGCACAAAAGATGAGAGAAGTTAATGGAAATGAGATAAGCTTCAAAAGAAATGGCCGCCTAGGTTCCTTTCCTATGTGCCGCATAGATTGTACCAGCTAATACCAAACTCGTGCGCAATCCCTACCTTGGCTTTAAGGCTCTGTATTAAGAGGACTCTACCCAACCCCACCAAAGAGGAGGGGTTGAGGGAACTTTCCTCGTGATCCCACGCTTCTAAAATGTGTTTTGCTTACACATCCCAAACCCAAGTAGGGGGCAGGAGGCATAATATCATTAAGAATATCTCAGTGTCTGCATAAACGAGGAAGTGCGGACGCACTGATCGCTCTCCGCCGACTGCCCGTTTCAACTTTCAACAAGGAAGTTCCCGAACACTCACTGCAAGTCCTTAAACAGAAAAGGGCTACCAGGACACATGGAAAATAGATGGATAAAGAGTGGTAGACAGACAAAAGAAGCGCAGATAGACGAAATAGGGAAGGGTGAAATAATCTACCGGTCGAAAATATATTTATAACAAATCAAAACAAACAAATTGAAAGCAAAAACAAATCCCCAAACAAAACAGCAACAAATCCAAAAACAAAAACAAATTAAAACCCCAAAACAGACAAATCAAAAAACAAATCACCAAACAAAAATACCCCCCCCAAAAAAAAAAACCCACATCTAAAAACAAAATTAAGATGTCCACTTCCGCACGGGGTTAGGTCAAAACGCACACACGGGTAACGGATATGGTGAAAAACAATAACAGTTCTGAAGTAGAGGTGTGGCCAAGGTCGTTGGAAGAATCAAGCCGTGCCTTCTTTCGTTGCCATCACTTCTCACTTTCACACATCGTTTGCTCATGCCCTCGTTGATGGCTGCCAGATGAGATGGCTAAAATTAATTTTAAAAAATTTCAAGTTCACTTTTTTATTCGGTAAATTAGAGAAATGAGTTGTCACTATTTTAAACCCATATATATATATATATATATATATATATATATATATATATATATATATATATATATATATATATATATATATATATATATATATAGAGAGAGAGAGAGAGAGAGAGAGAGAGAGAGAGAGAGAGAGAGAGAGAGAGCGCCTACGGTGTCTTATGGAAAACCCTGTAGTTAGAAAATGTTCCCCAGGGTTCAATTATCACAAAAAAATGTGTCCCATACCTCGCAAATTTGTGATATGTGGGTCCCGTTGTGCCCTAAAGAACCCCCTATATAAATATATTATCAATTATTCTTTGCATTATCATTCATTAATATCATTATATTACAATTATTAGCTTAAAACTGAAAAACAAGAGCATTTCAGCCAATAAAGTTGATGAGAAGAGGGCTCATACAGAGAGTGTCGAAGTCTAAAGAGGAGACTACTTGGGGCGCGCAGGACTAAAATAGAAACTCATTCTACGGGCGTTGGAGCGATGTCAGCTGTGGGAGAGTAATCTAAAGAAGGAACTTCTTAGAGCGCCCATACCCGAGGGGCGCACAACTCTTCAGGGTTAGGTTGAATCTCAAGCTCAAGCGATGGCCGTCAGCGAGTCACCCGCTTCCTTCTTCGGTCGGGTAATCCGGATCGGCGGTCCTTAAGATCCCCCGCCACGCTCTTCACCCTTCGATCCTCCGCAACGTAAGCCACGTATTACATTTTCTCTTCTCGCCACCAGCCACCCCATCCCTTTCTGAGCCCCCCCCCCTTCTCACTTACCACGACGCCACCAATTAACCTGGCTACCAACAATGCTAATTTTCTTCCTGGCCGCGCTTAAAGTTTCGTCTCCTGTGAATAGCTCCGTTACTTTCATGGAAAAGTGTGGTGGCGCGGCCAGATTTGTGTAGAGGTAAGGCGTTTTTGTGCGCGGACAAGCTGGTGGCGCTAATACACGCAAACTAAAGGAACTGTTCACGCGAGACGCGACTTTTAATGCGGGGATGAAAAGAATAAATGAATGAACTATGCTGGTCGCACGATTGGTGGCACCGTGTGAAAGGCTCCGAAAATGAGGTGCCAGCCATCTACATAGTATGTTTTTAAAAGCGAAAACTAACGAGGGCAACAATTTGAGAGGACTTAGGAGGAAGCAAGCAAACTTCCTGCACATTCTTACGCTTTTGGGAACCGGCCATCTTCTATCATCTTTTCGGGACCGAACATCTTCAATCATCCTTTGGTAAGCGACCATTTTCAATCGTCTTTTTAGGACCGGACATCTTCAATTATTTGGGGGGAACTGGTCATCTTTAATCATTTTTGTTGTGTGACCGGGTATCTTCATTCCTCTTCACGCATGCTGAAGATTGAGTGATTCAAGTCGACTCTTGTATGTGACACGATCAAATGACCAGTCCTGGGTCGTAACCAACCAGCACCAGTTCATCCGTCTTACTATTCATTTCCAATGGCCTAGAAAAGAATAACCTTCTCGAGCAAGTTTGGTGCCTTCAATTCATCTGGATATTACCCAAGGCGTATTTTTTGTGCCCTTACTGTTTTTTTCATATTACCCCCTTGCCTTTACTCCTACCCCGGCCTGCCTTTTCCATTCTCCAATATGTAGACGATATATACAGAATTTGTTCTTTCAGAGCAAGATCAAGTCGAGTCTCTCAAAACACTCGACATAATTGAATGAATATTTAATAAGCAATTTTCCATGAACCAACTCAAGCTTAAAAGTTTCAAGATGGAAAACAAAGAAAAATAAATAGGTCCAAGCCTGAGAGGTTGGGAATAAGGGAAAAAAAGTATAGACGTTCAAGGCTCAGCTAAAATAAAATGGACCGAAGAGAAACAGCGTTCGGGGGAATATGAGGCAGATACAAGGGTGGCGTGATCTGGGTTGGTGGGAGATGGGTCAAGAGAACGGTGGGTGGAGGAAAGACAATGTGAGGGTGTAAGGTGACCGAATTGCAAATAAAGGATGAATACTAGAGCAAAGGACGGAAGCAATGGAAAATATCCGTAAAATGGCAACTAATAATAAGCGAATCATGGAAACAAATAGGCACCCATTTTGAAGGACCGCAAACCGGTTTGCCTTGGCATCCTCCGATGACGAGAGCTTCGTGTTAGAGCACATGTCGCCCCCCCCCTCCCCCTCCGTTTTCGAATCCATCTATACACATTTAGACACGAGGAGGAGCGGGAGGAAGGGAGATGAAGCTAATATTAAGATACTAGTAATACTAGTTACTTAAAACTAAGAAACTCAAACCAATGAGAGCATCTTCACCAGGATGTTTGTGACGACAGGTTCGTAAAAAGTGGTCACGTTGGTCGAAGTGAAAATGTATGGAAACTACCTGTGGCGCTCGAGACCGAGAGGAAGCGCAACTCTATTGAACCTCATCAATCGAGACCATCTTCCGGCAGGGTTCGAGACACAAACCAATGACTTATCCCGTCTTGTTTAATAATACCATGAGTTATTTCGGCACTGCTCCCTCGGTCATTCAGTTAATTAAAATAATAATAATCGTCACGAATACAATTCGAGCGTCCATCAGCGTGCCGAACAAGATGGCAGCGAGGGCCGTCCGTCCAATGGAGTGCCACAGGAAGCAGCGAAGGGGCCAAGATGCGGGCAGAGGCAGTTAATGTATTTACGGAGCCGAACAGCGCTTCCCAGTGGACTATTTAAGCCAATGTCACCACGGTGGCGCGCCAGTGTGACTCGGAAGGGAAAGCCCCATAGTGCCGCCGGAAACGGGGCTGCCCGAGTAAGAATAAGGTTGCTGGTGGCTGCGTGGCGCCAATGGGTTGCGATTACAGACAAGTGATGTGGGGGAAAGAAAGGGAAAAGATAACAAGAAGTAAAAAGGGGGATGGGGCTAAAAGATGGTGAATGGCAACTCAGGGAATGGTCAGAAACAAGAACGTAACCTTAAAGCATACCCATAAGCTCCATGAACAGGCAGATTTCGCAAGTATAATAGATAAGATAATGTGCAGGGTGGTCAACAATTATTGCAGCGTACTATTGAACACGAAAACTTTTCTAGGTGGGATTCAAAGAGTGGAAACCATCGATTCAGTTTTGGGAGCAGTACACAAATAAGGAATTACAAGATCTAAAATGGAATATTCTTGAACGTAAGACAATTACACAACATCGGCATTTAGGCTACACTCAGTCAGTAATAAAATGCAAATAAAAAGGAGCGAGACAAGGGGATCTCATATGCCCCAAACGGTCTACTGCAGTGCTTGGAGAGATTGTCAAGGCTTTGGAAGTGGGAACAAAAGGGGATCAAACTTAATGGGAGATATTTAAGTCGTCTTCGCTTTTCTGTTTCCACAGTATTATTTGTCTAAAATCAAGAAGAATTACAGTCAATGGTAACAGAATTATCACAAGCCAGTCTGACAGGTGGCACTGATAATGATTCTTTCAAAGACAAAATAATGATAAAAAGTTTGCAGAAGATGGAGCAATTAGGATTCAAGATCATATTTTATAGCAGGTACAAGAAGATGTATAATTAGGGCAACTTGTCTCTCATGATGGGAGTAGGGAAAAGGAAATCAGAAGGACAAAATTAGGCTGGAGAGCCGATAGGGAGAGCTTATTACATTCTCAGAAGCGAGATGGGAGCGGCGCAACTTACTCCTTAAATGGTACTCAACCCTTCAGCGTAGAGAGATAGACTTAGGGGCAAGGATATCGAGCGACCTAAAGCCCAGACAACAATGTTCAGAAGTCCTTAAGAAAGCAAATAAAATAATTGGATTCGTTGGTAAAGCATTCCAAGGATATAATCCTTACTCTCTATAATTCCTTGGTCCGTTCCCTAATAGAATACTGCGTTCAAGTCTGGTACCAGAAAGATCTAGCGAAGTTAGAACGACTCCAACGAGGCTTACTAAAATGAGACCAAGTTTGGAGAACAAAACATACCAACTGACTTAATGAACTAAATCTCAGTTA
Source organism: Ceratothoa steindachneri (assembly GCA_963969495.1). Classification (NCBI taxonomy): domain Eukaryota; kingdom Metazoa; phylum Arthropoda; class Malacostraca; order Isopoda; family Cymothoidae; genus Ceratothoa; species Ceratothoa steindachneri. The sequence continues at coordinate 165,203,981 of OZ018320.1, forward strand.
ACTCAGCGTAGATTAAGAGGAGACTTAATTCAGGTGTTTAAAATTATCAAAAGCATAGACAATATGGATTACAATAATTATTTATTTAACGATCGACCAATCAAATAATACAAGAAGGAAGTGGTCGCAAAATTATAGGTAAACATTTTAAATCGCATGAATCTAAAAATTTCTTTTTAACTGAATCGTCAACTTATGGAATGGACTTCCTCGTAACGTAATGGACTGCAACACCGTAGATACTTTTAAATGTCGCATAGATAAATACTTAGAATCTAATCCACGATTAACAGCGTTTACTAGGGAATAACATCCTAGCCTTCAAGTTACAGCTTCACTAAATTTCACCTTTCCATCTCAATTATCTAATATCTATCTATCTTCCCAATAATCCTTATCCCAGGTAACCTGGTATGGACTGCAAGGTCGGTTGTGACCTGTATATATCTATGTAACGTCTCTCACCTTTACACGTAAAGTAATTAATGAAGGCATCTTAACACTTTTAACTTATGGAGGTCAAACTTGGACAATGAAACCGAGGACAACTTGAGGAAACATGGAACGATACATGTTACGAATAACCCGCAATAGCAACGAGGCCGTATCAGGCAGAAATTGTATTAGGAGAGATCGGTAAAGAAAGTGGTGAAGATGGATGAAATGAAAGCGTGTGGAAGATCTATAGCCGCAGTTCCTCGTGCAAGCATTGGGGCATGGAGGTCAAACTACGGGTGTTGAGGTCAGGAAGGGCGGGGGTACACGCCTCCTGACACCTCCCTTGTGGGGTCTGAAGTGGGGGTATGGAGGGCGAATTGCCAGAAGAAAGATGACCAAATGAAATCCCAAAATGGATGTTTTTATACCTAAAGAGACTCCGAAGGCGACCGCCCAGAAGATAAAGAAGGATGGGGGGGAGAAACTCACTCAATGGTTGTAGTAACGTGGCAAGCTCGAAAGCTGGACCGTAAGGGAGGGGGGAGAGCTTCAAGGCAAGAGGCCTTGGCACTAGAGTGGGATGAGACCAGACAGTTTACCAATATCACCCAGTGAAGATGTGAGGAGAAAGACAGACATAAATACATTTAAATAGAAAAAATATCAAAGGCATGATAAAATGACCCCCCTCCCCCGTAGTGAGCCCCATCAACTCTAAAAGAACCGGGAGAGGGGGGGACCCATCTCCAGGGGCCAGTTCGTACCGACGCAGGTACTCGAAAGTACGAACAAAAACCTTTTTAGGAAACTAAATTCACGTCCGTCGCTATGACCCCCAACACCCCCAGGATGACAATAAGCCATACGAGGTCATGGCAACAGAACCTCGGCGTCGGGTCAAGCTCATCCCACCAGTTATAGGGCTTCGAATCCTTCCCCCACAGCCCTTAGGGGGATCTGCCGGGACTGGGGAAGTTGGACACGTTGCGGAGAGTTGTGTACCCACCCGGCGACGAGCGTCCCAAAGTAGTCGCTTCTTTAGACTACAGCTAAATAACGTACAAAAAAATTTCCACTTCAACTAACTTCACCATTTTCTATAACAAACCTCCTTACGAACATTTCTGGTGGAGATGCCCTCGTTGGATTTCTTTTCTTTATTAAAGATGAAAGGAGTGAAAATTAAAAAGACCAAAGAATGAAAAATAAGAAAAGATAAATAATGAAAAATAATCAAAGAAAAGCAGAGAAAAAGATATGAAAAATACAAAAAAGAAAAGAGAAAATTAAAGTACGAAAAAGAATAAAAAGAATGTGAAAAGAGAGTATTAAGAAAAGGAAGAAGAAAAAAGAGCCATTATCATCCACACGATCTCCCTTATTTGCACAGGTGAAGATATTTCCCTTCCATACACAGTATACATCCACCCTCACAAAATAAAAACACCTGGTAGTCACTCTCCCACCCCGAATAATCTACCACTACAATCACCACAATGCGCCATTTTTCACAATTATTTCTATGTATGTTTTGGAGGTGAAACAAATTATGTTGTTCATAAGCTTCAGATTACTCCCCAATACCAAGTGCGTGATTACATAGGTATAAAAGAAGACAATCAAAATGATTTGTACAGAAATCAAAAATTTAATGCGACCAAAGAAAAAAAATAATTCATTTAATGTGTTTGTCTTTCTCTTCATGAGTTCTGTAATTCACTCTGTCATGCTGTACATCAACTTGTGAAGGATATTCCCATCGATAGTGTTCCATTCTTGTCTTAACGATAGGCGGTAGTCAAGGTTTGCGGGCTTCTGCTTGTCCACCCGAAGGTTCTCAATCGGAAGAAGATCAGGGGAATTTCCAGGCCAAAGAACCAATATTTCATTGAGCTTTTGTTCAAGCCACTTTGTTACCACTCCAGGTCTATGACACGGTGCTACATCATGTTGAAATACGCATGGATTTTCACCAAACCCGGTCTTGGATCGTTGGAAGGAAGTGTTTTTGATGGACATTGCGGTACTATTCTTTGTTCATTGCGGCATTTGGGGGGAAGAAATATGATGGGCCGAGTTCCCTTGGAGGAGAAGCATCCACATGCATAATGGTCTGAAGATGCTTCTGTTGGAACCATTCAGGACTCATGGTGGCGTTCTTCTTTTCTTATCTGGACAGTGGATCTTTCAAATGTACCAAAGAGTGAAAGTGGGCATGGTTAGAGAAAATAACCTGGTCCAATTTTTCCATCCTCCAATCCTTGTACCTACAGCTGAACGACAACCTGTCCTTGATCTTTTTCTTGGTTACCAGTCGCTTCTTTACTACCTTCCTTGTCACGAGAGCGATGTGCAGAATTCTTCGTCTCACCGTGCATGCAGATGCAGATACTTGCCTGTTGCCACTCTTAAGCAAGTTTCACACGAATAGCTATACGGTTTCGAAGCTGACTCCGCACGAGGATAGGGTCCTGACGTTTAATGGATATACTTGGACGTTCCGAAGCCAATTTTGGAGCAATTGCACCTGTCTTTCCCATCATATTTGGGGGCTGGAAGGCAGTTCTTATAGGTGTATTAGTCTTAGTATCGATTTATGTACACGAGATGCCACTTTAGGGCAAAGCAATGATGATTGCAAGAGTTTTCTTAGGAGTAACCATTGTTGACAAAACAGATAATTTCTAAATTTCCGTTCCAGGTTCACAGTATTCGGGGCGATAATTTATGTCAGAATAGTTGTGTGCCGACCACTCACCCACGCTTATCATTGGTAACAATTAGCTGGCTGATTAATTTTGTGCGAAGGTACACAAGACAGAATTGGGGCATTCCATGTGAGATTAACCAAATTTGAGGAAAGTTTCCCCTCACAATCTCCAATTCTCTTGTAAAATGACACGCGTATCGATCTCAGCGAGAAAAATTGAATGATAGTTACCCCACTGCTGTATCTTAAATGGTCAAGGAGATATGGATCTTTTAAATTAGAGAAAAAAAAGGTGATTTTGGAGAATGTCAAAACTCATCATGGAATATATAAACTTATGGCACCTACAGTAGTCATTAAACTAACCTTTTAAAGCTTTTCATCATATCTATGTTTCATTTTATACCTATTTTCCCTCAGGTTACCCAAATCTCCTCTTATTTATGACCTTTGATCCCAAATATCTTCTGCTATTAATTTGTATATATGTATACCTTAGTACACAATAAGATTTTAGGTGGCGATTAGCTTGGTTTAAAAGCTATATTTATTTATTTACACCTTATTTTGTAAAACAAAATGTTGCCTTCAGTTGAACTTTTCAATATATGTAACTTTCAGAGATTATTTGAGGTGGTAGAATTGTGAGCCAAGGACCATTTCAGTAATCTTATTTGGGTCTGTGTTAGTATGTGTCAGGTGCATTTTCATGTGTTAATAAATCAACACCTAGCCCGGTTGAAAGAGTTGGGACTCTGCCCACCCTCTGACTAATATTTAAAGAACAAAACATCCATCCTTGATTGACAAGTTTTCTAAAGGAAAGTGGTCTTCTTACTAAACTATGATATAACAACATTCCCAAGAAATTTTTAACTCATTCAACATATATCCATTCAAATCATTAGCACACGTAAATATCCACCCTATCAAACATCATCTATTCATTATCATCTTTTAAATTTGAAAATAGAATCTTAAAAGAGCTTCTTTTATAAAATTGAATTACAGCGCGATCACCGTGAAGTGTGCGCCATGAGACCAGCATCAATACATCCGTCCGTCCATTGCCCGGTTGGCAACTCTTGAGTGACCTGTGTCCTCCGTCAGTACATGCGCACTGACACTTTGCTGTCAATCACTCTCTCCTTATGTTTTTATACTTAATTATGAGCTATGTTGATTTGCGACACCTTCAACCTTCTCCTTCCTATTTAATTAGGTCATGACAGCCCCATGGTCACGAAATATAATTTAACTGAGGTCATCGAGTTTATTAAGAAACCATTAATTCCATGAACGGCATCCACTCCCATGACGCGATGCCCTGCTTGGGTAAAGCCCTGCCTCTTATCTCCATCCAATCACGCGGTCACTACTTACAGATATCGGAAAATATTTCGTGTTAGATAATTATCGTCATTAAATGTTATAATTAT